>CM076652.1:8837173-8974673 GCA_038496675.1 Rachycentron canadum
CTCCCTCCCTCCCTCCCTCCCTCCCTCCCTCAGGAAGACATTTCATTTTCACCCTTTAATTTTAGTTTTCTATCAATATCCCCAAAAATCCCAGTGGCTGCCTTGTTTCCGTGTTGCAGTTAATTACCTTTAGAGTATCTCATGTTATAGGGCATCGTAAAAAAAAGATTTGCTGTTCTATAAATTATTTAATGACAGGAAGTCTAATAATAGAAGGAAGGAGCTTCTGCCCCTTACTTATATATCTAATGCCCTTGTGTATATTTATCACTTCGCACATGCACACGTGCTGCATAAAGGTGTGAAATATCTGGGTATTATGAAAGTCTGGGGGACTGTATGTGTTATATAGTAATTTACTTACTCTTACTTCCCAGAATTTGTGAAGTCATCAAATGCTGTAATGTAGAAGCTGCTGTAATGAAGTAGCATGGGATAATGTAGCCATAGATTTGCAGCGTCATGGAAGAAGAGAGGGAGAGAGAGAGAGAGAGGCTTAGATTAGAGTCAGGGGAAGAGCAAGGCATTAATGTCAGCTCGCAAATATAGCTCAGGGTTGTAGCACTCCCGGCCACATGGGAGGGATATGGCAGTGTCAGGCCTCTGTGTGCCAGGCCTGATGGATGAGGTGGAGCAACTCGTCAATCATGAGGGCTCCCATTTCCCCTAATAGATCGGGCCTCACATAGGGAGAACCTGCCCTCCATCACCGCTGCCACTGCCACTGCCCGACTTCCACCGCGGGGCAAAAAGCCAGTTAACCTGCAGTACAAAGGGACGGCCTCTCTGACTTCTGAGCAGGAATCCCAACCTTTGAAAACAACTTGCTCTGACACAGGATCGGTATTTTGACTGTCAACTACATTTCCTTAAGGTCATGTGCATATATTATAACATTAACCACTTCTCTATTTCTGACCAGCTCTGGTTGCATAGTTATTAACCACAGAATACAGCTCCACTTACTGTAGCATTTGACACTAAAGCAAAGGCCAGAGCAATTAACCCATTTCCAAAGGGTAATGAGAGTCTGTTTCTTAATGCAGATCAGCTGTCACCATATGGTTAGTGGTTGTCCAGTGAATGACATAAGTCTCCACGTAAAACAATGTAGCTAATTCTGCTTTCAAGGCAAATATCAGGGCTTGCTTAGTATTAAATCACACTAACAAAATGAGTCCTTCACATTTATATTGTATAATTAAAGTCACTCCCTCATTACCTCTGGTGCTTTATTTTCATTTTGTGAATGTTTCCTGAGCATTTGGTATTTTTTGGCACACTAATCTTTCAGCTCCCAAGCAGCTCCAGTAGTTTAAAGTCTTTCCTAAGCTTTATATTGTTTACAGTCTCCAGTGGTACTTTTATAAAAATGTTCCATTATTGACTTGCAATGGCAAACAAGGTGAGACCCAGAGGACCTCACTGACTGACAGCTCGAGGCAGAGTCCTTCCCCTGGAGCGCAGTCTCCGTACCTGGCTGACGTGCTGTGGTACACAAAATTATCTTCACCGAGCAGAAGATTGTGTTGAGTCTTTCAGTAGTCACCTCCTGCCTGGTTTACCCAAGCCACACATACACACACACACAGAAATGTCACAATACTTGCTCAGGTTCCATTAATCCAGTAATTGCACATGTTAGGTACATCTCCCTATGTTATCTCTGTCCTATGCCCTCAGCGCTTACACCACACAAATCCAATTTTGAAGGCTCTTTCTTGTGATTTTCATATCTTTAGTTTGTCTTTTTTACATGAACTATTTTTATTGGGAATGTGCACGGTTTCAAATGAGTTTTCCAAACTTTTATCTCCTTCTCTGCAGAAATGCAGATGGGCTGAAGTTAAAAAAGATTACATAAAAGCAGTAACATTCAAAACCAAGTACTCTTTCAGTAGTTCTCACTCTCCCTCCTCTGTGTCACTGCCATTTTTCCTCAAACGTGCTTTAGGGTAAACACTCCTTTGCTGGGCCAGCTCAGTGGTAGCACCTCAGGAAATCTTTGTTTTAATGGATCTGAAGAGTGCATGTATCAGGGGGTTAAATTTTGCACACACTGACAAAACATCACAGTGTTCATCCATTCAGCAGCACAGCGGGAATAAGAGTGCAGGCATATGTGTTCTGCATACGGATCTGCTCTTTATTTGCTTTAAACATGTCTTCATGCATTAGATTCTGTGTTAGAGTTTCACTTGATTTAAACTAATAAAACCACATACAAGCATTGTTAAAGTATGACGTGGGAGCCTTGAATTATTCAGCATATCTGTCCTGCTGCAGATGTTAATAATTTGTTGTTTCTTTTATAAATATGTTATAAATTGTATTTGCAGAGGCTTAAGTGAAGAGACAAATTGTTACTTGAGACAAAAGTCTTTAAGTCTCAAGTATTTAAGACTTTAACAAGAGCGGTGCTTTATTTTAAGACCTCGCCACTTAGTGCAATTGAATTTTCTGCCAGCAAAAAAAAAAAAAAAAAAAATTGGCTTTGCTTTTGCCATTTTTTGTACTTTTTCTTGTATTGAATATACCGACACCCAATGTAGTATTGATCTAATTTCATGAAAATCTTCTCTGACATCATTCTAAACCTTAGTGACAAACAGAGACAGGGAGACTTGACTTATCACAATCTGATGTTCTTCAAAGTTGAAGTCCACACGCCATATTTTTCATTCTGTTTTATTGTCTCCATTTCTTTAGTTGTCATGTTATTCCCGTCTCTTTCCCAGTCAGTCAACAGGGAACTGGTCAAACTCCTGTTTAAAAGCCCTTTCGAGTCCATACTATAGATTACGTGGGATTGGCCACACGAAGTGCACGGACACGACAGGATAATTTGAAAGGCCTCCTCCATCATAATAACCGCTCTCTCGTGAGGTGACACAGGGGGATGCAGCTTAACCTTTCAGCGTGGTTCATAATAGAGAGCACCGCAAAATGAAGTGATTATTGCCTTTGGTGGACTGACTCTGCGACTTGGGAGAAAGGAAAAGCAGGGCGAGACTGCTGGGGAGAGTGGTGTGAAACCACTCAACTTAATTAGGCATTATTTCTTCATAATGTAGCACGGAGGTCAAGTCAGTCTTTTTCTCTTGTGGTGCAGTCTTTTAGCTACAGTTTTTTTATGTTTCTTACTGATGGTGAGAGTAAAGTGCAGCAGAAAATCAGTTGCTCTTCCTAATTTTGTAAAATTAGGGTTGTCAGATTCTGCAAGTGGATATTAGCTTCCTTGGCCTACAGTTCTAGCTCGTGGTGGAGGTTTTTGCTCTTAAAATGATGAAAACCTGTTTCTACAGAGAGCACAGTGGCTTTGTTGGTCTCCTTGTACTTATTGAACAGATGTAGTTTTTGTGTGCTCAAGGTCTCCTGAGGCACTGAAGCTTCAGGGTTGTTCCTCACTTGTAAGTTGCTCTGGATAAAAGTCAAAATCTGCTAAATGTAAATGTAGGTGAACATAACAACTTAGTGGGCTTTTCATCACTCCAGGCTGTCTACCACTAAGTTCATCTGTGACATTTTAAATTTTGGAAATATCACAAGGCCACAGAGGACAAGAGTAAAGGTGAGTTTTCCTTTTTTAACCATTATTATTTTTTTCTTTTGATCATGGGAAAGTTGTGATAAGAGGTTCGCTGACTGCAAAACAGGAAGTGCATGCATGTACAAGATACCAACATGGTAACAAAAATGTCCTCTTTGGCCTTTAATAAATCAAAGATGGGCAAAATGTCTCAAACAAACCACTGAGCTCTCCTCCTTGTGCATCTTATTAATTCTGAATAGGGACCATCAGCTACGTATGAAACCCTCTCAACATAAAAAGCTTCCCTTTGGCTCTCCCACACGACTGACATACAAAAGTAGATTTTGTGAGAAGGTTTTAAATCATGTACTGTAATGCCCCTTATTTGCCCTCAGTTAGGGAGCATGTGGACTCTGACATGAAGTCTGCATACTGAACGCTCTACTTAACTGATGTCTCAGAACTCAGGTCTTTTTAACAGCATTGTACATTTTCTAAACACAGTCTGCTCATATATATACTCATCCACGTTCATAAAAAAAAAACGCATTTTAGATTATATTTTTTTATTTTATTTTGCAGCAACCAGTATCATTGAGCTATGAGAAGTGGGTTCAGTCAGTCTCTCTTAACTCCCAAGACAGATTTAATCTTTTGGCTGGCTGCCTTAACAGTCTTCATTTTCTCAATCCCTCCTATTTGTGCTTAGCTAACAGGGATTACCACTGAAAGTCTGTTTACTAAGCTAACTATGAGCAGCATGGAGGACAGATGTAGCTTAAGTTAATTAATCACCCCTGACATTTAGAGAGATGCACCTCTGTTCCTGTTCCTCTGTTCCTCTGCCAGCCCTTGTATACTGAATACACAACACACACACAAACTCATACACACTCCCACACATTCATCATACTCTTAATTTACTGATTGATTACATAACAAGTTACTGTCATTTTTCTTATTTTCCACGCTTAAAAAGGATTGTGGTGAGAGAGGTCCATACGATATCTGGCATGTAGAGTGTAACGGACTTAATTTATGTTACAGATGGATGGTGTCTTTTCATCCCCAGTTGATTGTTGCTTCGTTTGGAAAGAGAAAAAACGAAATTACAGCCTGTCTAAAGTCTTTGTTGGTTATACACCGATATTTCCCTCATCTTACCCTTCATCTTCCATTTTAATTTATGACTCTGGCATGAATGGAATTTCTTTTCAGCACTTTACTCATGGTTTTGAGTCTGAAGCTCAAGCTTAATGAACATCTTTCCATTTATATTACAAGAAAGCCCATCAATCAGAATCCCCTTGTGATGCAAGTTTCCAAAAATGAATGAGATGAGACTTAGGTGCAGTTAAAAAACTATATATGTATATGTGTATGTACCAAATACTTGTATGCACTTCCGCTGAAATTGTTTTTTCTAACAAAATATCATCATACATTTTTTTTCTGCACCTGAAAAAGTCGAGCTCACTTATGTCTATCAAAAGTACAAATGTCTCTTTTTTTTATACATTTGATTCTTTCTTCTTTTGCGTCCACTAGTTTATTTTGCACCTTTATATTAAAATGAATTATGAAAGATCTAGTTAAGTTTCGATTTTAAAGTCACAGTAGATTAACAAACTCGGTACGTGTTATTGCAGTTTGTTCAAAATGCTTTTCATCTTTGCTCATTCACTGGACAATTTGTATCATTCACTTGACAATTTAGCCTAAGCTAGCTGGCAATAGCTGCACCATAATCCATTTTCACACTATCACCATATGTTTGTACATTTAAAACTTTCATGGGTACATTTATCCTCTACAGTTGAATTAGCATTTAGTAACATCTTTTCATTCATTTTGTCTAGATGTCCTTGGTCTGATATGATCATGGTTATGGTGGCTAATCTTCGCTAACACTGGAAAACCACTACCTATGTTTTAGTCTTGCATCTTGTGATTGTCACTAGTGGCTTATCACTTTGCTGCCTTGGCATGAGTGATATTTTCTTTGTCTGTGACATTGAAAAGATAGTCTGTCTGTTAAACTCTCATCTCCCTCCTCTAGTGCAGCCACAATTAATGTCTCATCATCCTCCATTTATTTTGAATTGATTCACTTCATCTCCTTAACCCACGGGGGAAATATTGTTCTGCTTTGTGTCATGGAAAAGGGTCTGGCTCCATTACGCCATTGGCTGATTTTAGATTAAAGATCTTGCACTAAATCATTGCAGGCCTTGTGACTGAGCTCCAGTCTGGTGCCCTGTATGAGTTAGCTTGCCAGTGCTATCTATATATAACCACCTCAATCAGCTCAGTGGCTGGTTGGACTTCAGCTGACCTTACTACATTATATGGGCCAGGGGGACTCGTGGTTTTACTGACCAAGCATGTAGACCTAATGCTCTTTGTAATGAGTGGAAAGTCAGATCCTCTATGGCCAGCTACACACAACAGGAAAACACAGCACAACTTCAGAATTTGAAAACCATGACAGACGCAATCTAGGACCTGAACTGATGAAAAATGGCCGATCTGCAAGACAAGGGTCATGTGGCAATGGAAACAGTCAAAGGCATCAACAGGAAACAATTTGGTAGAGTTGCTGGCATGTCTACATCACTGTAAGATTGAATACAAAAAGACTTTTCACTCATCATGTATAAGATATGGGTCTGCAGAAAATTTCAGTATCAGTTTCTATTGACGTGCATCAATAGTAACTAACCATTTTCTAAATCCAATATGGCTGCCATGTCGACAGCATCATTGCTTACAACTTTTTTTTAGACACAACTCGAAAAAAGGACCTTTTTCGAATTGTGTCTACTATGCCATGGCCGAGATAGATTTATGATTTATGATTTGAAAATAAACCCTTTGAATTTAACGATGGAAAACCGGGTAGTGAAAGGGTCAATCTGTCCCTGAAACTTTCCACTGAACACTGAAGTCCCTCAGCAAATCTAACTCTACCTAAAGTCTTTGCCTGACTGGGTATAATAACTTAGGTCAGCATCTCTTAGAACTCGGTGTACCTTTTTGGGTTGTGAAGAGAAAATAATGTAGTTTTCTGACTCCTCCAAACTCACAAGCTGTACCCCAGGTATTTATTTATAACTGCTTTTCTAAGGGGACTCAACAAATGATGAACCCGTCAGCTGTCAACTCCCACATAAAAGCTACAGCCTGCAGCTTCTCCTCCTCCCTGTTCACTTTGCATTTAAATGACTGGGTGTCATTGCAAAAGAAGAACTCAGGCTTACAGGAAATAACATGGAAGGGTTTTTTTTTTCTTTTTTTTTTTTTGCTTGGTTGGGTCATTTTCCTTCCGGGGACCTGACCTAGCTTAGCCCCATGACACTGACCTGGACCACAGGCGTGCTTGGCAGGTCTCTAAATCAGCCCGGGGCCACCGTGTTCCTACGAGGACACTGTTAACAAAAGCAACCAGAGAGGCATAAACGCACACTGATAGTCACATACACCTCTCTATTCTAGGAAGCAGGAAGGGTCAGAAGGGATTTTTACACATTCAGACGCACACACGTGCACATGAAGTAGAGAATAAACAGCAATTGAAACTGAAGATTAGCTGCACTGCCACTACATGTGAGGTCACAGTTAAACGTGACCCCTCCTGTAATTCCTCTATGTGAACCTGCACCCCCTGCATACTAACACTCCTGGCTTGACACCACAGAAATGCAGAGAGGGGGGTTGAAAGAGCACGGGAAATACCGCAGTTATAGGCTTCACGCATAAAGCTTTTCTGTTCAGTCCCATGAGTTAACAAGGTCCAGTTTGTAAAGTAAAGATTGCATCGATAATCCTAAGAAAATACAACTTTTATATTTGTACTTGCTTACTGTTTTCCTTGTGTTGAACTTTTGCTCCCTCATCCAAGAGCAAGGAATGGGAAACTGATAGCTGAAGATATAGTAATGGGCATTTGTAAAGGATTTTGTATCCCGTCCTGTGTCTCTGATATCATGTTTTTAGTAATGCAGTGGAGGTTGTCTGCCTATGTGAAATCCCCTGTTCACCTGTTTACCCACGAGACACGCTCAGCCTTCACCTCAAATACATCAAATACATCATACAACATCAACATTTTGCCGCTAAGTAAACAAAATCATCTCATCTAATCTCATGACATCTTGTTTCAAAAAGAACCCCTTGGATTGAATAATCATTCTTCAACCAGTAAACAAAAGTGAATTTCTCTCGCTTTGCAGTTTGTGCTGTAAGGAAAGAAAAAAGTGAATTTGGCCGACAAAATTAGAATACGAGGTCTTGGACTTTATTGAAACTCCTACATATTTGATGACTTTGATGTTGAAAAGGCTTCGTCCCACTTCTGTTATCTCTGTGTCCCTGCTTCTGACTGCCTTAAGTTAAAGAGTTGTGCTTGAAAGTGGCCCTGCGATCATGTGAGTTATTTTTAAGCAAGATAGCAACGTTTGTGTGCAGCTCCTCTGACTGAAAATGAAATAGGTTGAAGTCTTTTAGGATTACCATATTGCATATTTTGGGGGGCCCTTGACAAAATGTTACACTACAGTGTGAATCATGCTCTGGCTCTCGACCAAGATAACAGCCAGTGTGGCGGCGTGGCGATCACGTACAAAAATTACTCACAATACTCTGTTGAAACGAATCCCCCCATTAGCTTTTTCTTTGAAACCGTGTCTGATGACGGGCTGGCCTTCGCTGCATGCACTCAAATTCTTCGAGCGATGGCTGGGGGTCACTAGGGGCAACTGGAAAGTAAAATACACATAACGTGCAATCAGCACATAGACGCACACGTGGCCTTATGCACATTGAGCTGTACAATTCATTTAATTATTCAGACAGCAGTGTATATTTACATACCTTGATTTTAACAATATGCTTTGAATATGCTCTGTAGTGAATGAGCCTGTGATTTTTCAAGCAGTGAATAAAAGGCCCTTTTGCTTCAAAGGAGTTGCATTTCTTGTGGCATGACCCCACTACTTTTTTTTTTTGGTATGTCACGCAATCACAAAAGTTGCAGTGATTGACAAAGCCAGAGCTCATGATGTCGTTTTTTTTAATCAACCAGAGGTCGTATGATCAGTGGATGGATATAGAATTTAACTGAATAACTGGTCAGGATGTAGTATTAACACATCTTCGTGAAAAAGTGTTAAATATTCTGTGAAATGTCAGAAATATATGAGACAGCTGTAAAAAGGAGAAATTGAAAGGACTTGAGCTTACAGCTCAGGAAGATGATAAGAAGCTGTCATTAAAATGAATGACTGTAATACTTTTAATGCACATTCCAACTGTCCCCAGAAGACATTTTGGAGCCATCTATACATAAGTGTTATAAAATATGAACGCATGTGGGGGGCATCTAGATTTGTGATAGTGTGTAGGTGAGGGGGGTAGGGCAGCTGGGGGATTGAAACAACTGAAGCCCCACCCTACTCTCCACCAGCTGACCAACAGTTCTCAAGTTGCTCCAGCACGAAACAGACCCCTGTCGTTCATACATTTATTGGGGAGTAACACATGAACCACAGAGCATTTGTTTTCGGACAGACTTCAATGTAGATGTAATGAGCATTGATTTATTCCAGTACCGTTGTCTGAGCAGACATTGATCCATAAGTTCCTCTTTCAGCTCGTCATTGATGCTAGTTATCCGGTGCCCTCAAAACAAGAGTGCATTGTTGCTTCTAAAGAGGAGTTAGACTGTTTAACCTTACTTCATTGATACTTCCAACTACAAATCTCTTTTTTGTACTGGCGCTGTTCCCGACCCTGCATTTGCTCAGCAGAGTGGGAAGAGGCGTTGTGGGAGTTTATGGGAGTTGATCACTGGCCAGTGGAGGTCACCAATGGAGTCATATTACAGCATCCTCACTGCAACATTACTGACTGAACAAAGCCTCGTTTATCCTCCCTCTCTCCCCTGGATTTCTCTCTCTCCTTGTCTCTTTCTCTGACAGCCCTGAGGTGGGTCATAGTGAATGATTGTATTATATCTCAGCATTAATACAGGGATTGATGCTATTATTTAGTGATATATCACTTTGTTCGGTCCAGTGCATTGAGATCAGGGGCTGATGGGGACTCAGAGGTTGGCTGACCAGAAAAGAGTAGTTACACAGTCCATTTCCCTTCTGTGCTAATTAGCATGTCAACTGTAAAGTCCCCTCCAATGAGCCGTTTAGGGGTGGATAGGAGAGGAGAGGAGCTGGGGCAGAGCCAGTCAAGGAATCTTTTCTGTGCCATCAAACTGCTACTAAAACTTGACCTTTACACCAGTCAAAAAGGAAAGAATGGATTTATCTACTACATGGGTTTGGTGGTGGGGGGTTGTCATGTTGCAGCCTCAGTGGTTTGTGGTGTGAGCATGAAGCAAAAATGTGTGTGTGTGTATTGAGTGGAAACTGTCAGGGAGATTTCACCACT
This sequence comes from Rachycentron canadum, assembly GCA_038496675.1. Lineage (NCBI taxonomy): Eukaryota > Metazoa > Chordata > Actinopteri > Carangiformes > Rachycentridae > Rachycentron > Rachycentron canadum. The sequence continues at coordinate 8,847,150 of CM076652.1, forward strand.
CGTAAGTGCTGACTGAAGGTCATTTCTTTGGGGAGTCCGCCTTGAAAGGTTTCATATCCTCACAGAGCCCGAGATGTGCACAATACTTCCTAATTCTCACCCCATTATCCCACTTGAGCTGTTTTTGAATGAAAAAAAAGAAGCAATTTGATTTTGAGAGAGACAGGAGGTATAAAGGGAGATAACTCCTCCAACAACCACAGGGAACACTGATCAGGGCTTCACCATATGGCAATATGGCGGATGTAATTTGAAGTACATTAAAAGTTGGATGTGTGAGTTTTGTTGTGGTTAAAGCTGAAGTATTTCAGGAATCTAATTTTTAGCTAATAATTTTTGTTAATACTGCAGCTGCCAAAATTTTATCTTTATCTTTTTATCTAGCATCAATAGCTTTTTTTTTTCTTTCTACCTCTCAGTCTTGTTTAAATCAACAATAGCTTTTTTTATAATGATGGATGAAGAGACTTTTTTGGCCTTTAGACAAGACTCAGGTGCTGTGGCTGTCATGCTGAAGGTGAAATAGAATCACTTCCCCCCCGTTCGCCTCCAGATGAGGAGCAGATGCAGACGGAGCACCATCAAAATTCAAACAGCGCCTACAGAAACACTGCACCTCTATGAATACTGATTGGCTCTCTGCATTGGTTAATGTAAGGTCTTGTTTTCATTGTGTGTTCTCTCACACTCTAAGTTTATTATCTGCAAAATGAAGTCAGTTGTGGCACACATTCATGGAATAAGGTCAATTTTCCAGGATTTGTGCCGCTGCTAACTTGTGACTAAAAGAGAGGCCGGGGGAAAAAACAGGAAGATGACTGCAGCATGTCTGCAATATTCCCAAAGCCTTTTCCTCTTATAATACATCAGGAATTATGGCATGAACTATATTATGTACTGCAACATGCTTGCATAAAAATGGGTAGAAAAAGAACAGCTCCTCACATTGTGAAAAGAAGAGGAGGACAAATAAGATATAAAGGGACATGAAATAATAAAAGCCTCAGTTGTACATTGTGAGGCTACTTTATCGCTTCACAGCAAAGTGTGTAATAACATTAGCAAACCTCTCCCTCTACAGTATCTTGCCTTAGCTCTGTCTTTAAAAGTATGGTGAATAATTTACTATATGGAGAGGAAAGGGGATTATAAAGCCCCTTATAAGTGCAGGGAAATGGTCATTTGCCCCATGGCAGGGCATGCAGAGCAACTATTGATTATACGTCTTTCAATCTGAATATCCTCTTTTCTCGCTAGGCATCCGCCTGGTGCTCTGGTTTTCACTTAAGCGGATGTGCATATTTTGCGTCTTCATCTTCCTTCTCTCCCTTCAGGGATGCATAATGTCTTTCATTGCATAACAGGAGTGTTCCCATTCACAGTACTGCTGCTCCAGGAATAAACATATGCTTAGATGTTCACAGTTTTACTCTTATGCATTTGTTAAAAATTTGTTCCACCCCTCTGCAAACCTTCTCAAAGCACAAACAGTGAATAGACACTGCGTGTTTTTGCGCAGCTTCAGACTTAGGCTTTGCTTCACCCCCTCATATTAGTTTTGGGTTTCCGCCACCACGCCCGTTGGCAAATACAATCCCTCCTGTTCATTAGGAGTGTTGGTAAGCCTTTATCACATTGTGGTGAAATGTTATAGGCCATGTGCTTGCGCCAGTGTCTCTAATGGATTTTGTGTGTTCCAGCAGTAGCAACAGGTCAGGCCTTGGTGAACTGTGCAGCACTCAGACCATCCCTGCAGCAAGGCCACACGCCCACACTGTGCTTTTTCCAAGTGAAATGAGATGATAAATCTAACACATTTCATCCAATACACACTGCATGAACACACACACACAGGCACAATAACACACACAATTGCTATCACCGTTATCCCTGAATAGCTCACAGTGAACCCAACAGTCTGTTTCCGCACAAGGTACAGCAGACTGACCCTGTAGATACAACCATAACAATAGACTTCTGATACCTGGTGCTTTGCTCATTTCCAAGGAAAAATCCCAAGGCTACTTTTCACCTCATTTCAATCCAGCAATTGTGAAACACTTGAAATACATTTGTAACGACGTGTTTTGCTCTTCTGGCAGTCTCAAACACAGCCAGCCAAGGTCATCTCAGTTCATGCCGCAAAGTCCCTGTGCCCATTAGGAAAAATATATTATGCTGCAGTTGTTGATGTTGTTAGCTGTGCCCTGAAAGGGGGAGCAAGTGGAGAGATTTGGGTGTATTAAGCATATGGACAACTCTGCTGGGGAACTCTCTGTTGCAGATGCCCCCACATAAGACCATTTAGCTGTTTCCTTCTACAGTGATATTCAGTCTTGGGTTGGTTTTGATACTGCAAGGGGTGAAAGGCAGTAGAAAAAATGTGCTGAGTGCAACACTCTGGCTTTCTCTTTACTTACAGCACACTGCTGCTGCCATATCTTGCATTAGGGATTTCCCATTTCCTTTAGCCCTTTGGTTGGCCGCTCCGGGGACTGTGCGGGGAACAAGTCGAATGTCCAACCTGTCTAATACACAGGTCTCTGGCCATGCTCTACCTCTGCTGAGCCAGCATGCTCATTAAGCCCTTCAACTAGTGAAACTCAGTGGGATACTGTCCAACCGTCTGCCCGCCTCCGAGGATTTTCAGCATGGCTGAACTGGCAGACCAGAGTGAGATATTTATATGAGCCAAATGTTTGTGTGCCTCAACAGGCGATGCAGTTTATGTGAAGGAAAACAGCCACTCATAAAAAGCCACTGCCTTCACATAACTAGATATTTATTTTTCTTAACACGTCAATTTCTTATTGCACACAAATGCCTCATAAGATACCCTCATAACCACCTTTGATGTCAACAGCAAGCAGCAATATTCACATTTAATTAGCACTTTGTGCGAGGAACCTCTCCTCTGTTATCAGCTCTGTTTATGTATTTATATCTCACTGTTCTCATTAGAACATCACTGGGATTTTTATTGTCCTTCAATTTCTTTAAAGGACTGAGCACACTGGGTTTCTAAGCATTGCCTTTGGGCTGACTAGGAAGAGATAGTATTAGGGCAGGGCAGCTGCCATCCATGCAGCAGCCCCACATCTGCAGCAGTAAAGGAGCTTTTCTCTCCTGTGGCAGTGTTTGTCTGTGTTTGGACCAGTGCTTTGGTCTTTGGCTCTGTTCTTTGTACTGTGTGCTTGGCTTGCAGGCAGGCCCCATTTCCCTGTGCATCTCTTGCTCCATCCACGCTCTCACTCTCTCTGACTGACTGTGGCAGCCAGAGCTGCTTCGCTTTCGGGCTCCAGACATGGGATGACTTTCCCCTTCCTGGTGCTCTCCTACTTGTTCTCAATGCATAATTGAAGTGCCTTTGGGTTCCCGGGCTGATTGAAGAGTCTTGTTGGGATGGTAGAGATCTAACAGCAGAATTAGTCAGGGATGTCTAATAGTGTTTCTTCTGTCATTGTCCTGACTATCTTTCTTTTTGTGTCTCATCCTCCGAGGGCAGAAGCTGGTGTCAGGTGTGAAAGAGCGTGGCTGTTTCAGCGCAGACAGCAGGGATAGCTCTGGACAGCTAGAGAAAGGCTTGTCTGTCTTTAATCCTTCCTGGTGCGATTGATTTAGAGTAGCTTTGCGGTGAATAGGCCACTCAGCTCTTCGTTGGAGTAAGAGACAGGAAGGCAGTGAGGGAGACATGACAGACCCTGCATCAATGACAGGTGCATCACTGAAGACCCCTAAATGGGGTAATTTAGGCTGTCTCTTCAAAGTGCCCAGCTAAGGCATTCAACCAAAACCCCCACAGAATTTCACCGTTCTAGATGCTTGACTAAGCATGTGATGGGTGGTAGGATCTCTCCCTCTATGAAACATACCAGCACAAAACTGAAAAGACAAGTCTTTTTGGGTGATGTGTTTAGGGTACCCAGACAGATGCTAAAAGTCAGTTAAGATGTGTTGACAATGTGTATTTGACCCCATAACAGCTGAATTGTCTACACACAAGTGTGCATGTTCATAGAAAGCTTCATGCGCCATTATCAGTCTGGTCTGAAAGGCAGTGTGATTTTCTAGGTAAACTTTTGCATTGTATGAGTCTGCCAGGATTCCAGTGGGTGAATGAAACTTTAACCAGGCAGAAATAGCTTTTTAATCTTACGCTCTGCATCTGTCTCTGCCCTTTCAATTCATGTGGTGTTTATTCTGAGCCTGAAAGCACTGTTTCCCTCAGCCACCACCACAGACCCTGTGAATTATTCACTTGTTATACAACTCACATCGGCTGTACGCTATCCACTAGGGAATGACTAGGATGCCCCTAGGAAGCCTGCAAAGACAGGAGTGGGGAGTTTTACTGGAAAGCCGTATACTGCCTACAGCTTCGCTTGTCTGCCATCATCAGGCTAAATACCGTATAAGAAGTGTAGAGAAACACACAAGCCTCATAATGTAAGGGATAGGGATTTATTTTCCTACTACAACTCCCCAACCTTCACCTTCAAAATTAACAAGTCTAATTTTTAATCATAAATATAGCTTTCAAAAAGCTTCACTTGCCTAAAGAGTTGGGTCCCTCTGGACATGTTTTAATGTGCTTTAAAAAACAAGATTTCAGTGATAGTCAATATGAGTATGCCACTTAAAACCTTGTGGGCTTGACAGATGTTTTTTAAAAAAAATGTGCAGCTTGTGCCTCGGTAAAACATGACATCATTTTAAACCACAATTGCAGCATAATCCTAATCTTTGTCGTCCATATGGATGCGCATTATGTTACAATTACTTTGTTTTGACTGACTGATTGATTGAAATGACAGAAATAGTTGTACTTGAATCCAACAGTATAGGCTTATCATTAAGATGGACAAGTTGTCTTAAATATAAGAGCACAACTGTGAAAAAAAAATATATATATACAGTTTTTCTATATCACCAGGGGTTTTGTTTTGTTTGCACAAGTCTGGTCACCATTGAGGACAGATACAGTAAAAGTACTCAAATATCAGGAGGAAATCTTAAAAAAAAAAAAAAAAAAATAGATAGATAGGCACACTCAAACAGTCTCTCTGGAGAGTCTGCTCTTAAAATGACTCATTTTTTCTTTCACAGCATGACTCAAAAAAGACCTTTTCCACTTGCTGGGAAGAAAATACAAATAGCCTATCTTTACTTTAAGGCTTTTTCAGTCCTATTTGATGTTTACAGTTGCTTTATCACGTCTGTTGTTCTGTGATTCTGTTTCTCTCTCGCAGTTGGCAGGCCATTTAGTACTTATATGGAGACATGAATCACAAGCTTGTGGGATCACATTGCAAAAAATTGAAAAATCTTCTTTTATCTGAGGTGAATATCCTCTGTCTTCATTTCAGTGCAAAATCAATGCTGACTAAAGCAGTAGATGCTGTGTGCCACAAGGAAAAAAATGTTTTTTCCCAATAAAAAGAAAGATGGAGTTGCAGCAAAGGGCAGAGGGAATCATAAAGTTATGAAGTGACTTCATCCTCGAGCAGCACAGTCAGGTTGGCATTTTCCCCAATTTTATGGTTTATTGTGCTGTAATGATAGAGGTGCTTTAATTACTGAAACAAAAGGTTAGTTTTCAGTATGGTACAGTTGATGTCTGGTGAAGATTATTATGTTTGTTATTATGTGTTTTCTTTTTTTTTTTTTTTTTAAAGTCTTAATTTGACAAAGCTTTAAAGCCATCAGCAAACTGAAGTGAGAGGCTTCAACACACTCTTTTAGTGGACTCACTCATTGAACACACACACACACACACACACACACACACATACACACTCTCAAACTCTTTCACAGGAGCATTGAGCCCTTGTGATGAGAGCAGCCACAGATCACAGCAGTAATGTGACAAAGGCTGTCATTCTTTACAAGAGGACGTAGCCTCTGAGTGCTTGGGGTGTAAAAAGGTCAATGTCCTCCAACATCCACACACACACACAAACCACCCACCCCCCACTCTTAGACCCTTTTAGTCTTGGGGAGACTGAAGTGGGGTCCTGTGTCAGTCGGCGGTGTGTCACCGAGCCAGTTACCGCAGCACCTGATAATTCTCTGAGCCAGTCAGTCACTCGGATGAAGGGTCAGCCTCTATTTTCTTCTTCTTCTCACCCTCTAAGCTCAATCACTCCGTCTCTCACACACATCTCACATGCGTGCCCAATCTTTCTATCCACCATATGGTTAACCTCCCTCACCTCGCCGTCCTGTTTGGAAAAAGGAGCCTCACTGTTGCTTCACACAGTATTATTGCAATTATTTTTACCCTGAGCTTGTTAAACAGTAGGGCCCCATTCATCCAGCAAGATAGAGTCACATCTCGCGACTTCCAATTTCCTCCACCAGAAATCTAGTGTCGCTCTCCTTTGCTCTCCTCTCTGTTGGGCACCTTTTGTCACTTTTTGCACAAATGACATTTGCACACTGGACTCCATTCTGCCTTTCCATGGAGGTGCTCTCAAAATATTGCCTAACACATATGAAAAGGTCGCATATTCTCTCAGCCCGCTCGTACTCTTCTTCATTGATTTAAAAAAAAAAAAAAAAAAAAAAAAAAAAACGCCTGTGTATGAAGCACAATTGCACACACTCAGCATACCTCCTTCCTGTCAGAAGTGCTGTTAACTCTCTGAACTCGATTCAGTGTTGGGAACAGCCAGCTTTGTGTCTCAGACTCCAAAGAATTTTTCATTACCACAGCCGGTAAATATGTTCCTATCAGCCTCAAATATGAAGGTAACCTTCAACATGATAAATAGGAAGGAGGCATCTCTGCGCTACATGTATGCATGGGAGCGGGTCGAAACCAAACATCGACAAGACAAAACAGCCAGGTTGTTTCGACAGTGTTTTCCCTGTGACTAACTCAGAAATACATATTTGAAAATCAGGACTGCTGAAGCTTGTTAACACTGAAACAGCAGTGGGCCTGGCAAGCTGTCACACGTCACCTTCGGTTGCTTAATGATGTGTTCGTGCCCAGCAGAGTTGCATATACGTGTATTGAGAGGACAGTTAAAGTAGAGTAATAATCCAGAGCATCCATGCTGGTTGTTTCTATCAGCATGGATAATTGGTGCAGAATCATACTGGGTCAGATTGCATAGATAGGGACCGCCAACAGCAAATCATTTTGTGTAAATCTTATGCAAACAGTGGAAAGGTTAGTAATACTGTGGGACATTTGTATTGACTAGCAGCGCTGGTTTTAGATCAGAAACGCCATTGCAGTCGATGCATCGACTCACATCACGTACTTCACACCACAAACGCGTCTAAAGATCATTACACAAACTATTATATTTGCAATTAAATGTTGCAAGAAAATATAGTGAGAGACCAATTTATTTCTCCAACCCAAACTATAATGATAACCCGAAAGCATCTACTACTGTGATCGATGTAATAACAATAAATAATAAGCCTTCTCCGTGACTGTTTACAAGCCCCTCCAGTGTTTAAAGATCCCTTGATCCTTCCCTGCAGATGGTGAATCAAAACATGATCATCTCAAAATTAAAAGAAGATAAGGAGCTCAGCTGAAGGACTCGTGGTCAAGCTCAGTCACACACACACACACACACACACACACACACACACACACACACACACACACAGAAAAGGGTCAGATAAGCAATGAGATCAGAGCTTATGTTGGAGGTATTTCCTGTCGTACCAACACAGAGGTCTGATGACGGCACGCACATTGCAGTAGTAGTAGTAGTGGTGGTGGTGGTGGTAGATGCAGGGCAGAGATCAGACAGATTGAGCAGGGGGGCTGGGTTGTTTCACAGTCACTAAAGAGAGCGACACACTTGAATGAGCTCCCTTCACTGGGCATTTAGCACAATTAAGTAAAGGCACTGTAGCGCTCCCCACCTGGACTCTCAGCTTTCCCCCTCACTATAGCTCTAAATCCACTAAATCCATCTGGCCTCTTAAACTTACTATTTCTCCCCTACTTCCTCGAACCTCTCCATACACTCTATATAATCTGGCCCTCTGAGGAGTGTCAGCTGTGATTCCATATATTAGCCACTGCGCATTGGGACATGACCTTTAGCAGCATTTTCAATTGACGCTTTCGTTCTCCCATTTTTAATCAGGAAAGCATAAAGGGCCAACGAGTGCCTTCCAGCGAATACAGTTGCCTCTGAATTATTTAGATGAAGGCTGATTGAAAGTCTCTCTTTCTCTCTCTCTCTTGCTCTCTCTCCAGTGCAACTTTACTTCATCCATATGGGACTAAACAGGTGTCCCTCTCTCAGAGGCTGGTGGGTGGGCTCAGCAGCTCTAGAACTTTGTTCGACTTCAGTCTTTCACAGAATCACACCTTGATCAATCTGAAGCAGGGCTTTCATTTATTTTGAGTTATTTATGTACAGTCCGGATGCTTCTCTCTGTTTCCTCACCTTTAATTGCATGCAGTTTTTTCTCAGTCCTCAAGAGGACATGAGCATCACTCGTCCTATTATCTGTGTGGCTGTGTTGCTCCATACACACTGAAGCACTCTCATCAGTGGAGGTCAGTCTGCACAAAGGTCACAGGTTAATGAGAGTGAGATCGCACCGCCACTGACACTTCAGAGGGGGGTGTGTGAACTGAATTTATGTATCCACAAATCCTATAGGAATCATTAAGACCTCGGGCATCTCTCATCTCCTCATAAGGCTTGTATTTGAAACCCTGAAGTTATTGTTACACGTCATCAGCTAACATCACAGCCTCTTTTGAGTTCAGTGGCCTTGTAAACACACTTTAAGTCACCTTGTTTGCCTGTGGTGCGACTTAGCTGATCAACAGACTCGTGCCATTAGTCAAACTAAAGCTACGCTTGTTTGTTGTAGAAGTGCTGAAAGTGCAGCATGATTTCAAGTTTATTATCACTTGCGCTATTTGTCAGGTAAACCTTGTCATCTCAAGAGAAAAGTAGCGCTGCGTGTGGTGGATTAATCATTTTATTGTCAAGAAGTGAAAGGAAACGGTTGAGATTCATCCATAAAATCATGACTGTGTGCGTATACGCTATATGAATGAATGCCCCCCTGCTGTGTGTTTGTTTTGAAGAGTTGTGCACATATTTCTGATAGGCATTTAAGTGTTTTTGAGCGGCTGTGCTAAGAGGTGAGCGGTGTGAATAGATGGGAAGAAAGGGGGCGAGGATTGATGATTTATGATGATTTTTTTATGTTGATTTTTTTTTTTTTTTTTTTCTTTCATGGAAAGCTTGTGATGGGTATTTCATTCTGTTAGGGGCAGTCAAAAATGTCACCACTTAACTCCTAACCCTATTTCACCAAGTAGTAGGTCTGCTGTGGGGCTCTTATCTCTTGTAGATGTACCAACACATCAGCAGGCGCAACTCTCCACTCTGCCAATCCAAGCTACAAACATTAATGCATTAAAGGGCTCTGCACTGCAGACCGCAAACACATCAGCAGGGGCCTGGCAGGGTGACAAGGAGGAATTAGGGAATTGCTCCCTCTAGGTGAAGTTCAAGTCTACTGCGGGCGGCTTTGGAAAGTTTTCATTTTGGGGGTGGCAGTAATTACATCTCTGTTTGTTCTGGATTTAACGTAATCAGCTCAAACGTGCAAAACCAGCACGGCCCAAGTCCAATTTTTGCTCTAATCTCTTGCAAAGCTGTTATTGGCTTATCATAGTTGTAATTGGTGTAAACCCTCTTGTTTTTTGAGCAGTGTTTGATGATGGATGACTGTGTGGGTAATTCCCCAGGCAGCCAGAAGTAAATTGAGCCTGTTGCTGGGGTTTTTTTGGGGCTGGGGTTGTGTTGTTTTACACCTAACCTTACTCATTGCTTAGTGCACTGCGATTAATGTTGAAGAGGTCTGTCATTCTGAGAAAAAAATCTGCCTGGGGAAAGCTAAAAATGACCTTGGCTGTTCATCACTTTTGTAGCTAACCTTGAAAACGTAGTAACTCATCTGCTCTTTGTTTTCTCACCTTGTCGCCGTTTTTCCTTGCAGTTATGTGGCTGTGGGCTGCTCGGCGTGGGCATCTGGCTCTCCGTGTCTCAGGGCAGTTTCGCCACCTTCTCGCCCTCATTCCCCTCACTGTCGGCTGCCAACATGGTCATTGCCATCGGTGCCATCGTCATGGTAACAGGCTTCCTTGGTTGCCTGGGTGCCATCAAGGAGAACAAGTGCCTGCTTCTGAGCGTGAGTAAAATCTACATATACCTAAGCAATAACCCATTGTTGAAGGCAGGGCGCGACTCAGTCCTTTGGATATTTGTTTTCTCACATGCCACCACATCACTCGTGCAAATATTGACAGAAATGTTTGAGGAGAGAGCCTCTCACATATGTGTCTGTACACCTACACACGCTGGTCATAGTCCAGTGAGAAATAAGCAGCATATGTGTTTGTATTTGTCGTCCAGCAGGAACTTCAGCTGAGTTAGACGATTGACAGAAGGCTTTCAGTCTGCATTGTATCAAACGTAAGGAGCCTCACAAAGGGAAAATTAAAGCTGAGCAGTGCAGATTCTCCCTCCCTGCAGATTAACATGCATTCATGTCATTTCCATGACTTAGGTCGCAGCCCAGTGAAAGAGGTGTCAGTTATGGGGCCTTTTGTGTCACCAACATGGTTGAATTACTGTATGTACATAGCACACTAAAAGCCCTTGATAATTTTCTGCTCAATAATTGAGATTCTTCTATTATTTATTACAAAGACGACTCCGTCTTGACGTTGCACTGTTTGCCCAAAGTTGTACAAGTGTTTTATCTTAAGCATGAGTTAATTATAAAAGTCCACCCAATGGAATGAGGTTTGTATTGGAAAAAAAAAAACTTTCATGTATAGAAACTTTAAATGAGATGTGGAGTTGGGGCTCTGGTTACTTAACATCACAAACAGCTCAATCCCTTGAAGCTCTTGCATCAGTCAAAAGCCCCACCAAATCCTCAGTATTCGATATGGCTTCCTTCACCTGCCTAACAACTATGAAGCAGAGAGGAAGAGAGCAGAGTGCAGGGAGGGAGGGATGGGTGGGAAAGATGACGTGAATGAAAAAACAGACTTAATGGAAAATCTAGAAGTTGTGGTGTTTTTTATTAAGTCTGTTGTCGCATCTTTGTTTTGCAATGTGTCATATTTGGCCATGGTAATTCTGTTTAGCGCAGAGGTGCCTGCAAGTCATTTTCCTTTGGTGTGTCTGTCCAAGAACACCCAGGGGAGGGGGATGCAGGACCCGGAAACATCAGAGTGGGTTTAGATCTTCTGGAGGAAGCAGATCTGAGCGTTTACCTTGACACTTTAACTCTGAAGTTACTCAGTGGACAACTCTCTCTGGATTAGTAGTATTCAAAGCCAAGATATTCCCACCAGCACATTTCCAGACTCTCCTATTGCTGCCAAAACTTGTTTACTGAGACAAATTACATTTTTTTTAAAGTGTGAGAGAAAACACTTAAATATCCAGCTGAAACAGCAGCTCTTTTAAACCTTGAAAGTGTGAATTCCCAGCAAATGAGAACACACGCCCACAAAACTGCGTGTGCATGTGATTACATACTCGCATATTCTCACACATCGCCATTGGAGCAACACCAGAAGCTGTTCCTTTAACTTTTAGCACCAGGGAAATGTGACAAAACCCACTGTGCAGGCACAACAGTGATACCCTAAACTGGAAACTGTTTCATTTGGGCCTTGACATGATAATTGCCCCTTCCCTCCCAAATGAGTTTGGGCGGGGTGTTTCTAAAATCTAGGTTCGCGTGCCTCCTCCCATGCTGTGCAGAAGGAGCTTGGTAAATATCAAGCTGAAAGGGGACTCAAGTACGGAGAGGAGAGGAGATGATGAGATGCAAGGCTGTGTAGGAAATTAATCTTAGGAGGCATTAAACCTTCTTCCCCTCTTCTCACACATTCACAAACCCTCCAGCACTTAGATTTTTTTTTTTTTTTTTTTTGCTCCCACCTCCTATTTCATCTCTCTTCCTCTCTCTCTCCTTAAACCATTTGAGGGGTTTTGAGGGTTTGTTGCTGTTATTATTGAGGGATCTGGGCTGCTGTGTTTTCTGCTGCCATCCTGAAATCATTGACTTTAACTTTAAAGGACTAGCTTGACATTTTGGGAAAAACACTTATTTATTTTCTTGGTGAGAGTCAGATGAGAGATCAATATTTTGCTTGCACACCCTCGTGTCTGTTCAGTAAATCTGAAGCTACAGCCAACAGCTGGTTAGGGTAGGTTAGCGTTAGCGGAAACAGCTGGCATGGCTCTCTCCAAAGGTAACAAGAAGCACCCACACAGCTCATTTAATAACTTAATATTTACTACACAAGCATTTAGGGATGCTCTTATCTAACTCTGAACAAGAGAGCAAATGTATTTCCCAAAAATGTTGATTAATCCTTTAACTTAAATTGAGAGGTATGAATAGAAAGAAGGAGTTGCAAATTCACACAATGCCTTTGTAGTAAACGTATGTACGTCAATACTGTTCCACACATCCTAGTCTCTCAGATTTACGCTCAATTTGTTTTTTCATCAGCACATTACTACAAATGAGACTCTCTCTGCCTTTCTTTGACAGTTCTTCATTGTCCTGCTGATAATACTCCTGGCAGAGCTGATACTGCTCACCCTGTTCTTTGTGTACTCAAATAAGGTAAGTTCATTTTGTTTTCCTTTGTTTAAGCTTGCGTCTCTTACTGTTACGGTTCACTTGCTCTTTGCAGTCTAACACTGCACCACAGCTCATGCAGAGTCTGTGAGGTATTCACTGTAGTTTGACTGCTTACTAACGCACACACACACATGCACAAAGGACCACACACAACTACACAAAGCAATAAAAGGTGTTGGAGTGATAAACATATCCATGTATCCATGCTTCCGGGGGTCAGAATTTGCTCTTTTTATATTTGGCTCAGACAAGAGGTTGAATGTCTTCATTCTGCCATTCACCCAGGAGTCAAAGGTTAGGCCCAAAAAGATGACTAATCCCTACCAGTTGGCTCCCTGTAATTGGTCTCAAGCACATTTCCCATGACCCCTGAGTGGGCATGTGTCCGGTGTACGTATGGGTGGTGACAACAGATGACGATGTGGGAAGATCTGGGGATTATTGACAAGCAAATTCTTCTCTGCACTCAATCAAGTCCCTCGACAAATGTTTCATCCTGAAGATGGCAAATGCCTTGTGCAGGACGAGCAATGAACTTCTCAAGGATACAGTGCGGATAGATAAGTCTATTTATATATTCAAAGTCTCTATGTCGCTCAGCCCTGGGGATGTCGGCTAATTCTCCCTCTTTGTTCTAAGGTTATTGCTCAAACTTAGGCTCTCAGGCAGATAAAGGAATTCATTTAGCGGCCAATCCATTCTCAGATTTGGATCGGGTCTCGCAGGCACACCCCGTCAGGAGTAAATATGTCTGTTGCCTTATCTCCAAAATATTACCGGCTTAACTCTGAGAGAAAAAAAAATTCCCAATGCTGATTCCTCTAGCAGAATTTAAATGAAGAGCCTCTTGACTTCACAGCAGGGACTTCCCGTCACCTGTGAAGTAGGGAAAAGATAGCCAAGTATAAGGCTAAGGATTTTTTAAATGAGAAATCAAATGAGCCTGCATTATTCACACCGGTCCCTGTGAATAGCTAACTCTTTTGTGTTTGTCTCATCCTGCTAAATCACACCGCCTTTATCCCGCATCTTCCAGCTAATGAGATATGAAACCATGATAATGCTTGTTGGTACCAAATGTATTTCCCTTTCTTGGCCTTCAAATGTCATTGGAAAGAAAGGCCATTAGAGCAAAGTATAAGTTTTTGGAGATGGCATTTCCAGACTGCCTCCAAATAAATATGTCCAACAATATTGAGGAAGCTGTGCGTTGCCTAAAACTCAGGCGGCATTATATGTTAAACAACATCAGGATTGGATGAAGGATAATCTCCATCCATCACACAAGGCCCTTTCGGAGATTGCTCTCTGTTATTCTCTCTCCCCTTGGCTTGCTTTTCTCCAGTGAGATTTGATATGCCATGTGAGACTCTCCTCATCCTTTGCTACAGGCTGTGATCAGAGGAATTGCTAATTCACTTCTCTTATTTGATCTCATAATCACAAGGCATTTATTAACAAGTCTGGAAGATGTACAGTAGTTGGCAGCTTTTAAACGTGTATCGACAGACGCCTGCAAAACAGTTATTTTAGTCTTTCAAATAGGTCATCTTTAAGTCATGACTTATGTCAGTCCTAAGTCAAGATGCCACTGTGATCCTTCCAGGTGTCAAGACGAGGGCGAGATGTGGGGAAAGAACAGACTTTTTTTTTTTTATTATTATTTCTGTCATTTCGTCAACTTGTCTACCCTCCTCATTTCTGCCTTTCCAACAGTTTAATTCTTCTGAAGTGGTGTAGCTCTTTTTTTTCCTCTCTCGTCTTCTTCGTCGCAGCAGTCTTCTTGCTGCCAGGTGAGGCTTATGTGTAGATACCCCCTCTCTGCCTCCGCAGCTCGATGGTGTTAAGCTGCCTGATTAAATGCCATGTACAGGCTGTAGTATAATAAAGGCCGGCCCTGCAGTCAGCAACCAGCTGACTACAGCAGATGGCTGGGCCACAAACCAGATTACAGCCATCCGTCTTTAACGCTCTGACCTCATTGTGCCTCCGTCGACCCAGCACGCCGAGCCGAACACCGGTGAAGGTTTATTAGTTCAGAATGAGGAAGCAGAACCTGGCAAGCAGAGAAGACGAGCGTCACAGGATGTGTATGTAGGGAAAAGGAGAAAAAAATGCTGGACGGGGGGGTGGACGGATGTGAGAGAGAGGGGGAGGTGAGATATCAAAATGAAAAGTCATGAATGTGTTAGAGAGGGAAGGTGTTGGAGAAGAGAGGGGGAAATATATAAAAATAGTCTGAAGAGTGCATCAAAAGAAGACAAACATGACAAAAGTGATGTGAGGTGTCACTGTAAAGCTTTAGAAGAAGACAGGAGAAAGGTAATGATGAAGGTTAGTCGCATAACAGAGTGGTTTGGAGAGCAAGTAAGGCTATACCACTTCGCCAATGTGCTGCATTTGTGTTTACAGGCAGAACTATGTTCAATCCGTGGTCATGCTTTGTTTTTCCAGGCCAATTACAGTGCAGTAGTGGGGGGTCTTTCCTCGCTCTGTCAAGTGCCCTGGCCTCAGGCTACCCAGCACAGGCTTCCAGAGCAACTGAGGGAATTAAGTATCCTGTTTAATGATGTGCTGTTGGGGACCTCTGGCTCTGATGGTGTTTCTCTCCACATCATTTATTACACTTTCTGGGCAGTTAGCGAACACACTCGTCCAGAGCTGTGCAGTGAGAGCCACAGTGAAATACTGTTAACTTCTGTTCTTAGGGTCATGAGAGTCAAAGGAGTTGGTGATTAAAGCTTTGACAGGACACATATGGTCCAATAATTAGCCATAAGAGGCACAATAGAGTAAATTAGATGTTAAAAAGGTTTCACAGATTCAGTGCGCTGACCTGAGTTTATCCTTAAGGAAGAGGGTGCGACTGTCACTTCATTGTTTTGTTACTCTCTCAGCTGACTGGAGATGAACCAAAAGTACCTCTGTGATCTGACAACACAGTGAAAGGATTGCTTTATTTCATTCAAAGAAACAGTAAAAGAAGTGGCAATTTGTTCTGGCTTATGCAGCTGTTTAAGACTTCACAGAATGAGTCATGTTTCAAGTCTGAGGACGAGTGGGGGAGTGAGGTGTGCAGAACAGAAAATGTATAAAAATATATAAATGTTCCTATAAAATAGAAATGTGGTCTGAGTAAAGTCCCTTGTTTTATCATAAAGACCCCTTTCCAGTTTTACCCTTGGCACCATTTTGGAACTCAGGCCCAAACAAGGCCCAAACTCCCAAGATATAGTAATGTAAAGGAATGCATCTTAATTAATTTTGCATTAATAAGAACCGTACGGTCTTCCATATAACTTAATATAATAATCATGACAATTTAATTCGCTCGTGATCAAAGTAGCTTGACCTAAATTTAGCATGGTTGTCCAGACAGACATGGAGCCATGGCAGACAATTAACCCGCCTTCATGCAGAGACCTGGCTTTCCGTGTGATTTCAAATGAACCACCGTGGGAACATAACATGGGGTTTTCCAGTTTTCTAATGTTTGCCTTCTTTTCTTCTTTCCTTCCTTCCTTCCTTCCACCTCACCAACAACAGGGACACTTTCTTCCAAACCCTGTTGATGCTTGAGCATATATCTAGCAGGGTATGCATTGGGGCACGGCTGCCGTGTGATTGACAGACTGCACCAACAGGTCACGTCACAGCCGGTCGCCACTTGGTCTTAAATGAAGCATTTTAACATACGTGGCCAAAAAAAAAAAAAAAAAACATTGTGCGGAATGTTATTGCAGGTTTAGTTGAAAGCTCTGTTAAAGCCTTGGTCGTCCTCCAGGTATGTATGGCGGGGCTACAGTTAGTGTGCACAGAAGATGGCAAATTGCAAAAACCTCACATTTTTATCTGATTTATATTTTTACACACAGTATGTACCATTTGTCTTATTTTACAGATGTTCTGTTTTTGCTTTTTTCAAAGTTTTAATATGTTTACTGAACCACCTGCATAATCTTTTTTTATATCATTTTTATGAGATTATACAGCAGAGACTGTAATTCATTTGGAATTAAACACTGTAATATCATTTGAAGATTGTAATTGCTCACAATGATAAATAGCAGTTGGGCAAATGTGAATAAAACTCACACACAAAACACTAATTGCTCTTCTATCACACCACCTACTGTAAATGAACAATGCTTTTTTTTTTTTTCTTTTTGTTTTGTGAGTGTCTCTAAATACTTCACAGCATTCACCAAACAGCCGCTTCAGACACAAGTTGTTCTCAAACGGAAAACTAATGCAAAAGAAATACAAAGCGAATCAACGCTGGGGAACTTTGTGCTTCCGTGGCAGAATTAGTCACCTACATGGCACAGATGTGCCCTTTGCTGTCTGTAGAAGGGAAACTGGATTTGTGGCGCACACTGAACACTGAGGTACAGACAGAAAAAAGATCAAATCTTTCATATTTTTGAAAATTGGAGCTGTCAGCTCGGTCATGGTTATGTGCTCCAATATTAAGGAAGCAGTGTGGCTCAATGTCTGCACGGTGACAGGTCCCACTTTACCTAGTCCCCAAGATGTTTACATGTCACCATATCTGGAGCCCAATTTCTGACAGTAAGGAGTCCTTGCACAGGAATTATTAATATCACTTCACACTGATCCCAGTACAGAGAATACACAAATAATCCCAAGCATATTTCTTTCCCAAGCAAAGACATATACTTGGGAAACTTTGAGACTTTGCAAAGCCGAAAAATAGAACAAAAAGAATAAAACAAACTCAAAACTATCGAAAAAGAAGCTTTAATATCTTACTGTTGGGTGATTTCAGCACTGACTGGATGGGTTGTATTATTACAGTGACAGGAGTTTATCGGACAACCCACCATCCACTCTCTCTTCTCTGCTGTCATGCACACTGACAGAATACAAACACCAATTTGGATAGAAAGCCTAGTCCTTCCTCTGCCATGGCGTGTATATCTGCACATCTCCCTCTGTCTTCTCCCTTTCTGTGACTCCTGAGACCCGTGTTCTCCTGACTGGTTTAAGCCTTTAGATTTCAGTGATGAATGTGCTATCCTGTGTTGCTTGTGCATGGACTTGAGGTCCCAGCAAAGTGCCAGCTTATCTGTGCAATGGCAAGCATGAGCTGTGTCTCAGGGCTTTGCCAGTATGCCACACATTAAGGCTATTGCATAGATGCCCCGTGGCAACAGAGAAGAGATGTTGCAGAAGTATGGTGTCAGCCTGTTGTTTGCGAACAATTTCCAGTACCAGCAACATGAGTTTCAGTCAAGACGTTAGTTTTCCTTATCAGAAAAAAATA
Organism: Rachycentron canadum; assembly: GCA_038496675.1. NCBI lineage: Eukaryota > Metazoa > Chordata > Actinopteri > Carangiformes > Rachycentridae > Rachycentron > Rachycentron canadum. The sequence continues at coordinate 8,865,115 of CM076652.1, forward strand.
GGCTAATGCAACAAAGGGTGTGTTTGTATCTGCTCCTTTTGCAAGGAGAAAATGGGTCAGAGTGTTGCATGATCAAATCCCTGTTTGTTCTGCAGTCATTTGTCTGCCTCTCGTTAGCACTAAATCTGGATCATTAAGTTTCATTTCAGGCTCTAACAAAGACTTCCACACATGCAATGGAAGATGTGCAAAGACTTATCGGAGACTCAGACGATGATTTTTATTGTAGTTTGGGGGGGGGCCTCTACTCTCTAGTGGCTGTGTTAGTGCGAGGAGTCAGTAATGAGCCAGCAGCATCACATACAGATGGAGAGGAGAAGATAGAGGATTAAAACAAAGTACCAGGCAGAGATTGATGATGCTGCTCTTCATCTCATTTTCCTGCACAAGGACAGATACTGTGGGGCCCCGCAGCCCCGAGTGCAACACGCAGATCGTCTCCCCTGCATCAGCCAAGTTACAGAGCGAGACAGAGGGATGTGACTGAAATAATACTAATCTTATTTTAAAGGTTTTAAATTGTGTTTTAAATTGGTCTTACGTGATTAATGGTTACTAAAGCACTTTGTTGCCAGGGAAACTTTAATTACTCAGTAAAAAAAAATCAATTTGACTTTTATGTTTAATTCAGCAAATAGGTTTCTTTGTGCCTCGCAGCTCAGAAAACAACAGTTTGAGGCCTTTTCTCCCCACCAATAAATTGATGAACCACTTAATTTAAAGCTTAATTTACTTTCCTGTACAATCAAAAGGGAAGGTTTCGGTCTGTCTCCACAAGCGTACGTAGGTAGTCAGGTAACACTCAAATGTACTTTGTAGAAGCAGGCTTCTGTTATTTTTTTAAACTGAGGAATTTACTGAGCAGCTTCCACACAATGTCTAGCTGAACAGCAGCAACCCCCCCACCCCCATCTCCCTCCTCCCTCCTCTCTGAGAAAAGAAAGTGGAGAATAGCTGAAAGCACCTTGTTGTGTCAGGCAGTGACAGACATGATGCTGCTGCTTTTTATTGTGTGCAGATCTTTTTTAAACTCCAGGGCACAGTCTGAAGCCTTAAGCTTTAACTATTAAGGCAAGTGCATTCCTTTTGTTGTGATATAGCTTGCATTTCTTGTGATACCATACAGGATGGTTCTGGCAGTACGTGTCATTTTCCCAGTAATAATTACCCTATATCAGAAGCGCCTCTCAATCTGTCCTGGCAGTTAGCAAATCCCCACAGGCACAGCGAACTGCAGGAGAAATAAAGCTCTGATTTTGTATCTCATTAACACTTCCAATGAGATATTAATCTCCATCAGACATGGTACAACCCCAAGCACATTGTTGGGGTTCAGTCAAGAGGAAAGTGATTTGCTTGCTTTGCTGAAGGGCATGTTGAAGCTGTGTGTGTGTGTGTGTGTGTGTGTGTGTGTGTGTGTGTGTGTGTGTTGAGTGAAGCGACACATGACGTGTCAGATCTGCAGTCGTCATGCACAAAGTCCAAATCACTGTAGCAGAGGTATTTTTAGATGACAAGCGAAAAGGTTACCTGTAAGCTCCTGTCGCGTCCAACTGGTACTTTGGCACCCACCGGTTGTCTACTGTACATACTAGCTGTTGCTGTTGCCTGCCAATGTGCACTTCTCATCATTTCATCATCATTGCACAAAAAAGGAATCTATGATCAGTCATACACAACCCTTTACAAAGACTAAATAGCACTTACCCGCATGCCCTTGACACTGACTTTATCATAAACATCTGTGTGAAAAAGATGGTTTGAAAAGTGATGTGAATGTGAATGCACCTTTTTAAATACTCAAACCTCAGCTGCCTACTCCAATATAAAAGCTATAATTGGCTTTCTGAGCCAACCCCTTTAAAACCAGAGTCTCTAACCAAGGCTGGTGTTGTCTTTTCCCTTGCAGGTGAGTGAGAATGCTAAGCAGGACCTGAAGGATGGGCTGGCTCTCTACAACTCAGAGAACAACATTGGCCTGCGAAACGCCTGGAACATCATCCAGGCAGAGGTATGAGAACCTCAGACCATGCATTACATCAAATATTAGCAACATTTGCATGATTGTGAAATCATAACATTAGAAGTGATATATAAATGCAAAGTTTTACTGAAATATTCCAGCTAATGTTATTCCTGGCTTGTAGCTGTGGCATTAATGCAACATTAAAAGCCAAAACTGGCTGCTGAAGTACATTTCGTTCCATTATTGTAGCTCTCTAATGCAAAAGATTAATTACGACACTTGTTACGTGAAAGCATGACATTTTCTTGTGTGTGCCTGTGTGGCATTCACAGTGGAAGTGCTGCGGTGTGATAGCGTACACCGACTGGCATGAGGCCCTGAAGGAGAAAGTAGTTCCTGACCGCTGCTGCCAGGAGCATTACCAGAACTGTGGACGTAACTCCACCAACATGTTCTGGAACAGGGTGAGTTCACACACTGTAACTGTAAATGTGTTGTTTTATCTTGTGCACACACTACAAATAATATAGCCTTGCAATAATAAATGAATGGGCCTGCTGGGTACAAAGTTTGAAGTGACAGTTTCTTTTTGGAAAGTCAATCAATGACTACAAAGAGACAAAATGTACAACCACGAGAAACAAAATGACTACAGACAAATTTGCTGTAATGAAACTCAAAACCACTGCAAAGAGATGCAGAACAATTGCAGATGCAAATCTGCTACAAAGATGCAAGATGCGTGCAGCTACAAAATGACCACAAAGAGAGTCAAAACTGAGATGCAAAACAACCACAAAGAGACACAAAATGACCCCAGAGACTCAAAACAGAGATGCAAAACAACCACAAAGAGACACAAAATGACCACAAAGAGGCTCATCAAAACAGAGATGCAAAAAAAACTACAAAGAGACTCAAAATGACCACAAAGAGACTCAAAACCACCACAAAGAGAAATAAAACGGCCACATAGACACAAAACCACTACAAAGAGAAATTAAAGGACTCCAAGCAAACAAAAAATGACTACAAAGAGAGTAAAATGACCGCAAACAACCTGGTCATGTCCTTTGTAGACATTTTGCGTCTCTTTCAGTGTCTTGCTCCCATGTAGACGGTGTAGGGTGGGTTTTTCCCTGATTGCACCCCTGGGCCCATCGCCTCATTATTCGTTCATGGATATACTGTAATGCTGTTCAGATCATCGGATAAATCCATAAGGTCTTTTTTCACGTCACGTTTGAAGTTGTGTTTGCATATACATGATTTAAAATAATAATTATGTTGCTCTAAGCTAAGACTGATATTAGTTCAGGATTCACAGGGGATGTAAAAATCATAACTCTTATACATCTTTAATTTTCATTCCATCTGTTCAGTTCCTGCTCTTACAGGCCTCTGAGTAGTCAGCGTAGCTTTAAAGTTTTCGTCTTATTATTGAATTCTGGTCACACTAGATTTTTTCCATTATGCATGAGACAACAGTTTTCTTTTTTTCTTTTTTTTGCTTTAAAAAAATCTTGCAGTTCACCAATCGCCCCCCCATTACAATCGCCCCCCCATTACAACTCTAATCTTCTGTTGGTCTGGCATTTGGTTTGTTAGCAGGTCCAAAGCAGGGGATTAAAAGCTGTAATATAATTGCCAAAATGAGAATAGGCAGACATTGAGCTGGCCCATAGGGAAAGCGCAGCACTAAAAGCTCGTGTGTAATCCTGCCCAGAGGAGGAGACAGCTACACACCATATAGTTAAGACTTAACACGCTGCTTCAGCACTCACACTCAAGAAGGGGCACCACTTTGCAGCTCAAGCCACCATTAAGCCCTTCACACCATATCCTTACCAGTAAGTGACCTCTGAATGAACCTGGAGGTTGAGGTGGGGGGGATACATTTAAGAGAAAGTGAAAGCGAAAGTCTCTCCACATGACCCATAACTCTGCATACAGAAGTCATTGCTCATGGGTAATTCACTTCTTTTAACATCTCACCTAGTAGTGCGGTCGTCCGAGAGTGTATCTCGAATGTAAAAGATGCATTTTTTTCTGGAAGCGTGAACTTGGGGTTGTGGTGATGTTTTTCCAGGTGACCAAGCAGGCCACAAGAAGCAGCAACACGATTCTTCTGCCACAGTGGAAATGCGTATTTTTAGTGGAATCCTAACAAGCTTTTGTTTGATTTCAGGGCTGCTTCGAGAAAGTGGAGGAATGGCTGGATGAAAATAAGCACCTGCTGGGAACCATAGGCATGGTCATCTTGGTAGTGCAGGTAGGAGGCTTAGTGATAAATAGTTTTTTCCTTCTCCATGGTTTTTTGAGCCTCTCTCCCATTTATTCCTTCTTCTATTTTTCTTCTTTTGCTTTGTGTCTGGGCGCATTTGTTTGTGTCTGGTTGAAAGGCAACATATTTTTACAAAAAAAAAAAAAAAAATACATGTGCATCCAGTAGCCTCTGCGACCACCAACGTCTGCTGAGAAACTTATCAGGCCTGTGATCAGTGGGCGTTCTGGGCACCCACACGTCTAGAAATATTGAAGTCGCTGTCTTCTGCACCCTGATCTTGTCTGGAAGAATCAAAGCCCCCTGGCTTAGTGCCAAAAAGGCTGTAGTCGTGTAGCCCATAGGAGCCATATGAAGATAAGAGAGCAGAGGTACCGAATATAAGGGGGAAGGTATAGATTAAAGACTTTGTTGAGAGGAGTGATAGATATTCCTCTGGTCACACTGCTTTTCTTTTTGTCCTTAACTCTGCTTTACATCCACCCCTCTTTACACATTTAGTCTCACTTTCTTTGCAGTAGTTTTTCCACTTCCTTGGGGACTGAGTCCTACAAATGTCTTCAGACTGAACAAAGCAAAAAACAGCACTTTTTTTTTTTTTTTTTTTGCACAAATTTGACTGCCGGACTGATTTCATAGTCTGTGTTTGTTTGCTCCAGACAGCCTGAGAAATCACAATAGGGAGCAACGGACAACAAGAAGGCCATGGGTTCAGATCCAAAAGGCGGCCAGCTGTCAACTGTGTGTAGAGTTTACGTGTGCGGGAATGATTGCCTGTCTATATGTACCCCGCTGATTGATTGGCAGCCTGTCCAAGATACCTTTTTCAGTTGCCTAATGGAAGCTGCTATAGGCTCCTACCCTCCAGCAGATGCACCCACTTGACTTTGTATTCACTCATGCTTCATCTAAAATCCACTTCACATTCATTGTGAACACACCTTAAGAGTTCAGCCTTTCTAACAATAGCTCTCTGTGCTCTGTACCTTTCTTTAGCCCAGGTCTATTTAATCTGAAGCACCTACCAGACATTTCTGACTTTGCTTCACCCTCTAATCCTTATATTTCACTCCAACAGCTCCTACAGAGTACATAAGAATTTAGAGACAGATCAGTTGTCAATGTAAGTTCTACCTGCTCTCGTTGAAAGCTTCAGAAAAAATGTTTACATGTCACTCACTCTAAATATTTCCGTTCATGCTATGTCTCATCCCCTGCACTGCACTTCTTCCTTCTTTCCCTCCTGTCTTCCTTTTCAACGTTATTCCTTGCTTTATTTCCCCTGCCCTCCCTGGACTGTCTGCGGCTGTGTTCGTGCATCGCAAGTCTTCCATTGGCTAGTCTGTGAATCCGTGGTCCATTCAGAGCGAGGTGGCCTCACTCCGCGTCGAGTTTTACGAGACCCAGCACATTTCCTGTGTCCTTAGGGAAAAGCGGTGCTTGAGCTTTAGTTAAAGTTCACAGCCACACTGAGGGAGAGTCAGCATTGTACCGTGTATTGGCCAGCCTCAGATCAATGTGTGTTCAAGACACGATCACACACTCTTCTTTCATGCTCACATACTTTTTTTTGTTGAAGACTCTTTTTTTTCTCATCTAACTCCTGTCTCTTCCTCATTTGTACATTTCTTCTCCAAACACACACACCCACACACACACACACGCAGAATATTGACAAATATCGACCCTACTTGGAGGCTGATAATGTCTTTGAGCAGAATAAAACACTATAAGACAAACTCAGCTCAGACATTAATTTTAATGATCTCACTTCCTCTGTTTCTCTATATACACATACACACATACTCAGATTCAGGTGAGTGGTAGGAGAGTCGAGAAAACAGACCTTGAGCTGTCAGATTAGCAGACTCGAAGACACGGTGAGAGACTTTGCAAGTCTGCAATGTAATATAATGTCCAGAGGCAGGGAGAACTGGCTTATGAATGATTTAGACTTGCAGCATACACCGATCAGCCACAACATTCACACTGGTAACTGGTTTTACTGTTGTGGCTGATCATTGTGTATATGACAGACACTGTGTACAACTTTATCAACAATGGTTTTAGAAATCTCTGCACTATTTATATATTTTTAAGCATGGACAGATGATTGAGCTTTGAAGAGTCCTGCAGGAGCGACTGTCACACTGTCTCACTCTCAGACTGAATGATGGAGACAGTTTAAACTCTCTGTGCATGTCAAGGCTGCACAGATGAGCCATGCGTCAATAATTGGGTTGGTTTTGAAGCATTTTTTCATAAGTCCTAATTCCCTCTGAGCTGGATGTTTACCTCAAATAGCACTTTGTGTTTTGATTGACATTGGCATAAGGTGGCTTTTTCTCTGAAGCAGCTGTATGAATTGGGTTTAAACTGAAACTAAAGGAAGAGAATCAGCAGCTTTCCCAGGCTAATCACATACTGTGTCAATCCCCAGTGGAGCCTGTTTGCAGGAAGTCCACGTTGCCTTTTTATTAGACTATGCACCATACAGTACTTTGCACTTTCCCTGCCATCCAAACTTTTGCCAGATAATGGTTTTAGGATCAGCCTTGTGACTGTGTTTGATGTAGAAGTATCAGGGGTAATGGAAACTTCAAAGAGATAGCTGGCTACTTTGATTTAGTGGCATCTCAATTTACTTCATTGACTTAATGCTTGTGCACGCTGTATTTTTTTTTTTTTTTTCCCATCACAAAGATTCCAGCACTCGCGTTTGAAGGCCATCTGAGAAAAAGAGAGTGAACCAAAATGTGCTTGTGCCTCACCACAGGAATTATTGTGCATCAAAACACAAACCAGCCCAAGGCATCAACATCAAAAAGATCACACAGAGACACACGCGCGCACATATATCATACGCAGACACATACAGTATGTACACTATACATGCAGACACAAATTCACTATCTCCTTCTCCTTTCCTCCACAGCTCCTGGGCATGGCGTTCTCCATGACGCTGTTCCACCACATCCACAGAACGGGGAAGAAATATGATGCTTAGCCTTGCAGGGAGGTGCCCGATGGAAAGGAGCCCCACAGCCTGATGGGATAAGACTCTGATTTTAACACCCAGACCCCCTCCCGCCCCACTTGATAACCTCTTTAGAGCATCCTTTGCCCCCTCCCATGCCACTTCCCAGAACCTCTGTACAGATTCCAGCTGTGTCCCCACTCTGATCTGCTCTTTCCTCTAACCATTCATTTGCCAAAGAGTAACACAACTGAAAGAGAAGGGACACCTACTTTTGGCAAGGAAGAGAATCCCATTGGTTGTCACTCCTCTTGAGTATTTTTTTCTTCTTTCGTCTTTTTTTTTTTTTTTTTTTCTTGCTTGGTCTAATAGTTTTGCTGGAAGGAAGGACAGACTTTGAGACAATGAAGACTTTACTAATGCCCACCCACCCCCATTGAGGAAAAGCGAACACATGAACTGATCAAACCCTGTGGAGTTTTTTTTTTCTTTTTCTTTTTTTTCATGTTGATTAAAGTCAAGCCCCAATTTTCCTTTGTAAATGAAAAATTTTCCAACATGGCATGCTAGTTTTCTACTTCACTGATTTACCTCCGTTGTCGAAATGTCAAACAATTTAATTTTCTGTTGTTTTATTTTTGTGTGTCATCAACGCTCCTGTGGAAAGTAAGTGTTGAACAGATCAGTGCAATGAGCTCTCAGACATGCAGTGAGTGTGTGTGGGGTTGGATTTGAAGTGACGTTGCCACAGAGGGGCACAGATATGACGGGATGATGTCTAATTAATAATAATTTAAAAAAAATATATATATATATATATATTTTTTTTTTTTTTTTTTTTTTTTTTCCATTTGGCTATAACGATTTGGGTAAAGTGAGTGTGATGGAGGATTCAAGTCGTGTAAGCGTGAGGAATCATCAGTGGGTTAATTTTCGGGCAAATTCTGCAAATATCCTCTGAAAAATAAATTGTAATACACAAATCTGTCTGTGAACACAAATGCGCGTACACACACAGACACACACACTTTGTGTCTCCACATAGCAGCAGTATTTCCATCCCCTATGAGACAATATAAATGGTGTAAAACGGCTGTTTATTAGGGCTCCACCAGGACTGTCAAGTGAAGAGATCTGGGTGATGAAGTTCCCCCTCTGAGAATACAGACTGAATTGTGTGGCTCTGTGTGTGTGTGTTTGTGTGTGTGTGTGTGTGTAGCGTTATGGGTGTGTTTTATCACATTGTCCAAGCTAGGAAAAAAAAAAAAAGAACCGAAATCTGGAGAAGCATGGGCACAAGGGGCAAAAACAGAGCAGACATGTTGTCTCACTGTTGCCATCAATTGAGTTAGCGGAGGCGTCTTGAGCCTGTCTCTTCTATATTCTTGAGATCTCATCCATTCGCTCTGCCCTCCTTATTCTTTCTCTCTCTGCCTGTCAACTCCTCCCTGCCTCCATCTTTCTTTTTTCACCCCAATTTTCTTCCCACGTGTCAGAAAGCAATAAGCTTTTTTGCTCCAGACGTACACACACACACACACACACACACACACAGTACCTCTGCTAACGTTCCCACTCATCACGCAGAGATCCACCCCTGGTTTGCCACTTCTCTGGTTATTCACAAGCTTTCTTTTCTAGCCGCCAACAAAGGAGGGGGTGGCGGCAGTGTAGGCAGATCAAAGCTGAGACAGATAGGTATGGCTGCAGCTTTGTAGGATGTGTCTGTTTATGTGTGTTTACCGCTGATTCGCTGCGGGAGGCCTGTGCATCAGCCTGCCTCCTTCAGGCTGAGAAAATACTCACCCGCTGTGGCGACTTCAAGAAAATGCCTTCCAGTGTGTCTGCTCTCAGTTTCTGTGTGTTTGCCAGAAGTGGTGGCTCAGAGGACTCATTGTTAAAGGACAATTTTAGTTTTGATTATCATTGATGACTATATCTGTGGTTATGATTACATAGTCATTTAGACAGTCAGATGATCACACGGGTTGTAACCAACACTTTAAAAAGTGAGCAATAATCCCTCAGTCTACAGGAAAACAGGTTTTCTGTATGAGAGGGAGTGTGGGTATTTTTTTTAATTTTTTTTTTTTGTTGCCTCCAATCAGCATCTGGACACAATGTCTTTTTTTTAGTCTGCACAGATGCGGTTGCAGGTGTGAACAGTAGTTAACATTTTCACGTAGGTCAAAGACGTGTTGATATCAGGCCCTTTTGCACCTTCAACCAACACAAGGGGAAGCATAGTTAGCAGAGGTAATGTTGGTGTTTAACTGTCTAAGAAAACCTCACTGAAGTTAAGAAGCTGCCAATCTGTACACACCAAAACCGGATGTGTAAAAGTTGTTATATGACAGAATCATTTTCATCCAAACCTGTTGATGTGGCTGCGTCCAAAACCACTCCTTCATTAACTCATTCACTATAATATGATAGACACTAGTTTAATCACTAGTGAGCACACGGAAGCATCTGCTCGTGGTAGCGTCTCATGACTAATCTTTGCACCTATAAATTGACTGTAAACACAGCTTTCTCTATACTAAAAGGGCTGTGAATTTGGACACAAGAAGAGGATGTTTTTGTGTCTTTTCTCGATCCTTCTCTTAATCCTGCCTTTAAAGCTCTAATTGATTCTTTTATTATTCCAACTAGCCCTCAAAGACCAATTTCAATTAGTGGAAAAATGTGGGATGTAGGCAGCAATTCAAGATGTCTAGACTCTGGTTGTGTGTTTATTTGCCCTGTTAGACTTCTTTGTAGAAATGCTGATACATTCCCAGAGCTCAAAATGATGGCCAAAACTACAAAGGTAAGGCCATGCTGTAATAATCTGAAATTGTCCTTTAACAGAGGACAGGTGATTGTTCGTCTGCTGCTATTGAAAGCTGAGTAGAGAAATCATTGGGACCAGAGGTGGCAGTTGTTTTATCCAAGGTTGTCGTAAAGAGGAGAGTAATTGTGTTGTCTTGGGATGAAACCTTCAAGCTCAGACACTGTGCATTGCTGCCAGCTCACATACGACCTGGCAAAGAAAATAAAAATACCCACCCTGTCTGGCCGTCTGTTTGCATTACCTAAGGTCCTTTGCATTTTTTTTTTTTTTTTTATTGGTTTTCCAATGACTTAATCTGAGATACACATTTTAAAGACAGGCATGGAGGGGCTTCTTGCATCAGGAAGCAACAGATTTGGGCTGTGATGTGCAGCGACCCCGCTGGCTGTGATTCACTGCCTGCCGCCATATGCTTCAACTCTTCTTGTTGTGTCCATTGGGGGGGGGGGACGGACATGACAGCTGCTGATGTACAGCGCAGGCACGAGTGGTCACATCTCCTCTGCTTGGCTGCCTCCACAAACTCTCTACACATCCCTTATTTACTGCCTCGCTCTGCTCAACACACGGTGCTACATATACAGTGGCTGGCAGCACCGACACTGTAGAAATACAGCCGTGTTCTTTGAACGCCTCAAAGCAGCTGTGAGGTAAATTCTCTACCCGGGAGAGGTTATCGCAGGAATAGCTGTAGCAGTTCTGTAAATCAGACTGCAATGTATCCGCACAGCAGGCAAGAGGTTCTGAAGAAACACAAGATAAATATTTTGGTGTGCTGCTTTGTCTAGCATTGGGTAAGAAAAGAGTTTAATAATGTCACCGAAAAAGACCCAAAGCAAATCTGGTGTCTTGTCTACGAACCTGACGTCATACTTCAGAGACCCAGCCTGTAAACTCTGTAACTCCTCGCCACCGACTGATCTGACTGAGTCGACATCCTGACATTTTCTCCTCCGTGTGAACTCCCTCTCAGCTCTGCCACCGTCTCCCAGTTTTCATGTTGGAGGAAATGTTCCCGAATTTTTTTTTTTTTTTTTAGAAAGCAGGGATGAATGCTATTTTAACAAAAGCTGTTTCATTATGTTATTTTTGTACATTGGGTTGTCGCTGTTTCCATGTTTGTTTTTATACGATATACTGTTGTTTTTCTTGGCGTAGGCTGTTTTACTGTCTTTTTTTTTTTTTATTATTAATTAATGACAGAGTCTCATTGTCGCACATTATAATAACATGACACCGTTAAGCATTTGTTTCAAAGAGGATTAGTCTTTGCGATGTTCCTCTACAAGGTGCAAAAATGCCTTTCTGTCTTAACATTGCTACAGTGAAAGTAATTAAGTCAGAATTGATATAGAGGGAAACATTTGGCATATAGCATCGGGTGAAGCCCACAAAAGACATACTGCACGCTTGTCGACGTGCTTCTTCGTGTTAAGATCTAGTTTAATTAAATTAGGACATGCCGCTATAATTTGCAGGATGTCTTTTAAAACTGCCAGTGTAAGGCCCATTATGTATTTCTAGAGCATGTACTATTAGATGACACTGCAGCAGAGAGCTTATGTTACTACAGTATCAGTATCGGCGCTGTATGTTAGCCCAGGATGTAAATATGCTCACTTTAAAACTGATGTAACTTGCTTTACTTCTGGCACTTGTAATCACATTTACACACAGTTTACTGGCCACTTTTTTCTAATATTAACATGCCTAACAACCCACTCTTCTGTGCACACTTACAGACAGACCTTTATGTTTTTCATCCTCTCATGTTTGATAGGTTTTCTGCCTCTACACAGGAGCAGTGTAAATTTGATGTAAATTTGTGTTTTTTTGTCAGTATGGTTTTTATTTTATTTGACTGCATTTGCATCTCGTAGGAAGACACATTTTCATTATGTTTTTTGGGTTGTTTTTGTTTTTGGAAGGAATGTAAAGTTTCCCCTCTTATCCTCCCCAGTAAGCTATAGAGATGGTAAAGGAAGAATGCACATGCAGTAATTGGGTTTTGTCTGCTGTGAAGAATTTTGAGACATAGAAACAGTTTTTTAAAATTTTATATCTATTTTTTTTTTTTTTAAAGCCACCCTCAACATATTATTTCTGTAATCTTCTCCTAATCCTTCCCCCGTGCTAATGCTGAATATCTGAGCAGTGGAAATGTATGCTCTAGAAATGGTGTGTTTGATGTTGTGTTCTGCTGGGTGGCACTATCTGATACCTGCCAGCCATGTCCTGTGGAGTTTTCTGCTACATGTGAAAGCACTCTGAATATCTATACTAGGTGGTGCACTACCTTCTCTTTATTCTCTAAATCAACTATTTTTTAAATAAAGGAAAGAGTGTCACAAAAATCCCACGATACCGTACGCTCATTGCCTTTCATGTTTAATGACTCTGCGCTCTTGATGTGTTCCTTTTTATATGTCATTCTCAATTATATAGGCAGCATTTAGACAGTGTTTGATGCTGAATTTTTGGGGAGTTGGGAGACAGGACTTGGCATGAAGAGCAAAATGAAGCTGTGTCACAGCATATCCCACGGTGTATTTAGTAAAAGAGAGTGGCATCGCTGCCTTAAATGACCTCTTTTCAAAAAAATATCAAAACCTGGGGGACTCTTGTCCTAAAGACACAGGGATGAGCTAATGGTAGTCAGCCGGTTGTGCAGGTTTTTGCAAGGGTTTTTCTTTTTTTTCTAAAGAACAAAAGGAAGATGATGAAAGTGGGAACCGCCGCCAATTTGTCTCATGTTCCTGCAGCATGGGATGAGCAGCAGAGTATTTTTTGTGTGGCGCTTTAGCCCTGATTTTTAACCTAATTGTTATCAGGCCCATGTGTGACAGTGAGTGGAGTTTACTGTGCCATTCCACCCTGGCTTTTTGTTTTACATCACTGTTCCTTCTATGCAAAAATATGACCTATTTTAGCCTTTGTACAGATTATTTTGTATGAGTAACATGTATTGAAATAAAGTGAACAGAATCCAAACGTGGATACTTTTTTTCTCCCCCCCACCCCCCCAGTAGTTACTACAACATTTCACATTATTTCCTCCTTTCATCCTAATCTCAGCTCATTTCATTAACCTGAATTGGGAAGGCTTTCATTTTGATGAGACTGTTTAGTTTGTTCCCACACAACATTAATCAGCTTGTTAGCCTGCACTGGAGGTGACTTGCAGGTTGTTGCCGCTACTGCTATCTCTTCTCAATCTGTCGTGTTCTCCTGAGAAAATCACGTCATCCTAACTGCACGGCAGCAGGAATAACACTGGTGCAGGCGACATAGCTTCATACTGTTTGTTCTTTTAAAACTACAGTTAGCTTTAAAGACGTGTTTCCATTTCCTGTCTGAAATATACTTTAGTTTTACAATGTTTGTACAAATGTAATTAAATTAAAATCTATTCATATTCCTTTGTATTTTAAGTAAAAAAAAAAAAAAAAGATTATTATTTTTTTTTTTTTTTTTAAAGGAGTAGTTTGACCTTTGGGAAATTAAAAGAGAAGAGGGAGTATGTGCTACTGTGTTACCCCCATAAAACCACTTTTTTTTTTAAACCCCCCCCCCCCCAGTTTTTACGATGACCTAAGCCAACCATCTGCTGGCAGTATCCTCATGTACATACGTCATCTTGCTCTCGTCTTACTCTCAACCCGAAATGTAGCAGTTAAACTTCCTTAAAAAAAGGCAAACCAAATTATTGTATGGATAGGAAGGGGAAAATTGGGTTATGTTGTCTATGTGAAAAAAAGACAAAAAAAAAAAGATCAATCTCATTAAGTCTTCACGTACCTCTGGCAAGGAACTGTGGTACCTAAGGGACCTTATGTCCTTCCATCTCTCCACAGGAGACACTTTATGTGATGATTTAAAAAAAACCCTGTGACTAAGTATTCACGCACGGTATACTCACTGCCAAGGACAGGGCTACGTTTTCATAAGCTAGTGTTTGAGTCAGTGGTGAATCTTTTATACACTTACAGTAACATTATACTCCTGTGACTTTTTTGCATCCTATCCTCAGATCATCCCTCTGCTCAACTCTGAGCTATGATCCATTTCCACATAGATTATAAATGGAGTATTGCATCTAAATCTCATTACGTTAGGTGGCTTGACATTATTTGCTCTGTGATTCGTCCAAGTGTCCGCTAGCAGGGACAAATGGACACTGCACAGCAGAAACATCAAAGCAAACTGCACAATGTCATTTAACTACATTGGATGTTCTCAAAGATGCCATTGTCCAGCCTTTGTCAACAGTCATTCTGTTTTATTCTGTCCACGAAGATGTAATTTGTGGACTAAAACCTTTCAGAAGCAATAAAAACTGACACTGAAACAAGACAGGATCTAGGAACAGAGCAAGAGACAAAGACAAACAGAGCACGGAGGTCAGAGAAGGTCTTCTAACCAACAGCAGGCTGACAATACTCCAAAACTCGTAAGCCATTCAGCTGCAGTCAGCCAGAGATATTTTTTGTGTAATCTGACCCACCGGCCTACATAGAGAGTTCTGGGCGCTACCGGCATGGCGGGGTAGCATCACATCCCCAGGCCCCCTTTTTTTAGCCTGCCTTACACTCCCACAGCCTGCATACGACCCCCTCCACACAGATTCACATGGTGGCTGAGTATGTGTGGGGTGGGGCTGAATCTGAGGACTGTTTTGAAGTAAAACTCACCCTAGATCTACGTGTCGGACTGTAAGAAAACCAACAAACAATGGACAGGAAACTGAATCTAAACCGAGCTGAGACGTTCTCCTTCGTCAATCCCTGGATCAGATACTTTCTCTTCTTCTTCAGCTTCTTATTTTGGGTGAGTAGAGAGTTGCACAGTTAAATGATTTTTCTTCTAGTCGGCCAGTGCTGACAAAAACACAGCTGTTTTACTGTCCTGGGACAACAAATAATATTTCTGAGCATACAAATAACCAGCTATCAGAGCTTTCCAAAAGTCAGATCTGCTAAGGAAGGAAAGGTTAGAAAGAAGATTATAAATAATAAATAAGGAAATACAATTCAGATAGTATCCAGGACAGCATACAGCAGGGGAAACCAGCCTCCCTGCTGCTATCTATTTTAAATTTACTACATTTATATATGAACAGGTAGACTCATACATCACTGTAGTGAATGCTGAGAGGTGCATTCTTATCAAATCAGTTCAGTTCTGAATTACACTGAAGTATAAAACACCCAGTAACTGTGCAAGCCTGCTGGTAGTAGGCTATGTATCTATATATTTTCTGTCAAGTACTGTTATTAGAGAGCTAGTGTTTATAGTACAACATTGATTCCTCCTAACCAGGGGTACATCTGCTGTTACCTACAGATTTTGCAGCAGTAGTTTTTTTTTTTTTTTTTTTTTTAAACAAAAGTAAGAAATAGTTGTAGGTGATGGATAAATTAGATTAATTCTTGACCAAAGGTAATGGATAAATGGCAAATAGCTACTTTGCTGAAAGTAATGGAAAATACTTAGGTAAAGGTAATTAATGGTTAATTATTAGCTAAAGGTAATGGATAAATGGCTAATACTCAGATAAAGGTAATGGGTAAATGAGTAATACGTGGCTCAAGGGAATGGATACATGGCTAACATTTTAAATTTATTAGGTGAATGACTAATACTTAGTTGAAATAATATATTAATGTAATGGATATGTTGTTAATACTTGGCTAAAAGTAGTGATAAATGGATGGATAACACTTAGCTAAAGGTACAAGAGACACAAAAGTTGAAAACCACAGCTATATATTGTAAATCAAAGGTAGAAAAGCTCAAATTACACAAGCTCTGTGACTCGAGTGACTAAGACACCAGGAGATACCTGGTAGCCTACTGTGGGAGAAAGAGATACAAAGGTATAGGAGGTACTTTGATGCAGCCATTAAACCATCCATCAGGCCGGTTGTCCCTCATCAGCCGTTTAACACACACACACACACACACACACACACACAGAGTAAAGACTCTCTTAGTGTCCTGCCTTTCTACCACATTACTACTCCGAGCACACAGATCCCATTTGTAGCTCTACTAAGTTCATACATCTCCATCATATCCCTGTCCATCCGATCCATACATAACCACAGCGAGGTGGCTAATGTTGTACCACACTCTGACTCGATTTAGAGCCAATCAGCAATAACTGCAGCCCCAGCAGCCACACAGCCCAGCCTATGTTGACTTTGTTGATCAGACACGGGCTCAGGAGTGAACACTGCAGCCCTAATCCATCAGGCCTTTGTCCCCATGTCCCCACGGCTCAGTTCAGCTGGCTTTCACCTCCGCACACAATCTGCTGGGAGAAGCCTGATTCATCCCTTTGAAAAGCCTGAGAACAGAGCTGGAATACATTCACCGCGTGTGTGCCTCTTGTTGTAAATGCAGACTGCCACCCGTATTCACATAAGCACACACTGTAAACTGACAAATGGAACTGCAGGTGCACACACTCCCACACAACAGAGAGAGAAAAAAAGACCTAACTGTGCTTTAAAAAATTGTGAAAACATTGCAGTTCAAAATAAAATGTGCATCATCAATGTCTTGTGTTTTGTCAGCTATTTTCTTGTCAAGAGTGATGAAACACTATTTCAAAGTAACAATTTAGTTCTTCTGAACACGTAGAAAAAAATTGGATTGGATGTGACGGCTGCTGGGGGAAAAAAATTACACCTATTACATGACAAATTATGCCATGGACCACAGATTCCCATGACCTCCAGAGATCCAATACAGGCTTTTCAGACAGAAACAAAACAAATCCATGTTTATACAGGCCAAACAAAAGGCGTTCTGTACACACACACACACACACAATTAGTAATCAGAGAAATCTCTGTGAATTCGGGGGCTGCAAACGAAAGCCAAGCCATGCAGATTGTTATCCAAGGTGAGAAAAACAATCAAGGAAAAGAGGGAAATTAGTGTTGACAATGCAATCAACAGGAAGCTCCAATTCCACCTGTTTTCCAGTCTCTTCACTGTTTCATTGTGCAGCTTCTGCTAAGGTGCACTCACATTCTCAGCAGCTTTTCAACACACCTTCACGCAACACCATTACTTACAGTACACACATGGCCATCCGTGCCTTGAATGTTGAGACCTCATTAAAGGAAGTATTCTCCCCTTGTCCACGGCACAGTGTCGGCTGCTGATGTCTCTTTTGTGTTCAACATTTGACACTGTACCATTTTTTTTTTTTTTTTTGGAGTAGCAACAACACAGGTGTCAGATCAACATCCTAGCACAACTCACGTGCACGCACCACCTTTTGCTTCGCTCTGATTCTTCCTTTCGGTTTCTTCTGCAAAGGTTCATAACACCGAGGGAAAGATTATCTGTAGTGCATGCATAACACTGCCGAATAAAGCTAAAGTGGATAGGCTGGTAAATGTGTCCTAATCAAGGTCAAGTTCTATTCAAAAGGGAGATTAATGCAGAAAACACACAGTACTCTCGTGTAAAAACTTCAGGGAAGAAAAGGTTCTCGATCCAGGAGTTCAGCAGAAAATGAATTTTGCGCTTCCAAGCCCTTCAAGTGATGACAATTAAAGCCGGGATCCATAAGGTATTGATACGTTCCCCCTGCTGACACCCATCTGGTTCATTGCAAACAGACAGACCGACAGTGTTGCCATGGTTACGGGTGCTCAGCACCTGAGAAGATCTGATCTAATCTGATCACACCTGTCCTGACTGATAACACAAATAAAGTCTGTTCAGAGACAGAGGCAGCACAACAGAACATACACATTTCCACGCAAACAAGTTTTTCCACAGCGAAAGTTAGAATAAATGGGACATTAGCTAGTTTCATCAATGGCCGAAAAGGAAAATCTGGATGTGGTCACAGAGGTTTTTTTTTTTTATGGATCCCAGATTCTTACTCAACTTTTTCAGTTATACAGTCTTTTTGTTTTCGAGAGTTAGTTGAGAAATTTAACACCACTTTAAAGAGCAATATAAAGCATTCACCAGGAGACCATTAGCTTAGGTTGGCATAATGCTTTATGCTAACCAAAGCTAATGCCTGGACACAGAGGGAAAACAAGAACATAGTTTTTAATATTGGTTATACAAACATGACAAAACATGTTTATGTTGGTGCTAGTAGGCAAATTTAACCTTTGGGCAGAGGAAGTGTAACCTGCAATGTTAAGCCAATCTTAGACAGCTATCTCCTGGCTTCCTCCTACAATGGCAGAGAGGTATTAAAAAAAAAAATAAAAAATTGCACAAGTACATTTTTCAAAAAGTCCAAGTATGTATTTGACCATATCTCATCCTTGCTTATGCCACTTAGCTACCTGACCTTGAACTTAACAAGAACAATGTAAAGGTCAGTCAGATGCGAAGCAACCATTTGAAGGGGAAAATGCTATTTGAGTCAAATCTAGGTGTGGCTAAACCTTTGAAAAAATAAAATCTCTTTTTCCAGGTTTTCTCCTTGTTGATTGTTGCAATTGGGGTGTACGCCAAAGTCCAGAAAGCTACAGGTACATACATAACACACTTAACACAACATGACACAACCACGGTTCTCTACAGATTATCATAATATCCTGTGGATTAATTTGGTCATTTCATCATCGTGTCCATTCAGCTCCAGATTTGTGTTCCCAGTGACACTTGGCCTTTTGTATTTGTTCACCTGTTAAGCTACCCCTGCAGGCAAAAGCATTTCATGTTTAGCAGGTTGGCGAGCTTTAGCTTTATCCTTAGTTCACCTTGTGTTATTATTTTCACATTTATTTTGGTAATATACAATAGGTGGACAACAAAAAAGGATTAATTTGGTCTCATCCCACTAAGAGGGACTCTGTATGCTGTATAATCCACACTATCTCGTTGATATTTTAAGGGAATGAACCTAGTGTAGGAGGAGAGGATGCAAAAACAGAAAAATAATTTCAATAAAGGTTAGAAATGAGTAGAAATAATAAAAATGAATACAGGAAGGAAAGGTAGAGGTAGAGAGGTAAAGGCAGGAATAGAGGATGACAGACATCTGAAGAGAGCTGTTATGTCCCTGTCTTTCTGACAGACACAGTGCGGGACACATTCCTGATCGACCCAGCTGTCATCCTAATTGTGGTGGGGGTGGTCATGTTCTTCATTACTTTCTGCGGCTGCATCGGAGCCCTCCGAGAGAACATTCGCCTCCTCAAGACAGTAATAGAAATAACAGACACATTGACACTGTTGCTGTGCTTTGTTTCCAATATGGTAGCTCAAATAACATTTAATCCACAGCCAAGTCTTACAAGTCAAGTGTAACCACAAACCTGATCCGAGTTTCGATTCTGTGTTGGCCTAACCGTGTTATCTCATGTCTTTTCTATCTGTAGTTCTCCTTCAGCCTGACACTGGTCTTCCTGACCCAATTGGCCATAGCAATTCTGGGCTTTTTCTACTCCGACCAGGTATTTGCTTATTCTCCAACAATTCTGTGCACTATTGCTTAGACATTTTCTAATATAAAGTCACTATAAGGTCACATTTGGTCTCCAGTTGTCTTCCACAGTGACACCACCAATGCTCAGGCTCCATTGATTTTGTGTATTCTTTCTCTGTTTTCAGACAGTCTGTACATTTGTAAACTACAGTGTATAAAACATAATGAGGCATGGCATCTGAAACCACAGATGGGCTCGCTGAGCACACAGGGGGGATGTCTTGTCAATGTCTGAGGTACACAGCATACACAGAAAAAAGAAAGAAAAAAAAAAGACACAGGTGAACACGAGTGCCACAGGGGAAAAAAAAAAAAAAAAAGAAAAAAAAAATCAGTGTTTGTGTTATTGCTTACGAACCCTGCTGTTATGGGGCAGGGGCACATGTGAAGTGCACACGCAGGTGAAGAGACAGGTATGAAGTTAAAAAGGTATTTATTGCAGTGCACAGAGGAAAGATGGATTGCGGGCTGGGCGGGGCTTGACCTGTGAGCCGGAAACTAAAGCTGGGCAGGGGCAGTTAGGGGCCGTTGGAGCGGGTTCAGAGTGAGATCCAAGGGGATTGAGTGGAGCAGGGATCCAGGGAAGAGCAGCAGGGCGGAGGCGAGAACAGAAGGCTTGACCAGGCGAGGCAGGGGGAGATGGGGTGGAGACAGCTCAGGCAGGACCGTGAGAAGAATGGCGAAAGGGATGGCATCTCAGAGGACAAAAGACAGGAGCTAGATGTAAGAGAAAAAAAAAATATATAGCAAGAGGTGGTAAATTATGCCTTAAAGTGTTGCTGGCTGATTGTAGAAGCTACTATTTGGCAGGGTGGCGTTGGCAGAGCCGGGTATTTGTAGAAGTCTTGATTACAGGATAGGATGCAGCTGGTGGGGCTCAGCTCAGACTCCAGCACACCTGTCTCCACTCAGACAATCATGCACACACATACACACACACACACACACACACACACACACACACACACACACACACAGAAGAGAGGGAGAGAAGCACTCGCTCGCTCTCAACAGGTTAGGGAGCCACTGAAGTGGAAGTGGAAGGCGTGGAAGACGATGTCCCGGGAGCAGATGTAACACCCCCCTCAGGTTACTTCAGGTTACTAGGTCTCAGGTTCCTCTTTTGGAGACCGGCAGATATGAAAGGAAACCGTCCGAATTCTCTCCGGGATGTGCTGCCTTAAAGCGATTTCACTCTAAAATACTTCAATCTAGTTTATTACAACTTGGGCCATTCATATACTTTTTTAATAACAGCAGGATCAGAAGATCAGGTTTTTTTTTTTTAAAAAAAAGGCCTCCAGGTCAACTATACGTCTTTTTGTGGCGAAAATGAATGGAAATGACAAAATTATTACCCATGCTTTTCACTGTTAAGATCTATCATAGTTAACACACCAGCCCTCTGGTTCAACTTTGACCTCCTCTATATGCCATAGCTGTGCATGCAGCTAGTTTTCATCTGATATTTGACATTTTTACGCTTTCTGGTGTTCAAGTGGTTTTTACCGCCCAAGAACTGTTCTATCAGGGTTTTTACTGAATAAATACTGAAGGGATTATGACCATAATTGTGGACAAAGCTATCATAGCATCAAAGAATAAAAAAAAACAAAACAAAATGAATATTTATTTATTTTGTTGGCACCATCAAATTGTGAAGTGTGTTGATTTCCTGTGTACCACCCAACAGTACAGTACACTGTAGAGAAAGGTATATATATTTAAAATTTTAACACATTTCAAACACCTTAGGAAGTACAGTTACACAGTATTTAAAAAGAGAGAAATAACAAGTTCAGAGAGAAAGTACAAAGAATAAATCATTTCATGTGAAGGATTTTTGTGAAGGATTTTTATTTAGGCAACATGGTGGTACATTGGTTAGCACGGTCGCCTCACAGCAAGAAGGTTCTTGGCCTGGGGCCCCTTTGTGTGGAGTTTGAATGTTCTCCCTGCGTCTGCGTGGGTTCCCTCTGGTTACTCCAGCTTCCTCCCACAGTCCAAAGACATGCATGTTTAGGTTAATCGGAGACTCTAAATTGCCCGTGAGCGTGATGGTTATATGTCGGCTATATATGTTGGCTCCAGCCCTCCTGCAACCCTGATGGGTAGGCGGTGCAGATGAATATATATTTGTATATATACACATATGTGTGTGTCTGTTTGTGCATATTTCTGTGTCCATCTGAGCCCCAAATATCACCCGGGTGACTGGTTTAAAGGCTACACAGGATGGTAAGGATCCTCCCTCTAGCATCCACTTATCTCCTACAGTAACATCCCATTAGGGCTCCATCGAGAATAAAAACACAGCAGCCAGTGGTGGCAACATTCCCTGACATTGGTGTCTCATGGCGAGGTGTCTGGTGCCTGATGATACCTCTCCTCTCCCTTGTGTTCTCTGTCAGCGTTCGGACTGCCTGCTGCTAAACAGAGCAGTTTAACAACCCTCCCAGCATCCTTCCCCGCTAAATGATTCAAATGCTTCGGCACTTCAAAGTGGAACCAAATGTTCCATTTCAACAGATCCCTTGAAGGAGACTTTGCCGCTAATGACATGGGGAGGTGTGATGGGGGGGCTCAGAGGCCCAAGAGCGTACTGTACCACATGGAAACACAGAAACAGAGGGAGGGATAGGGCGAGGGTAGGAGGGAATGCTGGAAAAATCCAAACAAAATTTAGTAAAACTACTTCAGGATAAAAAAAAAAAAAAATGTGGACTTTTTTTTCTTCTTCTATAGCTCACAGTATTTATCAGAACCTGTTCTAACAGGGGCTGTAATACGAACAATTCAGAAAGCCTTCAGCAAGCCACGAACATAAGTTCATTTCAAGCTTAATGAAATTTTAAAGTTCAGCAGCTTATTAGCATACAGCGCTCCTATTAGCATATATTACATCTGAACTCAGTCTGTATAACGATGGCCCTCTCTGTTTTCAGAATTTTTAAGGGATGGAGATTTGCATTAAATACCTTTTCAAATTTCTATTTTTATGGGACAATAGAAAATCTAAATATTAACAAAGCAAGACCTCATAATACCCTGAAAATAGAAGATAGTATAATAACCCATGAACTCTACCAGAATTAAGTAAAACATTGTTTTAATGTCTGAATTAACCATTTAGTCTGAAATCCTCATCACAAATTATTTAATCAAATCAATGTATTGCATTTATATTTCATTTGAGTTTTGCTTATTAAGCTAGAGTGGATCAGATGAAAATGACCACATTATAATAACAAATGGGTAAGTTTGTTATGCACCATGTGAATTGATCTTAAAAGGCACGAGTGGTTTAATTTTTATTGATATTCTGGACTCCTGCAGTCATTGCATGCAGCAGGAGTCCCTGCTGTCTATATCTTATATGAGCGACGTTTAATATGAACAGAGACATGAGAATTGGATTTTTACTTTATTTTCACTTGGCGATTAGATCCAAACAATTAACAGCCACAAAGCCGGAGAGGTTTCACCATGTCGCTGAGCACCTTGGCAGCCTGTTTATAAAAGCATGGAAGTTTCCCCTCTGGCTATTGAATGACATCATTAAAACTTTTAATTTATTATATAAAAAAAATTTTATTCAGTAAATTAACACTCCCATATTCCTTTTCCTAGACTCGGGATGCTTTGGGAAAGTTTGTGAAGAAAGCCATTGTGCACTACAGGGATGACCTGGATCTGCAGAACCTAATGGATTATATCCAGAAAGAGGTGCTTTGGCCAATTTCACTTAGCTATAGAGTGGATGTGCTTGTGTTTGTTGGTATCCACATCACATCAGTCTTCAAATTGATCACAGCTAGTGGTTTATTGAATGTGTCTGGGGACTAAACCATGACACCACAGCCACTGACCACAGAACTGTTATGTCTTGTTCCGGCCTTATTTTCCACATGAGAGGCTACATGTAAACATACAGTTCCTGCACTCTGTGAGACTCCTAGTATGATATTCCTCTTCCATCTGCACATATTGGCAAACCTGCAGCCTGGGTTTTCCCAATGGAAAATCCCAGACTGGCAGGATGTACAGCACAATGCAAGACCATGTTTCTAAATATATACCTGTGCTGTGTTTTCCTCTCTCTCTTTATCTTCCCTTCCCTCAGTTCAAGTGTTGTGGGTGGAACAACTACACAGACTGGTCTTGGAACCTGTACTTTAATTGTACACATACAAACCCCAGCTCCGAGCGCTGTTCTGTGCCTTTCTCCTGCTGCACTCCTGTTCCCGGAGAGGTGTGTCCTTTTATTGTCGTTTTGTAAAAAAAAAAAAAAAAACATAACAAACTTCTACAATCAACTGTGAAGTAAAAACTGTTTTCAGTGTAATGTGAGGCAGGAAATTGAAAGTGCTCTGTGTAAAAACCTGTTGATGTATCAGCCAACAAGTGTCACTGATGTGTAACATCTGAAACCAGGGCCGGGCAAGATTATCGAGCTGCAAAGCTGCTATGTCAGTACCTTAAACCTTTTTGTTTGTATCATATTGACAGTCATGTTGATGGCTGGATACACTATGGGACGTGAAGCCAGCAGAAGCAGTGTGATGCTCTGGGTAATCGTCTGCTGGAAAACCTTGGGCCTTGGCATTAACGTGGAAGTTACTTTGTCACATACCACCCTACCACTGTTGTGGACCAAACACTTTATGGCAGTGGTATCCCCTGATGGCATTGGTCTTTTTCAACAGAATAATGCAGCCTGCCACACTGCAAAAATTATTCAGAAATGAACTGAGGAACATCAGCGTTGACTTGTTGATGACTTGTCCTCCAAATTCCCCAGATCCCAATGTGATTGTGCGTCAGAGGGATGTGCTGGGCAAACTGGTCCTCACATCTAACAACTTACTTAGTGCCTGATACCACAGGACACATTCAGGGGTTTTGTGCAGTCTGTTTCTTGGCAGGTCAGCTCTTTTGGCATTACAATATTAAGCAGGGGAGTTTTAATGTTGCGACTGATCTGTGGAGATATCCTGATTTCCATTTAATAGCTTCTGAAAAGACATGGTATCTGCAGGTTTAACAGGAAATGCATGATCCCAGACCTCTGAAGCTGTACACTTCTTCAGCAGTTCAAATAATTGTGGTGTTGTGCCCAGTGATGCGTATTAACCCCAATTAGAGAAACAATCTGCTTCAAAATTCTTCTTTCATGAAGATTTTATATTTTGTCTTCCCACAGTCAAAACACACACACACACACACACACACAGTCGCCAGCACATACATAAAATATGAAATGTGTGCAGATAAGGATGCATGCTTACAGTATATATGTAAATAGCATACTCATGCATGCATGAGTACACACATTCCCACTCACACAAAATACATACAAAATGTCTACCCGCTGTGCAGACACACAGCAGCACATCTTACAAGCCACCACTGACTGAATTCCTTCTAGTCTGCGTGAAGACGAAAGACTAAAGAGTCCATGTTGATCCATCACACTAATATTGATTATGCATCATGCTACATGGAAAACAGATCACAGCAACCTTTTTCTACATGGGTGAAGAAAAATCAATTAATTACTACAAAACGCGATTGGAGCTGAGGCAGTGCTGCAACCTGCTGTTCATATCATGCAACTGCATTTCTCCTTCAGGGACTACTTGAGTAGTCTTCCTTGTCACATCAAATGGATGAAGTTGTATTGCTCTCTTGTTGTTTCCTTTCTTTAATTCCAAGTCTCTGTAGTTGTCAGGTTTCTACAAAACTCTCCCTCAGCTGTCACAATAGCTGATATCTTTGTGAATGCAAAATAACACAAAAAGACATGAAACAGCAGCCTGTGAGAGCCGCCTCTGAAAGTGCGTACAGTGTTTCAGGCATTATGTGGTAGTCAAGGTCATCTTTAAATGTCTCACATCCTATCTCTCTGTCCTTGCCTCTGTCTATCTGTCACACAGACAGTGATTAACACTATGTGCGGTTTCGGGGTTCAAACCCAGAACTACCTGGAGGCAAACAAGTCAATCTACCCAGTAGGCTGTGCGGACAGGGCGGTGATGTGGATCGAGTCTCATCTGTTGCTGGTGGGGGCTCTCACACTGGGACTAGCCTTGCCTCAGGTAACCGCCACCCTCGCACCCACTTAATGCAAGCTGTGCAGGAACTGGAACAGAGCTTTGCCATTGATAACCTCAGACACTTCAGGGTAGAGATGACTCTCACCTTGTCCCAAAGAAGCTCTCTCTCGTTCTCTCTCTCATCCTCACACACGCAGTCAATAGTGGCATCAACTGGAGGTGCACCAGAATGAGAATTTAGCAATCAACATATTGATGGTTCCTGCTACCTCAAAGTCAGGCTTGCATGCTGCATTTGGATGTGGCTGTGAAATAGTCTGAGCTGCTCTTCATCAATCAGGACCCTGCACCTTTCAAGTCACACACACATAAACATCAGTTGGTGAGATTCCAACAACTTCCCTGCACAAGTTCAGCTCGTCTCACATCTGATAAACATCATCCTGTTTCAAATAGGAACAGAAATCTAATAAACTTATAGGGGAGGGTTAATGTGAGGCCACTGGGATAGAGCGGATTTAAAATGGAGAGCTATACCTAGACAGCAATAACAAGGCACAATGGGAGAATGAAAATTTAACTACACATTATTCATTTATTACACTGTTCTAGATCGAAAGCGCAGGTTAATGTGTAACCGAAGTAGAAGTCTGCGTGTGATAATGTTAGATTATGTGTCTAAGATAGGAGGATACTGACAATTTCCTCCTATTCAGAAGGAACAACTACACAAAGCACCTCAAATCCCAAAGCATTAAGTAATGCTAATAACTCGAGTCAATATGTTAGATTGGCCATGAAATCACATTAGCACTTTTCGAGAGCCGTCTCTACATACTTATCAAAATGGTTCAAGTACTGACACGTTGCATTCTCTCACAGCATGCAGCTCTGTCACTGGATCTCAAGCTTGATCTATCTCGCTCTCATAGCTGGCTGATTGAGTCCCCAATGAGTCTGTTGAGAGGGAAGCATGTGAATTACCCATGACTCCTGTCAAAACAATTGAATTAGTATTCCAGTTGCTTTGATGTGCAGTTAATCCGATGATGAAGTTCTCTTTTTGTCTTGCACAGCCTTACTAAAGACTATTACTGGATTCGTCTGCATAACAAGCCACATTTAAATCAAACTGTTAATTATTGAAGAGCTCAGTTAAAAGATGTGTTTGCAACCAAATGTGTGTGTTCTCGCTCTCAGTATCCAAACAGTCTTATCTAATTTTCGAAACATTTCCTCCCGGTGCCAAATGAGCACTGCGACACCCTTCTGAGGGACCTTGAGATGCTCGGCACAGGCTGTACAATTACCGAGAGTCTGTTCTGTAATCTAACGTGGCTGCTGCTGTCCTCTAGATTGCAGGGATCGTGCTGTCCCAGATCCTGATCTCTCAGATCAAAGATGAGATTACCTCAGTGTTGTGAGAGTTGGTAGACGCAGGGGATGAGGAAGGAAGAAAAGAACTTACAGTACTCCACTCAGCTCCTCTGATACGTGCAAGGACATCTTTTTTTTTTTTTTTTTTTTACTGCTACTGTATCTCTGCAATGTTTGAGTACATTTCTTATTCTTAACGTGCTGTTGCCCCGGGTATACAAGTGTGATGCACTTTATTGTGTTACTCAAATATTTATTCACATGCAAAGTGCCAAGTGTATATTTATTGGTTTTGATAATGGTTTTCGTGTTGATATTGACATGAAGATTTTATCTTTGAAAAGTATTTATATTTAAATGTGACATTTGCTAATAAAATTCAGAAGGAGAAAGTCACATCTACACTGATTAGAGGTTTATGTTTTGCTAAAAGAATAAACTCAGATAAAGCATTGTGTTTATGTATCATACTTTAAGGCTGTTTATCATGCAAATTGACAACCTGTGGTTAATATTAGCTCATAACCTTGAGATATGTGCAAATTAGTTCACTTACAAAGCTTAACAGGTCAGCAATCTAAAAGGCACCATACTGACAGTACTGAAGAATGTGTGAAAGGTTTAAACTGCCTTGACAAAGGTGCCAAACTCCTTGAGGCTGGTAAAGGAGTCTCTTCATATAAGATTATGATGTTGCTTTGGTGCTCTTTGCATGGGAGCTGCTCTGCAGATCTTGTGGCCATTCTAGATGTGAAGAGCCAGGGCTCTCTGCATCAGACGATCAGTCAGAGGTGAGTTTGGCCTCACAGCATCGCGCTCTACCACAAGACATCTGGGGGAATTCAGCAGAACACAAGACGGTACATAGAAATGAACACAGATTCAGAGAAACTACGAGCCGAGAGGCTAACCTGATCAATAATGAAAGTGTAACATGGTGTACAGACGGGATGTCGGTTACATAAGGGGAGAATAAAGCTTGTGTTCTGCTTGCACATGGAAACCCCAGCAGCTTAAGAATAGTGGAGTAGACAGCAACCCCAACTATACACCAGTGATTCAAATACTGCCAGATCTTCCGCTTTTTTTCCCTCCTCTATTCTCTGAGCAGATTATCACATAAAAACATGGATGGTAAAGATGTACAGAACTGAAATTGGAAAAGACCGAAGCGCCCTACGTTTGGGCTGAAATCCCAGTTGTGCATTACCTTCCCAGTTTCTGGTGGTGCTTGTTCTCTGATTTCATGGCTGCATGACTAAGCAGTTGATTGAAGAGATCCCTCTGAAAACAACAGTGGACAAACCCATTAGTTAGCACAAGCCTTTTCCAACATTGTATATAGAATATTTCTATCCTTTTCTGTTATACTGTATGTAAACTGTTGCACCTCTGGGAATGGTTTTCTGAACGCCAAGGACAAAAAAAATCCATCAGCATCCATCACAGGGATTCATAATTTATATTGGTGCACTGTGCTCCACATACACACACTATGTTGTATGTTCATAGACTGAAAGGCTCTTATGTAGAGCGTTCCTGACCTTTGGCTTATTTTCACAACAACAGAGATTTCTGTTGTACACAAAAAAAACACAATACAGTATGATCAATGATATCCAAAGCACATTAAGCCTGAAGGATGAAAGCTCAAAGGAGTATAGAGATCTACAACTGGGTGTGGTCTTGATTTGGTTGATTTATTTTTGTTTGTTTGCTTAGAGGTTACCGCATTTTTGTGAACCTTACCTGAGCATCACTGCCACCAATATCCACCATGTGGTAGCGTAACGGGTACAGGAGGTCCACAGCTCTACTGTAGTTGCCTTGGTCATACTCAATCATAGCCTGACACATAGGTATACCTATAGTCCCAGCCAGCTGATGTTGCTGATTGTCTCCCGGCTCCCTGTGAAGAAAAGTGGTTGAGAAAAGACGTGTCTTGGTACAGCTGCAAGCTTTAGAAAGTAGTGCTAAAATAAGAATGCTTTTAGGGTTGTATGTCTGCGTGGGAATAAATCTCGGATCAGAATGAATTGCTTATTTTTGTAAAAATGTGATACTCATCTTTATACATCTACACAACGCTCACCAAACTGTTTCACCAAGATGGAATACACATAAAGGGTGATCACTTAGGCAGTAGGCAATAACGTCAATTTGCTTTTGTCTTTATTTTTGTGCAGGTAAAACAGAAGACGAAAATCACAGATGATGATGATATGTTTGGTCATGCAGTGGTTTAAAGCATTCTATTTCAAAATATCAGGAGTAAAGAAAAAGTCACACAAACAACTGGTGCACTCGATTTTTCACTGCTGACTGACCACAATGGCACAGGAGACGCCGTCTGAAATATAAAATCTAAGAAAAGAAAAAGTAAACTCTTCTTTTGTTAGACACACAAAATGGGTCAAACTCTAAATTGAGGTCAAAACCAGGGGTGAGAAAAGTTTAAATCTAAGTGCTAAAATGCATGATCGCATGACTAAAATGGCCGGAGCTGTCCACAACATGACAACACGAGACAGAAGAGCACAAATCCAACAATCTGTTATTTTTTTACATGACGTCACCTTTCTGTTTCCCAAAAGTGGCCTCCTGCACATGGACATGACTGTTGTCCTGACTTTTAAGGGCCCAGCAGCTCAAGTCCATTTTGAATGGGTTTACAATGGATCTTATTTAATCGCTGATCTTTTTGTTGCACTGACAACATCAGGTTGTTCAACTAATATGTCCTCACATACAACCTTCTTTGTGCAGGATGAATAAATGGTTTCAGTCACAAAAATAAATGCAAACCACACATTGAAATAGTCAAGTATCACATCTCACTTAGGAGCACTTTATGCAAATCAGCTGAACTGTGACTGGGCTTATTTACATCTGTAGTCTTAGTAAATACCCTGCTAAATTAAAAATAATGCAAACTTTTGCGTCCCTGACAGTAATTTGCAACAGGCTTAGTAAATATCCCCCAAAGTACCATGTTGAATTTTTAATTAATAAAAAATGAGTGTGTAGTTCTTTCGGAAAAACATGTATTTGGTTATGAATTAAATTATTCATGGAGAATTTAAGCACTCAGGTCACAGACTGCTTTACAGACAATGAAGGACTCAGGAGATTAAACGTAGGTCTTGTTAGCAGCTCCACTTCAAACGCCAGTCTGTGAATTACATACATGAAATTTACTGAAATGAAAGCTATGAATGATGCTAATATGTAATCTCTTTCATTAACAAACATTTCTGTGTTAAATCATGAAAATCAATAAAATCTAGACGAAAACCTCCAGGTTGGTTAATGTGGACAGACTGACAAGGGTATTAGAGCATTACTCTACTGAACTGTGAAAAGCATGAATATCCAAGTAGAATTCCCTTCACTGTAAGGCCAGAGATTCCATGCCGCTGTGAGGCTTTCTTGGATTAGCTAATGCTTAGAGTCACTGCCTCTGACCGTAAAATTACATTATGACAAAATATGGATTATGTAAAACTGTGTGCAATCCTTCCAAACCAAGGTAATAAAAGTGACACAGTATATGTGAGTGATGGGATTAAATAAATGCAAAGCTTGAACATGTCTGCTGCTTGCCTGATGATTCAAAGGAGAACTGAGATCAGGATGAAAAAAAAAAAAAAAAAATCTTACTTCTTACTGAAGAATTGACTTGAAGAGCTGCTCCTCCCCCTTAAGGTGCATCATTCCCCAACTCTTGTGACTTGAGTTACATTATGTAACAGTGAAAAACATGAGAATTTAAAGCACTGGTTTTAAATGGCAGCTTGTCTGTGGGTTGTGTGCTGGACAAAATGGAGAGCACAGGCTGTCCATGGTCAGGATGCCAGAACACATTATAACCACAAAAACTCCACAGAGGCAACAACTGCTGGTGCCACATCTGCTACAGAGGGACAACCCTGGTCTCTGAGATGGGCTGCAGCTCTGAATTCTCTATCTGACTGCATTCGCACTGTATCTCGCCATCCTACGCTCTGCCTTGTTTCTGTCTCTGTTTTACATAAGGCCTGAGTGGCTCTTATGTAAGGCTGGCAGAGTGTTGAGGTGTGCAGTGAAAAGAAGAAATGGTGCGGAACTTACTTAGCCAGTTCCTGGAGGCCCTCAAGCAGACGCTGAGAAGTCCCACTCTCTTTAGCTCCTAGCGACACCATGAGGAAGTGAAGGTCGTTAAATAACGTCACGTGATCGTCCGTGTGAGGCCGCGTTAACTGGAGCAGCTCCCGCCAACGATCCTTCACGCACACCCCTGAAACATTCGCCAACACAAACACAAACAACATTGCTTGACAGCTGCAAGCTCCAAATTTGTAAGAAAAACATATCGTTGAAATGTTGAAAAGTCTCTGCTTTATCTTGAATGGTGTGAAAAAATGTGGTCCGAGGTTCTGCTAGTTACACCCATTACACACTACAGATAAATGAGGTATGATGACTGGGATTATCTCACCTCATTAGCAGTTTCACTTAAGGCCATGCCATCTTAAATTATATGTTGGAGTAGCCCTTCAGCTCACTGGCAACATGTTAACAAATGTTGCAGCATTTACATCAGGACAATTTATGTCATTTTAAAAACATCCTACTCACTGATGACACACATCATTTCCTGAATTGTAATCAAACTTTGATCAGTAATGTCTGAGATACCGATACCGTGCGTGACAGACGGACAGTAAGATCTGAACTCCCTTCTCAATTTCCTTAATGCAATGTCTTTAATGAGATGGTTTGTGAAATCCCAAAATTAGCACTTAGCTTACCCTCCATTTCTAGTCTGCAGAGCATTGAACAGGCATCTACGGTGTCCAGCATGGATCCTGTGGCTTTACAACGTCTGAATACCTTAGGGAAACAGGAATACATTTTAAATCTTCACCTTGAACACTGAAGGGTATAATATATAACTATGTCCACACAATGGCGCTTTTCACATTAAACATTCATGAATGTCAGCTAACTTGATGTAAGAACTCCAGTTGTTATCAAACTTGTGGCAGCCCTGAGTAACATTATGAAATGTTCTTGTAAAGGTCCAGGACATCAGACAGCTTCACTTTCCAACTGTCTCTGAAACTCTCTCTCCAAACTGAATTTGACTCTGCTTTCTCACACTCGCCTTCCTGACACACAAGAAGCACAACACATTGCTTTTAGTCTGCATCCCCTGTGTACTGGTACATGCATGGCTTTTGAAAGAACATAGAGAGAACTCATGCAGATATGCCATTAACATTTTTATGACAACTCTCAACACAAACCAACCTGAGAATCATATATCTGCAGAGCAGCTTCGTATTGCCCCTGTAGAAAGGAAGAGTGAGGAAAGAAAGACAAATTTGAAAGACTTCAGACTTGAGAGATAAGCGAGGTTGATAGATTATGTTGCACAGATGCAAACACAAATTAATCTCCCAATATAATCAACTCCAGACTTCAAATTACCCAGGGGAAAGGATATCATAAATACATGTTCCACAAACACTCCTGCTGCCAATTATTTGCTTGACTGAGAAAACTCATTATAATCTTTACCTTCTCAATGAAGTATAGAGCCCAATGCCAATAGTTATGACTGGCCAGGACGTCAGATACCTGGAATTAAACAATACATATTTCAAATCTTTTTCCTGGGGGCTATTTCAGTTTGTTATTTGTCAGTGAATCATTGAACTCTGACAGAACTACACAGTGTTACTGAGATGTGATTCATCATAAAAATGAAAAAACATTCAGGAGGAATTGTACCTGCCAGTCTTTCTCTCTACCCTCCATGAACTTCAAGCCTTTGTCCACCTCTGCCTTCATCTCATAAACATGGGCTACAGAGTGGACAGACCAAGCATCATCTGGGGTCAGAGTGAGGCCCTGCACAAGAGAATTTAAAAGTCTGAGCCAAGGAGAAGGAATACAGATGGAGGAAAATACTTTATCTAGTTACACCAGAGAAAAAAGACAATTCAAAAATAATGCCATACTTAACTCTCAGTTACTATCTTTCATTTTGTCTGTGATGTTCCTCAATCTTTTTTTCAAGTGACCCCCATGTCACAGCTGCTTTGTAAGCATTACACATTCAGGAGAGAAGCTGCTGAGGTCTGAACGAGCTGCCTATTATTGGTCTTAGACCACAAATTACTTGGTGAATTGAACTAGCACAATCAGCGCAGACGCACACTGCCCAGACAACAGACTACAACAGAGAAAAAAAATCTCACCTCCATGGCTACTTTCTCAGCCTGGTCATAGAAGCGAGTCTCCAGGAGACCGAAGGAATACAGTCCTTTCAGATAACTGAGCACAAATGCACAAAAAATGTATTAGGTTTTCTAGGATGATGAAAGCACACACTGGTTTTGTGAACATGCCTCAAGAAGCAACAATGACGCTAAAGGTCAAAAACGAGGGTCATATGAAGGAACCCCTATTTGCTTTAAAAAACATCAACATGATCATTAGATTGTTTACTTTTGTGTGCCATCACCAACTTTTCATCATGCTACACATTCTTGCTTGAGTATGGGCTTTTATTGTCACTGTGGTAATGTTTTGGCATCTCCATAATAGACATAGCTCAAAGATATAATTATTTTTAATACATTAAATGTAAAAGTAAGAAATTGGTTTTGTTAGTCAGACTCATCTGTAAACCTTAAATATGTAAAAGCAACAATTTAGTCACTTCAAGTTGTCATCCTGAAAAGACATGCAGAACAGTATGCTTCAGTCACAAGTATATTATACTATGGACTCTGTGATTAATGTCCTCGACTTTGATGATCCTTGTATAAACCTACCTTTTTTTTTTTTTTAAATTCTTATTTTCCTTTTGTGTGTGTTTTTTTGGCTCATCTGTTCAGATTGATACATACATATTTGTTGGCATTTTCCTGTGTTTTCTTATCATATTCAATGAGCTAACCCTGAAAAACATTATTTTTGAAACATGCCATGACATGATGAATGGCATAATTCGGGAGTATTTTAAAACCCACATTCACTCCTAATAAATGAAGTTAAATGCTTTTATAGCAGTACAAGCAGCTGTCTTTTGTACCTGGACAAAGGTGTATGTGGTTTCCAGTGAGGCAGCACCCTGGCCACAGAGTCTCTCATCTGGGTTTGGGCTCCCATGTAGAAATAGCCATCGTGGGCAAACTTGAGGGCCAGCAAATCAGTGGGGTGCTCCACCAGAATGTCCTCCCATACATCACAGGCCTTGGGGAAGTTTCTAAAAGAAATGTCAGTCACTGTTAAAGACAGGGACACTTCTGTGAAGGAAAACAGAATGAATGTACCATGAGAATGATGAGTGAGAAAGTGTGAATACAATTTAGGCTGAATGGAGGGAATTAGAGGCCCTTGAAAATCATAAGTACACCCCAAAAACAATATTGAGAAACAAGATAGCTTCTCAATATTACCATATATCCTTCTATTCCATGGGGAAATAAGATACCACAGATACAATATAAATATTTCTTGGGAGACTATGACTGAAATTTACAGTTTACAAGAGTCTTTGGCACACAATTTAGATAAATGCTGTGGATCAGTACCAGGGGATACAGTAGACAAAGAGGAACTTGAGAGTTGATGAATGAATACTGGCTCATACATAAAAAACATTCTAGTCATCCTTTGTTGTCTAAAAACACATTTTCTCACAAGCAACCTATTTCCTCTGGCATGGTAATAAACAAAACTGTTTTCATACATAATGTTGACTGGCTGCAGTGTAGCCCTGACTTCAAAACAACACAAAATCAGTGGGAACTAACATTTGGACAGATTATCAAACAGTTTAATTATAGAGGTAAAAAAATTAGTCAATAGCACAAAGCTTTTATAGTAAACAATCGTCTTTTATACTATTTCATTAAATATATCTCATTAAAAGCTACTGCATGTACAAGAAGACAGAAAGACAATTAAGGCAAACAAATGCAGGTGAATCTTTGGACTGCCACAGCAAAGAGTCTTAATACTTTAGTTAAGTAGATTTCATTAATAGATTTGTAAGGAGATCTCAGTGTTTCATTTTGAATACATCTGCAAAACAATTCTAAACACATGTTTTCATTTTGTTATTATGGGTTATTTATTTGGGCATAAATTGCCCTTTATATGCATTTGAGATTAAATCTGCACCACAACAAAGTAATAGTTTATTTGCCATCTGTTTCAAGCATAATAAAGAATTGTGCTTTGTCATTGCTCCTCTGTATTAAATAAACAAGTATTTATTTTGTTTTAAAACTGTGTCATCTTTGCAATTTAGAAACTGCACAGCTAAAATACCCTGACAATGAAGCAAATTTGTATAGCAGGATAAAAGAAAAAAGCCCCCAAAAAAAGCTAAGACCTTGTGCAACAACCTGTATTCACTCAGTCATAATTTCATACACTTGATTTCTGCACCTTTTGATTTTTTAAGATGTACTACACAGTATGAATGTAAGCATTACCCTACAGATATTGTTTGTCTCTGAGAAGGTACTACCATGCATATAAGAACTGTCTTGTGATATAGAGGACAATTCTATAAACTTATTTAATGCATGGATGTGGCATGTGAATACATGAGCACTGAAATATGCTTGAAAAATGTAAGTGAAATTAAGCTGTATCTCAGGTTGATATCTTGGGATAAAGTTGTTATTCATCCTGTTTTCACAAAATTTCCTATGGCAACCTGGCTCTGGATCTTACCCATGTGAGAATAGCTCTATAGCCTTGACATGGAGCCTCTCTCTGGGAGTGATGTCCTGGCTGTTGGCCAGCTCCACCGTTCGTCTCACTGCACAGGCAAGACGCTCATTCAGCCGGGTGGAGCTCGTCGTTGCCGTCAGTTCCAGCCCTGTGCTGATCACATGGCCCATAACTGCAGGGGAGGGAGGAAAAAAAAAAAGAAAAACCAAAATGGTCTTGTCTTTTTAGACTTTGTCACTGCAATATGACCCATGAAATATCACATGCACTTGTAAAAGTTTTTCTTCTGAACTAAAGTAAGATATGCCTATGGGCAATGTTAGCGACTCAATTCACTGCTTAGGCTAGGCCTCTCAATTTCTGTTCATATTAAACAAAAAGGTACATTAAAAACATTAAAGGTTCTTGTTCCCACTGTGTACCGGTTTATTCCAGCCATAAAGTAAACCTAACAGTGCTGAACGTAAGTTTCCTTTGCTGTCAAACATGTTTTCTTGCCAAAAGCTTCTGCCACTGTTGTGTTTACAATATAAGAGGTTACAATATGCCCTCTGGACAGCACTACTTCTTTATCTTTTCATAGTGAACTCAGGGCAGACTAGACACTAAAGTGACAATCACAAAGTAGTACTCAAAGATGGGGCAAGAATTGCTGGTTACCATGCTAACTTCCGTAGAAGAAAAGAAGTGACAGAAATAGAGGCAAAAACTTACATATAGCACCCTAAACAATATCAGCACTTGACAAATGTTTGTTTTCTACCAAAATCTATGAGAAAGAGGCCTCTAGCAGAGACAAGTATGTTTTAGTTATACATTCAGATTGGATAGATTTATTTTTTACAATTCATGATCACAATGCAATTGATGTTAACCTTGAAGATTGAATTTTTTTGGTTTTGCATCTATGATAAATGCATCTATGATAAATGTCTTATCCTCAGAAGTTAAGGTCTTCTGAAAAGCAGCTTTCAAATTCTCAGGATCAATAAATGTTAAACCTGCATATTCATTTGCATGAACAAGATGAGGCAGACAGGTACTGATCAACCTCTGCTTCACAATCTCAGGGTCAAAAGATCAATGTTCAAGGCAAATAAACGACAGCTTAGTATCCAAGGTCATCATATCTTGCAGTTTCAGTGATAAAAGTCTTATGTACCAACTACTAAGCCTTTTATTTAATGGGAAATGTTTTGACTTTGACTAAAATTTTCATTGTCATTCCATTGAATGGGCAAGCATCCTAAATACCTAATACCATGATTCTGGCACTGGTTCATTTAAATTGATTGCCATCATTAGTAACGTTATTAATAATACTTGAGCTTTTTATAACACATCAAAATGTCTGTTGTCTGCAATTATCTGGATATATGTCTTTTATAGATCACAGTCCCTTCTATTTATGTGCTTAGATTACTCAGTATGTTTAGACCAATTATACATTCTTTAATGACTCCAAAGCGCTAGAGATGACACAAGAGCTTTTATGATTGAGCTCACTCTACCTAAAAGTCCCTATAAAAGGACTTAAAGGAACTGACCTCTTGTGATGCCTGTTTATTTACAATGCAGAGGATTAGTCGTTTCTAATTTGGTTGTTTCTGCAGTGGATAATTTTAGCACTTCATTCTGTTCTTGTTTTTTTATCCATTATTATTAACCTTGATTTGCTGCTGTCTTTTTTTTTTTTTTTTTTAACTCGCTGTTGCTGGCTCATCAGGAGTTTCTCATCAGGACTTACCTGAATGAAATATAGGAAAAAAAACTCTTTGACTAGCTAACTGTTTACCAAAGTTAGGATCAGCTGCCTGGATAGCAGAAATGCATCCTTCAAATCCTCCCAAGGTTTCATCATTCCTCCATTTCACATACTAGGAGCCAAGCAGATGTTGAGATGTTAACTGTGAATGTTGTTTTAAAAGGCAGGTAAAATATCATGCAGACAGAAAAACAGGGTGTGCACGGTGTGTGTGTGTGTGAGAGAGAGAAATATGGTTAGTTACCTGAGTGAGTAAGGCATCATATAGTTTGCAAGCCTCATTACTACTGGTGGACAACCCAAGACCCTCTGCCCTCCATGCCTGCAAGAGTCAGAGATGTTTGGCTGCAGATAATAATTGGAAACAAACACAAATGGATTGTGAAAGGGCTGCTTGTCTGTCTTTCAGTGTGGGGCAGAGGCTAAAGATGGATTCATCCCAATCAAAATGAGTTCTCATTTCATTTGTAACATTAAAGGAAAACTGCATATGTCGATAAATAATACTAACTTAACTATAACTTAATAACTTCTTAATTCTCACGTAGTCTCATGCTGCTGCACTTCACGTCTTATCAGTATTTTGTGTAAAGAGGAGGCTATCAAAGATAATTCCCACCTATCCTACATCGCCATATTTCCCCCGTCGCCAACTGTCAATTCTTGTTTGTATGTGTAACTGCAACGCATCCCGGTCGCCACTTCATTTCACACCGAGCAAACAGACGAACAAAAGAGTTTAGTCTTCGACAGGATATTTATCGTTGAGCAGCGTAAGTCCCCAACACTAACCTCACAGTCCCTGAGACTTGCCGCGGTCATCTTTGAGCAACGGTCAACTTTCGACTGCGCAGTGGAAGAAGCTGCGTCAAGTTCACAGGAAACACAAGGCGCGTTTCAAAATAAGCTCATTAAAAAAAAAAAAACGCGTGGAAATCGGATTTTTATTCATGGACTTATTAATTATTATTATAATTATTATTAATAAACTGTTTTTTTTTTTTTTAAAAGAGTGCGTCTGTAAAGTGAGGCGGGGGGAAAAAAGCAGCGTTATTAATAAACTGTGTTTCATTTCCTTATTTTGTTACGTAAGTTGCCCTCCCACTGGATGGCACCGTTTAAAGGTTGTTCGCCTGTTGACCGACGTCTAACGTGGCTCTGATTTCTCTTTGCGCCATTACAAAACACACTTAACTGTTTCTGTGGGTGAGACTTTTGCAGTGTGTAGTTTTTGAACTGAGAGGGTTTGTTTTACTATCTTGTCTGCAATAAGCAGTTTTTCCAAAAAGTGAGACGTTTAAAAGAAGAACTGCATTGTTTTATTGCCGTTTTCAGCATACATCCAACACCCCTATGCATTTTAGCTACATGAAGCATTTACATTATGAGTCATGTGTCAACAGAACAGTTTAAAAATTAGGATTCTTTTTTTTTTTTTTTACATATAATACAATTTGCACACATGTTAATAAATATCAATACAATCATGTCAAACTTATCACACACCATCTAAAACGACAACCCTTAAAATTATGTAACTTTTTTTTTATTTACAGCTCACCAAGTCATAAATATAGCTCTAGTGTTTCTGTGCTGTAAAACAGTGACCACTTGAATTATTTTTATTTTTTTTACAGTTGTCAAAAAGGCTATTAGATTTGACTGACCAAAAGATGAACCATAACGTTCCCGTCTGATGCAAGTTGCCCATAAAGCACTTTTCATTTCTCTAGCGCCCCATTTCAAATCCTCCATTTGTTTTGTCACAGAACTTCTGCATAAAAGTAGTTGGGGAAAAAAGTAAAAACCTTGAGTTCCAGTGGGATACACAAATGTGACTACCTCAAAAAAAAAGTAAACTCAGAAAAAATAAAACATAAATATTGAAAATGAAAAAGGCATCTTGTTCAAGGGCAAAGGATCAACACTGCCATATACTGATCTACGTGTTATCTACTGTGTAGGTTCTTGTGTACTCCTTGCATATCCACCAACAGAGACAGTCCTGTGGCACTAAATGAGTGATGTGAGCTACACTGATTTCACATTTAGAGTGAAATCAGATTCATGAATGATAACAACATCACAATGTTAACACACGTGGTAGAAACTTATTTGAACCTGAAAAGACAGTTCTTTCCAAGATGACTCTTTTTAACAGTTGATTTAGCTCGCTACTGTTCACCTAAGTAGGAAACATATAAATCCAGTATAGAATATGGATAAGTTTTTGTAAACAGTAACGGGCAGTGCGATATACAGTGAATGGCATCTCACAGAGAGGCCCGTCATTATCGAGTCACGTCAAGTGCTTTTGTGTGATTATATATAGTCTAAGTGTGTATTCTATATCTAGCTATCAAAGACAATGTAAAGATCTTCTATGTGCCTGCAGCCGTCATTCCTGACGTGCAATGGCTTATTGTTGCATGGGAGTTTTGCACAAGTGCAAGATAATGAGATTCTGGGCACTCTCCTGTGAATGCACAACAAAAAAAGGTCCTGTTAAAAGAAAACAAAAATAATAAATACACAAAAACCAAAAAAAACAAACATGGCCAGATTTAACGGGTTCTTTGTGTTGAGTCACTAAACACTGTGGGGGGGAAAAAAGAGAGAGATAAAAGACAAGCCTTCCATGGTGTCTGTGGTTCATTAGGATGCGGGACTTTGTCACTGTATAGAAAGGCAGCTTCAGCAGAGGATGTCCTTCGTACAGTCGAAACAGAGAAGACTGAGCCTGGAGACATCACTCCAGCATTTACACACACCTCTGTAGCAGTCTTTTTCAGAAAAAGAGAACACTTTCATCTGATGAAAATGTGACTTGCTCTACACAACTATACACAAAAACACAATTCTTTACAATTCCTTTACATCAGCAGGACCAAACTGCATTCTTCCCTTTAGATAATCGAAAATGGAACAAGTCTTTCAACATTCTCCCAACCCCCCCCCGACTTGAGAGGATCCACTTCAAGGCTGTGATTATAAAGTTATGAATGTGCTTGCCTCTCCGCCCACAGAGAGAGAGAGAGAGCGCAAGCAAGACTGCAGGGTGATTAACTAGAACTGCTGTTGGGCAGAGGATATGTAAACGTTGCAGACTGCTTCAGTGTTAGAGGCAGCTGTAGTGTCTGTTTGTCTATTTGTGTATGTGTGTGGCGGGGAAATCTTTACACATTCACTGCTGCAGGTGTGACAGTTTTGGACCAAATGTTCCTGTCTCAGCGTTCAGCAGACTATTGTGATCACAGGTGACCACAGTGATCACAAGTCGACCACTTTTACTAAAGCTCATGAGAAATGATTTCACTCCTCTTAGGCCCAGTTGAGGTTGAAGCCTTTGGAGAGCATGACAGCCTCCAGGTCCTTGTCTTCCTCCTTCTCCCGAAGCCTCTGCTCCTCCAAAAGGGCCACCAGGGCATCGCGCTGCTCCACCACCTCTAACATCTCATTCAGGATCTGCTTTTCCTGCGCAAGCTCCTTTTCTGTCTTTAGGTGGTCTGTAAGAGGCAAAGTAAAACAAGGCATTAAAGAAAATACATAGGCACCATGATACAGGGCTGTTAGTTAATTAACATTCCTACATTTACCTTCCACAGCCATTCGTTCCCTGAGTTCCTGCTGCAGTCGGCTCTGTCGGTCCTCCAGCTCCAGCTCTCTGGCACTTGGGGACAGAAAAAGAGAACCTTGATTGGCTAAGTTTGTTTTACTGATCAATTATAATCTTCATTTATCTATGCAGGACTCATCAGTTGTTCCAAATAAAGATATGAGATAACGAGATACCACTGAATAATTTTATCACTTGTCAGAATGTAATAAAGGTGCAGAGACGGATTGCAAACGTGGCCTTATATCATATCCTTATTTTGTTGCAAAATGATTTAAAGGGGGTGACAACCTCTTTAAACTAATGATGTCATATTAACCATAATCATAAATAAGTAAATTAGTATTCTTACATCATGAGTTGAATCTGTATTAGACTATAATAGCCTTTTATTTAATCAAATTATTTCATACGATTACATCATTAGATTAACAGGCTTCATTAAACACCTCTAAACTTTAGTAAGAGTGAAACATCTCACCAACTTTATCAGTATGAACTTTGACAATTTGACGAAACAAACAACCCTCAGAGAACATTTTGATTTATTTGATTTATTTTTAACAGCCAAAATTTTCCACTTTTTCAAAACAAAATCATTTAACATGTGCCCATTAGCCTCATCTCCACTATGATAATAATGTTAGAGTAGCAGGCTTGCATGCATGCTGTAGCATAACTGGAGTTTTTGACCTCTAGTTGCATTATGGGGGTGTTTTTTTGAGGAGTGGGTCAAAGGTCATAGCCTTTTTTTTTTTTTACTAAATTTTGAACAATTGTTACAAAACTAAGGAAATTATCATTTCATTACACTACGCTACAAGCTTACCCATCTCAACAGTCAGGTAATGTACTTACAATATCATGAGTTCTGACTCGTAGCGGACCAGTGCATTTTTCTCCTGCACCAGCTTGAACCACTCTTGCATGAGTTTGGGGTCGTCCTTCTTGCCCATGCCTGGAGGAAAGAAGGAAGCACAGAGTGGAAGTGTGAAATCAAATGGCTGAGAGACACCGACACTGGTGTCACACAGACAAGGACTGACACAGGCAGTGCAATGACAGCCAAGCCAGGATGTCCTCGCTGAGGGATGGTGAGGTGGGAGGATGAACTCAACACCATACTTAAAGATGGTGCACAGAAGATGGCGTGGAGCTACTTGGTTTCAACTTTGGCAAGTGCATAAACACACACACACACACACCCACATGACCCACACGCACGCACGCA
Source organism: Rachycentron canadum (assembly GCA_038496675.1). Taxonomy (NCBI): domain Eukaryota; kingdom Metazoa; phylum Chordata; class Actinopteri; order Carangiformes; family Rachycentridae; genus Rachycentron; species Rachycentron canadum. The sequence goes on from CM076652.1 coordinate 8,907,437, forward strand.
CACAAACAAACAATACCTGTTGTTGCAAAGTTGAGAGTTTGTGTTACCCAGTTTGGACTGTGTCAAACATAGCTGCTCCTTCGGAGCAACTACCTCCTCCTATCAGTTTTTTTCAGAGTGGGTAGGTAGTAAAAAACAAACAAACATACCATGTTATCCAAATTGTTAAAGAGAAGAAGACCCAAGGACCTATGAAAGTTCTCCATCCTCCCCTGCCCACATATTGACCCAGGAGCACAAATAAAATCCCTTTAGACCCCATTCATGCCAAGCGGTTGAAGGATAGGGGAAAAAAAAAAAAAAAAGCTATTCTGCTGCCTACATACATTCAATAACAAGTCAAATGTTCATGGAATGACTTTTCATCAAGACCAATAGTGAAGTTCTCACTCCTCTATTAAGTCTGCCTCAGGGAAGAGCATGTTCGGTGCTACTGGCATCATGCATGGCAGTTGAGCAGTTTTCATAATCGGCACAATCAGTCAGAGCACAGAACAGCAGCACACTTGTGCAGGCCCACTGTGTGCAGAGAAGACCAATCTATGGTGCATGCTTAGAAAGGTCTGCTGCTGGGGTGATGCATCCTTTCATTTATCGTACTACAGCAGGTGGAGCCAAGCAGTTTCAATGAAGCTACAAAACGCAAACCTCAATGTAGCATGACATACTTAGCTGTGGAAGAGGAGGCTCTTGCAAAACGAAAAGGAAAAACATTGTACACGCATAAATTGCATGGTTGTGGTCTCGGGGGCTGGCTTTCGCTAATTAACAGACAAGGGACAGAAAGAAGCAAAGCTGGAGAAGAGCTGCTCACACTAGAGAGGAATACAAAACGTGGAAACAAAGGAGGAATTACAAAAGAAGGCCGAGTTTCCAAACCTAGCCTACAATGCATGTTTTTCTTTTTCTCTTATAGTATTTCAACCTGTTCCACCAGAACCAACCCTCAGCTCAAGGCTGCAAACGCAAAGGAGAGAAAGAGCCATCGGTACAAGGCAAAAACCATACCAATACAGGGAACAAAATCCAGCTCGCACACAAAAACACAGGCACTTTCCTTTACACGCATTGGAAGCGTGGATAAAATTTCCACTGACAGGCGTTAGATACAGAAACAAACCAGATGATCCATGAATTTTTAAGACTTGTTTTGTGTAAGACTTGAATATTTATAACAAATCATCACACCATGCAAGGTTCTCATTCCTTGAACCACAAACCTGCCCGCGAGCTAGCCACGTCTCAAGTGTGCGCCGCTCACTTTTTATAATTACGTGACACTGTTATTAAAGGGATAAGGAGCTCAGTTCATTTTAAAAAAAAAACAAAAAAAATTATATATATATATATATAAATAAATAAAAAAGTGGATACTGCAACGGACTATGAAGCAATACAATTCATATTAGCCAAACAGCAAACAGAGCACATGCTGTTGATTTAAAACACACAGCAGCAGAGTAGTTTCCCCTTTAAATGAGTGCAGCAACTTTCTCTACCTCCATTTTCTGGAACGCCAACAAATTGTGTGGTTAAATGAGAATATTACCTAGTTTAACAACTACAGCCTACGATATATGCATCAGTATGAATTCACATGTTGCGAAGCTACCATTCACCATTATCCTGCTCATATCATATCTTAGCAACCGTAACTAGGCAGCAAAACAGTGTTGCCAGATAAGCTTAAAACCCATCATGCCAGTTTTTATAGCATTTTTTTTTGTCTTGAATAATGTCGTTTTAAACATTAAACATCTTCATCTATAAGAACATCTTAGACAAGTCTTTGATCAGACAGCTATTTCCAACTAATAATTGAATTAGAAAAATTTGTTTCACATTTATATTCCAGTTCCTTTAAACTTTTCATTGGGAGAAACCAAACAAATAGTAGAAAAAGCACCTTATATTATAATAGCCTATCCACAATTAAAAGTAGCCCAGAGACTGCCCGGGTCAAGGGTCATGTCTTAATCTAAGCGCATCATTTTGTGCGGTTTCATGTTTAGTTTATGGTAAGAATAGCAGTGTTACAGTGTTGTGTTGTTCTGTTCAGATGGCAAGTTTAGCAACTCTGGCCAAACTTGCAGATAAAATAAATATCTGTACTTCCATGGTAAACAAGAACAAAGAAATCAGTTTCCTCGTGATAAACACCTCAGTACTTCACTGAGTTTTGAGGAGATTCTGGGGAAATCTACTGAGCCTGATCACACACAAACAGTGAGGACAGGAAGAGGAGGAGGAGGAAGAGGAGGAGGGGGGGGCAAGGACGGGTAACCCGGTTCTGGAAGATCCTTACGGTTGCCATGGTAACCTGCCACAACCGTCAGCAGGGGCGGCGAGGGTTACGTTACCTTCAGGGGAACAGCAGGGGCAGAAGGAGAGAGGTCTTCGGCGTGGCATCCCCACAAAGGGCTCAACTTCCACATGACAGAGGGAAAGAGTGTGAGGGAGTGACGTAGATGGGTGCGTTGTCAGGTAAGGGAGAGAGAGAGAGAGAAAGAATGGAGGAAATAATGCAGGAAGAATAGCAATGATGTTGGAGAGTGGAGAAAGGTTAGAGGACACCAGGTGTGGGAGGAAGGGTGATAGGAGAAGGGCAAGGAGGGGAAAGAGGAGTGTGAGAAAGAAAGAACATCGAGGAGAAAAATCAAAAAAGGGCAGGAGCGCTGTGATAGGGAGAAGACAAATCACCTAGAGAGAGGATGTGGGAGAAATCATCTGTGTGGTGTGAAGAATGGAAAATGGGGTAAAAATAGGAAACGGAAACAAGAGAAGACAGAAAACCTGGAGCACAGAAAGGGAAAACAATCCTCTATGTTTGATCTGTAATTTTTCAGATAATCTTCAATTAGACAACAGCGCCGCATGCCTGTGATGTTTGCAGTCATGTGCCCAGTGTTTATTACAGTCCACAAAAGGATTTAATCCCATTATAAAAGCTATTACTGATCAGGAGACATAGCTCTCCTCACTGAAACAGATAATTGCTCCTTCTCTAAAGATGTTTCAGCCTCTGTGTAAACACTACTTAAGCATGTTTCTACCACTCGGCTAAATTTGTTTCCAATATGGTGACTTTTGAAGTGTAGCTTCATCTGAAGTGCAAATTAGAACTTCTTTTTTTCCCCCAACAGAACTTCTCATATGCACCCGCAATACAGATTTTCTAAAAAAGTAAGATCCGAGTTAGAGGCTGCTACCTTAAAAAGAAAGTTGTGAAATAAGTGTGGGATAAAGAATAAATAACTTAAAATGGGGGGAAGAGCTTTAGGGACAATATTGAAATAACTAAAGGAGACAGATCTTTAAAAAAAAATAAAAATAAAAAAAAATTATGCATCATTACATGACACAAATAGGTTCTCAGGTTGGAGGGTAAAGGAGAGTATAATACTAGATAATTACTACAAGGGACTATCACAGAGAATAATAAGAAAAAGGAGCATTTAGAATTTCTGTTTTGGACAGATTCTGATCAAATGTTTATGGCTTCACCAAATCATGCAATTATGATTATGAGATGCATCATTACCACTAAACGCTAAAAAAATTGCTTAATAATCTTGTCAAGTAGGAGATAAAAGAAAAGAAAGTTACATAAAACTAGCAGTGATACTGACTTTAGTATTGGTGCCCCCTGCAGGGCTCAACAACAATCCTGCTTACAATCTGGTGTTCAAACTCCATAGTTCCTCATCCCTTGATCAAGCAAGACAAAGAAGACAGCAAGTAGAAGCATCCAGTTTAAAAACAACGCCGGATTTGAGTTGACGACACCTCATGCCTCTGTTCAGCCAGTTGGTTTGGTGTGCGTACAGTTTATTCATCCTTATATCAAAACTCCACGCAATCTCCTGTCTGATGAGTGACAACAACCAGCAGGACAAAACCACAGAGAAGCACAGGCCCTGGTCAAATATGTGGAAATGTACATTTTCCTTCCTCCCTGTTGGTGAGATTTCACTTAACAAAACCCTGCTGACTTCACCAGCAGACAGGAGGAAAAAATACATTTTACTCATTCAAACAAGGCCACAGTCTACAGGATAACAACATATACCACAAGACTTCTCACCCAGACACAGCGGACACTGTTACTGCTCACTAATCACACTTTAGACAAAGCAGCTATGGGTCAAGGGTTACAACATTGCCCATTAGCACATACTAAACACACACACACACACACACACACACACACACACACACACGCACACACATACAAACTCTGGGAGTAATGCAACTGAGCAGGTATGAGAAAGTCAAGGGAGCCATTGCTGGGACTACAGGACAGAACTACAGCAGCAGGGAGCTCTGAGGAGAAGCTAATAGCCAGGCCAGCAGTTTAGTATGAGTCAGTCCAGGGGAGGTTATGCAATACTTTCAGTGTGTGTGTGTGTGTATGTGTGTATATATAGAGGGTGTTCTGTATTGTGTATATGTTGTAACATGTGCCTCTTGTATGATAATATGCCTATTTTTGTACAATAATTTCAATCTATTTTAGATTCACTGTAAAAAAAAAAAAAAAAAAGTAAGATTAAGCTGAATATGTCAGACAAGCTAATCTTATGTTTAGCTGTCAAGGCAGCTCAGAATTTTAAATTTAGATGTGATGTTTCACATTTTGTGAAAACAAAAGCTGGTGTTATTTCAACTATGAAAAACTATGAACTATGAAAAAACACAATGAAAAGAACAAAACCACCCTGGATACTCTCTGATTTCCTTACCCTCTCACTAAGGGGCAAAAAATTTCCTAGAGCAGCTGACTATTGCGGTTCTTAGCAAATGTTACCAGGTTTTAATCGGAGAAACTGGGCAAATAGACCATTTTCTGTTTTCACAGAATAGTGTTTATGGTTTATAACACCAGGGTGGGGTACATTGCACTGACACAAAAATTAACTTTTCATGGGATTTGTTGACAATAAAAAGATATATATAATACCACCAGCCTTATCCTTGAAATCAAAACTTGTTACACTCGTTTCCTTTTCTCAGCCAACGTTCTCATGATTTCAGTTTTTACTAATTACTTTGCATTAACTGCATAAAATGGATATGCAAAGACTTTCCTAAAGGGTGCACTCTTGAACGAGTATCGTACTAACTGTATGCAATGTGACTTTATATGGTAAACAATGTCAGTCTCTGCTCTACTTTTTCATTTTGAGTGGTCCTCAGCACATGTATGCTGTTATCTACAGCGTTGTATATTGCTGGATTTCTGTCTCTGCAATATGTCGCGCTTTGTATTGTAAAGTCTGCTTGCTGAGGAATGACAAATAAAAGCTACTTATTAATTAATTCATTCATCATTCATAAGTTTATAGAGATCAAAGTCGATCTTAAGAGGACAGCGTGAGGCCAAGTGTCTGATCTTTGTTTGATGTAAAAAGTGTCTGAACTAAAAACACGGTGAGGGTGGAGGGATGTGGAAAGGGAGGAAGAGGGAGAAGGAATAGGGAATAAGAGCAGAAAGTATTGCAATGAGGCTAAAAGCCAGCCAGCCAGCCAGCCAATCAGCCAGCCAGCCAGCCAGTCAGCCAGCCAGTCAAAGTAGATATGAGGGGTACAAAGCTCAAGTAGTAAAAAAAAATGGAAGGGGGGTGGGGGGCAGATTGGGTTAGCCATTAGGTTAGTTTTAAAGCGACAGATTTGAAATACATACCGCCCAGATGCAAGTCCAGGATTTCACTGTAATTAGAATCTCCCCAATAGTCTACAATGACAGGGATATATTAGAGATAGGAGTTATTTTACACTGCCCTAAACTGGGCACACAAACACACACACACAAAATTCTCCAGCAAGTCATGCACATTCTTGCAAACACACAGACACGCACACACATACACACGGTAGCAACACTCAGAATAAAGAGAGTCCATCGGTACTCACCACAGTGCATAATGCAGTCAAATGTGGCTTGCGCAATATTACAGTACATGGCATTTCCCAAATTAATAAAGAGACTGCTACATAGATTTGCTGTATTGCTGTGTACTGGCTCAAGTCTGTTTAATTTCACACAAACCCTCTTGGGCTGTGTTGTGCGCTGACATTTCCAAGGAAAATGCTGTTTGCTTGTGTTATGTGCATTTGATTTGAGAAAGTTACAATTTGCTCAAATGACGTGAAAAGCTTTAATTTTTGCCAGTTATGTACCATCCAATCCATGTGCAACGATCTTCAATTACAATAATATAATGATTTAATACTTAGTTATTTCTGATTGAAAGAGCGGCTGAGTGTTAAGCGAGACCTTTGCGAGCAACAGATGAAATCAGAAACAAGTATGGATTATGGTTATTCACCATAACAAAAAAGATAACAGATAAGATCTCAGATAAATATCTGTATCAAGTCACTCAGCCACAACAAACACTTGCAGAAAATATTCTAATAAAGAAGTTGTCAGCTTGCAACCCAATTTCAATTACATTCTGATTGTATATTGTGCAATAACATGATCTGAGTTTTGATCAGAGTACAGAAACTCTCCTCATTGAGAGGCAGTGTGGAGGACAAAAGACATCCAGAATGAGCACAAACAAATCTATGTCGGGACACACATTCTCCTGATTTGCATGCAGCTCGGACGGACGATGGCGGACATGTCGTGAACGAACAAAGATCAACATGTTCAGAGATGGAGAACTGTTGCAGTGTGTCACCACAGATGGAGCCTATGTAACAGTGTCACATGTCATTAATTAAAAAAAAGAAAAAAAAGAAAAAAATCTAATAATCTAATACCTGATCTTCTTTTGTGCTGTTTGGGTAATGTATAAGTACCTTTATACAATCCTTTAAGAGAGTAGAGTAGTAAACATGTTAAACAGGATAAAACATATTCAAACATTTGATTGTCGGGAGAAGTAAGTAGTAATTTGGCTGGTAGGAAAATGGCCAGATTTAAAGTAATGTTCAATGCGTATGTGCATGTATTTGCATAATAAAAGCTTTGATATTATTCTTATATTATTATACCGTCACCATCAAGTAAATTAGGAAGGAATACACTGTCAGCACTGTCGAGAAAACCTCAGCACCTTTCTCGCATACAGAACTCACATCGCTTAAATAACGTGTTTTTGCTAGTGTGCACTATTCATGCTTCACATGCCTCTAAAACTGTACCAAATAATGAAGTGTGCTGTTCGCTATTAAATAATCTATTCTTCACCTCAGAAGTATATTGTCTGTGATAGTCCCTTGTCAAGACCAATTTAGGTTTATTACATTGGTGAAACAATCATGTCTTGGGCTGAAATACGCTTCAGTACAACTGAATAATTGGTAAATGTAGACGGTGATTTCACCACAGGCTAAACGATCACAAAGGGACAGCTTTTCTGAGGTAATGCAATTCTATGTTACATCATCCTAATTATCAATATTACAATTATTCCCTTTGGAGTGCTAGAAACTCTGAATTCATATTTATATAAAAGATAAAACAAAATTTAATTGGCATACATACAGTAAATCACTTGTTAAATGTTAATAATAAGAGTGTTATGAAACTTATTACACTCTTTAGTTCATAGAATATGGGTGGTATGTCTATCTGTAGCAGCGTTACCAATACACCACAACACATGGGGTGACCAGACTGAGATATACCTTTAAAATGTACCAAGATGTAAGTGACAAGTCGTTACCTGCTTCTCCTCTCAAAGCCTTCTCCACAGCTACGCCCCTTTCTTCCAGCTGCCTCTGCTTCTCCTCCACCTGCTCCAGCTGTCTCTGGATAATCTGAGCAGACAAGCCGGTCACATAATTAATGAAAGGTGCGCAAACAAAAACACACAGTGGCACAAGTGCATCATAAACAGCTCAAGCTGCTCTCACACAGGCACACGGAACAATAACATCCACCACTAATTACAAGCGATTTTGTCCCAAAACTTTCAATGGGAGGTAGCTGCAGAGGTAACCTCTAACACTCCATTGATGAAACAGTTTACTCTTATTAAAAATAAATGTCTTAAGGCACGATGGGAGAACAGCTAATAAGAACTGTAATAAGTAAGAGAGTCTGCTCTGATTGGCATTAAAATATTATTTATGATTTGAACCAAAAACTATTAATATTTAATATTTCTCCCTTTTCGGTCCAGACCACACTCCCACTTGTTATCGGCAGTGGAAAAGAAAAGAAGGTGGTAATGGCAGGGATACAGACTCAGACTTAAAAATGTGTTGAGTCTGTTTTGACCCTGTGTACTAAACTCTGTCATCAACAAATAGAGCAAGTGTCTGGCTTTTTGAGACATTCGAATAAATTTAAATCAAAGTAAATTTCTAGTGGCGAGAGCTTTAGCTAAAATCATCTGACCAGTGCCAACAGATGAGCAGGACTGGTCAATGAATATATCCTTGGTGGCAAAGGCCACAGAAAAGGTGAAGCAGAGGCTATAATTAAAATTTCACACCTTATGCTTCTACCTACGACTGGTAATGAAACATTATATATATTTTTATATAACCCCTCAAAGTAAAATGGGCTACACTGAGTACAATTTTTCATTTTTAGAATAATTCCATTTAATTATAACGATGAACGGTTTCTGTACTTGCCGTCACCATTACAGGTACCATATCAGTTCTTGACTGTGTCAATGCCTGGATTGTGTGACAAAAATAGAACCAGTCTATTACTGGTAAAATTGGTTTTGCCTTCTTTAAATTACCTACTGGCAAATTCAGCTCACAGAGACCCTTTGGTAAAAAGGAGAGTAGCCTTTTGCATCACATATTTACTGTACTGCACAAAGTACTGTGTACTGTGTACGTAGTACTTTTTTAGATAAGATGAGATAGACTTTAATAGCTGGATGGTGGGTGAACTGGTGTATGGTGCAGAGAGAGCTATAGGGCTAGCTAACTGCAACTCCATTAGAAAAGACAGCAAACAATCAATCAATCAATCAATCAATAAGTGGATATTACAAGAGATTAGAGTGAGTGTGGTCAAAAACAGGACAATTCTGAGTAGTAGGCAGCAATATTAATAATAAATAATAATAATAATAATAATAGTAATAGTCTTCTTCTACTGGATGCTGTTTGCATAAACAGACCTATACACAACTTCTTTGATATGTATGACATGAATAATTGATATTGCTCCATGTCAGCACCCCTCTCTAAGCCATTCAGTACACAACCTCTGTAGGGAAACTAAAAAATAAAGAACACATTAACTCTACTTTCCAAATTATCCCATTGAAAAGACTGAAAAGACGCAGAACATTGTGACATGGGTAAGAGGGCAAAGTGTCCTCAGTTTGGGTACCTGGGCTCTATGAAGCCTCTTGAGTTCTTCCTGCTTGGCCTGCCGTCGTGCAGCTTTCTGGACTCTTCGAGTCAGCTTGGCATTCAGCTCTTCCTCTGTGTAGGTTTTCTGATAGGACAACAAAAACATGGCTTAAAAACACATCTCGTTCACAAGCTGCTAATCTGTAAAGTTGGCTCCATAGGGCCCTGGCCCTTCAGACATACTGAACAGGAGAGGAGATGGGAAACTCTGATTAGATCTTCTATAAGGTGATGATCAGCTAACACAATGTACTCTTGTTTCACTACACAGCTGCCCTCTTCTCTAGGCCTATATCTAATTGTAATCTCAAGGTTTGGTACATTTTAGAAAACAATGTGACACATGAGCTTCACTGCAGCTCTTCAAACTTTGATTGTCAATACAGTATTCGGATGGTTCCCCTCTCAGTTGACTTGTGTGGACGTAAAAAGCTGGCATAAATAAGGAGAAAGCGAAAAAAAGATCTGAAGGATAATGTGTCAAAGTTAATCCAGTGGCCAGACTGGAGTAAAAGCAGTGCCACAGTGACAGATAGGCAAGTTAATATCATACCAGTCAGACAGGAACAGCCCCTGATATCAAGAGATGCTGAGGGATCATGACCAGAAAGGTGGGTGCTGTTGGAAAAGTTGTGTTTTGAACAGAGGGGGTATTCAGCAGTGAGCGAGTGGGCGCTGGGCTCCGACTGTCACATGCATCCACAGAGAATTGTTAGTTTCAGGTCAGCTGCACATAATAAGGTGTTATGACAGTAGAGTGGCACATGCGCGGAGGAGGGGAGCTTGGGGGGGGGTTATCAATGGAAACATATGTAATACTACCTTTGTGGCGTACGATCTCTTGAACGCCAGTGCGTGAGGAACATAAACAGACTTGAAGACAAAAAAAACATAAAAGGGAGGACACAAACATGATACAGATGATATGATTAAATGGGTTAATGATTATGTGAAATAATAACAAAAAAAAGTAATTAAAAAGTAATATTTAGCAGGTTCGATCAAAACAAGCAATGTTAATATCCCACACCAAAACAAAAATATGACAGGGTGCAGTGACATTTTGAACATCTAGGTTAATTCAAAATTAGTCAAATAAAACTAACGAAAAACTAAATTACAAATCACAATACTATACTATACTAGAGACTAGTCTATTGGATTCCTGTGGGCTCTTGCTGAACTAAACACGGCCTGGTAGGCATGACACAGCTTTAATCTTCTGTAACTGTAGCTGCATAAAGTCAAAGTTCAGATCGATATTCATGTAGAGGTAGAAAATGTCAATTCATTCTTCACACATGTTGTCAAGATGAAGGGAACAAAAACAGAGTGTGTATGTGTGTGTTTTTTTTTAATTTATTAATTTGTTTATTTTTATGTGTTTCCAATGGTTAATGGATTCATGCCTCTGGCCCTGAACTCAACTGTATCTATCTTCACCACCAGGTACACACAGAAAGACTGAGCAGCAGCAGAGACACAGATTTTGAATTTCAGCTATAAGCATAATGAATACAAATGAATTCAAATAAAAGAGCTCATATTAGAGACGGTACTTGCAAGAGCTATGCCTCCAGCATATGTAATGAATCTAGTCTTGAAGAATTCACTCATTTAACAATTTTGATAATACAAATCATTATAATTTACATTTATTATGTCATTCTGTGGTGCTGAAAATGTGTTTCTAATCATGATTTGGGTACATGATTTGTGGAAAAAAAAAAGTTGAAACATGTTTTTATTCCAATGCTCCTTAAAAAAGAATAAATTAAGTTTTATTAGAAATTAATTCAGGGCCAGCTTTAAAAAGCCAGAGGCAAGCTATGTAAGCTATGTGGCTGTTCATATGTTTATTTGAAATTCAAAATCCTTTAACCACCACTGCACAATACCTCCTCATTGTCTTTCTCCTTTTCCCGATCAACCTCTTTTCCCCGCTCTCTTTCTTTATGCCTCTCTTTAGCCCTCTTTTTTTCCTTTAACTCCCTCCTCCTCTCCTTTTTCGGTTTCTCTTCCTTTATTATGGCCTCCTTCTGTATGCCTGACACTAGGTCAAAGATGTCCATATGCCGCTAGGAGTGGAAGAAATTATTGAAATGGAAAGTGGTTTTCAAGGAAGCAAAACAGAAACAGATGCAATGGTTGTACTGAGGATACGTCTCGCCTCGCAAAGCCCGCCCGCAAAAAAAAAAAAAAAAAAAAAAAAAAGCTTTTTCACTTTCACTGTTGTCTGGAAAGGCGACACAGCCATATCAGGGCTGGACGTTAAGTGCTTTACACCCAACTGGATGCACACAGCACCTGCTATTGCCGTTTGTGTGTTTGTGTTGCATGGTTATGCTGATAAATGTGAGGTGAGAAAATCCTGCCTCGTATATCTACAAAAACGAGATTAAAAACAGTAGCTGTTCAAACGGTTGAGTTGCTGGAGTTTGCTGACTCCAAGCAGCTTGTCACCACTGATTGTCAGCTGATGTCTTAAATGAGCTGAATCAAGTCAAGCTGGCTTTGCGAAGCTCTGCATGTCTAAATAGCTGATGACAAAGATGTCACACATCCAACTGTGTCCACTCACGTCTGCCTTTGACTTCTGGGAGGATCTCTCCAGAACGTCATCACAGGACAGGTCTGAATCCTCAGAGAAGCTCAAGTTTCTGCGTGACTTCAAGTCTGCAACAGACAATGAGAAAACACATTAATTGAAGATAAATCGTTTGGAGCCACATTTTAAACTCCAGCTCAACCTCCCTCACCTGATGATCTCCCGGGAGATGATGATCTTTTCTTCCCAGAGTCCTGAGTGGTGGAGCTTGAGGACGGCGTGCTCGGACATGATTTGTCATCCTTCTTCTTTTTGTCCTTCTTGTACCCTGAGAACACAGCCTTCCACAACGACTTGTGCTTGGGCGGTGTCTCATCTGTGCCGGAGAGCCTGCTGCTGTCGTTCTTGGCTTTCTTCTCCTTCTTATTCTTGCGAGGTGAGAAGAGGGAACTTCGTTTCTTGCTCTTACTCGTAGAAGAGCCGTCGGATGAGGCTGCTGAGCTGTCCAGACTTTTGTTGCTGCTGAAGAAACGCTCCGGAATGGTCTCGGCCTTCTTCGACTCCAGGGCTTTCACAGCCAATGTCTTCGGAGATCCGCCTGACTTTTTACTTTTTCCTGTGACATCTGGAGTTACACTCCAGGCCACTTTAGGCGAGGCACCCTTGTCAATGTCAGATTCTTTCATTTTGTTTAGCTGTTTGGCCATGGCATCCTTTAGTGCTTGGCTCTTGATGGACTTTTCTCTGGCCCTCATTCTCTCCTCAGCAATCTCCTTGGCCTCTGGAGAGAATTGAGTTGCTCTCTGACTCTTTAGGGCCTGATTGCCTGAGATATTGGGTTTACCATTTTCCATTGCTAGAGCCAGATGCAGAGGGGGTCTTTCCCTGCTGGGCTTGCTGGTGGGTGGAGTGTAATACTTGTTCATGCTCGTCTCTGGTGTCCGCTCATCATAAGTTTCCTCCACGTCATCAGCAAAAGGAATCTCCTCCACTGTCTCCACAAATGACTTCCTTGCCTCCTCCGGTCGAGGCTTCTTCTTCTCCCTCATAACAACCACTGGAGCCACTTCTGGCTCTGCCTGTGGTGATGAGACTTTCCTGGGTGCGGGTTTAGGTGCAGACACGGGGCTCAGCTGGGTCCTTGGCGCAGGAACGGGAGTCTTGGTTTTTGCTGGCTCTTTGGCACGCTCAGGTGGGGGCTTTTCTGTTCCGTTGCTCCAGGACACCTGATGTCTTTGCTGCCTGAGCACGGCTGGAGACTGATTAGCAGGCACAGGTGGTGGTGGACTGGAGGGTGGGGTGAGCATAGTGGAGTCAGACATGTTGTAGCTGTCACTGTTTGCCATCTGGCTCGTGGCCAGGCTCCCATTCAACCCCAGGCCGGAGCTACTGCTGAGGTCTCTCTTATCAGAGCCATTACTCTTGGGCTCCGTGGGTACAATAGGAGTAATGACCTGCCCCTCAAGGGTGATGTTGAGTCTTCGAATGACAGCACGGCCAGTGAAGGCAGGCTTCTGTTCCTCAGACACATCTGGAGACTGTGTCTTGACAGGGGTTAGGTCATGTGTTGGAGCCTTCACAACACTTTTCTCCAAAATTTTGCTACTGCGATCCAAAGGAGAAAGGCCTAGGCTTTTTCTTATCTCAGCACTCTTTAACCAAAATTCCTCAATGATATCAGTCTTTTTAGCAGGTGTGTCCTCTGATGAGGAATCTATAGAGTGCTCCGGTGTGCCCTTGTCGGTTTTGGTCATGGGCGTTGATGTGACTGCAGGAACCGGCTGAGTTCTGACAGGTGAATCAGAGGCGAGGGGCGAAGATGGTTCCTGACAAGGCAAAGGCTGGGCACAGATTGGGGAGAGGGGATTACCTGTGAGAGGGCAGATGGAACGGTGAGGGTACACTGGAGTTTTAGGTGCGCAAGTCTCTGGTAGGGGGGTGGGCTGGGAGCAAATTGGTGAGCTAACTGGAGACTTGACAGGGGATGTGACAGGTGACTTGATTGCTGGCTTAAGTGGAGATGCGACGGGTGATTTTGTCGGGGAACCAGAAGGCGATGAGACATTGATAGGAGAAGCAGTGGCAGCAGGAGGAGGAGTAGGAGAAGGAGAAGGGACAGAAAAATTATCATGGACAGGAGCAGGTGAAGGGCACAGTGGGCTCTTGGCAGCTGGAGAAGGAGTTGTCTTGTCACGCTTTGTTTCCTCAGGTATGAACGGATCAGGGAAAAAGCGAGTGACAGGAGACTTAACAAGAGGGTTCTGGGGAAGAAAGAGAGAGATCAGTATTCAGTCAAAAATACCATCACTTATCTTCAACTTGATAAGTTTAGAATTATCTCACCTGTGTCTCAGGCTGTGGTGATGGTTTGAGTGGGGAAAAGACAACATCTTCTTTCTCCAATGGGCTGCTGCTGGATGGCCCTGAAAGCACAAACAACAAAATTGAACTGCAATGTATTCATGTAAGAAAAAAAAAAAAACAAGTGAGTGAACAATTTCAAGGAGTGATTAGTGAAATGTACCAATACTGGAGGCGATTCCCACACTCTCAGATTTCTTGTCTTCTTCAGGAAGTGCTTCAGCTTCCTCTGATTGGTGCAAACGAGCCTCTGCTTCCGCATCTGAGGGGATGTCATCTGGAATTCAAACATAACATTATGAAGCATTGTACTGTTATTCAACGTTGTAACTTTAAATATTTACTGTATTTTATTATGATGAGTTCTTTGTAAATAAAAGATGTTACTCCTCGTTATTATTTGTATTAGTTTGTAAGCTTTACCTTGATCCATCTCCGTACCAGGCTCTATATCTGGGCTGTTTGCTTCTGCTTCGAGGTCTTCATCCTCACAGGGCTCTGGTACAACAAAAAAAATGGCAAGAAATGGGTAACACATTCTGTTTTAGGTCAATTTCACAGTGAAAACCATATGAAATTTTCATACAACAACCTGATATCAATTCAGCTTTTTTTTTTTCCCCCAAAAAAAATCTACTTTGAGGCAAAATTTAAAAAATAAATAAATAAAAAAGGAATTCAAAGATTGTTTCATGAAATTGGTTGAAAAAGGAAGAAAAAATTAGGGGAAAAAAAAAAATAATTAAAAAAAATATTTTTTTATGCAGAAAGCTTTAAAGAAAGTGTTCTGGCAAAAAAATAAATAAATAAATAAACCATACAACATAAGTCTGCTTATAAAGAAAGATGGGCACAGAGTAGCATTAGTAAATACATGCAGCTATCCATTTAGAAATTAGCAAATGGATGACATTTGAACCAAGCAAAAGCACAACCACATGTTAATGACAATGGTTACGAGATGAGCAGCAGTCCCTCATGTATACAAAATTTATTATAAGAGACTAAAAAATGGAAGAGGGGAAATAACCCACACAGGTAATTGCATGCAATTTTGAAATAATATCACAACATTAACCATCATTTGTGCTAAATGCACAAAATGGGCCATTGTTCATGTGGGGGCGCGAGCACATACTGAAAGAACATTTAATTCTAGTGCTTCTGAGCCCAAAGAGATCTTTGCTAAGCTTTTCACCCACAACACAAGAGCTGCCTGTGAACATAGGACTCTGGTTCCATTCATTCAAGCTCTTTAACAGTTGGCTAAGTACCTCAGCATACCCCATTCTCTGAACTTTTTGCAAGGATAAGAGCCTAAAGGGGTTAGTCCAAAAAAAAAAAAAAGCAACGATGAAATGTGCACATGTTACCCATCAGGGCAAGAAACGCTGTGGTATCAAGTGTTTTCAAGCCTTGATAGCTCAACTGTCTCTGGAATACATTACATTGCAGTACAGTACACCATGTAAGTAGAGAGAAAGTACATATTTTCAAAGTTGGAAAGGGTAGGATGAGAGGTTGGGTTGTCAAAGGTTAAATACAGGTGCTGATCCAATTCCAAGAGAGCAGAACTCTCCAGAGTGACAGCCTTACAGCATGCATGCTTGTGAGTTTATTGTCTGTGCGTGTTTTCCGCATGCTCCAGGAAAAGGCCAGCCGATAGACAGTTAAGAATACAAGTCTAAGACGGGATGTTGTGATCCCGTTGAAGTCTGAGCTACCTCCAGACATGGACTCCAACCAGACTCTCACTGCCTCGTGTCGGGCCGATGTGTGGGCAGGTGCTACGTTCAAACCAGAAGATACAGAACAACGAGGGATAGATGGCAGGGAAATAACAGCAAAGTAATTAGACACATGGGAAAGGACACAGGAGAACAAAAAAGAACAAAGCAGAACAAAATCAAAGGGAACTGACAAGGGGGTTACATGGTGCACTGGGATGTGGTTGAAGAACTTTAAGCTCACCCCAGTGGACCAAAAGCAACTTTAAATGACAAATTAAAAGACTGAACACAAAATTAGACATTCCAAGAAAAAAAAGCAATGTGACAAAATGTACAAAAATCAGACATGATTATAAACAACAGGTGGGTTAGTTGGGGGAGGTGGCTCTTCCTGTCGCAGACACAGACATGAAAACAAGACAGCGGCAGCCACACTGATGAAAAAAAGGACCCTGATTCTTAACATTGTGACGCCCACAGTCACAGACAGTCTCTCACAGTCCCAGGTGTTCAGCTCCTCTGGGTGGGTTACCTGTGGAGGAGGGCTGCGTGAGCTCAGAGGGTTGGGAGAGTTGGGAGGCCGAGGCCGGCTGGCCATTCTCGTCTCCCTCAGAGTCCAGGTGTGTTCGCACCAAACCTGGAATGGCCTGGGGATCCACAGGCTGCAGGACTTGTTGGATCTGAAGGTTCTTGGCTAAATTAGGGTGTCGCCGCATGTTGTGTTTTTTGGGGTTGTGATGAAGTCGTGTGAAGATTGAAAAGATGAGGGCAGTTGTACAGGGAGAGTAGTGAAGGATAAGGGAAGTAGAAGAAGAAGAAGAAGAAGAAGGTGAAAAAGACAAAAATGAGGGAGACGTAGAGAAACAGTTAGATTACAGTCGCAATAAAAAATCATCAGAGGCGAGGAAGAGGGAGGCTGCATGCACTAGGCTGCAAAAAGTCAAACCATAATAGTGAGCCTCATAGATATACAAAGAAAAATTATTTGTTGAACTGAGCTATTCTACCACTCAATACCAAACCACTGCAGCACCTGGGTGAGAAACAGAAAAATCTGGCATTTATCAGATTAGTACTTTAAAGCCATAAATATAAACTGAGGTTAAAAAAAAAAAAAAAAAAAGAAGAAGAAGAAAAGAAAAGAGCAGGTTAAAGTGGGACTCACAGTAAACTGAAATGCACTTGCCCTTTTCAAACCACCAAGTGCAACTGACAAAACAAAAACACAAAAAAAAGGTAGGAAAGCCACATTCTTATCCTTGAAAATGAAACCCAAACCAGCCAGGATTAAACGTCACACTCAAAGTAACTGCAAACACATCCACAGGCAGTTCTGCCGCTACCTTTAAATGTACCAACATCCTCTTCATCTGTGAGGTACTTCTCCAGCCAAAGGCCTGACTGGAGCTCTCTATCCCAGGGGCAGTAATCCCCCTCTGCCAGCAGGGGGAGACAGAGGTCGTTGCCCCCCAAAAAAAAAACATACACATATATGTGTGTGCACATCAACACAGAGGACAGGGGTGGGGGGAGTAATGAAGAGGAAGGAGTGTAAAAGGAGGACAGAAGCAAAGGATGAGAATGTTTGAGACAGTGATACCAAACATGACAGATTTCGATAAAAAGCAAAGGCAGTTCTGTATTGTCTTAAACAGTGCAAATGGAGACTGGACAGGAGTGTAAACACACAGAAAATGGAGAGAAACCACATTTGTAAGTCTTCCAAGGTCACACCAAGAGTGAAAAATGAATTTACCATCGCTTGACTCCTCATCCTCTTCCTCCTCATCTTCATCTTCCTCCTCCTCTTCCTCTTCTTCTTCTATTTCGCCGTCTCTGCTGACTGCGTCACCCTGAGCCTCCCCCTCCCCCTCCTCTCCACGGTCACCCCTCAGTTTGGCATGGAGCTCTACCGCCTCCTTCCAGGGAACACCGCCGAGGTCAGAGGGACTGGGGAGCTGCTGCTGCTCCACCTCCACCTCAACCTCCTCCTGATCCTGATCCTCCTGCTCATCCTCCTCATCCATGTCCGACTCTGAGCTACTGTTAGGAAACACAGGAGCCAAAATACAGTGTTAGAACAAGCAAGTTTTTGCAGGCAACAGGCAATGTCAGTGAAGAAACAGACACCAGCTTCCTCCTACAGTTTTTCACAATAATACTTTACATACACACAATACACAATCATTTTCTACAGGAAGGTACAATTCTGTATTTTTGATGTTAAGCAGAAATATGCACTAGGTTACCAAATAATATCCATCTTCAGACTCTATTACTTGTTATTTTTTCAATTTATTAGGTTTGCAATTAACTGTTGAGTCTGTTAAATGTCAGAAGTTTGGAAAAAAAAAAAAAAGGCCATCACATTTTCTGAGAGACCAAACTGACATCTTCAGTGGTTCTTTTCTTCTTATTAGCCCAAACACATGCAAGTTACAATGATAGAAAACAGAGTCACGCAGCATATTGTGACATTTCAGAGGTTGTAGTCAAAGAATAGTCAGACATTTTTAATTCAAATATGACAACTAGTGGATTACCAAAATTAGCAACGATCAAAAACTGTATCTTGTTGTCATCTCCTACCTGGAACCTAAGTCAGCATCTGTGGCCTTGTCCAGCACACTGCTGAGGTTGTGTTCTGCCAGCGTCTCCTCAGGCACCTCCTCCAGCTCCTCCTCCCTCTGCAGAGATAGACGGTAGTTCTCCAGCTCGATGCGCTCTGGAGTTCCCCGCAGTCGTTTAGGCAGGCTGGGCTCCTGTAGTCCGTTGACCTCCGGTGCTGCAACCCCCGGGTGCGATGAAGGCATCAGGGCGGGCAGCAGGTCGGTGGTAAGAAGGCAGGAGAAAGAGAGCACAAAACACAACTGAGAATCAGGCAGGTGCAACAGTCTAGAGGAGAAGAGCAGTGCAGGACTGATTGTCAGAGCATTGTTAAGCTTCTATCTGTATGTATCTCTCTGTGCAAATAAACTGGACTAATTGAAAAGTACTGTGCCACTATTTGTGAAACCTACTGTGTTTACAGACACAAATTCTTTTGGTGTGGAAATATCAGTCTAATAGCATCAAATCTATCACACATCCAACAATAAAACTAGTGCATTTTGCTATAAAATTATTTATTACTCCCACTTCACTAAAAGCAACTTTGGATTTTTAGGACAAACCGACAACAACACACCAATTTAATATCTAGAACTGAATTTATTGCGTTAGATTATATTCCTACAGCAAATATTATCAACAAACACAAATAAGTTTAACACTCTAATATCTATTATACTACAGTTATAGGTACAAGGTTTGTGCCTTGCCTTTTTCCCATCCTAAGAAGCAAATCTTAAAACTGTATTTCCAAAATGTGGCTTTCAAAAGACTGGGAATCGATGAGTGTGAGTGGAACGGTTAAAAACAAGTGCTTTACATATTATACTACACTTGTTGGTTCTCCACTCACTGAAGCAGGGATACAGTTGCCCTTCAATTACAACTGCCGTAAGCAATGACCCCCACTCTAAATCCCCCTAAAAAGCATAGGTGTGACAGTGAATGTGTGATATTTGATACTGTAGCATAGAGGATGTTATTTTATGTAGACAAGAACTGTGATCAGGCAGCTGAAACGGTTCCCTTTTTTTACATCAAGGTAACATGCCTGACAATGTGAGACATCTGTGAAGAAAATTACCATTAAAATTTAATTCTTCACTTTTCCATCAAAAGCAACCATGACAATTAAAGGGTTTAAGCGACCCCGTGATCTCATAAATGCCGATAGCACAGTGTTCGGCTTTGCAATATATTTATATGTATCTTCAATATTTTAAATAATGAAGATCATTCATTTTTCCATGGGATTTATCCCAAAATGATTTCTGAAATACTTGAAGATCATTCATTTTAATAAAACCTTATTATTACTATGCAGTTTAGAGGGTGATGTGATTTCCCACTGAAGCAAAAGTATTGGTTTGTATTATTATCATTATCTTTATTATATATTGTTATTGTATTTAACCCATGTTGCCTATGTACTATATTCATTAACTGTGTTATTATCTAACATAAATGTGGCATATGTTTAAATTATCATTTATGTATTTAAATATTTCAATTTATAATACTACACTTGCCACACAATGCAGCAGGCCTACATTTTACTAAATTTGAACTATGTAGTTTTGGTGAATCCTACCAGCCTATGCATTTCAGCTCTTTCTAGTCTATGATATATTATTATATATATTTACCTCTGATATATGCAAAGCAATAAATGCAGTAAAGATGCACTATAGTGAGAAAACACAAATAGGTCTTAGCAGCAATCTGTCAGGGGTGAGAGGCTGAGGGATGCAGGAGGACAGGGCAGCCAAGGAGGTGTGACAGAGGAGGGAAAAATCACAAGAGAACCAATCACAGGCACTGGTGGAGCTCTCAGTTTTAAACTGCTATGATAGGAGGGGGAAAGGTAAAGCTCACAAAAGCACTGATACAGGCACTTCATCACAGTATGGTGAGTTTCAGTAAGAGGGACATCAGTAGGTGCAAAACAGCTTACAAAAGAGAAAGAAACACATCACAAAGCAGGCTCTAAAAGAAACACATCACACAGGTGGAGGTAGAGGTAAAAGAGAGCAGTCACAGGCCACTAGAGGTTACAGTCACAAAAGAGTAAAGCTTGGCTCGTCAAATAAAACACAGGCAGGCAAAAAAAAAATCAGGTTTAGGTAAACAATTAACTCGTATATAAATATGTTGCCGAATGCCAAATTTTAACTGATGATTTAAGTTAAGAAAGTCACATTAGTGCCTCATTGAGCACAATAAAATCAGGATGAGAAGCAGAACAAGAGAATTATACAAAAGGTTAATATTGCCGCCTGGAGAGCTGACCAGAAGGAACTCTTATTTTTTAATTTCCAAGCCAAGAAAAACAAAAAAATTAATTTAAGATGCACCATTCACTTGTAAAATTATTATGCCAGTGAACTGCTTAACTGCCTTGGGTCATAAACTGGCTGCTAACATGGACTGAAAGAATGGTGCATCTTTACGCAATAAATAAATCAATGAGACGAAGACTTGCAAAATTTACAAGAACACTCCGCAGGCTCAGTGAGTCAGTACAATACACTAAATCTATACAGTCCAACTGACATTAACTGGCAAAGAGCATAAGGTAGTAAGGAAAGAGGGACAAGAGAGTCATGCTAGAGGAGGTTGAGCAGGACATTGATGGTGAAACAGCAGAAGAGGTAGATGCAGTAGGTACACAGGAAGGGAGAATCTAAGGGGTTGTGTGCCACCTGGTGGCAGGTCCAGGAGAGCGTGCGGCGGAGGGTATGCAGTGGAACTCCCACGCCCATGGCCAGACGGCAGGGCGCAACTGCCACAGCAAGAGAGGAAAGTTGGGTACCTGTGGGCTGGAGATCGGCCAAGGGCGCTGCCGCCGCCATCGCCCTTCCAGGGGCATCTACAGTCACCGTAGGTGTTTGGGGTGCCTGGTTCTCCTGCAAAGGTGGAGAAGCAGATAACGTCATGGCCAGAAAAGTGTCCACAAATCATAGGTAGGTTCAAAATATGGGAGAAAAGGGTTCCTAATCAATATGCTACGTTGCTTCCCACATGTTACCTCATGTGCCTCTATGTACCTAAGCACTGCATTTTGAAGATAAACCAAACAATTCATTTCTTCATAAACTGCCATGCCAATTCTGATTTCCCACCAGGATTTTATCCTGTAAATACAAACAGGTACCTTGGCTGGGATTGGAGCAGGGGAGGGAGCAGGCCGCTTTCTCTGTGCATAGCCAGACAGACGATAACAGTAGTGAGGCTTGCAGTAAAATTTCCCTGCAGGATAAAAGCAGACAGACAGAAAATAGACAGACATATTGAGTGCAATTAAGAAACACAAGTAAAGTGAATATTCTGCAGATTTCACCTCAGACTCCATGGGCTCTATCTGTTCTCTAGAATCATTTTGCCTGTTAGAATAAAAAAATTCTTCCTTTTTGTCTCATGTCAGACCATCAGTGGGTTTCAGTCCCACGACTAATTCTGAAAAACAGCCTCTGTCTCACTGAACAATCTGTTGCTTGTCCTTGAGCACAATAGACACCTCCCAGAGAGGAAAAATATGGACTCATAAGACTCAGCCGTGACCTCAGTCGCAGTCTAATAATATAATACAAGGTCATGTCACAATCAAAAATTTAGTTTTACACATTTGAAGCTGCAAAGTGTTGACACTTTGTTTGGTTATAGAATTTTTCAAGTCATTCTAATGCCACAATAATTTTTTTTGACAAGAATTTTTAATGTGTTTTTATTACGCATGTAATTTCAATCCATTCCTCCCAGTGCTCTTCGCGTTGGATCCATGGATGGAGAGGTAGTGATACAGTCTCCTGGCACAGTGTCTGTTTTGATACAACCACTCGAGGGCGCCAAAGTTTAAGTGGCTTTAAAATGCATGGACTGATAAGACACTTAATAAATTACCTTTGTTCTCTGTCCAGAAGGTATTCTGGTTGATGTTGTGATCATTAAAGATCATTTTAATTTCTTTTGTCTGCATTTAATGTTTGAAAAAAAAAAAAAAGTTATATTCTTACCATCCTCCACATCAAAGGCATAGGAAGACAGACGTAGTGTGGTGCCACAGTAGTCACACTTGAAGCAGCTGCGATGGAAGAACTTCCCCTCTGCGCTCAGCCTCTCCATCACGTACACGCGCTTACGACAGAAGAAGCAAACATCGCTGCCTCCAATATTGACAGGGAACTCTTTTCTGAGAGAGCCCTGTGAAAAAATAAAGGATTTCATCAGTCTTTAGATGAAAGAGGGAAAATATGGGAGTGGATGGGAAAGGCTTAAGTACATCAAAGATTGAGTAAGCATCAAGCCACAATCTCACCACTGTCTGCTGGATATTGAGCTATTTTAAAATCTAATAACCACATCACAGCAAGTCATAGTTATTTATCATTAGTAACAAGGATGTGCAGTTAAAAAAAAAAAAAAAAAAAAACAAACTTTCACAACTCTACATATTATCTACAAACACAAGGTTATCCCAAACTTCTGTTGTCGAACAAACACACTCTACAGGCAAAGGGAGGGGGATCAAGGTTCAACTGGGACAGAAAACTAACATCAATGCATCAACCACACATCATCAAAGGAAACAACACTCTCTGGCAAGTGGGGCTGGATTTGTGCAGCCACGTTGCCTTCTTCTACCCCCTGGAATAGCGTGCTTACCAAATCCCTCTTTTCAGGTAGCGGCTTGGGGTCTTCCTGAGAGTGAAGCTGATTGGCTATCTGCTCAGCCAATGAGCTAACTCCCGCTGTGTACATCCTTACATAGCGCTAATAACAGCATTAGGAGGGGGGGAAAAAAAAAAAAAAAAAAAAAAAAAGACAGGTGGACAAATGTTAGAAAACGACCAAGTAAAATCTAAAGAACATGAAAAACAGATGGATGAGGAGTGTGTGAGGAGATCACTCAGTGTGAGGCGTTTACAGACAACAGTGCCTGGCAGTTCATTTGGACATGACAAAGCTGTGTTTCCATGCTTGAGTGATCAAGTGCTTAGATGAACTGGCAGCCCCACCTATAACTAGTTACAAACCAAACACACTCTAGCTCATAAAAATAACTCAGATGAAATGGCCGCTGCACTAAGTCAAACAAGTTATTCCATATGTTTCATGGTGCATTTAAGTGCCAAACAAGGACTTTACTGCATTGGATTGGATTATTGGGACATCAGAAAATAAATTTACCTGTTTTTGGAAAGACAAGATAAATTTGTGTAAAGCAGTCATGCATTTTTCATTCACATGCACACACAGTCTCTCACGCTAAACTATTGCATTGAACAATAACTATAAACAATACAAAATGCTGGAAAGCATCATGCTAAAAGATTTTGTTTGTTACAATCAACATATCAAATGGTTTTTAGGTTAAATCCTGTTTTTTTCTAGACTACAATTTAGCTTCAACTTATAAGATAAAGTTCTATCTAAAAAAAAATTTTTGATCATCAACAGACAAAGACTTGAGATCACTTGTGGTATGAGCAAGAGGAAGCCATGAAATTTTTGAAATGAGATTTGAGCACACTTTGCAGTGCTGCAGTCCCACTGCGAAGTTGTTAGTCTGCCACAGTTGGAACTGTGCTTGTCAACATGGGAGTTACGCTAGATTTGATTTTTACTGCCAAGCTCCTCTTCCGATTTAAAACAACCGCGAGGAGCTCCCTTGGCAAAATAACTGGGAATTATAATTGAGTTCAAGCACGCCTCGGCATAGAATACGCTGGTATCAAATAGAGTCACAGAGACCGATTACTCATAACAACAAATCGCAATAAACACTTAACAGGCTGCAAAATAGTTTTTTTGTTTGTGGGTTTTTTTTTCAAGCAGTCAGTTTTACAAGCAGGTCTCAGGTGAGCAATTTTTACAACTAAGCCAGATGATGCATTTTCTGAAAAAGACGACAAGTGCACGTGCAGCTTGTTAGTGTCACCCAACTCCCATTCCTTCCAGGTGTGAAGTGACTACCTGTCTCAAGGCGTCAGAAGAGGAGGGGGGAGAATCGGGGGGACTCTGGGCACGGGCCAGGTGCCATTGCTCCATAAAAAAATGAGAGGGTTTTTTCTTGGGCTCCACGAAAGAGGGGCAGAGGAGAGTAGTTAGAAGTGCAGTAAATGACCTAATACAAAAACCCACATAAAAATATAGGATTTTGCTGTTTATGTATCATTTTTAACCAAATTTTCTTCACACCATTTGTTTTCTCTTTCACTTTAGTTTTGTTCAGAGAGTAACCTGTTGGTCAGCTTCATTCCCTATGGAGTTCTCATCTGTGCTAACAAATTAGCATATATTATTTAGTATGCTAAAACTGCTTTGTTAGTCAGTGTAATCTTTAAATGTTTCTCTTTTTATACAATATTTTTATACCTACTCCTGGGAAAATAGCCACTAAAGTTGCTTGAGCTCGACTCACACAATAAAACTAGTCATGTGTTTCCATTACCTGTGGCACTCTATGCTAACACATTAGCATATAGAGCTGGGCACAGAATCCTAACATGGCTTTTTCTCATTTTTAATTCAGATAACCTCTAAGATCATCATGTTTATTATTTTTAAGAATATCCCTGTCTTTGTACCCAGGCAAATAGAAAATTAACTCACTTGAATTAAACTGGTTTTCTACTAAAACCAGATGTAATTCTATCTCATATTCTGTGTTAACGTGTTAGCTTAAATTCATGTCTGCTAGCAACGGTGAGATAAAACATTTTTATGTACGTTTTTTTTAGTTTGTGTTTTTTAAAATTGCGCTGTAGTTAAAGGTAAATTAAATTAAAGCTAAATAGGTAAACTTGACCAACAGGGCAAGTCTCCTAATAACTTGCATTCAATCATCAGCATGCATAATTTGCTAGACTTGATAATATGCTGTGTTTATTCATAGGGAAATTTCACCTGTGGTGCGACTGGCCTGCCCTCAAACTGAGAGGCTAGTTGCTCAGCTCTTTCCTGAATACTAAGCACATATAAGGGCATTTGGTCATCAGAAAGCAAAGGGTTTGCTGACTCCTGCAGAGAAAGAGATGATTCAATCACCAAAGGGATGTTCGAGGAGGAAAATTTAGTCTTTTCAGTGGTTTCCAAAAACAGTCTCCCTTCCAAAAAGCTTGTCATTGTGGTACAGGCCCTAGATGGTTTGTTAGCCATTGTTTTCATAGTTCAAGCTGACAGTCTTTAATTTATGTAGTAATGTGAGCCTGAGTGAGTAAGCTATGAAAGTAATGCCCTGCAGTTGTCAGAGACATCTAGCAGAAAATACACAGAATATATCTGAGATAAATAAACTGAACTAAACAAGCTCAAGTGAGCCTACATGTAATGTCTTCAGCCCAAACTGAAATCTTTCAGGTTATTTCTCAGTATGACAGAGGGTGATGCATTAAAAGTACACAGCACCAGAAACCTAACCTTTCTGGAAGAGTCAGGAGAGGATAGTGGTGAAGCAGGGCTCTCTGTTAGGCCTCGGGACAAGTACCACTGCTCTATAAAGAAACGGGATGGCTTTTTCTTAGGCTCCGCGGACAAAAGAGGATTAAAAATGATTGAAAGAGAGCATTAGTGCAGAAGTACACTATAGCAAGTTTTTTCATATGTAAAGTAAAAAAGAAAAAAAATAATTACTTAAAACTGGAAACCATGTTTGCACAAAAACATGCATGCATGGTGTTCACCTTTGGCGGTTTGTCAGGTATGCCTTTAAACTTTGTGATTAGACGGTCAGCCCGTTCTTGTATACCAGGTATGTGAATGGGTCCTGGGTCTGTCAGGTGCAGCGGCTTCCATGCCTGCCAAGGAAGCTCTTTTAAGACCTGATGCCGAGTGGGCGTATTGAATGGCAGGATGTTTTTATTATCATGGTTTTGTATAAGGACAAGAAAGGTTTGTTCATTAGAGATGTCTGTTTACAGCAACTCCAACCATTATTTTCATCCAACACCCAACCATAATCAGGCAGTGACAAACATGAGTACATGTCCATGCAATCACTCATTTACTCTACCCTGTCTTTCGGAGGCCTTTCGTAGTATTCAAGTTCCTCTTCCTCCGGACTTTTTCGTAAATGCTTCAAGGCAGAAACACGTATTGTATTAACACTTTGGTTTTCATCTAGCATAAATAGACTCTTACAAAAAGGAGTTGTAGGACGTCGCCTTACAGAACCGTTTCTGACAGCAGCTGACAATAAATTAAAAGCAGCCAAGGTCTCCTGAGTCTGGATTATTCATAAGCCATCACACCCCAACAACATACCATTAAGCATTAAAACACGCAGCTACTCTGATAATGACATGCACTACCCACTCACAGGGAAGAAAACAGGACTGTGAGCGCTTTAGAAAGTTCATTTGGGGAAATGCAGCATTTTGCTTTTATTTACACCACAGACTGCAGAGGTCAAATCCGAGGTCCAGAAGACATGATTAGGAAGACTGGTTGTGGAGATAAACATGGGGAATAAGAAAGTCAGGGGGAACTTGGTGGTTTTGCCGTGGCTTTATGGCAGAGATAGACAGACACAAACAGACAGATACAGCAGACTGTGTGTCACCTCTGAGTGAAGAGAGAGCGAGGAAGTGGAGGAGGAGGAAGGGAGCAGAATGGTTTTCTTTGGGCAGCTCCGAGAGCCCGAGCTGGACAGTTGGTCTGCACCACTTCTGGCCTTGAGAGATGAGGAACAGGAACAGCAGATTGAGCAGAAGATGATGAGGAGCTAGTGCTAAGATTAATGTTTATTCTCATCTTCGTGGTGATTCAAAGTAGGTCAATACATTTGAATTCTTTCAAAAAACTTGAATGATAAAAAAAAGATAAAAAGTATTTGTGTTTAACCCCTTAACACCAAATTAGTTATACATTTGGTTAATATAATTAGAAGATTTGCTTACAATAAAGTAGAAGCACCACTAACAAGAGTATCCATTAAGTGTATATACTACAATAGTACACTTATTAACAAAAATATAGTCTAATGGCTGTTAGGAAGACAAAAGGGAAAATAATTCATCCGTGCTGTAATTAACTGTGATTTAAAATTAGTTTAAAACTGATGTGTAGTAACTTACATTACACAAGATAGTTGTTTTTAAGATGGCTTTAAAAACTCAATCTTGAGCACTTTGTGTAGAAAATTACTTAGGGTTATCACAATTATCAGTCTTTACAGTAAATCTTTACAGCTTACTCTCAACTTATTTACTCAGCAGCAAGAGACTTAATGTGCAGTGAGAGGACATCCAAGAGCAGCAGCGAATTAAATCCCTTTAAACAGCAGAGTTTGAGGTTTTAAATCAAAGTCTGTGATGTGAATGATTAATCTAAGACACAAAAAAAAAAAAAACTCTTAGCATCAGCAGGAGAAAACTGGTTCTGGCACTTAACTGTGCTGACACTGTTACTCATAAGGGAAACAGTTAGAGGAGGGTGGCATCAAAGCTGGGGAACTGGTCCTCTGCTAAGGCTGCAGGAGTGAAGGTAGCACTGCGTCTTATTTCTTTCAAAGCAACGCGTCTGTGCACATGTGAGAAGGACTGCTGGCTGACACAAAAATTAGCATCTACTTCCAGAGGGAGGGCTGTGACACTTGTAGCAGGAAACCTTTAACAGGAGCTCAAGAGTCACAAAAAAAAAAAAAAAAAGAAAGCGGTGGACAAATACAACAAAAAGAGGGGGAAGGTAGACATCATAGAAAAAAACTGCCCATTCTGTTTCCAGATGTTTTTTCCCGAAAACTAATTCTAAACAGCAGAAACATAAAATGTGCCCTGTAGAGTTTTTGACTGCTAGCACGAGGGAACGCATTTGCATTTAATACATTTGTTAGAAATCTGAATGTAAACAGCTTTGTTTCTCCACAGGGTCCCTTTAACTGGCCGCACATCATTATGTAAATGCAATTTTGTGTTTTGAATATAACAGTTAGGTAATAATTAACATATGTACAGCTTTTCATGATCACGCATTGTTATTTTTACCATTGCATTTTGAATATGAACCCTTCCCACCTCAGACTAAACAACTCCACCACTCAATGGGCTGTAAATTTACAAATATCTTATAGCTTTGGAAGACCATTTCTATTTCTCCTTAAAATTCACACTTTCTTTCTCCTTAACTACCCAGCAAAGTCATGCCTCATCTTATATTTGTAACACCCACTGCTGACAGGAGTTTGAAGTCATGGAACAAAGTAAACACTCCTTGTACTTTTTTGTTTGATTTGATTGGAGCCGGATTTGTTCTAAGTGGATATTTTCCGACATCTCGTATTGTAAAGCGCCTGGCTTGGTGTCTCGGCTACCTTCCTTTCCCCTTGCTTCTGGATTAAAACACCAATCCACTTTCATCTGTAGGAGGGAGAACTTGGATTGAACAGGATGTAAAAAGAGTTGGAGGACTACCAGGCCAGCATACCTGCTCCCCTCTGGTGGGTAGTGTCTGACACTTGACCATTTCTTTGTAGCGAATGCTGAGCTGCTCCTGCTGCTGTGTGCGTCGCTGAACCAAGACAAGATAAGTAAGGAGGAGAGAGACCGTGACAGTGGCACAATTCTTATGTCTCTCTCTCTCTCTCTCTGTCACAAATACATGAAGCTGTACAGTTATATGATTGGGAAGTTAAAACAATCACACAGGTTTGATAACTATGCAACATTTCCAAGCATCTGCACTAATGAGTTAATCTGACACTACAGATCTGTAGCCTGGCTACAGAGAAGATACAGCGCAGACTAGTCAACATAAAGCAGCTTTCCCCACTATGACACACCACAGGGACATATGGTTAGATGAGTCAGTCTAGTGGTTAGTCTCTAAGGGGATAAGGGTGGCACAGCTCCACTCTTTACCTTTCTCCATGCTGGAATAGGGGCCAGACGCACTGGCTCGTTCACAGGGGTTTGGGGCGGGGAAGGGGGCAAGAGGCGGTCCAGATTGGGCAGAGAATCCCCCTTTGTGCCCAAGTAAAGATGATGTGACAGCGAACATGACCAGCAAGAGGGCCAGAATAACCATGCAAGGCATCATGAAATGGTCCATGATTGAGAGATGGAGACAAAGAGAGATAAACGGGGGGAAAAAAAAAAACAAAAAAAAACAGTAGGTGAATCAGGCGCATGATGGAAAAAAAGTGTTCAAAACTAACAAGGAAATGAGAAGTCATAAGAGGATCATGCTGGGAGAAGTGGTGAAATATTTATAACAGTGCTTAAAGATAAAATAAAAATCATGCAAAGTACACTTTAATAATAAATGGAAAATGAGGAAATACACATATTTTCAGCAAAGCAGCTGCTTTAAAAACATTTTAAATTCCTCAATCTGGACAAGTTTTGGACACACATATTCATATCATCAGCTATTTTTGGACACCTGGTGGCTAAAGCAATAAACAAACATAAGTTTTTATCTTTAAAAAAAAAAAAACAAACAAACAAAAAAAAAAACACCAGATCAAAAGCAGTTATTTCAAGTCACACAGTAACAGGACGTTTTCTGCGGCTGCAACAGTTGAGAATAGTCTTTCTCTCAATCCACAATACTGCCCAGTGTTCCCGCAGCCCACATCTCCCTCCCACTCTGCTCCTCAGCAGCAGGAAAACCAGTGCTTTGCAAACCAATTCACCCGAGCCCACCAAGCCAAGTCAGCACTGTGAGGCCGCCCACATGACCCAGGAACAATACCCCGCCTGACCAATATTAGCATTCTGGATCCGAGCTCATTAATACAGTGGCCTGTGGCTCGTCCATCATAAGACCAGAGATCCTCATGTGCAAAATGAAATCTACGTGCTAATCAAAATCCTCACTGGAAGGAAAAACAAACCACAAGAAGTGTGTAAAAAGGTAATCCAAACTCCTACATAGTCTGAACTTCTTTCCCCAAGCGGAAAGCGCTTTCCACCAGCTCCAGCTGTATTAGCACAAAATGAACCACATGATGTCCTCCATACCTGTCTTTTGAGTCCTGTAGGCTGGGCCGGGGCGTTTTCCTCAAACTTGGCGAGTAGCTGGGTGGCCATGACCTTGACTTTGTTGTGGTTCCCCACAGCGGCAGAGTCCGTTTTTCTCTCGGATAGGATAGCAGGTACAGATGGTCTGTCGTCTCGACCAGTCCTGGATGCCTCCTCCTGCGGGGAAATAGGGAAAACATAAGTTGTTTTTTTTTTAACCTGCTGCCACCAGTCCAGTGGGATTAATTATTCTGTCTAGTCGGATAGACTGATCAAACAGTAATCACAAGCTTAACATCTGTGATGCTGTGCCGTCAGAACTACTCACATCTTCAGACTGGCTGGTTTTCCTTCTCTTCCCCAAACCGTCTACGTCCTTCTCTTTTTTGTCCTGCTGAAGACATGTCATGAGTTATTTTAACTCCAGGCAAAACAGTGAAATAGCATTTTAAGAAAAGAGGGGGTGCTAACATTTCTCAGACACCAACCTTTGGATTCCGTTTCCGGGATATTGCTATGCTCTGACCAAGTTTGCTAAGGAATGAGATGGGAGACTTGGTGCTGGCTATCAGCGCCGCCTTCTCCTCAGGACTCAAGTTGTGGTTATCTGAACAGGAATCCACAGAAAAAAATGATAGGTTATGAGCAAGAAAAGGGGGCACAAAATCCTCTCAGGATTACAGGTAATTATGTTTCCACAGCATCTGCCGAGGATAACACTTCTGTAATTACTGATGCCTCCCAACACCAGATTACAGGACTGAGAGTCCTACTGAGAGTCCTACTCTCACCTCCAGGTGGCACTGTGTCCTTAAACATCTCATAGAACTGGCTGAGGTACATGACCATAGAGAGTTTGTCTGGCTCCACCACAGAAGACATCTCCTTGCCAGTCATGCAGGGCGAGATGCCAAATTCCTTCTCTGCCACGTCAAAACCCAACTGGTTGTTCTTCTCCTGGTCTCGCTCGTCCAGTGAGTCAAAGTCACTGAAGGCGAGAAAAAGGAGGGAGAAGAATGAAAAACAGTGTTGGAGCAAGATGGGACATGATAGGAACAGTAAATGAAATGTCAAAGATAAGGGACAAATAGAAAAAAAAAAATCATAGTTTATAAATAGAAGGGTTCGTCGCAATTATCTTAATCTGTGTTGCTCCATTAAATGTAATATGAACACATTTGTACAGGTTACACATTTGCAAGCAGGCTAATTCAGCAGATTTTCAATATTAATGGACGGATAATGGAAAGTGAGTCTGCATCATTGACACTAATGAAGAAGCATTTCCATACTGGAGACTACTGTACATGCTGTGGAAAGCATTAGGGTAAATGTTGTTACGCTGCAGCTGAAAATACCATTAACGTGGCTCATCAATACATTTCAACTGCACATTCAGTCTGTTTCGAAGCATTAGCAGTGCAACATCACATCAGGAATAGAGTGGACCCTCCACTCAGTCCTCCTAATCATCCGTCTTGTACATGCGTACACGTGAACGCCGTTTTCCCAAGGTACCTCCACTCATCACCCTCCTTCCCCCTCTCCCATTATCTGGCCTATCAAAGGCAGCAGAGCGCAACTGCTACACCTCTTGGAAAAGGTCAGACAGGACAAAAACACTAATAGCTTATAATGTTAATTGCCACGTTGCCTCCAGTGGGTAACAAACTACATTAGGCGATGCAGATGGAGACTGTTGTTTATAGAGCGAATGAGGGTAAGGAGAGCGCGTGTATGTGTATGTGTGTGTGTGTGTGTGTGTGTGTGTGTGTGTGTGTGTGTGCGTGAGGGGGAGGGGAGGAGAGAAGGGTTATGAGGAAGGCTCGGTTAAATGACCCAAGAGGCAAGTATAGTAGCTGTCACCTCATTTACAGTGATATACAGCCCAAAACCAGACAATAAACATCATTGGCAACCAAACATAACTGCCATAAAACACAGTCCTTCCAGACACCGCAGCACTCTCAGCACATTGGGATACACTGGCTGAGTTTGCAAAAGTCCAAAAAAAAAAAAAAAAATTCTGTGCTGTGTCTTTGTTTTTCTTTCAGATACTCACATGAGATCTGGTCTGTATCGGTGAATGAGAGCACACAGGGCCAGACCGCTCTTCCAAGACATAGTAAGGTCTGTTACATTGACATTCCTGTATCCCTCCGTTTGTCGCTGGCACCAGTTGAGAAGTTTACTTGATCGAGCTATGGATTCTGGGGAAGAGAAAATGTTTTGATGTCTTGATGTTTGAAGCATCAGGTTGAACAGAATTTGGATTTAAACATGACAAGAAATGAAAACTGTCTCTGAAAAGAACTACACATCTCTTGCTGAGCAATATCACGGCCTTGGTCATTGGATTATAAAGTTGTGACCATCCATGGCCTCAACATCCTTGTTAGTACAAGTTTCAACCAGCCAGAGAGGAAGTATTATGAACCGTAAAACATTTTTCTGACATAAAAGGATGCAAATGAGATGTTAGGAGAAGATGCAGAATTCACAGGAAACCTTTAAACAGAGGGGAAATTAGGTTTTTTATATAACCAGGGAAAGTATCAATGACCGAGTTAGTGCACGCAAAGGAATTTGTATAGGCTGCAATCAGTCCATCCACATCAAGTCCATCATTCCAATATTCATCTCATATTATTCATTCACGAATACATAGCAGGTCAACTTTAAAACTGTTAAACCTATTAGGAATCCCTGAAAAGCAACACCATGCATTTGGACTTTGTTACCTTGCAACTGCTTGTCAAGCAGGCAATTTTCTAGAGTGAAAATAGTTCATTATTACATTTCAGCAACAGCGATTGCAGCAAAATCCTACACTGATCAATAAGCACATTAAAGGTAACTTTTAACACCAATTAAAAAAAAAAAAAAAAAAAAAAAAAAAAAAAAACACAAGAGATACAAACCGTTCCTGGCCAACTTGGGTGTGGACGTGTTGATGACATTCTCTATTTCAATGCGCATTTCCCTTGACTCCCCTGTGTCAAAGAGGTGCCGCACCTGCAACAAACATGATCAACATAAATACCACAAAATATTAAAGCAGTTTGCGGTATCCTTCGCTTTTAACTGACATGAAGCAACAAGAGACAAAGACAACACTTGCAATAGTTGGCTCCAGTTCTCACCTGGCTGGGCTTGAGGAAGTTAAGGCTAATGTTGGGGTAACGTGTGGTAGGATCCACACTGTACTGGCTGAAGTTCTTGCTGACGTTTTCTGGCGTGGTCTGGGGCAGTAGACGGTATATACTCTCCCTAAATAACAGAGTAAAAATGTAACATAATCCCATTCACTGGATACTATGGTGATACATAAGCACAGTCGCATTACCATTGTAAACAAAAGGCACAGAGAGTTACTGCCGAACAGAGAAGTCACATTCCATTCAGTTCTTATGAGAGCCTCTTATCCCATTAGTACAGAGAGGTGGGACTGATGATTCTAATCACATACAGGCACATTTCCTAGTAAAGCACTTAGAGATAAAAGGGTGTTTTTGAAGAGAGGGAACATGTGTGTGTGTGTGGATGTGTGTTTAAATGTGAGTACAGGAGCAGAATTCAGTGATTTTGGTGTGTATGCATCAGTGTTTCCACACACATACCTCTCAGCCAGCACCTCGAGAGGGGTTTTTCCCTGAGCCCAGCTTTTCACCATCCAGCCAGAGTCCATGGCTGCAAGGAAACCACGAGCGATGCCAGTGCCCATGGGCCAGAAGGGCTGTAGACAACGGCAAACATCATATTCAACAACCAAATATAGCCACAACAGAACCAAGGATATGGAAGAACGAAAGGGATGGGACTGTGATGCTATATTTAAGGAGCAATTTGAACTTAACACAAATCATAGTCTCCTCTCTTCATCTCTCACCTCTAACAGGCTATCTCCCACTAGCGCCACCAGAAGCTTGTGGCCGTTGCGTTGCCGCACCATGGCGGCGTTCTCAGAGGCGTACATGCAGGTGAAGTCGAACATGGCAACGTCGGGCTGGCCGTAGTGGTTGATGGCAAAGTCCAGTGTTGGCAGCTGGTGGCTGGTGGAGAAATCTGCAGCCTCACGGGCGTAAGACAGCAGGGCAGCCTGGTCTACGTTAGCTCTGGACAGCAGCAGCTCTGTGTCCGCATAGTCCTAAAGAAGAGATGCAAGATTGACACGAGATTATAAGAGGCATTAAGACTGAAACTGATAACAGCGGAGATGTCCGGAGAAATGGAATCGGCCGATTGAAAAACCAGCAGTTCTGAAAGTAGCTCACTCAGCATGTGAAGGAGATTTGTTTGCAACCATGGCAGACAACTCGTGATGAAGCAATAGTACATGATGAGGTGTAAATGAAATACAAACATTACGGGTCAGTCAGTTTCTTGACAGAAAAAAATTACACTAACACAAGGTTCGCTTAAGTCAAGAGAAGAATAAAAGACCTTTAGACGATTCTCAGCGTAGTTATTGTCATGTTGATACGAGGGCGCACAAGGCACACATCTGATCTCAGATGAGGTGTACTTATTACAAGATTATCCCGCTTGGATAAATCCATGACTGGACGCAACGATCGCAATATTTAAGGATAATGCATGAGACGTCACTGTGGGACAGTTCGTACTGTCTTTTAGGTACAAATTTTACTCACTCTGACCCAGAAGATCATGTGATACACAAGAAGATAAAAGGGAAAAACGCATTTGCAAAACGCAAATGCATCACTCAAATACCTGAGGAGCAAAAGTAAAATGTTGTGGTTTGAATTGTGATAATAATAATAATAATAATAATTGTGATTCGAACTGGACATTAAAGACATACAACTGGAGACAAGAATTGTAAAGTTGACCACCAGCTGCTCATCTGGGACATTAAATCATTGTATTCTATGCTGTATGAACAAGTTCTTGTAGAAAAAGTAGCATAAGAAATGTCTGGAAATGGAAAACGTAAAATAAATGAAAGACCATTAAAATAGTGATAAAAAAAAGTGATAGTAAAAATAAAAATGAAATGGTAATTACAAAATAACTGAAACAGAAAATGTTCGCATTTCAAGTTGTCAGCCTCTGTAACTTTACAGTGCTACTAGGAGGCCTGGGCACTTGCAGAGGAACGAACTGTGCTTTTCACAAGTCTCTCCAACATGTAGCATCAAATCACTGCATGCTTTCAAAGTGACATGTTTTCATAGACGGTGGTGAGAGGCACATTCTTCCAACTTCAAGCTCCCTGGTTGCCAAGGCCAGGCTGGTGGTGATGGTGGGTGAGTGGAAGATATGAATGGGGTTTTTTTTTTATTTTTTTTTTTTATTATTATTTGCTTTGAACTGTGTGGACTTCACGATCTTCTGCCAAACCAGGCAGCCTTCCTCTATCCACTTCCAAGGACAGAGTCATGTTCATTGCTATAAAAGGATCTGTATTGGACTGTCTGTCAAAACCAGTTGTAAATTATGCCTTTTCATTTACATGTGCATGTCCAAATCCCCTCTGGCTTCAGGCTCCAGTATATACCAAAACCTCATTTAAGTCATCAGCTCACCATGAAAACAGACTTGCACACACATGCACATTGGCACCAAAATATTCAGAGCGGCTGTGTCTCTGTAAGGCAGCTAAAATTATCTGAAGGAAAGTGATGTGTCTGTGACTGCGCTAACAAATGCACTAATCTAAAAGACATTTTCAGGCCATTTAAATTTAAAAAGCCACCACATGGCACACCTTCAGTAATGTTAGCACATGAAGACAGAAATGTAAAACGGTCTTTCCGGTTTCCTGTGGAAAGTGGCCAGGGAAAGGAAACTGCCCTGTAAAGTGAGGGCACAAACACTCAGTAAGTCTGCTTGAGTTGGCAGTTTGCTCCTGAACACCGTTGGCTTGGTTAGACCATTAGGGCCGATACAGGGCAAAAACAGGGCGAGAATTAAAAAAAAACAGAGAATGAAAGCGAGCAAGATAAAAAGAGAGAGATTTGTGCGTCCGTGCGTGCATATAGCCTTTATGTCTACCACACAGAGACAGAATGAGACTCAACAATTGTCTCTCAAACACACAAACACACACACAAACACCATACTGAGATCTTGGCTTTGATCACTCACATGCAGAATGACTCCTTTCTCCAGCAGGCTCTGTTTTTTGGCAGTCATCACAAAGTAGTGCGTGTCATCCTTGTAGTAGACAATGTTTTCCAGGTCAATACCTTAAAAGTCCAACAGAAAGACGTATTGTTACATACCAAGGACAATCCCTTTCCTTATTGCTATAGTTGACTGTCATGTTGCCATTAGAGGACAAGAGCAGCAATTACATGACTGAGAGCACATAACCAAAGCCCCAGGGACATTGTCATGTCAGCAATAAACTGGACAAGCTTGGCATCAAACCTAATGTTAAGCATTTTAATTGGATGAGCTGACAAATTCTGAACTGTGATCAAAGGACAGATTATATGTCCTATTTACCCCAATTTTTTTTGGCATCGACTGCATTCAAGAACTAGCCAGGAGTTCTTACAATTATTAATTCAACAATTTTTAATGTCTAATGCTTGCATCATACAGTTACATACAGTGTAAATTCCCTGTCAGGACATGTAACACAGTGGAGTTGTGACAGACCTGTTGCCTCTCTGAGGTCTTGGAAGAACTTCTGGTTAAAGATGAAGGCCACGCCGCTGATCTCCTCGACCTTCGCCTCCGCAGTGGTGTTCCTGTTGATGAAGTTAGCAGTGATGGCAATGGCAAGCTTGCCACGGAACTCCTTACGCCGAAACCCTGGGAGGAAGGAGACAGCGTGTGACCTGACAGTCAGGAAGCAGGGTGCACAGACCACGAACTGCGAAAACACCAATTCAAAAAGCTTCTGACAAAGTGGGGTAACTCTCAAATCACCAAACTAGTTAAATGTGCCAAATCATATTTGCTTTTACAACATATCAAAACCTGCAAATATATACTGTAATGTCATAAACGCAACCAGATGTTCTCTATCGCAAACAACTTGCTAGTTTTTCAAGCTGTGTGAATGTAGTTCATGGTTATCCCAGAGGGAGCCTGCTGCTTCCCCTCTGTAATGCAGCAGTCAGTAGTACAGAGAGGTCATGGTACTCCAGTCCACATGGGGTTCGCTTTGCCAGTGTGGCTATGTGTGAGGCCCTAACACTCATAGAGGAAACAGGCAACCTATTCAACAATTCCTATTCTGCTCTGCTGGGAAAGCAAACACTCTGAAGTTAGATGTAGCAGCCAGACACAAATGCGCACACACAAACACACAGATGTGCACAAATGCTCATTCATATGTGAGGAATGGAGTGAGGTCAGGCACCCGACCACAGCTGTACACAAGTGAGATCATAATCATGATGACTGAGATCCACGTGAAGAAACAAACAAACTGTGCTCCCTGTGTTTTCCTTGTTTAGTCAAGGAAAATCTGCTTTACTAATGCATTTCACCCAGTGTGTACACCCAGACTTGCCTGGTAGTGTGTTTCTCCTTCCATCTGCTCCAATGATGACATCAAACTCCAGCTCACTGGCAGGGTGTGTCCTGGGATGGACCTCGGCCCTCCAGCCTATCCCTAAGAAAACACAGCATGTGTAATCTGACAGAAATGCACCAACAGACCCAGGCTTAGAGCTTTTGACAATAGTTCTCTGATGAAACACATGTTCGATCTCCAGCAATTTTTCTGAATGGTGACTTGGCAGCAGCTTGACTCACTTTCAGTTTCTTGATCTTCAGGGGGTTCAATAAGACCCTTGAACTCTACGTTGACATGGATCTCAATGCCCAACAGGAGAGCTACTTTGAGCAGCATTAGCTGGAGCTGACGAATACCTGCAATACAAAGACAGACAGCAACATAACTCAAGTGAGATCAGCTCAACACAAACGCAAAATATATCCTCTAAAAATCCCCAATTCTACAGGCAAAGATGACCTATCTTTAAAGTAATGAAAGCAAAGGAGAGAAAAACTTGTCATATGTACTCACTGATATGATCGATAGCACCAGCGCAAAACTTCCCATAGAACTTCTTGGCCCCGAGGCCCCTGAGGTCCTGGATAGTGAAGGGCCAAAGGTGCAGCACATTGTTCCTGGAGAAAGCATCTCTCTTCTCCAGCAGCACCACTTTGGCCCCCAGGAAAGCGAGCTCGATGGCTGTCCGTAAGCCGCATGGCCCCGCGCCGATGATCAAACACTAGAGACATACAGGCGCATGTTATGAATGAGCTGTGGAAAACCAGGTCAGACCACAGTCGCAATTCAGGCTACACCTCGACACCTCAAATCCTGTTCCTTAAGACTTTCAGTTCCTTTTCATTTGAGTTTAAAAATCAAAGAAGTTGAACTAAAACTTTATTAATCCCAAGGGAAATTTTATTAGATGGCTGTAAATATATTTGCATTGTTATTGAAAAGTTGAAGTGACGACTGTTTGCAGTCTTATCTCTTTTTTGTGTCAGAAATAACAGTGAACAGTGAAACCGATGAAAAGATGACAAACCAACACAGAGCAAAGGAACATCCATTTGGCTGGTAAACATGAGCATCGCGTTACGGTATTCCTCCCCATTTAGACCTGGTATTAAAATGTGATTGGTATACGATTATATCTGTATCTGATCGGACTATGGATTCCTTGTGTTTGAATGCTTGAGGTGTAACACAGCTGAATTTCTGCCACCTCGGATTACTCATGCAGAGGTTTCGCTCCGGAGCGCAGTGATCTGATTTCAATGAGGACAAGGAGAACTCATTCAAAATACCAGGTGTAAATGGAAAGGCATGATTGTTTATTATCTGGATAATGGATCTGGGTGCAGATTACATTTGTTACCAGGTGTGAACAGGATGAAATTTTAGCACCAAACAAAAACGCCCTTAACTGAATCTGAATTTGTGCTGATGCTGGCTCACCTTGGAGTTGGCACAGGCACGACTCTTCTTGTACTCCTTGTGGCTGGCCCTCTTGTCTAACTTGGCCCAGAGTGCCTTGGCCTTCCAATAGTTGAGTTTGGACTTGAGCTTGTGATAAAAGACCCTGTACTCGGTGGGCTTGACTTCCAGGTGGTCACACAGCTCCTGGAAGGCCTTGAGCGTCCCCTTACAGGTGGTCGCCTGGACAAAGTTGTCAAACAGGACGTGGGACTGGTTCACCCCGTCTCCTCCTCCAGTTGCACCAGTGCCTCCATCCCCCATGGTCCAGACTCACACGGGGCTGTGAGGGCCCTTCACCCCCGAGGCAGGGGTCTCTGGGTCCTGCCCCAGCCCTGGAACGCACTCTCTCTGGTAGAGAGATTTAACTCAGGCCTCAGGCATCTTCACTCTGTCAGTGACAGGGAGAGAAATAAATCTGAGTGAGTCCTTGAAGATAATTCAACATTCTGCTGCAAACATTGGTCCTGTATAAAACATTACCACAGGTTTCAACAGGGCATAGAAGCTAATGTACAAGATTAGAGCTTTCAAATGCTCTTATATCAAAACTGTCCAATCTAACATAAAACGACATTATGGAGAATAAATGAATTTCATGACTGATGTGAGGATGAGTTGACTTCTCTCTTAATGAAATGGGCCTTAAACTTCTCTAACTAGCCAACTGCATCTATTGTAGCTGGGCAGAAAGGCAATCAAAGAAGAAAGAGCAGGTCGTTTAAGATCTTGTTGTTATTCTTCTGCAGCGAATTGACCTCAAACAACCTCTTATCTGTCTAGGAATGAGTCTGCTGGACACAGGAAGGGCACTGAACCCACACAAAGTCAAACGGGAAACACAAGGGGCACATGTGCGTAATTGTGTCCGTGTGGCACAGAATCGCTCCAGACGGACTCCAGACACAGGAAATGGCCAGTTCATCCAAAAAACGAGTCACTCTTGACGCAATGCCATTCATTCAAGAAACTAAGCTGCCATAAGTAAGAAGCCAGAGAAAGTCAACAAATGCCCCCACTGTAAATGACCTCGTGTTTATTACAGCTTCCTGTGTAAATACTGAATGAGAGTTGACTTTTGCTGTTGTTCTACCTGCTGTGACTTGTGGCAGTTGAGCTTTATGTTTTCTGCTTTTTAACCCCCAGGGGGAAGAGAGCATTCATGTTCTTTGGCATCTGTAGCTCAGCTGTCATGACAGGAATGTCTTGAAGGTCTCTCCCTCCAACTGAATGTATTTATTTAGCAGCATGAGCAGCCATTAAAAAAAAAAAAAAAAAGTATGTAAGTATGAAGGGGAGATAATGGAGAGGAACTTGGTGAGAGAAACGTCTCCAAGGGCAGCAACAAAAGTGGCGATGGTAACTGCAAAAAAACAAACTTGTTTAATCGAGTCCATTTGTTGTCTAATACATTTCAGTTGAGCAGTGGATCTGGTTTGCGTTATCTCTGGGCAACGAGGAAAAATTTGCCTTTCTTGTTCAAATTCACAGTGGCTTGTCAAATAGTATCATTTATGTAACTCCCTGACATTTAGCAAGTAGAAGGAGAATCCCAAGATCCAGCAGCAGTGAGTTAAGAAACAAAATATTAAATTAATAGTTTAAAATTTGGGGAAACATTAAGCTACATCCCCAAAACTACTAAACATCAAAATGAAGTTACTGAAGAGAATTCTCCATAATCAAGGAACTTATGTGTTTGGGACATAACCTGTATTTTGTAAGGAATGTGTCAGGGCTCAGTTACTTCCTGAGGGATGCACCCCAAGCATTTCAGCCCATTTCTCCGTAAAAGCTTGGGCTTTGTACTCAACTGCCCAGAGTACCGAGCTAGTTTATGAAAACCAATGTAGTCCCAGTCCCAGTGGCAACACATGATGAAACGGAGGCAGGTACAGAGGTCAGCTGGCCTCCTTTTCACACCCTGCCAACTGCTCTCTGCAGTGAAAACAGCAGGGCCAGGGGTTTGGCTCTGCCTCAGTCAGGCAGGATCAGGACTGAGGGCTGCAGAACCAGTACAGACAGAAAGGGCCCTTTTTCAGCACAAGCCTTTAGATATCAGCTACATTATTTCCTCTGAGTGAACTTTAATAACCTTAAAAAAAAAGAAATTGTAAGCGGCTTCTGCACCTGCAGCAGTTGTGTAAAGTCTGTGGTTATGTATGTGGGCCCCTCTTGTAGTATTTTTTTTAGTTTATATGCAAAATAATGTAGAATCACAACTTCCTCTGTATGACAGAACAGCTCCGATGGCATCAACATCAACTAAAAAACTAAATAGCAATCGGCTCTGATCGACTGAGTGTAGGTATCATCAGCCAATATTCATTACCAATAACTCAATCAATAGTTCTTAATTCGCTTGTCAATAATAGTAATGGTAACATGATCAAAAGCTGTAATGGCAAATATATGAATGTCACTCAAATAGTTATCAGGCATCTGAAGCTTGTTCCCGTTCATCTCCACAATGACTTGAGATGCTGGGACTTGATCGCTGCACAGAGCAAATTGATGTGCACTCAGGCTTGCAGTTTCTTTTGTGTCTAGCAAGCGGTGGGGGCCTGCGACAGCGAGCAAACACAGAGGAGAATTTCAAGGTTACCGTCCAAACTAAATTGGGACAGCGTGTTCACCGTTTCCTGGCACAAATGCCATCTTATCCATGCAGCATTCAACTGCACCCACAAAGCCACAAACTCAAGGGGCGTCAAGGCCTCGACAATAATATCTTTCAGTTGCAAATCTTTTGCCTGAAAGATTAAAAATTGCCATAATTTGAGAGTAGTAGATCACTGCTCCCATTACTGTGGAAATGACTAAAAGACTATCATGTGATGTCAATATAACTTTGACAAATCACTTACCAGAATAGATTTTCTGATTTCCCAGGGTCTCGTGTGTGTGTGTGTGTTAATAAGCTAATAAACTTATCAATGCCAAAAAGAGCATCTTAAAAACAAAACAAGCCCGACATTCTTAGTCTACTCTTTGTGGTTTTTAAGTTAACAACAGAAGACAAGCGGGGGTCATAGTTTGCCGGCACTTGTTTTTGGAGGCACAGAAGAAGAACGTTCAACTCCTTGTTCAGAGCCCCGTGAAACAGACTTTAAAAGAACAGGAACTTGCAAGAATGGCCTCAGGGGGTTAATAATTCACTTATATTTCACAATATTTCACTTTATGGTGAAATCAAATCTTTCTTGCAAGAACAAAGTTGAATCTTTTGCCATGTTTCACTCCCAGCCCACCACAGGGAAAAGAGTGATCCCCCTTTGTGGTATTTTTATGTGACTGTAAAGGCATCCAGGTTATGGAGACACATCAAGGACTACGCATGAGAGATGAGATGCTGTGATGAGCCTTATGACACAC
Source organism: Rachycentron canadum (assembly GCA_038496675.1). Taxonomy (NCBI): domain Eukaryota; kingdom Metazoa; phylum Chordata; class Actinopteri; order Carangiformes; family Rachycentridae; genus Rachycentron; species Rachycentron canadum. Next base: position 8,950,316 of record CM076652.1, read on the forward strand.
TTCTGAGAAAGCTAGCAGTAAACATCCAGCTCACTTTGAGGTCTTTGAAGTAAACGGGGGTGCAACTACTCACAAACATGCTGGGTCACAGTATGCAATCTGTGTGATCTGTCCAAAGATGGTGCAACTCAGGCAGGCTCTGTTGCGACATGGTGCCCCCTCGCCCATCTTAATGACAGCATATAACCTTGCCTATAATTTGAATGACAGTACCCTCCTGCAGAGACTCATATGCCAACTCAACAGGAGAGGATGCAGCATGTGTTTCTGATGGGCAGAGAATGTTGACGGGAGGGGCACACACACAAAAACAAGAGTTATGGGATGTGATTTAGACAAAATCTTGTTTTTCCTCTTCCACGCGACAACAAGAAGGAAAAAAAAAAAAAAAAAGAAAGAAAAAAAAAAAAAATCAAAAACAGCTTTGACTCGGCACGCACTCAAAATCTTAAGACATCCGGATGAGATAGCAGGATTTCACACATTCGCAGGATTCACGCAGAATTACTCACGTGCATGCAAGCACAGCCCCCGACCCACTCACCCACCTCCGAGGCTGCATACACACACAGCACAGCATGCCATTGCTTTCCACTGGTTGTATTACATCATCCTCTGATCTAAAAATAGAGCCAGAGATTAGGCCACTGGGCTACACGTTTGACAGCAGCACTTTTGTACACTGTAAACACTGTCACTGCCAGTAGTAATAATTCACAGACTGGATGAATGAGTGTATTGTAAATCGATATTAATCAAAATTTGCAGTGGCTTGTCTATTTTTTCTTTTTTTTGCTCCATCAGTCACGGGTTAAAAACAGTCTCGGTTGCCACGTTATTCCTTTTGTTTATTTTGCCTGCATCGAATTTCATTTGCATTCCACGATCAAAGCCACAGACTTTAAAAAAAAACAAAAAAAAAAAAAAAAACACAAAGAATAAACACAGAATAGACAATAATAAGTTTCATTTTCTCTGTCAATATAACAAAGAACAGGGCTTGTTCTGCTGGTTATCCAAAACAGTGGCATAGAATAAATAGGGATGACTGGGTTGACTGCAAATGTCTAGGCGAGTGTCCTTAAATAGCATTTTGTGCTCTGTCAGTCTGCAGCTCGGAGACGACTGATGCTCAGACGACAAACCTGGAGATGAAAATTAATCCCCCGACCCATCTCCTCCTCTCATCCATCAGCAGTCTTGGCGCAGGGAAGGAGGGATGGCAGGATGCAATGTGATCTTTCTCCCTGAGCAGAGGAAATCTTCACAATGGTGTGATGTGTGAGCTAGGGCTGCACAATATACCGTCATCGCGATATCAACATGCACAATAAAACAAAACACTGCGACAAAGCGCATGGCGATAGAGCATAGTGAGCGTCGCAATGGCTGAAGGGAGAGAAGACCGAGGAAAATGTGGGTGAGGAAGAACTTGTGGCTAAATGGAACAGCGCGTCTGTTATTTGGAAACACTTTGGTTGAGAGAGAGACGAAATGTTACAAACAAGGTACTCTGTAAGTCAACACCCGGAGCAGCTGGCAGAGGAAACACGGCTAAAAGATCTGTACGACGAGCTCAAAGAAGCTAGCGTTAGTGAAAGCAAAACTACTGACGTGAAGTCAAGTAGCAGCAAAACAGTCCGGCAGACATCCATTCATCAGTGTTTCGTAAGTGGGACTCCTTATGAGAAGATACCAGATTCCATCACGGAGTTATTTTTCCCCAAATGTACGACAACTATCGGAGGACGGTTAAGTCCAAACTGAGTCAAGTTGTAGTTGTAGTCAGGTTGTTACTAAAGACCTTTGTTCTAGTCACACGAAAGAGCCCTACGTGTATTTCCCAGAAACACGCACCAGTTAAATGGCCGTGGGAATAAAATGATCTGTGTGTCACTGTAACGGTCTATATTTTGGTCTTGTTGTTTTGTAATAGGTCAAAGTATTCGTTCATACAATAAAAGATAATGAGGTCATGAGCATTTGTTTATTTATCGCAAGTCATATCGTCATCGCAAATCATATGCTTTCCTGATGTCGTGCGGCCTTAGTGCAAGCACAATATTCAGTCAATCAGACTTATAGTTGACCACACCCACTTCACCAGTCCTAAAATCCTACAGCAATAATACCCGGATTTGACTGTTTTATGTCCCTGGTCTTTTCTTCCCGTTTGCCTCATGACGGCTTCCTACTCTGCCTTTGTTCTTTACAGGTAATGATCACCTCAGCAGCCCACTTGCACTCATTATACCTGTCGCTGGAGATGGCTGCATTACACTGTGGCTGTAAAGCTAATTACAGAGCAGCGCAGCAGCCGCCTGTAGCGTCCAAACACATCACACCGACAATAAAAGTAGAGTAATTATATCTTGTTCCTCCATTGTTTGTTGGTCTCCATGTGCACAATATTTCGGTTGGCAATTAGAAAAAGTTCACAACCATCACCATCACCGTCATCATCATGTAAATGAACACAAGGACATTGCTGTGCTAATTTCTAAAGCACCGGCTCTCCATATTGGGGAGATTAAGGTTTAATCCTAATAATTTATTAGCTTGCTTGCTGAGAGTTACAAGAAAATAATGAAGTAATCAAGAGGATTGCGATGATTACTTAAAATTATGCCACTTCAATCCATCCGTTAGACTGAAAGGATTAGTCAGTTGGCAGAGCATTTATCAATAGCTATTTTGACACCTGATTAATGGTTTAAGCCATTTGTCAGGCAAAAAACACCAGATAAGTTTTTGGCTTATGTGTGAACACGTGCAGCTTTTCTGTGTTTTCTATTGTTGGAAACTTAACTGTTGGTTTAACTGTGCTTCTTGACAAAAAAAAAAAGATTTTGCTTTAGGTACTGGAAAACCCTGACAGGTAATTTTATACTATTCTCTGATAAATCAATAGAATGATTGATTGAAAATTTGGTTGATTAACTGACAATGACAATAATGATTAAATGCATGTTATCATGAACTCCAACATCTTGATATCTTGCATAGAAATTCTGCATGAATTACACCATATCTAATCTTTTTTTACTTCCTTTAATTATTTTCTGGTTTCCTTCAGCTGTTGCACCACTGACTCTGTCATTGTGCTTAAGTACATCTGTTCTGTTTGGTGACTGTACTTGACTCAGCATCTCTCTAAACAACCAACACATTCATCATTCTGTCATCACACTCGCATAACCATCGTTTCATTGGCATCATCTGGTTAGAGCGTCACAGTGTTACTAGGAACATCCATTTACAGCCCCACAGAACTTTTACTACACGTCACCACAGTCAGTGTTGTTACAGTGATGTGATGCATGAATGACCCCGAACTGTCAGCTTCCCTTCACAGGCAGATTAGAAGTAAAGGTTAGAGAGCAATAGAGATGCTGGGTAATTACTGTCTTGATCCGTTATGTATTTATCTCTCAGATCAGAAGACAGAAATGTTTGTGTAACCTCTTTCTGAAGCGCATCCAGCAACACAAAAGTGCCACATTGGTTTTGTAGTCACATTGTGGTGCATCCAACTAGAATTTCCTCATCAAAAGGTGTTTGAGTGTGTGTGTCTGCCCTGTGCACCACTGTGCATAACAACTAAAGTGCAAGCAAGATGCAGCAAAACAAGTCCATTCATAAGATTAGGCTGTTTGGCCACACACTTAGAAGCATCGGACTCTATTTTCTGAAAGCGTATTATTTCATTCATGTTTGAAAACGGCTCGAAACGTACATCAAACCATAGCTCAGATCACGCTCAGAGATGTGTATTTCTGTCTGGTGGCACTGCAGTCGCATGAGAGGTGTTATGAAGAATAGAGTCTGTAAAACACCAGTGTAGAAAGCATGTTTGTGTTATCCAAGAAATATAATTACCTTAAATGGCAGTAATAATGGATTGTCACTGCACGTCAACATAATGATAATACACATGAAGCTCAAGTCAACAGAGTGGATGAAAAGCTGCGTTACTCTGTTTGATATCTGTTATTGTTTAGATATGCCCATTATGAGACCATGCAAACTCAACTCTAGGATTCTATTCATATACGCAGGAGTGGAGACAGTTGTGTGTCCATTCACATCAGCAGACAAAGCCTGAGAGCTCACCGTGTACACAAACATTTCTTGACTGAAGCTCAATTTGCTTCTGGCAGCTGCCGACTCCAAAACCATCTGGCATTTGAATCACTTCTGCCTCCGACGGTCAGGCCACTCTGTGCAGCTGAGCACTTCATTTCAGCTCCCCACAATTGATCCAGACTTCCACCAACTCCAGTAGCTGCATCGGCCTCAGAGCCAACAAAACACACAAATTCCATGTTGTCCTCCCTTTAGCACTGAACAGACCGACACGTCAATACTCATCAAGGAAAAACATCGCGTTCGCCGTCAAATTTATCACTTCTGTGGTGTCCTGGGACTCAGAGAGCCGAGACGTGAAGTGCAACATGCGCAAGCTGCATCCTCTGTTTTTGCCGACCTCACTACAGGCCATAAATTTTGACCACTATAAAGTTACGAGTAAATGATGCTGTGCGCCTCAAATGGATTATTGCTTTATGCAAGTTGGAAATATTCACTACACTTGGGGAAAACAATAGTTAATCTGGACAATATGTCCTTTATTATGTTATCCATAGTAGTGAAAGCAGTTTTCAATGGCTGCATCTGAAACAGAGCAGCTAAATCAAGATCCACTTGACCTTCTCGAATTATGTAATCTAAAAGGCAGAAGTGGCTGAAGATCAGAGGTTCAACTCCAAGATTAATACTGGTCTCAGTCTGCTGAGTTGTGCTGCCAAGACAATCTTCAATTCTGCCCCCCCAAAAAAAATTAAAAAAATAAAAAAATCAGGGATTAACTCAATCTGAGCCCCATTACATTTCCTACAAGCGATCCATTCCAACTATCCAACTATGACAAAGGATTTTGAATGGATTGGTTTCAACGTGAAATATAGCACAGCCAATGAAAAAAATTAACTCAAAATCTCTCACTGAAACTACTCAGGGGAATATGTACTCATGACAAAGGGTCTTTTTTTTTTTTTTAGTAAGTTAGTAACAGCTCCAGGGGAGTCTGAGCCTGTGCCCAGACCGCTTGCTTATGGCTGTCGAACACGGTCGATTTGAGCTGCCTGCCAGCACTTGCAGCATCTATTTGATTTCGGAAACCTCTCAAATCCCAGCTCGAATGCCACTTCTCCCACTTTCGTGCCTTTCATAACAAGAGTAGAGCAGGCACCGCAGCTATGCAGACATAAAAACAGTCAACCACAGAAGGGATGGAAGGAAAAAAATAAAACACAGCATTATAAAGCTCAGCTATTCATACATTTGTGCTATCAATAGCCCTGATATTGCTGGGTTTTCACATTTGGTTATCTGTGCTGATCATTTCCATACTTCACACCAGAGTGCATAGTGAGATGGAGGCATGTATTTGGTTACTCACACACTCAGATCCATGCTTCCCAGCGAACAAGGAAGTGTAATCTGAGACCGGTAGGCAAATACGGTCAACACAGACTAGACTCCAAAGCTTAGTCATGACCCGTGTGGAATGGAGGCATGAAGGAGGAGGATGCCTCGGTCTGGGTACAGGACCTGTTCAACTGATTTCTTCCATGTAACGGGAACTACTTATGATGAAGGTCTAGAGAGAATGAAAACACACTGATAAATTGTGAGCAGTGTGCAGGATAGCCTGTCTTTCACGCTGCCATGTAACAGGAGAAATCAAATTGAAAACTAAATATCTAAAAGCTAGATGTAATTAGGTCCGTAGCACATCCAACAATATCCACAACGTCAATCAGAGAGGTTCTGTTTTTTTTTTTTAAACTGAAAAACCAAACATCTCAAATTGATCCTTTCGCTTTGTTCTGGATTGAAGTATGATGGACAGGAATATAAACAGTTGGGCCAAGACATAAAAGCTAACCTTGGAGGCCTCGTAACTACATCACAGTCTTAACACTAAACCCACTGGATGTTTTTTTATTCTGGCCAGCCATAAGAATCTCTGTTCATTGTTTCAGCTCATATCTAAACTTTACGAGGCTCAAGTCTAGGCCGACTGTTACAGCCAGGCGGGCTGGACGTCCGCAAAGAAAGAATGAGAAATAAACTGATATTCCTGCTACGGGCACTGTGTGATTTCTCGCGAGGGTCGACTGATCTGAGAGGGTGAACATGGGGTTATGACACTATGAACGTTTCTAGTGGAGCTTTATTCTCTGACATTTGATTCTGATATTTGTGAGAGAAAAGCAAACACAAAAAGCTGCAATGTGCTAATGATAAACTTGAATCCATGAAAGCAATAGTAAAAGACAGAAAGGAAAGCTGTTACACTGAGGCCAATGCGTGACAAAAACAACACTGTCCCAGGTGTTAGACTGCACTTCATTGTTTTGAGATTTATTCTTACCAGATTTGCCAAGATCAGTACCGAAGTAGAAGTAATTTCACGATGGCTTTTAAAAGCCGCCTTTGGATTCAATGTTGAAGTCCACCATCGAACCCAAAGACTGATTGGACAGGCAGCCTTGGTGGGACACGCAGCAATGACACACAGCCAGCGCAAGCCGTAATCCTGTCACATCCACACTTGCTTTCTCTAATCTCTGGGCGTGGGCGCAGCTCTGAGCAGTTCAGATGGTAAACAAGTCGCGGGATGTGTGCGTGTGTGTGTATGGGGAGGGGGGGTTCAGAGTGAGCCACCAGTCCCAAGACCGAAAAGCCGGCATCCCCCTCATCCAGGCGTGCGGGTGCCTTGACTTTTCTCCAAGACTCAAACATCCTCAGTTTGGCCCTGTGACAGCCTCACAGAGTGAGCGGACCCAGTCCCACTGGAGAGCAATCTACTGAAGTGAAGATCAGGATACCTAATAGGATGTCTGTAAACCGAGGACTGTGGAGCGCAGGTAAACAAATATCAGCTGGGCCAAGACCTACCCACCTTGGTATGAGGTTGAGCCAGTGAGTGCATACTACCAAAGCTCATTATTCAGTGTTGGCTTTCACTCATCTGATAATAGTATTCACTTTCACTTCAGTTGCCAGGTTCCATTTTTCCACGACCAAAGTCACACATGTATTTTCAGTAATGACAACTGAAAAAAAACTGAAGTTTCTCTTCCCATCTTCAAGTCAAACAAACCAAGAAATGTTGTAAATAAGCCCCACAGTGAAATAATATCCGGATTATTCACACGTGCACATCAAACAGACAGTAGCGTGAGAATATGCAGGCGGGGCTTTCTTCCCAGCCTAACATTGCTCAATCATTTCATCCCCCTCTTGCCAGTTCTACTAAATGGTTCAGCACACCGAGGACCAGAGGAAGGTCAGCCTTCCTGTGTGAGCAGCGCAGAGCTGCAGGCTCATCCAGTAGGAAGGTAAGTGAACACCCACACAGAGAACATGAAGCATAAAAACAGAGTCCTCCACAATTACACTTTAATCCCTGTCACATATCACAAGATGCAGGTGGTGGCTGAATCGAGTGTTTGGCCAGTGTGGCACAGATTACACTTAAACACAAGATGAAAACTTGAAGCGAGTGGCTATAAATCATGTTTCAAAATAAACAGGGATGAGGGAAGGGTGGGGAGATGGAGTCACTGGAAAGGATGAGTAAATAGACCTGAAAGGAGTTACAATGAAACTCGACTGTGTGAAGTCCCAAATATCAAAACAATGAAAGGCTGTGGGAAAATTTTTAAATTAAAAGTTAATGATGAAAAGTGGGGCTTCATTAAACAAAACACAACAAAGGCCCATTCTCTTTCCTCACGTCAAACTTTTAAGGATTTCCAGATGCCAAGCCAAACACGGCATCTATTTCTATGTTTCAAATCAATTATATCAGGATTTTCAATGATGCTGAAATAATAATAACTGAGTAAATAGGCTTAATTCAGGCATGAGTAAAGTCCTCCTAAAAATTACCCAGAGATTGCTAATACTATTTTAAGAGGAAAAATCATAAATTTAACAAACGAGTAAAAAGGACATTTTGTGATTTTTGGGGTAGTTGGACGCACTGGCATTGTGGAGACAAACACACCGTGTTTGCAGAGAAGCCAAAACCAACACACTTGCTAACCTACTGTGTCGACCTGCGCTATAGCTGAACAACCTGCACAGAACTACTGGGCAGATGTTTTTGCATTTTTTCTTTTTTTTGTGTGTTATGTACAAATAAAACCCAGAGGATATAATGAGAAAATAAGTGAACTCTGGCCAGACCTCGGCTAGCTGTTTCCCCTTACCTCCAGTCTTTACGTTAAGCTGAGCTAAGCCAAACGTGTTCTCAGGACAGCTCTGTGCTTAATGCAGAAATATGAGACGGACTCAGAGGGTTGAACTCTTTCTTTAAGTAGCCAATTACCCATAAGAAGAGGCAGCTCTTTTCACCTCTAAGTTGTGAAGACTGTTACTTTAGCATCCCTGAAGCAGGCGTAAGATAAGCATCTGTCTGAAATATAATAAGACAGTCAATTCTTTTAAAGGAACTTTTATTAATGAAGTTTATTATTATTGTTGTTGAAGTGATTTGTCGTATTTGTCTTTTTACCTGAGCTGCTTTGTGGGCTCATTAAACAGGTATGGCCTCATGGGGATACAAACACAGGCCCTTCAATTAACTTCCACTAACTAATATTACAGTGATAAGCTCAGCCTTCTGCTTGTCGAAGCATCAGTTGCTATGGTATTTAAAGCCATTTTGCTTGTACACCCCTGAGCATGTGCATGGCTGTGATTCACAGGCTGGTACATTCAAGGTTTTTCTGTGGCATGGCGTGGGCACTCCACAGACGCGTCTTCAAAAAAGACCAGGAGAGACGAGGCCCCCGTAGAATTGTTTGCATTCTTCTGGGAAAGAACCTTTAGCGTGCTTGTTTCTCCATCAGGCCTGCCAGAGAAGAATCTGTCTCTCGCCCAGAGAGGCAGATAACAAGGCCCAGGCTCGTCCACACACAACCAGAGAGTGAATGTGAAATATGATGTGGTCTCAAGAGGGATGAACGGCTGAAAGAGCCCTGGCGGTTATAGGCTGAGCAGCTGTTAGATGCTTCCTCAGGCCTGTTAGCTGAAGAGGCTAAGCTGTTACATAGGTTTCAGAAAGCTGTGTCAGAGTAAGCCCGGACTACTTACAGCATGGATATCAGGCTACACCAGCCTTTTGCTTGGTAATACCCCTGGGTGCCACTTTGTCCATCTGCTGTTTTGAACTGAGAAGGTATTGTACAGCTTGTTTAATGATGTCTGCTTTTCCTGGAAATGATTGGCAGCTATTAGTTGGGCATAAAACCCAACAATGAGCTAAAGAAAGGACTGAAAACCTCCACAGGTGAGAGGAAAATGCAAAATTGGTTGATAATTCGCTGTGGGATCATTAATCAATTGGAAATATAATATTGGTCCACAGCTAAAAGGTCACAGAGCATGCATGACAACCTGATAATAATTTCATAGTTTAGCAGGAGCATTAGTCTCCAATCACCTGGATAACTGTTCACAGGAAATTTGATTGGTAAGTCATTTGAGATATGACAAATATCACGTACAGGATGACATTTATGAGTCACCTCCTAGTGCAGCGGCCCATGATCTGCATTTTCCTACTAAACAGTTGTAAACTTTGCTAAATTTCAAATGATATCTCATCCTGAGTCCTCTGTACACCTCTGTTTTGACTATATTTAGTCCTTTATAACCAGTATAATTCATTACACAGCCACACAGAAATAAGATTGCGCAGCACTGCTATAGTTTCAAGGGTCAGCACACTGGCAAAATGTAAACAGTCTTATTGGCCTGGCCTCAGGAATGCATTTGTCATACTGACCTACTTTTGACCTGCAAGGTACAAGAAACAGCCAAGAAGTAGTAAGTCTTTAATACGGAGCTGTGAGAAATCACAAAAGCAAATGGACTGGGGTCAGACGGCTTTGTTTTTGGGGCCTCAATATCTGATCCGCATTATTCCACGTATCTAAAGTGAAATACTTTATTAGTGGTGAGGAAGAAGAATTGTGGGAGAGACATTTCATCAACAATCTCTGACGTGGGGCTTCACAATCTTTGGAAAAGAGAAGGGAATTATATTGTGACAGGTCTTGGGTTTATACTGCAGACCATTTAGATAACCTTAATGGTATCGTATTGACTTCTTACCAGACTGTTTGCTTTTACAATGTCTGACTCAACAGTCAGGAATACACTAATCATTGTGACCTCATTTAGTAAAGGGCATAGCTGAAAGGGTAAAACAGCAATTGTCTTTCAACACACTAATTTCTGTACAGTGAGTGCCTACTGCAAAACATAAGCCCTCCAACAGTAAACAACTTGCTATTAGCATCTAGTTACATGGAGACACGTCTCCTTTTAAGGACGTGCTGCAGTCAGTTCCACTACGCGCGGAGGTTTGACATCAAACGGAGCCAACAAGGTTTTAAAAGATTCAACCACAGAAACAGACCTCCGAGCAAAAACCTGACAGTTGGGACACGTCTATCGGTTTATGGCAGAGCAGAAGCTGCTTTCAGGGGGCTTGCTTCCTTGCTTCCTTCCTCCTTCTGTCCTTTCATCCAGCTCTGCTTCCAAAAACCCATGGTACTTTGCAGGGTCATGGAGGGCCTGAACCAGACAGGAACTTGCTCTAAGTGACTGTCAGTGAGAGGTAACAGTGACTCAGCCTCACCCTCTCCATACACATTTCCATACAACTTCCAAGGCTGCAACTGTTTATTGATAAAACATGTTCCAGCATCAAATCTGACTCATTAATTTGATGCTGCGCAGTTTCAGTACATGAGTTGTCTTTGCCTCTGTGACAAATACAAGGGTGTGTACTGAACATGGGGTTGTATAAAAATAAACATGGCTCTTCATTATAAACCCAAGGAAGCATACGGAATTACATTTATGTTTTGCAGAAAATAATAATTACTATATACTATAATTATAACTAGGACTGGACAAGATGAATGAAATCTTCCATTACATTCATTTTATTAACATAAAAAAAAAAAAATCTGATTTTATCACTGATTTGCAACATTGGTCACAATTGACTCATACATAGACACACTTCTACCACATCAGGGTATATTTCATCATATTGCCCAGCCCTATGCTGCTGTATAATTGAAGTTCTGATGGGACAAGTGATAGGGAGTTGTAGCCTTTGATTTGCTTCTGGCACATATGCCCAGTGGTACTGAGGGGTATAAAAAAATGTATGATTTCTGAATAGATTTATATTAATTAGAATTATAAATAAATTAAAAAAAAGGATTAGAGGCAGTTTTCAGCTCCAGAAAACTACGTACCACATAGAACTGGCACGACACCGTCACTGCACCTGTTCTAACAAAATGTTGCAGAGGAAGCTGCAGACTACAGGTTGACCCAGCTCCTCTCAAGTATGTCAGACTGCAGTCTTCTTCAGTGCTTAACCGTGCTGAGTCAGACCCCGAGCAAACAAGCACCCTCCTCTTTCTCTGCTTCACATCCTGATCTCCAGAGAGGGGAACTGTGAGTTATGATAACACATGCACCTTAAAAGTAGATGTACGTCGACAACTAACGTCAGCCTGTCCTGCAAGACTCCGTACCCTCAGAGAAGCTGTCTGGTCATTTCGGGAGCTTTAACAGCCTAAGGATGTGGATTAAGTGCAACAAAATGTCAGTATCATTGATCAATACAAGAAATGTGGCATCACTCAAATGAGACAGGATGAGAGTCTTTTGTCCAGGGGAAACGCCTGTCAGGTCAGGACCTTACCGCTCCATTTAGCCACAGACTGACTCTTGTTGCTGTGTGTTGACGTATGGTCCAATCTGGGCCAGCTGGAGTAATATGGCATACTTATTATTGTTGAGGTCAGTGCGCATCCAGTCAACAAGACCAACAACAGGAGCATCAAATAAAAGCACGCATCACTACGGGGTCAGGAGGAGGGTTTGAGCGACTTGGGAACCACACGTCTGCCACACAAGTATTGGTTTGTGGAGAAATAAAACAGCAGTGCAGCCTTCAGACTCTTTACACAGCAACATCATCGCAGACTACCCGCTTCTTTGCATCGAACACGTGCATAATTCAGTATCTGAATTCGACACCAGTGTGAACACAAGTAACCAAATTAAAACTTTATCCAATGTCAATAAAGAAGTGTCTTCAAATGGGGGGGGGGGGGGGGGTCAATAACTGTCACTATTTGACCTCAACATGAAAACTAATGCATCTAACAGATACACAACAGGACACAGAAACCTGATGTGCTCTGTGGGATTTTAACACAACATAGGAAATAGTTATGATTTGATTATTCTAACAAACATAAACATTGTAAAAAAAAAAAAAAACTGCCAAAGGAAAAGTGTGAGGATAAAACATCGGCCATAACAACAGACACACTCTCCCCTGATGGTGTCAACAGTCCAGGAAGTTTATACAGTTAGATTGTCAAGCTGAAATGTAACGAGCCCTTTCCATTTCGGTCATTCCCATTCGGGTACTTGCCAATAGGTAAACACGCGCAGGCCTATGGTCAAGATGAGGATCTCCCAGTGTAATTGATCAGGAGCGATTATTGCCACCATCCACCACATTCCACAGGCGATCCCATCCGATCAGTAACAGGCTGGGAGCTAAACTGCCTCATAAGAGAGAGGGTGGTTTGGGGGGGTGTTCAGGCATGATGATCACTGATGCACCATTAAAATCATGTGCGTGAAACCGAAGCGATTTGTAAAGCGGGGCCGCGGAGCCAGCTCCTTCGCCGTCCCGCGGATCTCAGGGCAACGTTAAAAAACGCACCGTGCTCGTTGAGCGCTCGGGTGGAACGAGTCCCTCTCACCTTCGGATCCAGCGTGTTTTTATAGTCCACTCGCGTGTCGCCGGGATGGATCCATGTTCGCTTGTAGACGCAGATTTATTTAAAAAAATAAAATAAAAAAATGTTTTTCTTTCCCCCCCCGCCCCCCTCTCCCACTAAAATCCACACTAACTGGTCCCGGTCCCTTGTCCTGGTTCCTGGTGTCGGCGCTGGTTACTATTTAATGGGTAATGCTCGTCCAGGCGGGCGGAGCAGGGAGCCACACAGCGGCGGAGAAGGCGCAACTTGAAACTGACAGAGAGGGATCGGTCCAAACCATTCCAACGACCCGGAGGGGGGGGGAAGGGGGGAGAGAAGAGAGCAAGTCTATAAATAACAACACGGCACCGACACGTTGCTGACGAATTTATTTCACCGCGATTCGTACTGACACAACAGCGAGGCACCGTTTTGTGTTGACAAGTCGAACAACATCGTGTAGTGTTGGTATTAATCTGACGTCTTAGGGGAAATACCCCCACTGCTACTTGGAGGGCGCCTGCGTGTTTGAACTCAGTTTAATCCGATTGGTCTTTTCCAACGTGACGCTGCAACAGTGCTGCCTTCACATGGAGTCAGAAACATCAGACCGGTTTACACAACGGGGAAAGGCGGGCGGGATTTTACACCATAGTCGAATTGCTGAGATATATTTTTTTAATTCTCTTTTGCATTAAAGGATTCCGATAAACCTCATGTGTGACTGTAAGCCCTTAGCGCACACTAGACTAGACTTGAAATGGGACGTTTAAAGCAGTAAATGCCGACAACTGACGGCAACTGGCGGCCCTGAATGAGGCTTACGAAACACTGTAAAACTAATAATGTCACAGAGCAACGAGTTAAGTCGATGTTAGTCAGAGAAAACCATATGAAAACACTGTGTAGTTACCTTCAAGCACACAGCAGCTGCATGTGAGTTTAACTGAATTATCAGAGTAATTCAATGAGCCCCCACAGTTCAGTGACACTGAAAGAAAGAAGCTTGGTTGCATAACATAAAGCAAACGTCCTTCCTCAGCCTCAACGAGTCAGCTGTGTCTGTCTGCAAGTGTCATGTGTCTTTTTACCCATATGGAATCATGAAAAATACAATTCCCACCAAATTCCAGAGCCCATTTGTTTGTTTTTGAACAAAGCATGGACATAGATTGTGCTGTGGTTTTAGAGGAACTGAAGCTTGCCTTAGTGGAAAACCACTTAAGATTACAACTTGGGAAAATTATAAGTTTCAAACAATCACTTTCAAACAGCAAGACATCACATGGAAAACAGTATAGTGAGTCTTTGGCTGCTTCCCACAGACAGAAATATGCATCAGTGATACGCTGCTTTGTTCTGTTACAATCACAGCACAATCCAAGGCTTCTCCTCATACTACAAAAACATACTGTGTATGTCAATGGCCCAGCAATTCCAGGCTGCAAATCCAAAGAACCTATTAAAAGCTGCAATGATTACCCTGAGAGTCTCGGATGATTCAAAAGAAAGGTCAACGACCTGCAGGCTCTTAGCAAAACCCATTCAAGTATGGAAGTCAGATGTGCCACTGCCAACAACTGGATCACAGGCTAATGAAAATGGCGCAATCTCAAAATATAACTACTTAAGATAATGTTCCTGCACTTTGATTAGAAACAGGTTTTTATCTATTTATAGTGGGCACCACACTCTGCTGTGCTGTGCTCGAAGAAGGAATCCTTCTGCCACTATCAGCTCTCTGCAGATCACTTGCTCTTGAACATCCAGCAAGGCGGACACCTATCTGTCACCTCCTGTCACCGGACAGATAGGCCTGTGTGGCTGGTTTTGCACACACACAGAGACACAAGGCCCTCACTGTATAATCCCTCACAAAGATGTTGTGTAAACTTCAACTTGAATGCAGCACGTGGAAGGATTATTGTTACTATGACATTTCTGTATGTCCATTAAACAGTGTTATCACTTGACAAGTGATTATGAAGGTCTTGAGTGCAAAACACATGTCCTGCCTACACATTTGTGTAAGAGAAACAGGAAAGAGTACATAGATAATTAATATATTGAATTATGGACAATAAGGAACTATGTGATACCATAATACCATGTCTTTTGAAAGAAAATTAAATAATCATTTGAGTACCTCCAGATTTGGTGATTATGAGGGCTACATGTTGTTTTCTTTTACAGTGGTAAAAAAACAACAAAAACTAACCTGTAGCACACACAGTGTATTGAGGTTTGTACTGCTATTCCTGTGTAAGTGCATCATAATAATTTCTTGAATTCAAAACTTAAAAAACTTTTCTTAAATTTATTATTGAGAAAAGCAGTGATGGGGGGGGAGGGGAGGGGGGGGGGCAATAAAACTGTCTGTAATTGAGGTTATGTGCATAATAAAAACGTAGCTCTTTCTTATGTAATTGAAAACAGTAACATGGCATCTCTCACATGTTACTGCAATACTAGGATGAGGTTCAAACCTACGCTAATTTAAAACAGCAACATTTTAAGTGTGAAAGGATTTGCAGCCAGGAAAGTGCACTGCTTCCACCAACACAAGGACATTCCACATATGAGGTCTCCAATCAGAACAAGCTGCCCTAGTTGGATTTGCACAGATTTGCTAATTAAACAAACCACAGGGGGACACAGGATGTCAAACGGGTGTGAAAATAAAAGAGAGATGAAGACAGATATGGAGGAGAAGCTATGAAGGGAAAAAAAGGATTATGAGTCAGGAGCAGAATGGCTTGGTGCCGGATCACAACACAACAGAGAGAGTTTGGCCACATTATGAAACCATCTCTAATTGTGTTGAGCACCTTGGTTCCCACCGCACCTCTGTTCACCACTGAGGTTTGTCACCAGCCATTCATTGAGAAACAGTGGGAGCTAAATGAAGCATGTACACAAGGGGTTGTCTCTGTAAGGTGAGGCAGGCTGCACACATTCTCAGCATAACAAAGGAATTACACATGATGTCATCCCAGAAATCTTCAAAAGCATCTGCCATATCACATTATCAAACACATATGACAATGGACTGCATCAAATTCCCATTCATCCACATGATGAAGCTGGTGAAGGGGGATAATAAAGGTAAAGTACTCACTGTACTGAGAACAGACAGGCAGAAGCTGATGATCAAAAAGGTATTCCTCTGGCTGGGGTTTCTGCTCTTTCTATTTTCCTCCCTCCCCTTCTCTTTCTGTCTCTTCTCCCGCCTTCTTCCCCTCCTCTTTCTCACCACAGCAAGATGCTGCCTGGACCAGAGCTCGTTGTCGTGGTAACCGAGACTAGGGGGATTTTCACGTGACTGGGGCTCCCTGGACTCCGATTGGACAGACGCATTGAAGTAAGGAGGGAGGGATGGGTGCAGGGTGGTGATGTCACACACCCACCGGTTCCCAAATGGGAGGGACCCTCAGTCAGGCAGCCTGCAAGCACACACACAGACACAATGGACGTCATTTTAAGGTGGGGCTGAGCTGAGACGGTGCTATTAGACAGTTAAGGATGATTATACTCGACTGACTGACTGACCAACTGAGTGACGTGCTGACTGACTTATAAGACTTCTGATCTGAGATGTCGGGCTTGGCTCTGGCTCAGCTGTCCTCATCTGTGCTGCTGCAGCTGCCACTAAAATGTGTTCCAACACTTAAGCTGCCGGGGGCCCGGGATTCAGAAATAATACAAGTGTTACAAGACATACAAGAGCACCCATATGTGGCAACTTGACCTGCTGGCCTACCACACTTCAGCCTCTCCTACAGGGACTGCAGTAGGCTAATAATAGCACAATCGGAACAAGACTGAAGCATAACTGTTATTCACACAGTAATATTCAAACAGTAAAACCAAAAGCTCACTTTCAAATACAATACAGAAGCAGACTGTTGTTCCTGCTCAAATTGATAACAAGTAAATGACCTTAAATGAATGTTGTGAGTTGAAAGATTACATCAGTGCTGCACATTTACCTTATGTGTAGCTGAAGAAAATACCAGAGCTAACAGAAGACCAAAGGCATGTTCTGACCAGCATAAGTGCCATAATTGCATAATAATAAGTGTCCTGCTGTCACACACTTTACAAGCATTTTACAGACTTGAAAGCTGAGAAAAAAAGTTGGCACAAGAACAACAGCAATGAAACCAGTATTTACTGTGGCTGCTGAATGACAAAAGAAAAAGCTTTCTGTGTTCATCGAAGCAGTAAAAGATTTCAGAGCTTAGGTGTTTTACGCCCTTTTTAAGGTAGGTCAATGTCAATTCCAGTATGTCAATTCCATGTTCATTCCCAATGATGACACAAGTAGTCATGGTCCAGGCTTGTTGTCCAGACTTTTGTGCAACAGTCTGGGATTTGTCTAGTTCTGCCAGAGAAGAGAAATGTTCCTGTTCTGGAAGAGTATGATGTTGGTTTTTCATGTTTTGCTGATCCTGCAGAGGAAAAATCCTCAAAGTTGGTGAGCCTTTTTTAGGCCATTTTATTTTACAGATCAAATATTGAGATATATTTTTGTGCATATACCCTTCATTTCCTTATGGACCAAAATATATTCTGACATATGGGTGCTTTGCTCACTTGGACATGAACAAACACCCAGACACCTGTTACTACATTGAAAACACGCTGCAATTATTGGAACATGAAAATTACACACCTACTGATGATCTATGTCTAAATAAGTGTCTTCACATTTTTTTAAATGAAACAAAAAATGTAGGATTAAAATGAAAACCACACTTGAGAAAGAATCACCTTCTCTGTGCAAAATGTGTGTTTTTATTTAAAGAAACCTATCTATGGACGCATATTTCCACTGTTAATCTAAAACAAGCAGCTGTTTTGCCATCCTTAAGCAGTATGACACATTCCAAATCAATCAAAATGTAGCTGGGATATCTTTCTCTAAAGACAGCCAGGGCTATACATTATGCATTCATTTTTCTTCTAATATATAACTGGGCAATGAGCTTTATTAATTAAACATGCACCACTGTCTCCAAAGCCATCTGTTTCTCTGCACCCAGCAGACACTGCTCACATAAAGGTGTTATTAAAAAATTATTTTCTGTAATAGAATTCAATGTCAGAGCTCACACCAGTAAGTTTCCTCACTGGGTCTTTTTTTTTTTTTTTTTAAGCACATGAAAACAGATAATAAGATAATACAATGGTATTTGAGTGAAGCTTTAATATAAGCTTTATTTAACAAACAGTGGGGCCAGCCTAATGGCAAATCTCTCTGACTGACTGACTGAATGAACATATTCCCACCATTGGTCAACCATATGTCACGTGACTGGGGTGTGTTTGGGTGCCAACTGTGGCTTTAGGGCTACACCTCCTGTTTACAGTCAGTCAGCAGTGCTTCCAGTCCACTAAGCAAACAAAGCAGCAATAAACTATTTTGGTGATGACAGTTGTTTATAGGAGTTTTACAACAGTTTGCAAAAAAAGGAAAATTACACATTTCTTATTAGATGTTCAAAAAAAATCTAAATATCCAAGTTCAGAAAAGCAGATATGATACACTGAGGTAAGTACAAGCAAGTATAGGTAAAATTTCAGCATGCTAACATGCTAGCATGCTGATATTTAGCAGGCATATAAGCTTTATTTTGCCCACCAGCTTGCTTTAGCATGTTAGCATGCTAACATTTGGTTAATTGGTGCTCAAGAGAAAATGTAGCCAAGGCTGACAAGAAAAGTTAGGGGCTCACCCAACACATTACAATTCATTATGATAGGGGCATAAATATCTATACAAAATTTATTATTTATTGTTTATTCATCACATTTGTTTTTTAAGTAGATGCCAGATAATACAAACACATGCAATTCTGATTTGTTTGTTTTTTATATTGTTATTTTTTATTTTCGATTTATCAATTGAATTAATCAGCTAAACTTAAAGGAAACTTAAAAGAATTTAGTGATTAGGCTGTTAGCTATTAGTGTAAGAAACAGGCATCACAAGATCAGTGGTGGATCTAATGTGACTATCTTGCATTGTAACAAGTGCATACTGGCACACATAAACATACAGTAGCTCTATTATCCAACAAATGTTCAGAAATATATAAATACAATATATGAATTCCCAGTAAGCTGGCCTCATGAAAGCTGGATGTGTACAGCTTTCATACAGACAGTAATTGTTTAAACCCACAGATGAACACAATATGACCCCTCTCAGTCCAAACAAGTGATATTGAAAAATATCTTCCCAGAATCACATCAGTATTTTAGCTAACATGAATCCAGCCAGTGCTGGAACTTGAAAATTTAATTTCCTCCAGAAAGATGAGCACTAACCCTGTGCAAACACTACGTAAATCAGCTCCAGTCAGCTGCCCCTGAATATGATGGGTAGAGGGAGAAGTGAGGAGAGAGTGAGGTGTGTGTGTGTGTGTGTGTGGTGGAGGTGGTAGGGGGTCCAACAGAGGGATCAAAGTTTTTGAAACAAACCTCACTGAGTGAAATCACATCATCCAATGGAGGCAGAGGAGAGTGAGAAAGCAGACACTGAGGTCAGATTTCAGGAGGTCTGGCTGTGTCTGTGGTCAGTTGGAGACAGTCTAAATTTAACTGTATGTCTTTAGGAGACCTCAGACCAGGGCTGTGTGAGGACTAAAACAGCACCAGTGGTCAGGGTGCGGCCACACTGGACCCATTTCTCACACTGCTGGCTGTTTACAATGTCCGTGAACTGCTAGCATGGTAGACTATCCCATCTTTCCTAGAAGTTAAAAGGATCAAAAGTCATGGCCATGCCCCTATGTCCCTGACCCCCTCCTGATCCTTAGCAATGCAGATGCTCCTGAGCTAAGTATGGCTGTGAGTGTAATGACTGGTGTTTAGAGGTTAAAGGTAAACTGCGGTAGATGTCTAAATTGGATTAATGGTTCTCATGGGGATCAGTGAAGGTGTTGACAAGTAACATATCCCTATAATATTCCATTTCTTTTTTACAGTACACTTTTTTTTGATACTCTCGCATTTAGTGAGCAACAAAAAATGATTTACTAAATGCTATAATACAATCGAATAAAACAGAATATAAACGTGTCCAAAATATTGGGTTTTATTGGTCTAGCATTTGGGATTTCTGTGTGTTTTCCACATTAATACAACAGTGGTAAATTAACTTTTTTTTGTTATTACATAGAAATGCATTTAAACAAGACTATGAGTCGATGCTAGCAGCGCCATAAAGGCTGTACTTGGGCACGGTAGGTGTTGGCTAATGTCAGCATGCTAACATTTAGCAGGTGTTTACCGCAGCTTCCATTAATTTAGCGTGTTAGCATGCTAACATTTGCTAGCAAAGCACAGGTGAAGGTGATGGGAAAGTCATCAGTTTTGTGTTTTTTTTTCTAATGAACAAATGTAAATGAGAAACTGAAATGTTTGAAAGAAATTTCAAATTTTGTCATGATCCAGCCAAATAGTATAATATTGAAGCATAAATGTTTATCAGAAAGTGGTGCTAAAGGAAAAGTACGCTCATCAGGAGCCACATAGATCCACTGGAAGACAAGGATGTAGAAACTCTAATTCACTAATTAAATCTGTATTTCGGTCTTAATGTGAGTAAAGGCAGGATGGCCTTGAGCTTCATGAGCAGCTTCATATCACTCGTACATACTAACATATGACAGAGCACTCCATTTTCCACATTAATAAATCAATGTAACTTAAGGAACAGAAAGATACCTTTCAGCAATTCTACACTGAGCTTACTTTGTGTGTGTGTGTGTGTGTGTGTGTGTGCACGTGTCTGAGGCTTTATGAAAATCTAAGTCAATTCTCATGACTCCAGACTTCCAAAGACTCACCTTAACTAACCAATCTCCAACTGGCAGGATGCTGCAGATCACTGTACTTACCCTTGGGCTGGCACAAACAAGGCTTTAAACATGATCAGTTACTACAGGACAGGATTTCTTCCTGTCCTGACCAATATGAGAATCCAGAGCCCTGTTACTTAAGACATTGTCAAGCATGTCACATTTCTATGTGGGAGGACAGCTCAGCTTGGTGGGAAAATACTATAATAAAATATTGAATACTTTAATATAATACTGATTCTACAGACAATAATGTTAACATGACTTAATCTGAGTTTGAGAGGATTAAAGTGAAAAAAAGGAATCGTCCCTGTTGTTCTGAAGTAAACATGGTGGCAGAGTAAAAACCAGGCCAGACACAGCAGAAAATGGAAATTGATCACCACACATAAACATGTTCAGTTAGATGTTTTAATAAGTTGAATCACAGGTTACCACAAGGTTATATTCTATCCAGGAAGAATGTTACCTCAATGGTCCAGTTCATTTGCTTTATCTACAGCTAAAAATGACTTCACATGGGCCGGGGGGGGGGACTCAACACTTTGTAACAGAGA
Source organism: Rachycentron canadum (assembly GCA_038496675.1). Classification (NCBI taxonomy): domain Eukaryota; kingdom Metazoa; phylum Chordata; class Actinopteri; order Carangiformes; family Rachycentridae; genus Rachycentron; species Rachycentron canadum. The sequence goes on from CM076652.1 coordinate 8,971,625, forward strand.
ACATTTCCAGACTACATGAAGCATAAGCTGCGTGTTAACCTCATTACAAAACCTCATTAGTTATGATAATGGATTTATCGTAGACATGTCATAGGTCCAGTTACATAATAACACTCAACTGATTGAACTCAACCTTGCATGCCTTCCTTAAGAGAAATGTGTATTATATTACATCCATGATTAAGGAATTTCATTTATCTTGTCCCTGTTTCAATGATGAGATGTTATTGAGTTACATTATGGGAAATGAAGGACCTAGTGTTTGTGGAGCTTGAACTATGGTTGAGAATAAAAGTCAGTACATCTTGGCCTCTCCTGCTTTAATTTTAACCTTTTCACCAGGTGTTGAGCTGTGATAGTCGTGTGCACATTCACAAAACCTCAGCGCTTAATACAAAACATCAATAAAACTGTAGTACACACTAACAAGCTTTAACTAGCTGCGGCTTCTTTCATTTCCTGTATTGCCAGCACCTGTTTAAGTGACATCGGTGTTGCCTTCCACACTTCACAAAGTGTGAGGTTAAGATGTCCACTCATCATTCCAAATACTGACTCCAAACAGAGTGTGTCTGTGAGCAGACCAGAATTTTAATTGGACTCAGTTCTGCACTGCCAAGGTGCCCTCTCTATCTTTTTCTCTTTCTCTCTCTCCCTTCTACCCTGTTTTCCATGCACACCATCCCTCTCCTTTTACAGTGACTATGGCACTGCTGTATACTTGCTAGTTTGATTGGACAATTTCCCCAGCAGCAGGCGCTATCTGTAATCAGTAGTCAGTAAACACAATCCTGAGCAAAGCCTTTTCATTACAGTCAGAGACAATGCAGAGCTCAGTTGCAATTTATACAATGACCCCTAAGCTCAGTTTTAAACCACTACACATATATACAGCACAGACATCCACACTGAGAGATCTGCAGGAGGATTTAGTCTATCCAAAACTAATCCAAAATTTAAAGATAGATTATCATATAAACTGAGTTGAAATGCTGTTTTCTCATTCTGAGTCAAAGATGAAATGTGCTTGACCCCAACTTGACCTTGACTTACAATGTGAAAACAGCTCCAGCTCCCACTTTGCATTCTACCTGCAACTCATATGGGCAGATGTTGACTCAGTGATTCCACAATAGGCTGAGTTCATGGTTTTAGTCGAGTCTCAAACCTGATGCAAAGTGTCCATGATGGTCACGTTCTGCAGTGTTCACCCAGAGTCAGTGCACAAACACAGCCCAAGGACAGAAACCAAATACTCCTCTGTAAACACACATGCATACACATACTTGTGACACCTGTGACTTTCATGCACACTCAATACCTCAATACCTGCTGTGCACACAAAGACACACAACTTTCCCATACTTGGTGTCCACTGTTCTCAATGATCACTGACCATTACAATAGCAACTCCTGCCCTGCAGCTTACAAAGGACCAGCAGAGGACACATGCATTTCTGCAGTGTTTTAACATTTTAGCCTTTTGGATACCTGTGACCTCCAATAGAGATACATTCAACAGTTGTACTATGCTGATATACTTGGAGAAAAAAAACAAAACAAGGATTATACAAGTATTGGTTCAAGCAAAGCCAGCACTTTTTTTTCTCAGATCCTACTGTGCTCTACAGAACAGCCTCCTGCTGTCAGCCCTCAGGCTCTCAGTCCATTTCTGAGAGTCAATAACACAGCAGGGTATGTCTAGAAGACAGAGGTGGCTGGAGGGTCCAGTTATTTACAATTTAAAATACATACACATGTGGAGGAAAAACTGGCAATGTTCACCTATTGAGTGAATACTGTGGCTGGACTTCATATTCTGCCACCACAATAAAGGTTTTTATATATTTTTTTTTAAATTAGAGGTCTTTATAGTGCTGGTATGTATACACACACTAAGAACACACAGTTGGAGAATAGTTGTCATATTTCCAGATCTAATATTGACAGCTTTAGGCTAATAGAGCAAATAAAAAGTGACAGAATGAATGGAGCTGTCAATGAATTCCCTAACAGGGTTTCTAACAAAGTCCATTAGTGGTGTCTAATAGCAACACATTGATCTTTCTCCAATTGGACATAAGTTACACACTCAGAGGCACATTTTCAGATGTCACTCTTGTTTGTCGGCTTATTTGTGATTCCAATAATCAATAATGTGGTTGACAAAGTGAGTAGCAGTTATCCTGTACTGCATTATGCTGCAGTGTAATTTGAATAATGGATTATGAAAAGTGACTTTGCAAAAGAGAGGGTAGAGGTGAACCCCAAACCATGTCATCTTATCCCTCCGTTTCCACTTTCCACACTCACATTGCTCAGCTCTCCAAAATTCTCACACTCCACCTTATCAAACCAGATATCTGCCCTCTGTGTGGCTGGAAAAGAGCAAACACACAACTATCGTCTGCAGCTGTTCAAATATTGTGACATGTGATCTCTGGCTGGCACAAAGAGCGCTTGTAATGAACGACTGGGACACAAAGACGAGGAGAACAGGGAGCTCATCTCCGCGGCCCGTCCCCACCTCTCGACCCAAACACACTGCATTGTATTTATTGTGTGTTCTGCTACACTTTGTCTCTGCACTCTGAGAAATGTCTGCACATGTAGAAACTTCTCACACAAGCGGTCTGCTACTGTTGTCGCTTCATCACCAACACTCATGTAAGACAAACATGACAATCAGGATATCAAGCAGAAGCACTATCTGCATGTTGTATAAACACGACATTGAGCAGCGGTAATTTTATCAAAGGAAGACAGAGATTGGGTTCTTTATCTTTTGAAAGAACAAAACTGCCTTTGTTCTGCTGTTTGCCCTGCTTTGTCATTCCTTGACAAGATGTTCAGAGCCATTTATTCATCCGAAAGCCAACACTTGGATTTGTATCACACCCATTGATGGGGATCAAACAGACAATGCATAAGGTTGTATTAACCTTCCTGAGTGCTTACCGTCAACACCCCTATAACTGATACTGTACTGAGATATGAAGGGATTATCTGGGGCTACATGAGAGTAACATTCAAACTGTATCAACAATGG
>CM076652.1:8979673-9099673 GCA_038496675.1 Rachycentron canadum
TGTGCTGAGGTGCAAACAAAGGACATGTGGGCAGTAGACAGCACATTTGACGAGAGGGAGATCCATTGGAACTGTGTCTTTCCAAGATTCATGGCTGTGATCTAAACTACAACAGATGTGTCTTTGTCTATTAGAAACATTGCAACCTCTGAGACATAAAAAAAAAAAAAAAGGGGGGGGGCTTGTTCCTTTTTTGAGTCTTTATTGACTTTGTTTACTGACAAGCGCAATCGCGCTCGCATGAGGCATAGCATAACATCACGTTCACGGTTAGTGGTTTATGCTTGCGTGTATAATTGTTCTAAATCGACATCATATCAAAAAGGTTTCTGAGGATGTTGCATTTGTGTTGAAACAAAAAGCAGATAGAACGTCAGCAGCGTTTCTACATCATCATATGGGGCCCATATGTTAAGGTTAATGTAATATTCTAACAGTTAAACACACAAATGTTTCCAGTACTTATCCCTATCTTAGCTCTTCATCTCTTGACTGCGTAACTCAGTTGTGTAAAGGTCTTGTTGTCCTTTATCATGTCCTCATTAGGTGTCAAGTCCCCAAAGACTAGCAACATTCATCTGTGCTTAGGGATGAAAGTGGAGCAAATAACTCAAGTACTGTAAAGAGGAGTCTTGACTGACTGAGCGAGGGAGGGTATTTAAATTGTCACAGTGCAAATAAACCTTGGAACCAAAAGAAATCAAAACAAATTGGGCTAATTAGTGTATTTATTTCTGTGTAATTTGTTTGAAATATCCATTTTATATTATTTTTGTATCATATTCGTGTTTGCAAATATATACAAACCAAAGATTTACAGTTTAATTTATAGTGGTCGCTGTGGGAACCAACAAAGTTTTGTGGTTGCTAAATTCATCACTTCGACTGGAGTGGTCTTGACCACAAGTCTCAAAACTTTTTTGGTTTGCCAGATGCCAGATACCAAAATGTGGCAATATCCAAAATCCAACACACAGTGTTTTTCTTTCTTTTGTTTTTTTTGTTTTTTTGTACAGAAAAGCAGGATGAAAGTTGTGCTCGGGGTCATTTCTATCAGCAAGACAAATTCAGCACAAAAAAAAAATGACAAATGTAGACAAACGATCTCAAACAATGTTGAATCTGGGCTGCAGTCGAGAGAAAATAGACTCGGGAAAGAGATATTTTCAAAGCTTTCAAACACTTTCAGATCTCCTTTCTGTCTTTTCTAACCTTGCGATCCTTCAGCGGAACACAGCACTGTGTATTTTGCTGATGTCTGCTTCCAGCTCGGGAACAAAACGAGGGTCATGCCAGTAACAAACTACTCAGCTGAATTGATTTTTCACAAACTCCAGATAATCTATGGTAGGGTCCCATCAAGATGAAATGTCTTGTTGTGGCTGCTACATTTGTTTATCCTGAGCAGCACTTAGTCTGAAGATTTAAGAAAGATGGAATGAAATGCTGAAAATGTTATGTGACTCCCAGTCGTGCTCAAGGCAACAGTGCTCAAAATGTTTTGAAGTCCGTGGTTGCTCCATAGATGCCATTAGAAAGAAATGTGACTATTTATAGAGCAATGTTTAGTCCACATTAGGTCTGCAGGGATCCCGGTAATTATATTTTACCCAACGGTATAAATTTCTTCCATCCACTCCCACAAACAACCAAAGCAATCTTCAACAAAAGCAATGTTTTTAGAACATGGACTAATTACATGTATAAAAAAAAATCTGTGCAGGTTAATTGTGCAGTCAACCATGATCTACGAAATTGTCAGACCAGACAAAATACACCCCTGCAGTGTCCATCTGCTGACCAAAACAAAGCTATTAGGGAAATAATATCTTAACAGGATTATCTGATGATTATTGTCCAGACTGTTCACAACCAATACACCATTTCTGAGGCTCCTCACCGTGTAAAAAGGTACAAATATACAAACAAACTCCTGCTATTATTTCTTTTTACCTTTTTTTTTTTTTTAAGGACATCGTTTTTCATCCACTTGATCTTTATGTTTCCTCTAACCGCCCCCAGTCTGCACTTCTGCTGGGTTTTCAGCAGTTTCAGTGCACACCCTGCAGAAGTTTCCTTCCTCTCCCATGTGCTCACTCACGCTACCAGTCATCTGGCCGGTCCTGCCAGAGGTGCATTCTGCTGCCGACTCTCCTGTAAATGTCCAGAGGCTGTGGTGTGTACGACAGCAGTGCAGAGAGATCCAGTGTCTGCCAACAGGGATTAACGCTGTCAGAGGATCAGCTGTGGCAAACTGGGTGGCTTTATAAAGTTACCACTGGCACTGGGCCAAACGCAGTGCACTGATTTTACATGAAATTATTATCGGTTTAGGTGGAATGAAGCTTTTAGGCTGAGATCAAAGGGTGATAGTAGATAACCTTTCCCCTATATACTTTGAGAGAAGTGATCTTAAAATTGCAAGGTAGTTATCCTGCATTATAACCCTAAGAGTCCATGTTCCCCATCATTCTTACTCCACCACGCCTCTTATCAAGCACAATAAATGTGTTTAATGTGTCAACCTCCGTGGTGAAGGGGGACAACAGTTTGGCTGTGGAAGAAGCCTGGCAGCAGCTGACAGGCAGGATCAGCGGCTGAAGTCAGAGCAGAGGGCAGCTGCCAAGCAAACGGGCACCCTCCTATGAATGACAGCTATTCACCTCCCCCTTGAACATCACGAGCGCTGCCTCCTACTCCGCACACAATATCGAGCTGTGTCTTCTGATACAGTATAGCCGGGCGGAGAGGCCTGGGAGGGAGGGAGGGAGACAGACAGAGATAACCTGCACCGTGACCTTGGAGACAGTGATCAGCCACTGGCGACAAGAGATGGAGGAATGTGTGCATAAGCGAGGGTTACCTGACCTGACACGCCGCATGTGCAATGGTGAACTGGTTTTGGTTCTGACCGAAGAGAAAACACAGTTCTGTGTTGTGCAGCAGTAAGTAGGGCAGCACTAGCCACTGGCACAAAAATAAAGAAAAAAAAAATATTTTCTTTATCCTTCTCTAACCTTCGCCCCTATTCCCCACAGATACTTGTTCATCTGTTATGAAAACAGACAAAGCTGCCTCCTCACAAAATGTCACCTTTACCTTACAAGCTTTTCTTTCGGCACCTTGAGCTCAGAAATCAACCCTGCCTCCCCAGCTTGCTGTGTTTCCTGATGTCAACGTCAAGACGGAAGAGAAATGAGAGACTGACCCAATAAGAGAGCAAAGATAAGCGGCACAAGGCAGGGCTGGTGGAGAGGGAGCAGCAGTGAAGATGATGATAAAGTGAGGTGGGGTGGAGGGGTGGGGGTAAATGTTCTGACGACAACAACAAGGAGCTGCAGTGACATACTCACTGTTGGACTTTCAAAGAGTCGGAGACGCAGACGATAGAAAGTGAGCAAGGTGCTGTTTTGGGGCAAGCTCAAAACATTCAGCTGCTAATGTTTCACACACACACACACACACACACACACACGAGTGAGCCTGTGAAAGTGAAAACAGTGACATCCCTTGGTGACAGCAGTGCCAGCTGGGCCTTAGCTTGATACTGCAGAAGCTGCCTGGATGCTGCAGTGTCTCTGTTAGCCAACCAATCCTGCTGCCATTGATTCACGGGCAGAAACTCTGATGCTATGTAACAGTGCAGCAAGCAGTGCGTTGCGTAATTATAAATAGAAAAAAAAAAAGCAAAAAAAAAAAAAAAAGAATCTGGTAAACAAGGAGGGCGAGGAGCACATAAACACCCACAGAAACACCGCTGCAACAGTGTTTCACAGCTGTAACGGCTACCATTGTAGGATTCACACGAACATCGTCATCAGACCACAGGCATGTTTGTTTCTGACAGGCAGCTGGAGGAACAACACGTGCTATGGTAACAAAGTGCACACACACACACACACACACACACACACACACACACACACAGACACCACCTCCCCAGAAGAAAACAAACATATACCTTGTGGAAAGACATCCTGTCTGTGCTGCTCTGGTTGAGAAACTGTTCCCATTAAATCTGAAATTCCTGAGATGTGACTTTCATTATAGCAACTGACATACAGAATACAACCACACGCACACGCACACACACACCAGACACACTAATACACACATACACATGCAGTTATGAACACACACTCACAGCAAATGTAGTGATAGCAGTCTACTCACAAGTTCTTCTGAATTCTCTGCTGGGATCAGTGAAAAGACAAGATATCCTCTTTTCTCATCTGTCAAAGGATTTGTTTTACACTTGGCCTCCTCCCCGCTCTGGTTGTCTTTCTGTCTTTCACCGGCAGACTAAAAAGCAAGAGAGTACTTGCAGACAGAGACAGAGAGAGAGAGAGAGAGAAATAGAGAGAGAGAGAGGGGGAGAGAGGGGGAGAGAGAGAGAGCGGTCTGCAGTGCTGGAACTCTGTCAGTATGCTAATGCCTGGATCTGCTCTGCCTCCCTCTCTGTTTCCCTCCTCCCTCCCTCACAGTTTTCTCCAAGGTCAGTGGGCAGAGCTGCCTATTTAACTCCTCCCTTTGTGGACAGTTTCTCCCCTCCTCATTCCCTCCTACAGACTGGACACACGGGCAGTAATTACCGTCATGATCCAGATTAACTCCTGGGTGTGCTCTTGTGCTACGCTTGGGCTGGGCTGGACTCAGCTAGCTGAGCTGGGACGGGGCAACACACAGACAGGATTACTGCTGGGAGGAGGAGGAGAGAGGGATGGGGCTGGCAAGGAGGCGGATTGGGGGGGGTGGGGGGGCAGCCAGACAGGACAGGATGGTTCACTCTTAAACTCTGCAGAAGGACAAAAATATAGAGAGAATGAGAAAAAGATGCTGACAATCACAACAAAAAGGACAGAAACATACAGGCATGTTGAATCTGACGAAAATCTCTGGGATGCTGAGGGTGCAAAAAAAAAAAAAAAAAAAATCAATGACATGCAGATTATGTTCAGAGATTTTGAACTGATTTGGTCATATTTATGTTCACAAACACAGACATGCTAGAAGATTTGGGGGGGGGGCTTTAGATCTCATCTCTAGCTGCAGTGTAATCTCCTGTGCTGGAGTCTGACACACCGTCGTAAGGAAAGACCAGGGTTAAATAGCTTAGGACTGGCAGCAGATCAGACCCAACGAGACACTGTAGCTGTAGCAGGAAGAGATCGCCTGAATGATCATCGGTTCTCACTATTTAAATGTCTAATGCCAGATTCTTTTCTCCCATTCAGTTACTACATGAACACAATCAGGCTGCGAAAAGATCAGTGCAGCGACTGTTGAAGTGTGTGCATTGTCTAATACCTGCTGACCTGTGCACGGTCCACCCTCAGTAGACTGAGGTCAGGAGATTTGCTGAGTGTTTAGCTGCATCACTCAGTGGCTTTAGATCCTGTGATGGGATTATAAGGGGGAAGCGTCTGATGGGATGAGATAGAACTCAGTGCATGAGCAGGAAGCACTACATTGCCAAAAAGAGATGAGCGAAACCCACAACAGAGCGGCACAGTGACTGACAGTAATTCAATTATAAGTTTGCTTTCTGTTACTATCTGTCACTGCCCATCACATTCATCTCATGAGAAGCAAGACACACCCAATATACAGCAGAAGTATAAACCCTAATGTCAGTGACAACAATACACATGGCCCTTCATTAGTCTGTGACATGCTCCATACTTGCTTAATTCCTCCATAAAAAGCAAGGAGCTCATGAAACGACCTCCTTTAAACAGACTTCTATAAAACATCCATGGGAACTGGTTACATCATCTGCAGCAAGGGAGCTGTCTTTGCTGTAGTTTAGCAGATCTGGTTTTCTGGTTATGCGCTGCCTCCCTCTGGTTGTTTGTGGAAAGTGCAACATCCACTCGCACGTTAGTTTGCACTCCACGGATGACGTGAGATGACATGAACATGACGTGAATGTGTGAAAAATCAAAACCAAACCAATGCTGGTGACGTAGTTAATATTCACAGACACATCAAGTTTTAGTTTCTTCTGTATTTCAATGAATTTGGAACAGCATGCGCAAAAAAAAAACCCAAACAAACAATCAAAAGAAATACAATAATGTGACATGCAACATCAATCAAATGTTAAGTTGGGCCAGCCAACAGATCCTTTTCACAGAGTACAACAGATAGAAATAGATGAGAAACAGTAACAACTTTAAAAAAAAAAAAAAAAAAAAAAAAAAGAAGCAACTGCGGACAAATGCAAGTAGATGGGCTGTTGCTACAGTACAGAGCCAGCAGATGGAGGCATACAGTGTGAGATTGGTAACAAGACATGAACACTGAGGTGAAATGTACAGCCAGACTCCAACCTTTACAGTACTTGATCACTGTTACCTGGATGTTACTTCATTTCAATCGACAGTAATAACATTTATGGATCTGACTATTGCTGTAATTTAGGCTGGTAATCACAGAATGAATGAATGACAGTAAAAGATGAGACGCAGAGAGCTTCTGTCGCCTCCAAAGGCTACAATCTGCTCAGGTGAAGGTGAAGTCCAGAAGGCACGTCACGTTACAGACAGCAAAAAAGATGGAAGGTACTCTCTGGTAACATCTGTAGACTGTTTTATCTCACTGCCAAAAGTTGGTATTTCGTCTAAGGAAGATTTATAATCCACCACTTAACACTGATAACACACTCCAGAAACATATTTTCAGGTCCCGCCTTTAAAATCCATAATTTTCTCTTTTATTTCATTTAAATAAAATATAACTCCAGGCCCCAAAACATCACAAAATATTATTAGGGATTGGGGGGAGGGGGGTCAAAAAAACAAAACAAAACAAAAAAAAAAACAGGTAACCTAGAATCATTTCCAACCAGTACGATGACTAATAGACATTTAAGGTGAACATTATATGAGGCAAAGTCAATCCAGAGAAAATTTAAAAAGCACATGACCGGTTGAAATTAAGTGAGCGCAAATACAGTACACCATTCTCCTTCCTGTGCTAACACAAAGGCAAAGCAAACTTTAAATACTGCATGAAAGAGGTGGTGATTCAGTATATAGTCAATACAGGATAGTGTTTAAACAGAATACTGGTCTCTGTAACTTTCCCTCATTAACAGTTCATCTGCACAACCTTTCAAACTGTCTTTTGACTGATTTGTCCATTAGCAATCTCTTTTTTGAAGGACCTGAGCTGTACCAAGTAGTCTGCATACAGTGCATCGATTACAGCCTAATACTGAGTACATACAGTACTAACTGTACATCATTGTCAAGTACATACTGTTGCTATCTGTTTAGTATTTTTAAACGCATTTTGCCTGCATCTTTAAAATCTGCTTTTGTAGTCATGTTTGTTTCAAGGCCATTTTGCTGTCTGTTAGCTGCTGAACATAAATAAAAACAAGGTACAAGATAGGACTGGAACATGAAAAAGCAATCGTGTCGTGAAAGTTAAGAGGTCCAAAAAAAAAAAATCAACTCTGTGCTACTGCAGTAAGGAAAGATTGGTGTTTATGAGGATTAATAGTCTCGATGGATGCCTTTGTGCGTACTCTCTGAACTAGCTTGCTGGCTGTGAACTTTGACCTTACTGTAGGCTCGTACAGTAGACTGGGTCGGGTGAACTACATCACAGTGTCAAGGCATAGCATGGCTCATCATGGCAGAAAACACGAAGTAGCACCTGATGGTTATAAAGATAAAGGTTAAGGGCCTGCAATGGAAAACAACAAAATACCTGTATGGTAGGTTAAAATAATGTCAATGTCTTGAAATTACATGTCATGTGGGGTATATCGGTTAAGTGAAGGCAGCACAAGAATGAAACCATGACACAGAATACTGAGTCTGAAGAAATGCAGCAAAAAAACCCAGTCCAACGTGTGGATCCATAGTGGCCAGAACTCGGCATGATCCCTCCCTGATCCACAATAAGGTGCAGGACAGGAACAGACGTGACAAGTCCAGACATGTCCTTTCATCTCATTCCAAAGGTCCAGCATATACTGTTCAAATTGTTCTTTACCTCATAACACTGTCTCTGGTTTGACATAGTGCAGCTGATCCGATTCTGTATCAATATCCTGTCATTTTGTGAGGGCGGCCTCTTCATTTAGAAATCTCAATGAGCCACCTCTTCACTTCAGTTTAGCAGGACTATCTCTCTGCTGTACACCCTCAGGGACTTCCATGGGAAGCATTGTCAGATTAGGCGAAGCAGGCAGGCAGGGTCAGTGGCATGACTGGTTAGAGCTACAGACTGGAGGCCGGGGCTTCAGCTGTGGTAGCTGGGCAAAGCTGCCTGTTTCTGCGAGAGACGCAACAGCTCTTCCCTGATGGCCTTGATCAGGGAGGCAGAGGAGTGGGTAGGAGGAGATGTATCCAGGGGTGGTGGGGCTGACAGGTAGCCCATCACAGGGGGATCTATGTGGGCAGGGGGCACCTGCTCCCTCATACCACTTCTAGGCATCTGGAAGATAGAGGAGGATGAGTAGTCAGGACAGTCCAGGAACTGGAGGCAGGAAAGATGGGAAAAGAGACGAAAAAGAGGGTGAGGAAAAGTTAGAAAAATGGAGGAAAAATGTTGAGAGACAGAACTAGAAAGAGATATCCAGCAATAGGAGATTTTTCAGAACAGCATTAAAAAAAAACAAAACAAAAAAAAAAACAGGGCCATTTCAGGCCTAATGAATCTGAAATGAAGAAGTCTATGATTCACTCACTACATCTTTTTCAGGCTCAGCCCTGGAGAAATTGTCATCGTGGTAGTGGTTCCAGCCGATGCCTCCGTTCTGGCCTGGAGCAGCCCTGACCCCTGCTGGGTAACCATTCATCCGGCTGGACAATCCCACCTGTGTGAGATGATGGAGCTGGGCACCTACACACACACACACGCACGCATGCACGCACGCACGCATCATGTCAGAGCCACAGTACCTAACATTTAATCCTCAGCAGCCCCTCTTGATGCAATGTTACTTTGATGCAATCATTAGTGTCTGAAACACACTTTGTCTGCACTGTGTTGCACTCCGTATGGGAAATGGCGAAATGCATTTCTATTAGTCTAAGTCACGTGATTGCAGCAGCATCACACCAGCTCCTTTAATAATTTAAGACAAAGACAAGGCTCTTTCAGTTTGACAGGTTTATGGGGGGAGGTGTGTCTGTTTTAAGGAACAGAGCTGTGGCCCACATCCAGAAGAGATCTAAAATAATGTCCATAAACAAACACTCTGTTTAAATGCAATAAATTAGTTTTCAACCTTCAAGTGGGTGTTTTTTCTCTTGAAAATGACACTGCTATGGGGACCACACACCATGGGCTTTGTTTGCAGGGCAGTATGAGCAACTACAGCTGTTTGTATGAGCATGTGTGTGCACATTTTCAACTTGTACCTGTTGTCCCCCCCACTGGTCGTGGTCTGGCAGATGAGGGCAGCTCATCAGCGTATAGGCCCCTGCTGGAGTACAGGCTGTCTGGCTGGAGCTGCTCACCATGCCCTGCTGTTTCTCCTGGTGGCAGGTAGCTGGAGCCAAGGCCTTGCCTGAATCACAAAGAAATCCATCTCCATTCACTTACTTGCTATTTAATAAGAACATAAAAAGGTGTTTTTCTCAGTTCGCGTGTCTTCATAGTCACACCAACAGAGCCTTTCAAATACAGCACGTTTATGTCCAAATAAGCATTTTCTCACGCCTGCGAGAACACACTACTTTAAGGTTAAGACAACTAATGAAACTGTCACTGTACAATGCTGCATACAAATTTACATGACTGTGAGAGGACATAACTAAAGGGCAACTCATACTGTGTAAGTCATATATATTTGTGTTGGCTCTTGCATGTTTAGCCGTGCAAACAAAAAGGTTGTCAGTGACTCTGATTCCACAGTCAGAGTCAGTTCATATAGTTTCACAAGTAAATTCAAATCTTTCACAACTCACAGCCACACAGTAAATGCAACATGTTTGACAGTGGCTGATGGTATTTTATTTCCAATATTTCCAATTTCCAGCTGTGATAAAGTGTTTGACCGCAAATACATCAGTTATGTTTCCGTTGGCTGCCCAGCTCTAGAAAATGAATGAGCTTCTTGAAAAAAAGCTGCCTACAATTTTTTACTCTGTTTGTGTTTCTGTGTTACAAATATCTGTGCATGCATGGGTGACTTTGGTCTTTCTGGTGCCAGTCAGACCACTGCTTGGACCTGATCCATTAAACCAATAAAATAAAGATGACTCTCCTTTCATGATTCAAGAGGCCCAATGCACTCGATGCACCTGAAGGAGAATATTACCACTGGTGAAGTGGAGGAAATCAGGCTGCACTGATCAATGAAAAATCATTTTGGTTTAGGGAAGGAATGAATATAATGAACATGAAATGAGGATATTATTCATTAATTTATACATAAAAACTCAATTTTTACAGACTGCTCTACTAACCTTGGTGTCAGGGCTTGGACTGAAGGAGGGGACATGCCCACATCAGTGAACCTCTGGGGGAGACAAAGAAAGACACACAGTGATTAGAAGAAAGTGGGTAAAACACATTCATGACAAAAAAAAGTTAAACGGAGGCACCGTAAGATTACTGGAGACACTATGGGCATTTGCTTTTCTCGGGTCTAATCAACTTACAAATATTTTAAAATATGGCAGAGCTTTCACGCCACATCAAGATGTAGCAGACATTATATTTAACGTGAAGAGAGTTTGTGGTGGATGGTCGATTTTTCTTATGACGCAAAGCAGCACTATGACTATTGCTATTTACAGCATATTTTGGCAGTGCTGCTTAATTCATGTATTAAACAATGTTAGTTTTTACCAAATGCGGTTGTGTTGGATATCCTTCTTTTTTTACAGCTGACCTTTATATATTATAGCACTGAACCTGCAAAAGCAGAACAAGCAAATGGCTTTTCATGGCTCCACTGCTCATTGTTAAGCCTGTCCCTGTAGCTGTCACAAAGAGAGAGAGACCAGTGTTGGACCTCATAGGGACAGGGACGGTAATTTATGTGTCTTAAAAGCTGTAAAATGTATTTAAATATGGATTTTAAAAAATGCATGCAACATGGGGACAGTTAAGCTATAGACAAGACAGTAATATGTTTGGTATAATCATAAAACAACACAAAACCATCTCTAAGCAACTCATAACATTTCTCATTTAATACCCATGGGTACTGAAAACCTTGATTTAATTTTAGCTTGACTCACTACCCTTCAACATGAATTTCAAAGCAATGAATATGCAATAGATAACTTCTACTTTGTCTCCTGACACAGTTTGTTATACATACACAGTATCAGAGTGTGATATAAGCTCAAGAAAATGCAACTGTGAATACTGAGTGTATTGTTCAAGAAATCCTCAGAGCATGTTGATGACTGTGTGTTCTGTGAAACCAGCCTACGCTGACAGGAGCTAATGCAGATGAAGCATATGCAGGTTACATTACTATAGAGTCTTAGGAGATGTAGAAAGCTGATGGGGGTTGTAAGGTCGCAGCTCTGTGGGGGTGACAGATGGAGGAATACTTAACTGATTAGTTTGCTAAGAGGACACGATTAAACTTGAAGCTATAGGCTTCATGCTGGGAACAAACTGAAAAAAGAAAACGCCTTGAGAAAGGGAGGAGATAGTGAACACAAGGGATTCTACGTGCGTCTATTTGCTTTGGGTACTATTAAGTTCAACCGGGATCCTTTTTCTGTTGGTCTTTCTTCAGATTAGTGAAATAAACAGATGCACGACAAAATACATCTTACAGGATCTTCAACTAGCAAAAGCTTAAATGCGAGGGGGAACCATTGGTTTCCAACATATAGTTTTGCTGAGTGAAAAATTATGTGTGACTTGCTGTATGACTTGATGTTGCCTGAAAGGTTAGTGCTTTATTTAAAGCACAGACAGAAGTAGTAGTATAGCTCTAAGTGGCAGGGATGGCTACTTACACCAGGTAAAGGACCAAGAGCTTGGTAGGAGGGACCCCAAGGTCTGGGGCCCCGGCCTGGAGGGCTGGAGGCAGGGGGGTTGCTGTTGACCCCTGGGAGAGTGATTCCTGCTGTGCTACCCTGAGATGTGG
Source organism: Rachycentron canadum (assembly GCA_038496675.1). NCBI lineage: Eukaryota > Metazoa > Chordata > Actinopteri > Carangiformes > Rachycentridae > Rachycentron > Rachycentron canadum. The sequence goes on from CM076652.1 coordinate 8,991,753, forward strand.
GCGACACAAGGGCAAAGGCATCGTCCAGCAGAGAGTGCATCTGCTGCCTTGCCTCCTCTATGGAGGGCTGAGGGGGCATGTAGGGTGGTGGGGGAGGGGCATGACCTGGAGGAGAGGAAGTGGGACCCATGAAGACATCATCAGTGGGGGAGGGGCTCCTGTGAGGGGATCCTGGGCCTTGATCGGGGTCCGACTGGAATAAATGCAAACATATATACTCACGGTTAAAGAGGCCATACAGTGTGTGTTAGATAGAGAGAAGACATGACGCTTCTGCACTACTCACTACATAGGCCACATTGTTGACCCCAGGACACTTTCTGTAAGCAGCATCACTGTCTTCAGTGATCAGGTGGTCTTTGTCTGCATCCATCATGCCTCCATTCAGCTGCTCCTTCATTCTCTGTTTGGGAGAGCGCCTCCCTCGACCACTGAGGAACAAATGGAGAAGTGTTTATTTATTTATGATTTTTGATTTCACAGCCATATTCACAGATATTTTTTCAACAACAACTTTTCTACAACAGGATCATTGAGCCAGAACATGAGCTCTAACCTTTTCTTTGATTCCATAAAGATGGATGGCATCTGAGCATCTGGATCCAGGATCTTATCTATCTGCATCTGTGCTTTCTGATAGATCCGATCCTGGTCCTTCACGTCCCCGAGGCCACTGGTCACGTCATCCATAGCGGGGAAGTCGTAGTGACCTTTCCTCTTGGCTCGCAGACGTATCTTGTTACGATGATGCTCAATTTCGGACTTGTGCCTCAATGCTACTTGGATCTGATGAGAAAGTTAGATTAGACTTGTAGATGAGTTAAAACAACAATTAGGATAACAATATTACCTGCATACATTTTACATAGTCACTGCTTGTGACAAATGACCTAGTGACCTAGTAAATGAACTAGAGCAGTATCCACCTGTAAATGTCTATTTTAAAAAGGAAATTAGGGAAATATATCCTGAAGATTCTTCTGTACTTCTTATTTTCAGATGTAATAAAAAAGAAGATATGACAGCAGAAGACAACGTTGCCAGTATAGATACATTTTTTGCTGTCTGGACAACATAGATGTGCATGTGTTTAAAGTTCCACTTAGTTAATAAATTTTCTTATTCTTATTATAATTAATAAAAATGTTTTTATAAAAATGAAGCACTAGTGTGAATTTTCTCACACTCACACTGTTTTAAATCGCAGCAAATTGAGCCCATCATGCTCCACAAGTATTAATTAAGTCACTCAAGTAAAGAACATTGACACTTTCAATATCTCATAACAAAAACCAAACCAAACAAAACTATTTATACTTTTGGAATAATTTGTTTGCTAAAAGAAACAGCTTTTGCCATCTGAGAAAGTGAAGAGAGCAAACCTCTTTGTTAATTTGGTTGGTGTCTGACAGTTTGCCATTGATGGGAGGGCTGTGCAGTGGTGGGACCGGCATGGGCTGCATGGCAATAAGCTGGACTTTGTTGGGGAGTCTCCTGCTTGCATCTGTGGCACGAGACATTCGATCAACGTGTTCAAAGATGGAAGCTGATGACAGATGTTCATTCGTACCATTCATAGGTGGAGGACCTGAGGAAGGAGGTAAACAAGTAGGAAAACAGGTCATAATTCAGTCCGCACAGTGCAGTTGTTGGTTTCAATGCTAACCAGTGAAACTAGGAAACAGAGCACAGGCAACAATTGTGTGAGGGTCTCCACAGAACATACCTTTTATTTGACTGCTGTGACTATAAAATGTGGAGTAAATGTTTCTGGTGGTAACATGAAATGGACAAGGATATCTATTTCAAACTTCCTGTCAAACAATGGCTTTGCCTTTGTTTGTGAAGTTGATTGCTTCTACATTCTGAGTGACAGCTCAGAAGACAGTGATGGATGGTGAGAACAAGCTGTACACAAAGCTACCACAGAAACAGACAGACAACACACAGACACAGCTGCTGGGGGTCAAGCCTGAGGTCTAAAGAGACACAGAGGGAGAGCGAACAAACTCTTACCAATTCTATTCTTGCCTGCAAACCACAACAGAAAGGAAAGTGAGTTTTATTGGGATGAAGGAAATCAAATACAAGCACCATATTAACTTAGTAAGTTAATAATATCAAGTTAATGATGAAAAGATAAAAAGTATAGTGAACTGAAGACTGTCTGCCATTGACTGAGAGAAGCACAAAGAGGGGGAAAAGGCAAGTGAGTCACTGATGTAGATAAATTTCTGATAGAAGCTTCTCTTCTGGTCTGAAAGAAAGGAGCTGCTTCTAGTGAGCAGAAAATGCACTGATCAAAATGCAAAGTGAAGGAACAAAAAAGAAAGATGGTTCATTACATAAACTGAGTGTGTCTCATGGACAATCTACTTATAAACATTGAGTTAGAATGTATAAATCTCTCAGACTGAGATTTATCATTAACAAAACAGAGACCATTCCTCTGTGGGTGCGTCAGGCTGAAGTCTGTGTGCCTGACTGCGTCTGGCTCCAGCATGTAGTCTCTGAGTGGCACTGCAGGCTTGAATCTATCAACAAGCTGTCAGATAGGGTAACTTCAGCTATTTTTCCCCCCTCCTATTCCCGGCTCACTCCTCTCTCTCTGGACTTCTTTCAACCACTGAATAGAGTCTCTACCAGGTGTTTCTTTTATTGTCACTGTTTCCTTCTGTAATCTTTATGCCACTGTTCGGGGTGACACTGCACTTTTCCTCAGTCTTTCTCTGCTGCATCTCCTCACAGTCTGACTTGCTCTCAATCTGACCCTCTTGTCAATCAAATCATGTCAGCTTGAGTTGCTCTCTCTTTATCTGCACAATTCCTTCAGTTTCCACCTTCCCCTCCCCCCTTGCATTTGCCCTCTGTGTTTGGAGGAGTGATGTGAGTGTTGCAAAGGCCACTTGCCATTTAAAACATTGATGGGAAGCTTACGGGTCTGCTTGCTATCGCTGGGTGTGGCGTGGGCTCTCAGGTTCTCCTCAGTGGATTCCCGCTCACTGGAACGGTCACTTACCACAGAGTCACCGTCTGATGGTGAGATCCTAGAAAAAAAAACATGCACGCTTGCATGAATAATAGAAACAGAAGAACATACCAACATACTGAAATGCCATGCATAATCGAGAACAGTGCATTTATAGAAAGGTAAAAGCTGGGGGGAGTATTTTAAAAAAAGATAATGTGATTTGAAATTTAGGGCTAGGATTTGAAAGTTATTACTATTATTATTATTATTATGTATATTATTAAGTATTTTTACTAACAGAATAATTAAATTCACCATGAATTTGCCCTGGCTGTTAACAAATGCATTAAGCTGTAACTGTTTTACAACTGTGTTGGTGCCATGTATAAGCTATTAACCACAGCAATTAGTTTACTGGGAGGTATTGGTAATGATGCACATATTCAAGGGAAACCCAGCGAAGATACAATCAATTTGTTGAAACTAATAACTGTTTTTATATTATGTACATCAGTTTGAACTGTTTAATCGCCCTGCAGTTAAATGAAACACGCAAACGATAAAAAAAAAAGACGTACATACAGTTTGACTTAATATACTATAAGCTATATATACAGTCTGCAAGAGCAAATGAGGATCCCTCGCTGTCTAATGCATTAATAATTGATCAGAGGATCTGTCAAAAGCTTTTAGTGTGGTTGACCGATTGTCCCAACTGAAGTGAGTGGAAAGAGATGGGGTAAAATCACAAGCTTTGTTAAATATCTAACTATCTGTGTAGGATAGAGGAATAAAATCAGAACACATTTCCTGTCTGTGTTTTGGGTATTTGATGGATAAAAAGAGCAAAAAATGACTGATCTAGTGACCATAATCTAAGTGTATAAAACATAGACTGGTTATGCTAATTCAGAGTACTTCTTTGTTATGTAACCTATGACAACACAACCTGATGTAATTAAATATTTTTAATTCTTAATATTTATTTAGACCCACTGGTGACAATGTTTTTGGCTAAATTTCTTCCGCCCTGTATTATCAGCAGCACTGACCGTCCTCGCCTTCGGCCGCTGCGGGACGCCTTGGTGGAGGAGGCTGAGGTTTTGGATATGGGTGTGGGGATCTCCCCATTCTCAGATGGACTGAGGCCATCTTTAATGGACAAAGGGAGGGGCCCGGGGCCTGGCCCTGGTGGGACAGGCTCCTGGATCACCATGACATCATCCTTACTCTGCTGGCCAAGATGCAGCTTGGCAAAGTCGAAGCCTTTCACACTGGGAGCCTGCAACTGAGAAGAGGAAAAAGAAAGAGGAGGAATAGGAGTTTTAGGAAACAGGGAATGGAAATAAAGGTGGAAAAAACAGCAGAGGTAAAAGGAGTGAGTGAGATAAGATTAAAAGTAATATACATACTTGCTTCTTGCTGCTAATGTATTGCTCATCATCAAATGCAATCATAGCCAGATAGATGGAAAGACTAGAGTTTTGAGTTCATAATCAGGCTGAATGACCAAGAGGGAGACTCAGACAGACAGTCATTAATGAATAAAGAGAAAGACTGTGAGAAAGAGGGACAGGCATGAGAGATGTGGGGAAACATTGAGCTGTGTGCTCTCCTTTAAGGTGGTGGAGGATGGAGGATGGTGAACGAAGCAGTGAGACTATTTAAGTGTAAAGCCCTCGGGACTTTCCAACAGCCAAAGAGTAAACAGAGGATGTCAGATCTCAGTATTTTCTGCTTGCAGTTTGTGAAATTCTGGTCCTATGACATTGAAATATGGCTACATGGGAAGAGCAAAGTGACAAGACATGTTCCTGTTAATTCTCTGAATTATATTTACATTTGCTGAGTTTATTGAGGCAAAATACACATTTTGCTTCAATAAACTGGCTTAAAGAGGCTTGTAGGTATAAACCTGCTAATCCAGTGTGATGCTTGCCAGTATGAAACAGCTAATCCTGAGAGAGAGTATGTGTACATGTTTGTGTATGCTATTCTCCACAGCATATAAACAAGGCCAGTCAGTGAAAAGGGAAGGAATTCAAAAAGCTGCAGCTGAGATCGTAAAAGCCATTTCAGTATAATTAACACTAAGGATGAATGAAAGCAAACAGATACCTAGTGATAGCTCCCACACATACACACTAATTACTACTTAGTGTGCTCTACTGATAAACTGGGAAAACATTGACAAGAAACAATTGATAAGCAAAATGACATCTATAAATCTACCACAATCTAAAGACACTGACACACGAAGTTCCTAGTGAAATCCCCTACATGTATAATACCAGACAATCTGTGTCTGGTCATTATAACTGAGGAAAGCAAGATAATTATATCTACTAAAGTAAACAAACACTAGTCTCTGTGGCTACTACACATTATACCTCCTCCTTATTTCTTTTCCCTTTAGACAACACCTTCGCTTGCTCTTCTTTCTTCATCCCCCTTGGTTTCTTCTGCATTGCTTTGCTCTCTTGTCTTCTTTGCTCTTCTGGTTTAATTTCTTTCTTTTTAATTTTCTGCTTTTCCTCATCATCATCTTCCTCCTCCTCCTCTTCTTCTTCTTCCTCCTCCTCCTCCTCCTCTTCTTCTTCGTCTTCCTCCTCCTCCTCTTCTTCTTCTTCCTCCTCCTCCTCCTCACTTCTCGTACTCTTTTTGATCTTGGGGAGTGCTAATGGTCTCTAAGCAGAAGCAGTTGTAGATAGTGTGAATACTTCTACTGTTGATGTTGTCGTCTCTTTATCCGACATATAGCGAAAGCTTAAAATTTGGACTCTTAACTGTTTACTGCTGTTTTCTTTAAATTAACTTTGCAAGATTAGAATAATTATCAGAGAATGGTCACTGTTCACAGCAAATATACATACACTATGTCTCCACTACAACTTTAGACACTGCTCTGTACCTTCCCCCTCTGAACCTCCTTCTCTTTCTCTTCCTCCTCCTCCTCCTCCTCTTCTTCTTCTTCTTCTTCATACTCTTCTTCCTCACTAAACTCTATATCCTTTTTAGTGAGAGGGAATTTCTGGTGAAGGGAAGTCCTTGATTCTCTGAATGACATAGCAGACTGAGAAGAGGAGTGGTGTTAAGTGACAGAGGATAGTGTAAGACAGAGGGCAGGCTAATTGATTCTGCACTTCAGATTCATTGCATTAACCCAATGCGAAGGCTTCAGTTCACAGCTCGGCTCAACCAAATAAATGCATGTAGAGGAGAATGAAAGACAGACAGAAAGTCAGGCAACTGAGGAAAAAAACACACACACACACACACACAGACCCCAAAAACAGACACAAGTTGTAATTTAGTATGCAAACAAGTATTCAAGGATTGGAGTGATATTTCTGTGCCTGCAACATTGGCGTTAACAATGAAACGAGTCACTGGGAGCTGAGAAAGCAGTGCAGCTGTGTGCTACTCAGACAGACAGTTACTGCTGCACCACAGAGAGTACACAGCTCTGATACTGTTGGTCATTGCAGCAAAGCAGAGATGCTACACATCTGTGCATAAGTCCTACATGCTTCCTTCACATTAATGAAATGATCCAAAACAAAAACCACTTTTAAAATGCATCACACATGATGGACTTTGCACTGAAACAACAATTTCTGCCCATCCCTCTCATCAAAACAAAAAACAAAAGACAAAACACTGCATCATAGCTGGGCTTCTAAAGCTCTAGGATGCCTTTGGGCATTAGAATTACTTTCATGTGTAACAATTAATTACTTTTACTGCAGTGTATATACGGGAAGTGCATACTACTCAAGTAAATCTAAATATCAGAAATCATAAATAATTCAGTGTCATATAACTCTTGTTTGTTCTTTGACTCTAGTAAACTTGAACCTGTGTCTCGTAAGGTAAACTGCTGAACTCATGTAGACTGTGTAAGAAAACGTCAAAAAAAGTTTAAAATACAATAGTAGAGCAGCCGAGGACCATCTTGTGTACTTGTGGTGTACTCATGACTCCTAATCCTGCTCAAGTGTTTTAATAGGTCTCTCGGCTGGGCATCATTAAAGTTTTACTAATTTAATCTAAAAGAAGAAATGATGAAGTAGAAGAGATTCTGTGCGGTCCTACAGCACATCCATGGCAATGACAGATACACCCATTAATTAGCAGTTCATTTAAATTTAAAAGTAGTCTCCGCTTTCTGGCTTCAGAGCAACTGAACCTTCTGTGCGGGATGTAGCAATGTTTGGCAAACTAGTTTTGTCATTAACATAACATAACATTGCATTCTAAATAAACCCATTATAGGTCTACTTCAGCTTTGTGATGTATGACATAGTATACTGTATATTGATGTCTATTAACCACAGAAAAAAATGGTGAATTCTACTCTTGCAGAAAAGACTGTATGTCTGCCTGTCATCCAGGTTGTGGTTTTCTAAGACGGGTGGAATCAAGGGCAAATGGACTTGCTTTAGACTCTCAAGGATGTTGTTGTAGCAGGGCAAAGAAGCCTCTAGGATGAAAGGTGAAACGTCTTAAAGTATCTAAGTATCTATCTCAAGTCCACCTGCCCTTGATTCAACCTTTCTTGAAAAACTTGAAGTGGTTTTAAATAGTGGCTCACTTCTCACTTCTAACACTAGCAAGAATGATCTTTTCTTTTTTCTTGACGATTGATGTTACAATACTGACCACGGTGGAAATAACTGCCATTTTACACATTTCAAGTATGGCAGTTGAGCAGAGAGCTGTTGAGCTGAAATGACTTTGAAATGATGAAAGTATTGGTCAGAAACCATAGAAAACTGATGTGACTCTACCTTCTGTCTCTGCTGGATAGAGGTCATGGCGTCTGGCTGGAATTCCAGCTTGTCTGTCCGACACAGTTTCCAGTACAGAATTGTAATGATGATGATGACGACAACAAGGGGAATCACCACCCCGATGACGATCCACATGTTGGTGTTCTCAGCATCGGAGGGCGAAGACGTCACTTTTTCTACAGCTTTAGACAAAGAAGTAGAAAGAGAGAGAGAGAGAGAGAGAGAGAGAGAGAGAGAGAGAGAGAGAGAGAGAGAGAGGGGGAGTTTTTAGTTTTAATAAGTAATTTAATATGTGTTATATCATATATATATATAAAAATATAAATATCCTTTTATTTCCTTTAAGACCAGTTTATAAATGCTAAGCTAAACTTGCAGTATTGCTGGAGTGCCAGCTCTTGTCTTACTACTGTAATCTTTAATGCAGACCTTCATTAGTTTTAATTAACACTCATTTTACCCCTTGGGAAAGTACCGTAAGAGAACACAGTCAGCACAGAAACACAACTCCCTTGAGGTGCTCTCATTAGGCCGTCATCCCTTGTTTAGATTCCTAATGAGGAAGACAAGCTTGTTGTAGTGTGTACAAGGGGAGTTAATTAGCTCAAATGTTACTATAAACATACAAAGGAACACACAGAGCCAGCTTAGCTTGTATTTTTTTTTCCTATGAGGAGCTGGCGAACAATTTTCCCTCTATTGCATTCTTTCTTTTTCTTTCCTTCTGCTCCAACACATCTTTAGCTCTACTTCATACTAGATAGAGAAGTCCATGATTACCTATATTTATAATCTATATTTCAACACCATACCAGCACTCAAGAAATGGCAATGACTGAGTGCTTTCCCTCTGACACGTTATGACACAATGTAGATGCTTACAGACACAGTAGCTCTACTTCACTACATCACTTAGCTGCCCTCAAATGTCAGTTATCTACTATGCAAGACATACTCACGCTGTGCTAAAATACCCTGGACACGGTATCCCAAGACGATAGCAGCTCTTTGAACGTCCAGGCTGTTGAGAAGGTTGGCGGTTTGGACTGCAGGCACCCTCTGACCACTGGGACCCTCCACAAAATACACTATCTCCAAGGGGTGGTCTGCACCCACCAGTCTGCTCGTACTTACAACCTTAGAGTTGAAACAATGAGGGAAGGTACAATTTGTCCATTTGTATGAATGAATGTGGTACATGAGTAAGTGCAGATATAACATTTTATTTTTAACAACACAAATGAAGCGAGAATCAGAGAGATGTCCAAATGTGAAGAAACAAATAAAAATGCATAAAATAACAGTTTTATATAATCAGAGCAACTCAAATTCATCTCTGTATTCTATTATCCAAGTCCTGAGCTATTTGTATTGAGCTATTGAAGACAGAAATCTTTGGCAAGGCCAAGAAACATTTGGGATTGTATCCTTAACAGGTCACTTTGTTTGGCCATATATTTGGGTGTATTAGTGTGGTTGAATTTTAAGCAAACATTTCTTGTTACACAGAACACATTGTCCTGTATGTGGAAAGGATTCCAGGGCCTATTCCTTGGTTGTTATTCAGCTACACAAAGCAATCATCAGGCCTAATGAGTGCTATGAAACGACTGCCTGTGCTGTCCACAACTTTCTTTTAAGCTGTTGGCAGACATCATGGCATCTTATGTCCTCTTCCAAACATAAACATGTCCAGATGTAGGAAAACTGCTAAAGGACACCTTATTTCTTCTTTGCATTGCTCAAGGACCCACATTTGCAAACCTCAGTTTTGGGATGTTTACTAATCATGTTGTTAAGGGCTTTTAAATCTCTTTTACCACAAGACCACTTTTTCTTCTTTTCTTTGTTTCTAACACTGCAAACACAAACACAATTCATTTGAATGCATCAAAATTAAAATGAGTTGTGCAAAAAAGTTTTAATTATGATGTTTCCATTTGTTATCATAACCTTTAAATGATTTCCCCCTGCTACATTTTTGGCTAACAGACAGTGCTCTAGCATCTGGAAAAGAAGTGCTTCCAAAAATGAACTTGTGATCCATGGAAGATGAGGCACTACTCTCTCAACATCAAGAAGTGGTTGACTAATGAAGGTCCTAACGAGCCACGTGTCACAATTTCAATAATAAAGATGACTTTTTAATGGTGATCATGGTACCTCATTTTCTATGGAATCCTGTAATATTAATCATTTTTTAGTTTTTGCGACTGCAGATACTAAAATTAAAGCAGTTGGCCTCCTTACTTTCCCTGTGCTGGACTGAAACTTTTTATACAAGCCCCTGATAAAGCAGCCCAGTGAAACTACATGTTCTCTCTCTGAGCTGTCGCTATGTCTAATGTAATCAGGCACAGAAATAAATGCCAAATGTATGTATTGTACACCTCTTTAACATAATATCACTGCTGTGTAGGTTTACTTGAAATTGCTGCAAGTGTTTTTACATGAGCTCTATTATTATGCCTAATTTTTTTTTCTACACACACGCACAGAAAAAGCACACTCATGATATATATTAATTCTCATTCTGTATTCCCATTTGAGTATTCATTGTTTAAATATTTCTCCATGTTGTCTAACACTTCTGTGCGTGTGTGTGTGTGTGTGTATGTCCCTCTGCATGCCCTGAGGCACAGCGCAGTCTGCTGTCTGCATTACTGGAAAGAGTAAAGCGCAGGTCATGCCTGGGCTGACACAGAAAAACGGCTGGGCAGGCTCCCTCATCCACTGTCTAATCCAGTCCATGCATGGTTATTAGAGTGGAAAGATGGCAGTGTGAATGTGTGTATTGCACGACCCCAATTCAACCTCTTCTTTTATCTGTCTAGGCAGACTCATAAGGTATTTTCATAGGTGACAACACCACGCTGACTCTGTTATGACAGTCTGGGACATCTCATTGAGATACATATGTGTCTTTGTTTGAGTGTGTCTGTGTGTGAGATTGATACAAAGGAGTTTTCTGATGTTCACTCCCCTCGCTCTCATTATATCCAGCAGAAATTCAAAGACGAGTGTCTTTGAGATGTTAAAGAAAAAAGAACCCTCCAAACTAGACTTCCTTAATGACAGTATCCCACCAAAGCTTGAAGAAACGCAGGCACATAATTCAGTTTCTACATATTCATATTCATGTTTGTAAATGGAAATGTTATTTTGAAATGCAGAAAGATGCCACAGCCTAAAATTAAAGATCTAATCTTAGCACAGAGACAGACACTAAAGGTTCACCATAACTGCATGGTCCTCCATTTTCCTAAATTGCTCTGTGGGTTTTATGGAGACAACGATGCGGGAGGCAGAAAGGTCAGAAACAGTGAGGCTGCTACTCAGCCAAGGATGATATTTATCACCCTGACAGCCCCCTAGTTTAAAGACCACCATATGCACTCAGACTTCATAAGGTTGGATCAGTTATGCATCTCTCGTCTCTCATAACAAGGCTCCTCTGATTTTTGAATCTTTTACCTACCCCATCTCTGTATCTCTCCCCACATAATGCCTACCCCCTCAAAAAGAGACTCTTAATCATCCCAACTGCAGGATACAGACAGAGAAAGAGAAAGAATTAATAATTGATCTGCTCTTAGCAGCTCTGTGGCTTACAGGATCCATCAAGTAACAGGGTTAGGAGAAATGAAGAAGAGGGGAAAGAAAAGGAATCATGAGGCTGTGGCCGTTGAGTGGCTGGCCCCTGGGCTGAATGGGATGCTGTTGCCATGGTGACAGACCCCTATCCTGTCCCCTTAGAGATGAGCTGAGCAGGTGCAGAGCGAACCCACAAAAGCTAGAGCCTGATTAGTAAAGCAGAAAGGCTTTCAGTGGTCACAAACACTGCAACGCTCACATAATGAGCCCTCAGTACTCAGGCAAGGTAGTTAGAAAGGGCTTGCATCAGGGAATAATGATATAAATGGTACAAGGAGGGAAGCTTTTTCAAGATTTAGTGAGTAATCCATTAAAAAACCTCCAGTTAAACAGTTTTATAAATTTTGTTATGTAAGGAACAAAAAATTCAACAAGTAAATCTATTGTATACCATTTCTGGAGAAACACATTGCAAATCAGTCTTAAAAAAACACTGCTACAGTCAGTCATTCAGGTTTTTGTATTGAGACAGATACATAGAGAGACAAAGCATGTACCTGCACGCTGCTGTTGCCTATGGTGGTGGCTCTCTTAACACGTCTGACTAATCCCATAGCCTCCCCAAGTAGCATGGCAACCCGACGCTCCATGCTGGCTTGGAAAGTTCTCTCACCCACTTTCTGGTCAAGCACACCCAGGAGCACTATGCACAGACAACAGAAATACAATATAGTGTAAAAACAATCTTATATTTCCTGTAAATAAGTTATGACTGCATTTCAGCATGCTACAGAAAACTAAAATCCAAACTAAAATCCTTCATACCTGTTCTAACCCAGGAGGAGCGAAGCACCTGGCTGGTGTTCAACTCTGGATAATGGAAAGCTGTTGGTGAAAGGAGATAATGATGTTTAAGTAGAATAATGTAACATGTAAATGGCTCGATTATATTGCATGGCAACTATAATACTCACGCTCAGCAATCTGCAGTACAGGAAAGCCCATGTAATAGCTGAATTCCACCATGGTGAGCTTCATCAGAGAATTGCTGACCTCTGACCCCATCAGATAACCCCTTGAGCCACGCACAGTGAAGGTGATGTCCACTGGCTGCCTCACTAGCCGTTGTTCCTGATATTTTGGAGCAGCCATGGTAATGTTTACAATCTGAAACACAAATAATGGAGATGTACCATCCAGAAGACAGATGATTACAGAACAAAATTCCATTCTGCTGTTCATGAAGCTTCTGGGAAAGCCTGTTTGTCTCTTAAACAGTTGCAATGAAGCTACCAATCTAAATATTGTTGGCTTCAGTGACTGGAAAGCGGAACACAAAATTGGGCAGCATGGCCCAGGGCACAGTTTGCGAGTTGTTCATAAATCCTTGATTTAATCCTTACATTTATTCTAACTATAATACCATAATACAGGCATCAGAGTAATAGGATTACACAAACCTCTACTGAAGCCAGCTAACCACATAGTCAAAAAGTTCTTTATTAACAAATAGGAAGATTCTTTAATACTACAACTGGATCATGAACTCCCCCACAAACAAATATTCAAGTGAAGAATCCTGGGGTTTTGTTCATGAGTGAGGACTGATGTGGTGTCCACTGTGACAATCATGGTAAGGAAAGAGCTGAACTTGAAGCCTCACCTATGGTCATAACCTCTGCATGGTGAGTGAGAGGCTGATATTGTGGATACAGCTGTCTCAAATTAGCTTTGTTCGCCGTGTGTCTGTGCTTAAGAGTTTCAAAAGAAGCTTGTAGAAGACTAGCCTCTCTTTCATGTAGAAAGAACACAGTTGAAGGTATTTTATCAGGATGAGATCCAACAGTCAGAATTGTAAAACATGGATGGAGAGTGATGTCTGGACTGCTACGCTTACTTTGTCGATACATCACCGAGACCAGATAAATTATGGAAAATACATGGCTGGATAAATAGACAAACCAGGCAACCCTCAGTGATTGCAATTAAGCAGAACAACTCTTATCTGCAAAGCTGTATCACTATAAAAGTCATCCTATGCTGCAGTAATCACAATCATCCACTGGTGAAATAACTATGAACAGGGTCCAATCGGTCAACAATAGTTCTTCAGCTTGCTTCCACAAACAGCAAAGCAGCCAAGATAATACAACATATTTAGTAAAGGTTTAACTTCCATTGGTGGTAAGCAGCACTGACAGAGAAGGCTGATGGGCTGAAATGCAAGGCGACACTTGCTCTCTGGACCCACTCACATGAACTGTGAAGTTGGTTGATTCCTTTGAGCGGCGACGCACTTCTGCGAATGCTTTGGTCAGACCTTTTTCAATACTCTCACTGAAGTTGCAGACCCGTACATCTATGTGACTGGGAACAAACTGCAGTACTGCACAGATTGAAAACACAGAGAGTTTTAGTTCAGGTTTTAAAAAGTTACTTCAGAATTTTAAATGCTGAAATTGCAGTGCTTCCAGCAAACCTGAATGACAGATTGTGAAAGGTCACTTACCTGTGTGGACTTGATATTTATTGTCGGGTGTTGTCCAGTTGGGAGACACAGACAGGAAGCGGCGCCCAGACCTTCTCAGAGTGTTGATGACAGATATGGCTGTGTACACAACTGGGTCAGACACCACCCGAAATACAAAGTTTGGTGGGGGGTCCACAACCTTCACAGACAAAGCAGGAATATTTGACACAGACAAAATCACTCTGGTCAGTTAGTGGCTTGTGTTAAATAAGCAGCTGGTGCTTTTTAAAAGGTAACTGTGGCTCTTGTGGATCTAATCTAAGTTGTTTATTACAAGACCACAGATAAAAAAAACTAAAGGAAGTGGTCTGACCATCATGGTTCAGCTACGCCACTGTAACATATATACACACACTCACATAACTACAGCATGCGCACACACAAAATCCAACACACACATACTATAAATGAGGGCCATTACACAATAGTCCACTTCAGAATTACTTCATATTTTAACAGCGTGTCAAAATGACTTTCACTTAGCATGCTATAACCTTGAGATTAAAAAAATATTTTAACTCCATCACAGAAATAATTTTACCTGAAGCTCCACTGACTTGTTGAATTCTACTTTAAGTATGTCCTTAATTTGAGACTTTGCGTATCCAACAGTGGCCCCGGAGGGAAAACCTTCAGAGGAAACGATAAGCTCATAGTTACTTCAATATGACAAAGTTCTCATATTTGATCTCATATTTCAAATTCAAAGTACAGTTTTAAGTCACAATTTTTATACACATGGACTGCCCAAGAGCTAGTTGCAAAATGAAACATCAAACCTACCAATTTTTACTAAATACGCAGGCCTGTCAAGGTTGCAGAGGTATTGTTTTGATGTTGTTGCTGCACTTGTGGTCTTTCCAATGGTGGAAGAGATGATGTTGATTCTAGTTGAGGCTTCAGTGGTGGCAGTAATTCTAGTTGTGGCTTGATGAGTAGTAGTGGTGGCAGTTGTAGTTGAGGGCGCAGCAGAGACTGTATTAGCTTCACTGCTAGTTGGGATCAAGCTCATTGTGGCTAGGTTGTCAGCTCCATCTTCAGTCACCCCCTGATCACCCAAAACGTCTGGGGGGCCCAAAGTGACATTAGATGTGGGTTCGGTTAAAACTAAAGTAATGTTATGAGTTTCTTCAGTTGTGAAAGTTGAGTCTTGTGGAGTTAATTCTGTTGGACCAGCAGTTGTGTTGACAACAGGTTCAATGGGAACAGACAAGAAGGCAATGGTTGTAGTTAAGACAGGAGTGGTGTGTATGGTAGTTTGAAAGAATGAATCTGTAACAAACCAATGGACATCTGTCATAGAGGAGGAAAACGTTGCATCATCTGGCAGCAAAGTTGTGACATGGGGTAGTATAGTTTCTGTTAATGCAGTGCTGTCCAGGCCAGCAGTTTGAGTAGGTGCAGACCAATCTGTGGTAGATACCTTACCAACCCAGATGGAAGAAGATGTATCAAAGAAGTGGCTTGGGACTATTGAAGGATGTAGAAAAGGTTCGGAGACATTGAGCATCTGAGGACTCTCCTCTGTGGTTACTACTATGGTTGAGTCATCATGAAGCTCAAACCCTGACTGATCACTCAAGGACTCTTCCTCAGTCAATTTGGTATCATTGGTGAAGTTGCTGGTGGGTGTGATGACTGTAGTACTGATAGACACCATGGTGACGTTCCCTCTCTGTTCAGCTCCAGTGTCTGAACTGTTGTTCTCCTTTGTCAACTGAATGGTGTAATACTCCAAACTGTTCATGTCAGGTAAGAGGACATCTGTTGGTTGGATTGTAAAAGTATCAGCCCAATCGATGTCGGATGCGTCAGGTATGTCACTGTTAGCTGTGGGAGTAGGCTCCATTGTATAGTGAACTGTAGAGGAAAAAGAGGAAGGATGGATGGATTTTAGTGGAATAATGGTGCTGTATGCTGTCATGAGGCTGGGAGACGGTGAGAGGTGAAGAGGATGCAAGGACAAAGGAGATATGCCCACTCTGGAAGGAAAAGATGTATCATAGCTTTCTGTATAGTCCTCTGGGTCATATGAGTCTGAGGGAATCTTGGTGACCAAAGAGTAGTCGTCTCCATCTGCATTTAGGAATGACATTGTCTCCAAGTAGTCCCCAGACCCCCAGTCCAATTCCATGGTATTAGTGGGGTAGAAGTCCTCTGGAGAATTTTCTGTGGGTTCAGACGAAGGTGATGTAGGATAGGGGGCGATGAAAGGCACATTGTAACTAGGGGCAAGAATCTCATCTGAATTGGGTAAAATGTTTTTGATATATACTGGTTTGTTCTCCTGCAAGGGGGCACTACTGGGGCTCAACTGGTTCACATCCAAGATTTGAATATAAGATTCATCTGCCGGAGAGTCAGCAAAAGCCAAATCAAGGGGCTCAAGTGGCTCCACAGGTTGTGAGGTTATGATTGCCAGTGTTTGCTCTGGAGCATCCTGCTGCTTGCCAAAAGCTGTGAGCTTTGCATCTAGAGCTTTATAGTCAGAATTAAGACTGAGCTGAGGTGTTGTTGAACCTGAAGCAGAGGGGCTTAATGGTGTTACAGACATATTTGACTGAGACTGTAGCTGGGGTCTTATAGGAGTTGCAGAAAGAGAGGAAGATTGCTTGGCAGAATTTATTCTGGCTAGCTTCCAGTCTGTAGAGAGTTTAGCTGGTGCCTCAAATTGTGGACTAGACCCAAATGCAGGTTCAGAGGGGCTTAATGAGGGAGTGGAAAGAGGATGTGGTTCTTCTGCAAGGCCTTCACTTGGTGTGAAGGGTTTGGCGTTTTCAGAAGGAATATGTCCCCGCTGCACAAGCATGATGTCAACGGTCCTAGCTTCATGGTTAGGTCGAGGAATGGTTGGCAGAGCACCAGGTGTGTCTGGGCTCTCAAAGGCAGTGTAAAGCGAGGCTGGTAAGTTTGATGGTGATGACCCTGTTGAACTTGGAACATCTCCAAGAAATCCCATGGGGTGGTATATGGAGTCCAACTCATCTGTTTGAGAAATAAAGAAAATACCTCAGTTTAGTCCTGAGTCAACTAAATATTCACGGCTGACTTTAAACAAAGCAAGGGATGAGGGCTAGACTGATTAAAATCAGTCAATTAGTACCAGTCACCCATCCTGGGCACTAAATGAACTGGCCCAAAATCAACATTGATATATGAGGAAATAACAGCTGCTCACAAGGACGCTTGATAGGATTACAATTCATCATTCATGAAATGAGTCACTCTAATACTGGTGACCTCTAGGGCAAAGGTTACAGAGTGATAAATAGACTGTATAGTAAAGTAGGACACTTCGTTCAATCTGTAGGAGAAGGCTTTGGTGGTTGAGGATATTATGTGCAACCTCGGTTTATATTTAGATAAAATCAATATATATTGACAGCAACTATTGACACCAAATTGGAATTTGAGATCCATGAAACAGTGAGTATGGTTTAAAGGAAAAAAAATAGTATTGCAGCATGTACAATGTACTCAGATGATTTAACACATTGCTCTGTTCTTTTTTGACACTTTAGAAAAAGTGGAAAGACAAGAATGGTCTACACTGGAGGATCATAATAGTTTTGAACTAAGGGAATATGCTGACATGCATGAACTGACCATATGTTACAAAATGAAGTAGTGGTTAGCTAAGCATCTCAGTGATCTGACTAACACACTCAGCAGCAAACATCACCTATCCTTATCTTGTATGTGACCTCTGAGTGACGGGTGATGCAGATTCCACTTCATCAGGAAGTAACTCCTCTTTAAGAGTTACATTAGATTTGCCAAAATGTACAAATGGCAAATGCTGTTTATGCAGTGCATGTCCATCATGCTTGTCTAGGGAAGCCATGCAAACACAGAAAGGCCCCAGGCTTGGGGGTTTGAACCTCTTGTTGTGAGGCGACAGTGCTAACCACTGGTCCACTATGCCACCTTATATGGCATCATACATGATTTGAGCATTGCTGTGATTACACTGCATGTTCATAGTTGAGCTGAGAGGAGAGGCATAGAATAAATCTTAAATAATGAATGCTAATAGACCTTCTTACAGTTCTAGGTAGATGTATATGTTTGCCTCTTTTATACACTGATGTGTTTCATAATTTATTAATAAGAATAATATTCCAAAACAGAAGTTTCATGGTTCTAGTGAAACAAACCCTTATACATGTTGGCCCTACAGCACTGCTGATGGATAAATATGACGTTTGCTTAAATAAAACATGATTTTATGTTACGAGTCTTGGTGTTATTGAGGATCAAAATGAATCATAATGAATACACAGTGAATTTCCAAGCAAACAAAAAAAATTTAAGGGGAAAATAATACACAAAATACACAATAATAACACAACAATTCAGCTACATAAGCTGAAGGCAGACTGCATGTCTTGAATTCCCCCTTGAAAGTAGGTCTTGAATAGAGCAGAGACTTTTAAGGCGTCTTTATTGCCATTGCCAGAAGCAAGCCAGCACCAATAGACTCTACATTGTGACTCAGCAGTGGCTGGAAATGCTGCTGCTCTTTGTCGTGTGCTGAAGCTCTGCAGAATCATACACACTTGAAAATAGCTGCAGAATCAGCTGAGGGAGAAAACTATTTTTAACACTGGGAGCACAAAACTCACTCATAAATCATCACTCTTAAAAGCCATCAACAGAAAAGAGTATACTTCTAGAGCGTCATCTTCAATTTACTGCATCGCTTCATTTAAGCAGACTGCCTCTGGCTTGGCTAGGAGAAAACTCAGCCCAGCTTAATTACAACCTACACTGGTACCTTATCAAGTCAACATGCTATTATAAAAGAGCCCATAGGAAAGGACTTGGAAAGCCAACGCCAAGACTTTCTCTTCTGAAGGGTAGTCTGTGCTACACATTCTCCAAACTGCCACACAGCCCACGGTCTGCTGTGCCAAGTGTTTGAGCCCAGAGGGATATACCACACAGCTGGGCAGATGCACGCACACATGTGCACACTCTAAACACACCAAATAATGTGCTTAACCATTAATAGGGGGAAAGCTGAAATAGAGAACCTTGCATCATACAGTTGCCCGTTTGTTGTTGGCCTTATTTCACAGTTTTGTGAGGAAGTTATAAATAATGCTAACAAGCAAAGAAAGAAGAAGCCACAGCATTTGGTGTGCTGTGCTCTGTAAAGTCTTCTATAGATAACTGCGAGAGTCTAGGCTATATCAATTCATGCACAGTATCAGATAAATGCTGAGTTGTCAATGTGAATTTGTGAGTGGTTCACTGAAACATATATTATCCTCTTCAATGTGACTTTGGCTTTGGGTGCAAAGGGTTTAAACACAACAGATATTAAAAAAAAAAACCAAACAAGACATAGACAAGCTCTGTAGGAGGCCACGTTTGTTAGAGGATGTTTGAGGTCATAGTTTGCTCCATGACCCCAAAATGTCACCTCATCTCAGCACACCCCTACAGTGAAAAACTGCTTCATTTATGGTCCAGTTTCAGACAATTCCTCATGCATGAATGGATGAAAAAACAGATATCAGATAATCAATACACAGACTTTGGCATGATTGATGATAATACTGACAATTGTGACGATCATGACCAGTGATAAAAATGACGAGGATGATGATGATGGAAGGAACAAGACATAAAATATATATATATCACATTGAAGTGCGCTGTTCACAATCTCGTTCAGCTTGATAACATTGAATATTTTCATGAAAAATACAAACCAAAACCTATAAAAGAAAATCAAAAAGTGTGCTAGGCTGAAGCTGAACTACATTTGTAGAGAGATCTGCCTGGTTGTTCTCAATAATTAATAATTTTAATGCTTGAGGCCTAATCTTAGGTAATGGCAGTCAGAGCTCAGCGCAACAGACAGCAGACAGGAAAAGAGCAAGCGAGATCAGCATAAACTGGGGCTGACATTACAGTAGGATAAAAGTGACAAAGGCCTTGCAGACTAAGCAGCACTGCCACCTGTTCCCTGAAACATGAGTGTGTGACACTCGACTGGCCACTCATTGTTGGGCCTGTGTGTGAAACTAAGCACCAACACCCATGTAGAGGGACACCTTCAAATATCAGGTCACGAGAGCAGAAATGTCAGGTACTCCACTCATGTAAATGAGTGTTCCAGTAGTTTTTTAATCTCTTCCTCATCTCACGGTCACTGAGTGACATTTTCTTTTCCTGTAGTATATGAATCATTTTCACAACAATTTCCATTTTACTGGCAACAAAAACTCATAAAAACTAAACCAGGGTGTTACTGTCGTACCAGCGATTATGAAACTGTGTGTTTTAAGGTTTGCATAAGTAGCTTAAATAAAAAATATTAGCTTGCTTCCAAAAAAAAAAAAAAAAAAAAGTTAGAATACTCTGTATCAGCTCCACATAAATGAAAAAATATGTCTCATTACCACACTCAAGAATTAATGCAGTGAGATTTTCATTTATTCATTACATGAAAAATCTCAGGCTAATGAGATTCCTTTTCTATTCATCAGGATGTGTTGTGTTCTTTAGCCTACACTTGGTCTAATGAATAGCAGCCTTGTACAAGGCACAGAACTAAATTTGCATTTGACCAAATTGACAAATTAACAAACCAAGTTGCTATTGCATCTGGTAAATAAGTGGAGGTATTATGTGGGTATTAAATACCTGTTTTGTCCCCTACAATATGGTGTAAAGTATCTTTTTGCTGTGAACATTTTCATCTATAAAAACCAAACAAACATCTGTCCATATTAAGCAGGTGATGGCACATAAACTAATGCCCATCGTGTGGCTTGTGTGGTTTCTTATGCTTCTGTTTCTGTTTCTACACCCGGTTACAGGCTTGGAAAAAAAATGATTCTGACAAGACCAGGATTATTACTGCTGGTGGCTGATCTGATGTTCCTTAAAATCCTTAAAATGGAATAAAAAGAGATGGAACACAGACTGTGTGCGATACAGACACAACTCAGACATCAGAAATAGCACTAACCCATTTACCCGGCATGGATGATGGCAACATCCTGTGAGATCATATACTGGATCATCACAACTCTCCAATAACCTACATATGTGCTTGACTGTGTTTCCTTTGTCTATGTTTTTACACATGGAAATTAATGTGGCAAAGGAGACATGTATTTTTTCTATTTGCGTCTGCCATTCTTATCAGCAGCACAATTTTGTTTTGGTGGCTTAAATATGCTTTGGTTTTGTATAATTGACAATTTTGCAGTGGCTTAACTTAATATTGTTTTGGAACTTGTGTGAATATAACAACTATCACTGTTCCAATGTTTTGAAAGTAAAATCAATGGCATAAACTATAAAAACTGTGAAAACTTAAAAACAAACAAACAAACAAAAAAAAAAACATCTAAATCCTTACAAGTTAGATAAAACTTCATTTTGGCTTTACTGTCCTCTCATGACAACAGGTCCCAAGGCTGAAACAGAGTTAACCTGATAAAGCGCTGTCTGCAGAATGCAGTCTGGAATTGAATCACACAAAATAACTTCCTTTGGTCTCCTTTACTCAAGCAGACCCAACACTCACATATAAAGACAAAGGGAACAAGGCAATACTGTAAATTTAATTGTGTCACACATTAAGATATGGGATGTAAGAGTTGACAGACAAAGCTGTTATGTAGGCAGCAGCATTTGCAGTAGATAAAAAAAAAAAACAACAAACAGGTGTCTGTCTCTATATGCTTTAATGGAAGTGGCTTGAGGAAATATGATTTGTATGGTTAGGAGATGAGTAAGCTTCCAAGCTAAAGTCTCAGTAAAAACCAATAACATATGTACAGAAAAACACACCACAAAGACATAAGGTCCACCTGCACTGTTCAGTGGTGATTTCTGGGGGGTATTTCCTGAGGACTGACTCACCTTTAATGATCAGAATAAGCTTACTGCAGCGGGTATCGGTCAAGCAGAGTTTGCACCACATAGAATGATGCACACAGACACATATATATTCTTATGTGTGTCTAGAAACCTGAGATACCAATTATAGAGTCCTCTAATGATATCATTTCCTGTGTTTGCCAGACTCCTTATTCCACAAAAAAAGAAAGTCACTTAATGGTTGTGTAATTTTAAAAAAGAGGAGAGAAGAAGAAAGGGTCTGTTGGTATTAATGCTTGCAAACTACAACCCCACACATGGTTCTGTTTTCAGCTGAGCCCCTTGCGTGACTGGCTCTTTTCAGTTGGCAGGAGCTGCGTATACTGAGCGCAGTCAAACTATCAAGATATGGCTGTGTTGACATTTGGTTTATTTGGGAAGCTTTTAAGATGGGAAAGATTTCATTGTTTTTATCAGTGGAGTTGAATTAGATCAAGCTCTCTGCCAAAGCTCAAGCAGCCCCCCACAGAAAAAGATTGTTTGATTTCATTTATTATAAACCAGCACTAGTTGCTCTTTAGTTGCACCTACTTGTTGTATCGAACCTACAGCAACAGTACAAGATTGAAGAACAGCTTTAACTCAATAAAGCAAAGGCTATAATTAGAAACTAAGTTTGAATGCTAAGACTTGCTCATGACCTTATAGGTCAATTACTGAAAAGAACCAGTTTTGTAGTTGGAGAAGTTACCAACATCTACCGTAAACTTAATTCATCTGATTTAGCTAAAAATGAGCATGGGAATGGAGACTTACTGAGGTCATGCCTGAACATCAAATATTCATGTGATCCTTGTTTTGTTTTCCTGAGGGAACATTTTTAAAGAGAAACAGGGGGAGCAGGATAAGGGGGAGGGGAAGCAAGCAGTATGAGTCCAACTCAGAAAGAGGAAGAGAGGTCACAGAAGGAGAGTGAGGGAGTCAAAGTTTAAGGTAGAGTTAGCTACAAGGAAAGTAGACTTTCCCTAATATTCTCAGTGATTCTTCAGGTATTTTTTTACAATGTTGGGCTACTGAGTAAGAGATTTAAGGACTTTACAACACCTCCACAATAGGCACACAAACTCACGGGGGTCTCCCCAAAATTCACAGCTATGATCGCATGACCAATTTCAACAAGTGCATTATGGTGATGCAATTTCACTGTGATTTCCCACAAAAAGCACCATGCACCACCATGCATGCAGGGACACACACAAATCTGCAAACACTCCTTCACTTTCTGCAGTGCTGATTTTCTTCGAAAGACAGGAAGGCAAAGACTTGTAACCAGAGAGGCCCAGAGGACTGTGTCATTCAGCAACCTTCTCTACTCTGCCTCAGTCTTCCCAATGCAGGTCACTCTCAAGCTTTAGGTCCGAGAAGAACTAACTACCATGTTCAGTTAATCTGTCATAAAAGGAAACTGCTATTTATTTTGTCTACAAGTCAATATATGAGGGGAAAATGGAAATATCTGTGTAACATTTGGCTAAATACTTACAAGATAATTGAGAGGTCCAAAACAATATGATTTTGCCCAGAATGGCTTGAAAGAGGCCAGACTGAACTGCACCATCTGCTCTGATAATTATATAAATAATCAGCTGCAGTTCATCAGAGCACATAGTGATTTGGGCTGAGCACAATGTGGACTCAACATTGCCTTCTGTCAAATTGTGAACTCTGCATTGCACTTTTCAAGCTCCCAACACGGACAGACTGCGAGCACAGCAAACTGTAAACACAGACAGGGGAATCTCTTTATAACAAGAAGACGTATAGTGTAATTGTTAGTCAGTTCACAGTCTCAGAGGCAGCTCAACTAGTAGTTTGCATTTAGTGATTATATAACAACACAAATCTCTATGTTCCAAAACAATGCTAAATGAGTTTGACATGGTTACAAGACCAATAAGCAAATGCTTTATAAGATAAAGATACTAAAACATGGAGCTAAAAAATGTTATGTTAGCTGTAGAAAAAAAAGATACTAGTGAGGTGTTTCTCTCTATGATTAAATAAGGTTGTTGCACTAGACAATATAGTTTGGACACCTGCATGAGCTGAAACTGCAATGGAAAATTGCCTTGGTAAAACTAAAAAAAGGTTTCACAAAATCACTAACAGATGTACATTCACAGGCTCCCACTATTGCACCTTCACATCACAACCTACCAGTGTGATGTAGGCAATAGTGGAGAACTGGAAAGAATTATGTTAGTGAGATTACAATCATCCTCATGAGTTGACTACATAATAACTTTGACATGTGAACATGATATCAGATATGACCGACACTGATGATGGACACGTTGTGAAAATGTGTCAGTCTGGTATCATTGACCCACCCTTGACTGGTGGATGAGCTCCCATCACTCTCCACACAGCCAAATAATGCTGGGAGAGGCCATCAGTGGACAGTCAGTGTGAGCCACCGGCTGCTTTCCAATAGATCTGTATAGTGAGGCTGCAGGCCTGGTGAGCGCAAAAGTACCCAGTGTTTGGCTTTTGATGGGTTCTACCCATTGATCTGCGACTGGCTCCCAGCTCTAATGAATAATGAATGGCCATATTGTCATCCCGCAAGATCACATTTCACAGGGCAATGGACTGCAATCGTAATTAGCCAGGATGTTGTTGGCCTGCAGCTTGTTGTGTTGAACTTGCCAGTCACTGCAGTGCAGATAGAGACTTTTGGGGCAAAATTGTAAGGACACTTTATGGTATTACATATGAGGTTTAACATTATATCTATATAATTGTAAAGATTAGTCATTTTAGATCAAGGGTATAGATGTAGAAGTGTTTCTTTGACGACTAAAAATTAAGCAGAGGACAAGAAAGAGCAAGCAGAGAAGTAAGAAAGATGGAAATTATTGTATGATGTTGAGTCTGGAGGAATAATTATATGTACATCGCCATGCTCTATTTGACCTAGAAACTATAAAGTGTGATTTTCTGAGTCGGGAAGAAAAAAGCTGTCAAGAGCGATGATTTCACTGCTGAAACAGACTGTGGAAACACAGTTGCCATTCCACACATGAATGACTTCAATTGTATGGTGATGGGAAAAGTCATACAATAACTAATGCTATTCCAACAGCTCCCTATTTTGGGACAAGAAGTTTCCAGTTTACTTTGCCGTTTATTTATTTGTATATTGTAAATATTATTGTCTAAAAGCAAAATCCAGCAAAACCAAAGGACTTCACTGTCAAAGTAACAATAATGATCTGTATGAGACAACATCTGAGTAAAAGCTTAGGATGTACTATAAAAAAAACAAACAAAAAAAAAAACTCAAGGCACATCCTTAGATGTTCCTATTTCGCAGCAATAATGTTCACCCAAATTTAGAGTGCTTAACTGGCTAATTCAGAACAGCATGCAGTTGTCTGAAGCCTGTCCAAACCAAGGCTGATAAATATATTCTCATGTGATGCGCTGGTTTGCCACAGAAGAACTGTCTACGAGATGCTCTTCAAAGTGATGCCTTAGCTTGGTGTGATCATCAAAACTGTGAAGATATCAACCAAAACCAGCAGCTTTGTTGGCAGATAGCTTTCCCTAACAGATTAAACAACCCTGATATCTCTTGTGAAAATTAAGTGGTCCAACAAAAATAGAGAAGATTACATGCAAAAAAATATGTGCTAACTTTCAATTTTTCCCTGTTCTATCACACAGGATGTGCCATTTACTGAGAAAAACAATATCTTCTGCACAGTATGCGTATGTGACACCAGTCCACTTCTTTGTCACCAGCCAAATTAGAATGAAATAAGAAAAGAAAAAGGGACTCTCATGGAGGTTTGACATGAAAAACACAACTGTCACAAACTGTCAACAATGTAAAAAGATGAAATGTGGAAGACAAGATACTTGAAAAAGTGAATGTGCAGTTTAAACCCAGAGCAAAAAACATCCAAAAACTTCTTTGTGGTTTCTGGGAATAGAGTTGTAGTACCACAACCATTAAATCTATTACCTAGGAATGGCTTAATCTACACCAGGTCTGTAGGCTGGATAAAACAAATTTTATGACAACTTCAAAAACATATTAGCAGTGTACTGAGGAAAGTCAGTAGCCTGCGTTATAGGTCATGAAATTAAAATCTGTGAATGGAGGTGTTATCATATGAGTGGGAGTTTAAGTTTTACTAATTCCTGATTTCCGTACAAGGCTTTCACCCTGGAATTTACTACATAATCCTATTACCACATAATATCATGAGTTTTTGGCTGCCTTTAAAATAGGTTCTTTACACTGGGCAATGTGTGGGGGGAGGGGAGTTGGTGGGATCAAGTCATTATCTATAAAAGTAAGCCTCGGGAAAACACCCATCAAGAGGATGGATTTAGACCCTTTCTCTTTCTCTAATTACTGGAAATTGGTTTAAGTCGACAGTCTGTGTAGGGAACGGGGCCACTTCACCTCTTGTAAAAATCCTGAATCAAACATATGAGCGTCCTCATTAAGAATCTCACCAGACAGCAAGCTTTATTTTTCACATTAATATAAGGACATACTGAGGTAAACTACCACACAACCACTTTTTGGACAAACTACAATGATGTACTGTATTAAGCTAAAGCTAAAGCAAACAGAAGTTGAACTATTATGGCTATATGTTATTTATCACTTCATTTCTTCAGATTAGGAGGAAGACAAGTTTTAAGCAGAAGAGTTGGCAGCAGTGGCCTCAAGGTTAGGACGGCAAGCTTATGACTGGAAGGTCACTGGTTAAGTTGGCCTTGAGCAAGGCACATAATAACTATCCCAATGCAGCTGCTCAGTGGTGCACAAACAAGACTGCAGTTTAACTAAGCATCAACTTAGTTGGGACTATGGGAGTGTATGTATTGCCAAAAAAAAAATATGATGGTTAAATTTTTACATAATTTGATTAAATCCTCTGCTGGACAAGAGAGAAAAAAAGTGAATAAAATATGCTGTCTTGGATGCCACACACAACAAATACACACACACACACACACACACACTCAATAAGTTTACGTAGCTTTTGTCTTTACTCTAAGTTATTGCAATTTATATAGCTATTAATTTAGATCAGGCAATATAAAAAATAAAATACTGGCTTGTAGTACAATTTGTGGACTTTATTGTTACACAATTCAACATGTTAAATAATACTGATTTGCCATGCCATTGAAATTAAAATAAGAAACATTGATGAGTATTTTTTTCCCCTAAAAATGATCTTCATAGCAATGCTTGGTTTGGATTTTCATCCGCAAGGTATCTATTACTTGTCCATACAGTGCTAACTGAATGTTGTACGACATAATGATCTCTGTCAGTTACGTATGCAAGGTACAAATTAGGGGATCATGCGGTGTGAGTCAGCAAAAGGTGTTCTCTTACCTGCGGCAGGTGAGTCAGCAGCGATCAGTGTTGCCCACACAGTCATCCCCAGAAACACTGCACGCTGGCCATGGACGTTCATAAGAATCTCAAGCATAAGCACCAAACCCACAGAGGAGAGTAAACCTGCCATGGTATGGCGGAGGTAAGGTCAAGGCATTTTATCCACTTAGGAAGAGAAGATTCATGCCAAACAGACGGTCAAGGTTTGGGTTTTTAAGGATTGCCTGGTTTGGTCTCCTTTAGTTTAAGGCCACTCCTTCCATAACATGTGCTTGCAGAGAAGAATGGCTGTGGAAAACAAAAGAGTAACTGTGTGACTCTCAAAACAAAGCATTTAGCAATATTGCATGAGCATCACCCCATTAATCAGCCACAAACTGAAGTACACATGAGGACATGTTTATTCTAGAAATTTCTTTAATTATGGTTACATTGACACCAAAGAAGACACAAATGGTTAATGCACATTTTCTGCATTTTATTTTCATGGGAAATTGCTCTCTCCCTCCCTTAAACACACGCACACACATCCACAAAAGATGCAACAGGAATCTTTACATTCCACGTTTAAAATAAATACATGAACTTGACAGATTTCATGCACATGGCCAACCCGGTGATTACAAGGCAACGCAAGTGACATCACTCAAATCAGCATAAATGAGGGATTATCACCTCATAGGATAAACTAGACACCCTTTCAGACACCCATGCTTAGTCCTCATAGGCCAATAAACACGCAATGTGACAAATAAGGCAAAAGATGACATGATGCACACAGCCAGCACAGACTTCACCCCCCCGGCTGCATGGCTAGCTTTCAGTCGCTCTGTCACAGGCTCTCATCATGACACAGTCTCTTGTCCTACATCCCGTCCCGTTACTTGCAAGCTTAACGGTCACCCCTCCTAAGAGTGCCACAGCAACATGCTAAAAGCGGGCTAGCTAACATACTTTGGTGACATTTCCCATAGCTAGCTTTGAGTACACAGATAACACGATTTTCCTCCTTTTCCTCCAGCCATTCCTGTCAGCCACCTCATAGCTGCGCATTCATACTTACCAAAAAAGAAAAAAAAAAAAGAAAGAAAAAAGGGGAACTCAAACTCCTTTGTCTGGGTTACGAGAAAATATCCTTTGAAGGTAAAAATTTCTGCCCGAGGCTTCGTCATTAACCCTCCTGTAGACACCTGCGTTTTCAGTTATTTCGGTGTAGACGTGATGTGCGTTAGCTGGTGGTAGCTGGTTTTCATCGGACACTCTTTTGGTAACAGTTACCCTCTCTCGTCCTAAGGATTGGTTAAGCCCCGCCCCCGGGAAGACCCGATTGGTCTGGGATTTATCAAAACCCGCTGTCATTGGCTGAATGGCCTTTCCGTCACGGTGGGGCTTTTAAAACTAGGTTGGTCCTCCTCGACTGGCGTCTGCGGCTTCCACGGCAACGTTACCTCATGCAATGATGCACTTAACAAGGTATATCCACGGATGGGTATATCACTGTCAGTCTTTCTATTGGCTGAGTGGAGTTAACCTTCCTGCTATACTGAAATAAATCATTAAAAAAATTCTAAGATTGTCTGTTTTGCTGGAAGAATCGTTTTCCTGCATATGGCCTACTGGCTCTACTCCTGTGCCTTTTAAATGTACATTTGCATCAGAATTTATTAGTCTATTTTAGCACAGTGTTCAAACATCTGACAGACACAACAGTGATCTTTACTGCGTTTATACTGCGATGCATGATACCTGACAGAAGATCATTACTGCAAGCTCACAGGGCCCGAGATAAGACCTGCTAGTGTCCCCCCCCCCCCCTTTTTTTTTTTTTTTTTTTTTTTTGGCATAGCAAGGTTTTGTGGTTGCAAATAAATGGAGATGATCAGCATAACCTAATCACGTCAGCGACACACCGTTTTGGTGTACATTTTGGTGCACACCGCCACCTAGTGGAATTATAGTGTGGCTCCTGTTGCTGATGACAAATCAAATTGGATTTCACTTAAGTGTAAGAGCTTTTAGCCAGTGCTATGTGTGCAACTGTCTCGTTACAAAACATGACAAGTTTTATATTTATTTTGATTTCTATAAAATCATTCCTGTTTTGCCAGAAGCCACTGGAGCTGACAGGGCTTCAGTCAGTGGTGAGATACGTCTCACTATGTTTAGCGATTTATGATGAGCTTATGCAGCACATTATAAATTAAATTACCTATAGTGTGACTTGGATGAAATATATGTACCATAAGAAACTGAAATTGCAAAATACATAACATTTCAATTCAATGGGTTAAAATTGGTTTGCAATCATTTTGGACGTTCATATGTCTGTAAAGCACTTTAGATCTGCCTTGTTTAAAAATTGTCTTGCCAACACATTCATTCATTCATAACAATGTTTTGGATTATTTAATATATATAACTGAAATGTGAAAGACTATTTTCTGATTTTGTACTTGCAGAGAATGCAGGATGCATTTTTATGAAGTATATATATTTTTTCATACATGAGTATGTATCTCTACTTTTACTGGTAAAGTGAAATTCTTTCCTGAGTGGATTCAGGTAAAATGTGGTTCTTTTGAACCTAAGACCTTCATACCTCTCAAAATGTAGAAATATCTGTGTCATACAGCTTCTACTACAATGAAGCCAAAGCTTCTCTTGTTTTATGTGGTACCAAACCATGTGTTTTTTGTTTGTTTTGTTTTATATTGTTGTTATGTTTTAATTTTTATTTCCTTTCTGATGTGTAAAAAAAATTCTAATGCAAAAGCACAAACGACAAACCTCAAGCAAACACACACACAAGCAGAAAAAAGGACACTGGTGCCGTGACTTAACAGTTTAATGTAAATCCAAGACAAAGTGTGATTACATTTCTACACATATACAATATGCATATGTGAGCATACAAATTCTCATTAATAACTCGATTCACCTCGGAGACCGAAAAAATGATCAAAAGTAACAGTGAATAACAAGCTATAACATAGTTCACCACAACGCGAGCCCCTTCTCACCCTACAGTTAGTAAAGAGGACAATTAAAATAACTATATTCTTCTATTTGACGAAGCTGTTTGTCTGTTAAAATCCTCCTGTAAAATTTACAATGCTATCATTAGTTTTTTCGAAGCCTAATATAAATTCACTCCATTTTTCTACAACGAAAATGATTAAGAGAAGCACACAACATCATAATGGTAACACAAGCGCTTAGTAGCAAGTACTCAACTTGTTAGGAGGTTTAATTAATCCTTCTTCTTATTGTCATTATTATATTTATTTAAACATTCTATAAAGCCAGTAAAATATCCATTCTCATAACATACTTAATAATATTAGGCTAAGGAACAGGGTATACATAGAACGCTACATCAACAGATTGAAATAATAAGACATCACACCCCAATAAACAAAAGTAAATAAGAAAAGACAATTAACAGAGAAGTATATTAGGAAATACTGCAGCACACATTAGCTTTATCGACAAAGAATGAGATTTTACACCATTGAGAAACCATACAGCAATGGACACAAAAGGGGGTCAGGGTTTGATGCACTCTTAGGTCTTTAGAAAATGTAAATAAACTGACTTGCAAAAAGGTCGTTGTGCAAGTAGCTATCTAAGCATTTCAGCTACACCAGTTCACTACCATAATTCTGAAGGATGTAATGAAAGGAGCTGTAAATTTGACATGAACTCTAGGTTAAGATGGGTATTTTTGTAGTGTAAACAGGGAAATCTGTATTTGCACATAGCTTTGGTCTACCACTTCCAGATTCTGTTTATTCAGTTTAACACAACTAAAATAGCTGACTTTGCCTAGAGATCTCTCTGCAGTTAATTGGAAAAGCAACATTCACATGAATTAGGGTCAAAGGATCTTCAAATTGGGGATTTAAGGTGGTGGAAATTAATTCATCCTTTTGTGTGGTTGTACGCGAATTAGAATAAATGATTATTGTAGGGAAAAGAATAGTAATTGATGAGTGATGGCATCAAACCTTGACCACCTCACCCTGAATTCCCCCAAGGAATAGCCAGCAAAAGGAGCAGATCTCCTCAACAAAGGTTAAAAAACAAAAACATACACTCATATCCAAAAGGGCTTTAAGAATGCTTGTGTAGCTAGATGATGCATTTCCTGGTGACAGAAAGTACATCAACACATGATTAATCCACCTAACACCCTTTTGTACTTTGGGAAGCAGCTGCAACTTTGCCAAATGACTTTTCTTTTTACTGTAAGAGTTTGTGGGTTTCTGTTGCAGGTTGCCTGTTCGCGTCTTGCTTAGCTTCAAGTCACCTTAGAAGAGTTTGTCTGTAGAAGACTAATGTATAGCACTGTGTGCCATGCTCTCAGGAATGTTTCTTGGTGTTTCCAAAGCTCCAGGAGGACTATTCACAATAACACCATGAGCAGAGTTGGAAGTTTGAGTGTATTTAGTAGGATAATGCCAGGCTTCATAGAGAGTGAGACGCTGCCTTATTCAGTTTTCTCTGATTTAAATGTCACCTTAAAACTTTAGAGGTATTGTTGGTTATTTGGAAGGCAGTACTCTAACAATAAAGTCACTAGCTGGGAAGGCTATGCTCACCTCAACAACACAGAACGTTTTTTACACTCTATTTAAGCACATTTTGGTAATTGTAAGGTCACTCAATCTACGTTAATGCTCACATTTCTGATTCCCCCCTTCTTTTTTCTTATTTTTTTATAAAACACAAAACACTGGTTATGTGAAACAGCGTGATAGACAACAGTATCATACACGTCAAGTTATTTCCCACAATGTTGCGCATACAGGGCTTCTCTTAATTGGATGTTTCATTTGAGAAAATAGTGATTATTCTATAACCCCTAATCATGAGGACAGTGGTAATTTTACACAATTTGTCTCATATGGGATTTTGCTGGAGATCAGATGTATAATTATTGCATCATGCATGGCCACAAACAGTGTAGAAATTATATTAAATGGTCACCCACTGAGAAAGATCTAAAGCCATTTCAGATGTTGCAGGTCACATATTACATTCATTTTTGCGCAGGTGACCATGGTTTTAAAGGTATAGTTGGTACTCTTTTGATTAATTCATTTTTACATCTCATTCTATTCCATGGCACGCTAATGTAAAACAAACTTTTTTTTTTTTTTTTTTTACAAATTCATTTTTTTTACAACACCAATAAAGCTACAACATGAACAGCATAAAAAATAACTGGCTTATAAAACAATTTGGAGAGAGGTTAGACAAATATTGATCATTCAGTCTCGACAGGGGCCAAGTGTGAGGAGTAGTGGAAGTGAAACAGAGGAAGCTTCAAAACAGACTGCAGCGCTTCTCATAGTTGAATGTCTAGATTCTAAACAAACTCAAGACTGTGCTGTATACATTAAGTACGTCAAATCCTCCCTGTGTACTTGCACACATGCACTTGCTTGGGGGTTAAAACAACATGACCAGAAGTTATTGCCTATATGCTCTAGCAACGTTGTAGAGGATTGCTTGTACTGTACTGTGCTGTGCTGTACATGGTCAATCTGTTTAATTCTTTGGTGGGAGGAGCGGAAAAGTCAGAGCGTGACGACACCATCCCCGTGCTGACGAGAGTGGGGACAGGACAGCAGTGTAGCATGGGTAACGCCAAATTCCCTAAAACAGTGGAATGTTTCAGTAGTCTGTCTCATAACAGAAGAGCCAAAAGATTTCAATGGAAAAATCATCTCCCTTATGCGCGTGTGTGCTTAGGCCCCAGTGACCTATAGGAAATTAAGTAGATCTAATAAAATAAAAAGACAACAACAGAACAAAGAAGAATGATGTAACCAGCAACGTACTATGTAATCACATCTTTTAAGTGCCCGGACCCAAGGCTTGCATGCTGGAGCTGATGGGGAGTGGAGAGTTAGTGGGGAAACAAGTACCAGGATGAAAGACCACTCTGGGGTGTGGCACCCTCAAACCAAGTATGTATCTATAAGAGCCCCATTGGATTATCATCAACTCAACACTTACTATCATCAGCAGTGTTGCAACACTTTACACAGGTGCACCCACCTCCATGGAATACTAAATATTACTGTACACCAACCCCCAGGTTACAAAATAGAAATGAGCCTGACATATAATAAAAACACACACACTCTGATAAAACATCCACAAGAATTATTGCAACAATCTCTAAAAATAAACACAACATGTACTACAGCCATGTCAAAAAGTTCAAGATAATGTTAAGTTAAAAAAAAAAAAAAAATCACTTCAAATGCAAGTACTATGGCATAACAAAGAAGGAGAGGGGGAGGCTTTCACTAAAACCACCAGCAGTTCTGATGTGCCCACGTTCATGAGGACAAATGAACAGAGGAGATTATTTGTATCATTGGCTACAAGAATAAATGATGTCTGTTAAATCAAGCAGCAAACACACAAAGCAACAGCCCTATTGGTTCTCTAAGTGTTCAGGTATCCCATCTGGCTGGCGTGGCAATGTCTGTGGTGTATCTGATTCGAAGACAAATGGACACTGGCAACAAATTGTCCACAAGGTGCCCTTCCAGGTGTATGCTGTGGCATTTCCCTTCTGTTCTTTCCTGCAGCTCTGCAATGCTACCCAAACCTCAAACGCAAAAACTTCCAATTGTCTTTGCTGGAGAAACAAACAGCTACAGCAAAAGAGAAAGAGAGAGAGAAAAAAAGACGACAACAAAAGGATTCATGTCACAATTCTAAGTGTGCATTCAGGTAAGGTAGTGCCCCCTGCGGCTCCTACCAACCATGCGGGCTCAGTGTTACTATCAACCTGCTCAGTGCCAACTTGCTACCATTTTAGTCCCATTTAAGATAGAGTTTCACCGTGCCCTCCACAGTCCCTACCTAAACTGACCCTATGCTTTCAACCAGCCCCCCTCACTCGTGCCTACACAGTATCTCGCTCAAACAACCCTCGATACTCTGTCTCTTTGCTGCAGCCAGGCTATCTCTAGCCTCACAGAACCACCCTTATGGCAACGATCACTTTCTGTCAGGCCCTTCTTTCGGACTAGCTTTTAACCTTAGAAGAAAAAAAAAAAACAGACCTCTACTGTGTCGCAAACATTGTACTGTAACTCATTCCCTGTACATGAAAACTGAGCTAATATCTCTGCTCTGTAATCACGATGCATGAATTCCCTTGTGTGAGTAAAAAAAAAAGCAATGAAAAAAAACCCAAAATATATTCCAAACTAAAGCCGCAATTTGGGTGCCACTGTGATAAGAGGTTTACAGCTACAGCTATACTGTACATTTTCATATTTACATTAATATTCAGAGCAAATGTAACAAGAATTCATCTATGACTTTGGTAAGTACCCCAGGCAAGTTATCTCATGCACACATCATAAAATAGCTCAGCGTGATACCAACTCTGACATTAATCTTCATCATCTATAGTCAGCTGTCATTTAGGACGAGAAACAGCAAGGGCTGAGCCTACACCTGGAAGAGAGCTACAACTGCCCCGACTCGGATGTCAAACCAGGGAAACATGTCTCTCTAAGTATAGCTATAGTCTCGTGTGGCTTTCAGGATCCAAGCCAAGTAAACTGTGTCATTATATCTGTAAGGCACTACGAGGGAACAATGGTCAAAACCTAACGACTGAAGAGGGTTTTGAGGAGGTGGACTACACACGCATGGCTGACAGTAGCACACACAGACAATCACGTTGTACATGCCTATGTTATTATAACCACTTTGTGCAATCACATTGAAAAAAGAGGAACAAAAAAAATCTATTGGTATCAGGAAAAAAAAAAAAAATCTTAAAACAAACAGGTGCAGACTGCTACATTCTAAGGACGGGGCCCAGCTAAGACACCTAGCTAAAACTGAAGTATCGTCATAAAGTTGAAACAAAAAGGAAAAATATCTATAAATACACTAAAAAGTTTGTTGTCTTCTGTTGGTTATATTTCCAGAAGCCTCCTCGACCGGAGAAGGTGGAGCGGGGGAAGTTGCCTCTCCTTTCTCCCCACACCATGAATGATTTGGAAATATTAAGACAGTTCAAGGCCATCAATATTTTTTTCTTTGAAGAGCAGCAGGTTTCCGTATTTCACCTTCTCCCAAAACTCTTGGGATTCCAAACTTCCAGTCAGTAACCCCTGTTCAACTGTCCTTCCCAAATTTAAGAGGGGAAAAATAAAAGAAAACAAACCAGAAAACCTCCACTGTCCCAAAAGGCGTCTTTCAAACCTCCCTGTAAAACTAATACAACATAACTTTCCTCATAAAGTAAAGCAAAGGATTGACAAATAAAAGAAAAAACTGGCCCTTTCAGGGAGAAAAAAATAAAACTGAAAGAAAATGTCTTGAACTATACCCCTCTGAAATTCATCTTTCCTTTATCGAGAGGCTGTGAATCTTTTGTTTCTTTTTCTCTCTGTCGTTATATCTTCAAGTTATGCGTGACAGTTTCATAAGGATTGCATGTTCCTCTGTCTTTGTTTAAGTTTGAGGTTGAGGAGACGATGTTCAGGATGTCAATGAGGCTCAGGGCGGGTGGGTTTGGGGTGGGGTGGGGGCAGCAGTGTTGGGTCAGGTTCTCCAGTGTCAGTCAGTGTCTTCTCTAGAGGTAAGGGTACTGGTTGACCTTGGTGGGGCTCAGCGGGTATCCAGTGTAGACAGTGGAGGCGGGTGAGGCGCTGATGTAGGCCTGGTGGGCGAACTGGGCCTGGTACTGACTGTGGTGCAGGGTGGGCGAGGGCAACACACGGTGGCCCATACTGACTGGGACCTGGTGGACGATGCTTGGTGGGTAGCTTCCGTGCTGAACTGCATGACGCGCTGAGCCTTGTGACGCCACCAGGTGGGCCACGGTTCCGGTGGAGCCCAGAGCAGCAGGAGCTGTGTAGGTGTAGAGGTGGGGCTGACTAGGCAGGTGTGTGGCAGCCAAGTGCGGGTGGACGTTGCCTGTGTGAGAGGGGCTGTTATGATGAAAGGAGTATGGGGCCTGAGTGGCGATGGTGGGAGTGATGTAGGCCTGTTGGCGCCGATGACCTCCGTTTCGCTCGGCTACCATGTGCTGCTGGGCCTGGAAGACAAGATGATAGATATTTAGAGGCCAATGAATCTATTTCCCAAAGTGTCAAACTATTTAGAGCTTTCACACACATATTCGCACATACCTGGCTGAGATTGAGAGGCTGCTGCTGGAGGGGGTGTGGCCCTGAGCGCTGCTGTCGGTAGGACCCACCTCCAGTCACGCCCCCAGTTACGTGATTATTGCCAGACACCACTCCATTGGAGGATTTGAACTTGTAAGCTGAATTTTGATGGTTCATTGCATCTGCACAGGAGGGGATACAAGATGGATTCATTGGAAAGCAGCAACTTTAATATCTAACGACATCTTAGTTACTAGCAATTGCATGAGGTTGTCTTTTAGAGTCTGCCAAAGATCTTTACCTGGCATCAGGCGCTCACACTCATTCGGGACTTCATTGTTCTGGGTTTTGAGAGGGGGGATGATGATAGTGCGGGGGTTCCCATTGTTGTAGTTGTCCAGTATGGTGTTCTTTGTGTCGTAGCTGTTGTTGTTGGGGGGTCTGGACTCCACAGTGTAGGGGCTGTTGTTGCTGGAGCAGTCGGAGTCGGGTGAGTCATGGACCGTCACACAACTAATGACATTCTTCCTTTGCTTTGAAGATGAGCTGGGGAATCAAGGGCATCAGAGAGAGAATTTCAGCTCAAGGAAAACATTTAAAGTACTATAGGAAATTTATTTTTCACTACATCTATAATTATCTCTACATTCTGGAGATGTGATGGCTATGTGAAAACATACATCTTATTTGTTTTGACAAATTATATATCTTTTGTACCTTTGCTAGTTAAGTCTCTGTCACTTCCTACTCAGAATCATTTGCTTTGTGTTTCATTATAACACATTATACTAACTTCATTTCATCAGTATTATATACTCTGTGCCCCAGAGACAATCACTTGATTAGCCCTAAGTGCACATCAAATTGCATTTTACTGTCACATGGTCATTATTTTACAAAAACAACAAGGAAACTTCTATACTTTGAAACCAAAATGAGATCACAAAACAAATAAAAGTTGTTTTAAAAGTTTTAAAACTGTCAGTGGGGGGACAATATGTCTATTACACTTATAAGCACTGCATATAAAGACACTTCTAATTGTACATGAAAAAGAACCACATAAATAAAAAAGACCAACCTGTTATTTTGTTTATGGTCGTCCTCTTCATCTGTGTCACTGCTGATGGTAATGATGCTGACTGCTGGGCTGGGCGTGTCGGGGATGATGATGGTCTGTCTGGGGACGTGGTGCTGGTGCTGATGGTCACGAGTGGTGCTGGAAGCCTGCTCTGCTTCACCAGCCCCCCACCCGCTGCCCCCACATGGCTGCGGGGGCGGACAGTTGGAGGCCGTGCTGTTCTGTAACACGGCACAACGTGGGGGCGTGTTCTCCTTCACCCTCTTGGAGCGCTGCGGGGACAGCACCGCCTGGGAGGATGACACCTCGTAGGCTGACATGTTCCTGATAGAAAGACAGGGACAGCGTGAGTACCTTATAGATGGCGATAAACACATATCAAAAAACTATGAGACACTGTGATCTTATTGTGATGATCTTTTGCTGCCAGGATGATAGATTATAGTATATCTAGAGCCACCTGAGTGTTAAAGAGTACCTGGCAGACATCTGGTGCTGTTTGTTCTTTTTGGAAGAGGAGCTGTTATTGGTTGAGTGCTGCCTCATAACATGAGCCACTCCCACATTGAGCGTCTGGTTGGACGGGAGTGTGACGTGGCCGGCCAACAAGGCTGGTTGCTGCATGATGGGATTATAATGGCTGCTATGAGGGTGGGAATTCCTGTAATATAACACAGTTTTAAGTTATCACAACAATTTGAAACCTGTAATTGGTGCATCTATGCACAAATACTGAAAAATACTTTGATATATGTATCAAGATAATCAAATTCAGCATTGGTGGGGGGGTGAGGATAAATAGGAATTTCCCCACACAAGCCAGCAGGTGGCAGCAGCTAACTTATCTAAAAAAACCCAAAAGAGAGGCAAGGGAGAGAGCAAAGAGGGAGGGCAGAGGAGCTGACACCAGCAGCTGTGGAGCGATAGCTCTGCAGAGGAAGTGCGACACTTTCCCAATCGTCTCTCAGAGGACAACAGAGCTGCCACTGGCCAGGAAGGGAGGGAGAGATGGGGAGGGTGGTGTCTGGTCACAGATGGACAGCTCTGAATGATTTTGAGCACACATGGCCCTAGCAGACCCTCAACACATACACATTATATACCTGCATCCTCCTCATCTCCCTGCAAATTGCCCTCTCCCATCTATCTATACATTTATTAAGTCATCGTTGTGACAGTCTATACTCGACATGAGGTCTCTGCATGTACATATATCCCATCTCCCTGAGGTAAAGCTGCTCTTATAAAAGCACCACTGTCCACACAGGAACTGTGATTCCCTGAAGATAAAGGACAAGCTGTCAGAGAGGTACAGACTTCTCGGTCGATCAGTCCTATGCCATACCATCTTCCTATAGCACATTTTGACCTATAAAGGCCATAAAACCACCACTAGCCTGTGTGAAATCCATTTATCTGGCCTGAACTACAGACTTACCCCCGGTATTATGTGCATAAATGTGATTTCACAAAGTGCTTTGATTTGGAAGCTTTAAAATGACACATGTTGACTTATTGGAATTATTCATCCTGCTAAATCTTGCCTGAACAAAGGTGAGCTCAAAACCTGAAGGCCACAATGTTCAGACATCACGTACTCTCCTAAATCAGTTAAGGTTAAAACTGGCCATGAGCAGTTAAAAGAAAGTAAGTAAGTGAGAAAGCAGTGTTGTTCACCTCCAGTTGGCAAGGGGCTGTGTGCTGCTCATGGAGTCAGGGATGACAGTGGCATGCTGGACTGAGGTGTGGGTGAGCTGCTGCCAGGCTGGAGGCAGCAGGATCTGCTGGGTGCCGCTGGGCCAGGCCTGCTGAGGTAGGACAACACAGATTGAGGGAGGATAAACAAAGAGGGGGGAAGACAAGGAGAAGAGATTTGAAGGAGTCAGTTGTCATGTCACAAAACATGATAATATACTAACATATATATTATTGTAATGGGGCTGCAAAGT
This sequence comes from Rachycentron canadum, assembly GCA_038496675.1. Lineage (NCBI taxonomy): Eukaryota > Metazoa > Chordata > Actinopteri > Carangiformes > Rachycentridae > Rachycentron > Rachycentron canadum. Next base: position 9,031,105 of record CM076652.1, read on the forward strand.
TACCCATGATTTTTTTTTTGGCATCTTTAAATCTAAACATTATGAATGCATGAGCAAAGGAAACTCATTGAACCTGGCTGATTAGTTTGAGGTTGTTGTGATAAATTACTGTATATTTTCAAAAGTGCATAACAGCTGGCTTCAACTAGCTACTGGGCATGCAAAGTGAACTCCGACAGCTTCAAGGAGACATCCATTGACAAAAGAGATAAGACCAGGACTTAATAAAGTAGGGCTCCTTTCTTTCTGTGCTTGTATATGAGTGACTGAGCCGATGTGAGTGTGTGTCTGTGAGTTAGTGTGATTATGTGTTTGACTTGAGTCAAGCCAACCTATGTTCTAATTAAATTCATAGGCCTATTCAAGCCTTTTGTGAAAGAGGCTACTTTGTATTTCTGACGCAGAGCAGGAGGAGTATCAGGCATAATATGCCCCGAAATGTGCCAAGATGAGTATGTGTACATGCAAGCCTGAGCGTGTTGGTGTGTTTGCCTGTGTGTGTGTGTGTGTGTGTGTGTGAGTGTGTGTGTGTGTAACCCTAATAGTTTAATGCAGTTCTATTGATTAGCACTTTAATGTCAGGGCTAATGAATTGTTCCTTTAATACCATTTGCACATCTATTTACAACAGCATCAGTATGTACTGCAGCGTGCACACGTTTAAATAGAGGAAGAGAAAGACAGAGAGACAGGGAGAGGAAAGAGAGAGAGAGCGAGAGAGAGAGAGAGATAAGGTAATCTGTGTAGAGCACGGTAACTTTTTATCTTATGTTTTACCTTTATCTTTGTCTTTAGCTTAACCTTTATCTTTATTTTCATACATTTTGCTTTGCTCTGTCTGTTCTCATTATATTTTGACACAAAATAGTAGACTGGCTACAAGCTTGTGGAAGTTGAATTGTTTTTGTCTGAGGTAGGTTGCAAAGCCCAACCCAACCAGGCTGAAGTGCAGCATGGGGGGGCATCTGCAGGCCGTGGCTGCCTTGTCTGTGCACTGATGACTGACATCTCTAATGGAACATTCTGGAGCTCGTGATGGTCTTTACATCTAAGACCACATTCAAGGCCTTTTATCATCGTGCCATTAAGAGACACTAATACATCCATCCATCTCCTGCTCCTCCTCCTCCTGCTTGCTTTATCTCCATTCCTGGCACTCTACATGCCTCTCTCACTAGGCGTCTGCGTTGTGTAACCAGCCTGTCTGCCCTGAAATGGTAACCCAGTTAAGCAGCCGTTTTCTTTCTTCTCAGAGCCTACCATCACTATCAGCAGCCCACCGCCTCCCACCTCGACCTACACTCCCAGGGTGAAAACCCTTTGTCACCTCAGGGCTTTGAAAGCCCCAGCTCTCGCTGCACAATTGTTTCCACATTTTCTGCATTCCTGCTCCAGATAAAGGTCCTGCTGGTTTCCCTGCCGCCCTGCTTGGAGCCTCCTTCACTCCCCCCCAACGCACACCCAAGGAGCCTGGGGTTAAACTTGCATGGGTCTGAGGTGGGCGAAGGGTGCAGGGGGGTGGGGTGTCAGTGAACAGTGGGTGGGTGAAGGCACAGGTGTGGAGAATGCAACCAAGAGACAAACAATCAAGCGTGAGACCTCCTATAGTAATGGAATAATACACACATGCACACACACACACACACACACACACACACACACACACACACACACACCACACACCCAGTTATTAGGTGTGCTGCTCGCTGGCCTATATAAACCATCTGCTTACGTTAACTATTGCCTGTCTTTGTTTAACATGTGTGCAGACAGAGGTTACAGTGAACACCTGCAGAGCATGGCAGAGCAATGTATGAGCTGCACTTGATATATCAATTAATGCAATTTGAGTTTTTCTTAATAGATGCTTTATTTATCTTTTCCTTTGATTGAGCCATCATATCCATGAAACTGGTGATGCGAGTTCTCTGGTCATGCAGAGCCTCATCCAAGCTTCCCCCTGACCTTCCAGGATCCTCTGAGGCCTGTAATTTGGAGCGCCTGACTTGGAACCAGCCCTAGAGCTAATCACCATTTGGTATCTGACAGATTAACCCGCCATAGAAATACAGGCACACTCACACATACACACACACACAGGGCTTGCTGCCTGCCTGCCTGCCTACTGCATGATTAACTGGAGATAAGGGAGTGCTTCAAACTCCCTGGATTCTCAGGGATATTTAAAGCCATCATGGAAATTTCCATAGGGAAAGAGGTGGTGTGGCAATGGAAGTGGTCTACACTGTGCGTGCATGTGCAGAGAGAGTGATGCACAGTCACTCTCTGTTACTTCCAACAACTGTATATTAGCAACTAAAGCTCCGGCTCTGCTGCACAGGCTCCGGTGAAGGTCTTCTCTGTGTGAAAGGCTCCTGCCTTTGTGTGCATCAGACCGTGGCGGCCTCAGCCTCCAGGAGAGTGGGGCAGCAGGGAGAGAGAGCGAGGGGGAGAGAGTACGAGGAGAGAGAGAGAGAGAGGCAGGGAGCAATGCACAGAAGAGTGTTCAGGAAAAAACAGCTGCCAGCAGGAGCAGGGTCACGAACATTGAGTGATTTCCAGCCCCCATCAATAGATACTATTCTTAGTGAAGGCTTATGAAAAGAAGGACGCAGAGAGCTTTGTTTGAATGTGAGCAGTTCCAAGTCTCACAGGCACTGTTATTGTTAAGATCCACAAAAGTCTATTAGTTTTCTCTCTGTGATAATTGTAAATCTACCTACCTGTGTAAGCAGGCCAGGTTGGATCTGCAGAGGCTGGGCACCAGGGGCCTGTGTCACTATGGGAACAGCATTCTCCATCCGCACAGAGTAACTGGTGTGCTTGGAAGGGGATGCCTGCAGCCCTGTGCATAAATAAAGCACACATACAGACAATGTCAACGAATGAGTGCAACAATACTTCCCAAATCTTTTACTTATTAACAACACCATGTGATCTGCACAGTAACAAGGGAGGGCTCAGTTAACAGGTTATATGTGCAAACTGATTTATCTGCATTCAACAGATGTCAAAACTTTTCTGGTATGTTCAAATATAGCAATGTTACTGAGAAAAACAAAAACAGTAGTCATGGCAATAGTATAAAAACGGTTACTAATAATGGAATTTCATCACCCATTCCACAGAGAGAATAAATGAACAAATAAAACAATGCCTTGGAGCTCTTCTGTCCTCCCAGTGCAAACACAGTGGAGACAAGAAGTGTGAGTAAACATTACACAAAGATATTAAATTAGCTTTAAAATGATAAATTGACTTGTGATATGTTATGATGTGATTGACACTACCACACTGAATTGCTAGGCTAAAGCTGTGAAAGAAAAAAATCTAAAGAAAAGAAAAACAGCTGATTCCAGCGCCATATTTATGGTACCCGATAAATGTTGAAAGCAAATACTAGTCTGAAGGTTGAACTAGTTGATTGTAACTTTACTAACATCATGACCCGTATTTCAGGTGTTCATGGCTGAGATCTTGTGTTTTGCACAGATCACGTCTCATTCTGTCCATCCATGCTAATGCATACTGACAGCTTAGACCTCCTTACCTTGGAAGCCAGGTGGGCAGACAATGAGCGCCTGCTGGAACGGGTCGGGGCGGGCGGCGCAGAGCTGAGGAGCCCCCGGCTGCAGGGGCATGCTCCTCTGGGCCACGGCTGCCATGGAGGCAGCTGAGGGCTGGTAGAGTGCAGATTGGTAGTTTAGTATGGAGACATCAGGACTTGCAAAGGAAAGGGTGGCATTGTTGGTGGTGGAGGAGGGAGCCAGGTTGGTGGCCTAAAGGAATGATGGGACCAAAATAAAAATCATGAGAGTGGAGGATCTGATGGGAGGGACAGGGAAGTGGAAATGATTCAAGGAGGGAAGGCTGAATAGCAGGAGTGGTAAAAAACAGAAAGGTGACAGCACCTTAAGATGCAAAATAACCACTAGATCAAGAGCAGATGGATGACAGGACATCCATCATAGATAAAAGCCAATAGAAGAATGACTAAATTGGACAACTGATTTGAATGTGTTTTAAAATATGCGCATTGTTGATTTGATTAATTATAGGGAGAGAAAGAATGTGAGGAGAGATGCAATCAATGCTGTAATTCTTAGCCATCAATAAGCAAAATGCCACCAGAGCAAAGAGCTGGGATTTTATATCATTTACAGCATTTACTGACCTTATGTCCTTAGAATACAGTAATGCACTGCTTGACAGGAAATGTATACTGGCTATACTGACAACATACTGTACATGAATTGATGCTTTATATACCCGAGTGCACAATTAAGAAACAATTAACCACACAGCAACACAAACTTATTACCACACTTAAATGAGCATAAAGTCATAAAGACAACACATCATAATCTCATGTAAATAGTACAGAATAATGAATCGATATAATGAGCCACAGCAAAATTTGACATTTCATGTCACAACATCACTATCTAGCCTCCGAATCAATACGCCTGACAGGAGTAATATTTCACAGCCAACAGTCATTCTATAATTATGTAAGCCTAGGCCACTCCAGCATGTCTTGACCATTAATAAGACATGTGGAATACTCAGACCGCCGAAGAACATCCTAGAGACAAACAAATGCTTTTAAGAGACACCGTTCGCTCAGCTTGTAAGAAATATTTGCTCCACAAGACACTGTCTAATTTTAGCCCTTTCATTACGCATACATAGGGGTGGAGGGAAATACAGAGACGGCGCTTTCAATTTTCATTTGCTCTCTTTAGCGTGTTCAATGAACACCAGGGGAGGGAACATAATCAATACGGCACTGTGGCATTCATCATAAACAAGCACGGGAGCAGCAAAATACAAGCCAAAGATGCGTTCCAGCCTTGCAAATGAATCGAGCTTAATAAATCACTAACTTAAGTCTGTCTATATGCCCTGAGAGCCAGGCGTAGAAAAGACAAGCCGAGGGAATGTTAATCCATTTAAATCACAGCAAGATGTTTTTTTTTTTTTTTTTTTGTCGCATGCTACACAGTGTGAGCTGGCTCGATATAGTTGGTGATAAAGAACTCTGTTTACTAAAGAATGAGGAGCAGGAAGGGAGAAAGCCGGAGTTGTAACTAAGCACAATCTGGAAAACCTTGCAACCCGACGCTCTGTGATTCCGGCAGTAGCCAAAAGTCAGCAGTTTCGATTCACAGGCCGTACGAGAGCGAAGCGGTAAAGCACCACGGGCTCAACCCAGAGAGATGGGAGGGAAGAAGAGAAGACAGAGGAGGACAGGAGGGAGAGGAGGGGAAACGAGAGGAAGCCTGGTAAAGGGATTCTTAAGGCCTGAAAGCCCCAGAATGCAAGGCAAGCAGGAAGTAGGGCTTGTCATGTGTGTAATCAGCACTTTGTGACTATCCCACAGGACCTGGGGCACAGGCAGAAATGCAGGCAGACAGATATACATGCACCACGGCTGTAAACATGGAAACATGCAGACAGTGAGAACAGATGGGAAAAAAAAAATAAAACAAAGGGACAAATAGCTGTTCAAGGGATGCTAAGCTGTTCATCCACTGATGTTTGGCTTTTTGAGGTTAACACATTATTGGACTGCCTGTCTTAGCAAATACACCATTCATATTTTTTCTTTTAGTGCTTGAGCTTGGCTTTAATTATCCATTTTGACACGGCATATATTTTACCATTATTTTGAAGGTCACATGCTTGCTACTACTTACTATACAGTACTTTTCTATACTTTTTCTTTCTTCATTTGCATCCCTTTAAAGACACTGCATATAATTGTCTCTATTATAATTTTACTGGAACCCACTGTGGAAATGCAATAAACCGCAACTAAAACAAGAGGCTTGCATCTGCCAGCAAACACATTCAGTGGCTGCATAATGGCTTGCTGATGAATAGATGGATGTTTATTTTTTCAGTTTTACCTGGCTGTGCACAGTGTTCAGCTGGTTGTTGAAGGTCATGGTGAGGTTGGTGGAGGTGCTGGGGGCCACATGGGTTATAAAGGGCGTCTTGCTCTGGTTGACAGTGTCGTACATGTTGACACGACGCTTGCAGATCTCCATGTTTTGGAAGCACGACTTCACACTGTGCAGAGAGCGAGAGGAGGGAAGGAGGGAGGGAATGAGTGAGTCTTATAACAGTTGCAGATGTTGCTTCACCGTTCAAAATAATAATTAATAATAATAAAAATGACAACAACAGAGTTGGCTCGTACTGTGTGCTGTGTGGGAAATCGAGGAGATGCGACATAGTGACAAAGGGGTGGTTGAGTGTTTCGATGGGGGTGATCCTCTTGTCTGCGTCGATGGTCAGCATCTTGGTTAACAAGTCGATGAACTCCCTCCTGTCTGCTTTTTCTGCGAGCATGTCGCTCCCCTCCAGATCTGATGTCATGTTCACCTGGATGCATGAAACAAACACAGATACGGGCTTCTTAGTATTTCAAATGGCTGATTGAGTATTCAAGGACTCGAATGTGTCTGCAGACGTCAGAGAAAAATCTCTCCCGTGGTTCATTCCCATAGAGAGACCTATTAATACTCACAAGGCCTCATCAGTTAGGGTGTCAGTTTGTGTGTCACAGAGCCCAGTGATAACCTTGCACTTTAGTGACATTATAAACATTTGCACTGGTATTCATAGCACCACTTGAAATATCTCCTGGCGCCTCCACCGAGATTTTTATCTATTCCTAAGATGTGAAAACAAACAAAAAACATGGACCCAATAAATGCTGCCATTGGCTGGTCGTTAAAGAACCCTTTCACAAAGAACACAGTTTCTGAGTGCCTCTGAAAAAAAGCTGACATAAGACAACTTAACCTAAATATGTTCTGAGGCAGTTCTGGGAAGCTGCCTTGGAACATCATGTTGCTTCATCTGTATTAAGCACTGCAGCTTAGGTCGTGGATAAATACAGGGGAAAGCAGCAGATTTCTGTTTGATGCAAATCTACATAACTAGGAGAAAATGATTTAGTAGGCAGGGAAGTCACTCTGGGGTCTGGGTTTAACTTTTAGGGTTGTCATGGAGGGAGGAATGAAGGAAGAAGGACAAGGTCATCATATAGCCTGTCTGGGCTGCAGCGAACAAGCAGATTGTCAGGCAATGTGAGGACAGGCACAGGGACACTGGCAACAAACAGGCAGCCTTGTTTATTGTGGTACTGCCATGCAGAGGTAGCAGGCCTGTTTTTCATAAGGACGCAGCGCCTTATCTGTAGGCCTGCTCCAGGGGCTATCAGATGTGCTGCCAGTCAACACCGCAAATCTGATTCAGTTCTCTTTCTCTATGCAGGTTATTCAGGCTCTGTAGCCATTCCTCTCTGCTTGCCATCTCCGCTGGCTGTGATAAAGGAATAATCTGCAGAATGAGGTGAGAAATAATCACATTGTCCTCCACCAGTCGAAGAGATGACTTTGGGAAATGCACAGTTTGGTGGCACATCCATAGCATGTGGCTGAGGTGTGCCCCAATAATCAGACTGGATAAGAAGAATCTTAAAGGAGAATAGAAATAAGTTCCCTGTCATCAATTTAATTAGATAGAAAAGATTTTTTCAGGCTTCATTTTCTTTCAGTAACAGCAAGAGGCGGCGTTTGGCATTTTGAAGTCTTGAATGAAAATGGTCTATAAAGAACACAGGGGCTTCCACTAACATGGTCAGCCTTGCATGTCTTGCATGTCAACGGCTGTTTATGGAGCCACATCTGTGTTGTGAGGAGCCCTGACATGCCACTCTGGAGTAAGGGCAGGGATGGCAGATGTCGAGCAGTGGGACAGATTGGGCTACGCCTCAGGAGATGTGGAGTTAGGCATGCAGGATGCAGGCCCCTCTTCTACACAGCACTACAACATGTGCAGATTTGCCCATAAACTTTATTTCTCAGTAGGAGGAGAGGCAGAAGGACGGAAGAGTGTATTTAAGTGCATGTAATAAAAGAATGATAAGGTGAAGAACATGCTGCTATGAACAGAGATATCGAATGATTGCAGATCAAAGTGAATCCATTTTTGAGCAGTTCTGGCCTTTCTTCCATCTGTATCGGGCCATTTGCTGTAAGTTGGTCTCTGATTTACTCAAATTAGATATACTTGTGACTAAAGCCTCCCCACATTTCCCACGACTGAAAGGAGGTTCATTATCTCTTCCTGGCACCCAGCCCCTCTGTCTTGCAGGGCCTTCAGCTATATCATCCATTATACACGCGGAGACAGATGTCCACAAGGCTGACTTGTTTATACGGTTGGGATAGTGAGATCGGGCAAAATAGGCAGTTTTCTCCCACATTAAGCTCGAGCAGCTCTGCTGTATCTCCTCTGTGTTTCTGTAGTAAGCTGAGTCTGGCTGCAAGAGTGAGAGGAAGATGGGACACAGAGCTTGAAGCATAGGAGACAGAGATGACCCAGGGGATATCATACCACTGCAGGTTGGTTTCATTAAACTCTGTGTTGCATGTGTATGTATGTGTGTGTGTGTTAACTGCAAATTCAACAAACCCAGGCAGTGATAGTATCTTGTCCCAGCCAACAGCATGTTATTCCAGACAGGCCTGACAGTGGCCCTGGGCGCTACTGGACAACCATAATTGTCTCCATCACTTAAGTAGCTACATGTGTTACGTATCCAGATAGACAGTTTCCAGAGGCTGCTGCTGCTGCTGCTGGTGGTGGTGGTGGTGCACCAAGATGACCATATTCCAAAAGAAATAATTCACCTGCTTAACTCTTATCTCTTGGCTAGTCTTTATCAGAGGCAGGATCGAGAAGCGTGATGACAAGAGAGTACTGTCAGAGATTAGGAGGGACCTGGGAGAAAACATTGTAATTTTCCATCACCACTGCCGCATCTGCCAGCAAAACCAGCATTTGGCCAAGCAAGGGCGAAAAAAACAACACTCACTATCATCTCTCTGTCAGGCACATCCTATCAAAATGTCATGGCTACATGTGAACTTTCCCACCATGGAGAGATGAATTCACTCTCAGTCGCATAGGAAAGGGATATAAGATATAGCTGAGGTCAATAACAGTGCTTCTCTGCATATAAGTCTATAAGTCACTTACTGGTGTGATGTAAAGTCCTCTAAACAAACAGATTTCAAAAGATAACAGGCAAGGAGAGAGGGGCAAACCAGCGTCATGCAGACACAACATGGCGCGGGTCCCACTGAGCCGGTGTAAAAAACTGGTTGAGACCTTATGTGTGTGCATGTATGAGTTTGTGTGTTCTCAAAGAGAAAAATGGAAGGGGGTGTGCAACATTTTGTACCTTTGCCCTCTACATGCTTACATGTACTGCACATGTACAGAGTCAAGTTGTAGCCACAACACTCGTTCCAGCCTAAATAAGAAAGCAAACTGTACGTATCTAACACGTTAACAAGCCTCACCACATGTTCAGCTCAAATGTTCGTCTGTAACTTATTAGATAGCGGTTAAGCAAAATGAAGAGCAGAGGCAGAGCTGAGGAGGGGTTTTGGTGAACAGCTGCTTTCATTTCACTGCTGTAAAATTCTATAGAGCTCCATCGCATCTGGAGATCAGGTCTTGAAAGGATAAATATTTTAGAGATCTTCAAATATTTGATAGATAATTCTCGGGATGTGATGGATCAAACTGGCCCAGGACCTGAGTAGCCCCAGCAGAGGAAGCTTTGAATGTGAGACAGGTGGATGTGATTGAAACAAAAGACAGAGCAAAAAAAAAAAAAAAAAAATCTATTGTCCAAATCGTGGGAAGGGAAGAGCTGTGCTTTGTGATACTGAAACAACATACCTGTGCCATATCATCCAAGCAGTTGAAGATGTACTTGCGAGCCTCCTTGGACTTGATCCCCGTTTCACCCTCGTGGTCCTCTGGAGTCTGTGGGAGACAAGAAGCAGATGTTCATCTCAAATCCCATCACACTTCCCCTCTGGAAACGCACTATTTACATTTGGCTCATTATAGCCTCTTGTTGTTGATGTGCAGCAGGACTCGGCTTGCCCTCTGAGCAACCCTGGGGTAGCACATAAACACTCATCTAACAGCCAGGGAAGATGGGGGAGACTGCATGTGGAGGCACACACTATATCACACCGAGACACTGTATATACTGTGCTACACCTACACACATTTTACACAAGTTCACATGGACACACGTTTACATAAACTATATATAGTTGCAAAAACAAGTACAAACGCAAGTGACTATAGAAACCTTCTGACTGAATACATGATATTTTTAATTACAGTCAGCAAAGCAATGCAGCTGCTGTTACATGGAAACACGTGGCAAGGTCAAATGGAAGCTGAGCAAGTGCTCTTCAGAGTGGAAAGGACATGGTCAGGATGCCTTATGTTTGACCACATACCAAAGATGTGAGAAGATGATGATGAGTTACAACAATGGTGTCAAGTACAAGTTAATAATTCATCTCTGTGGCATTCTTATAATACCTTTGTCAACCCCCCCCGTCTTGAAACTTTTAAAGAGGGCCTCTTAAGCCCATATATCTTACAGTTTTTCAGAGAGTGCCTAGAAAGTCTTCAGTGTGAACAAACACATGAAACTGTTACGTAATTTTTACCTGACAACAGCTAAAAGCCTGTGGGCGCATGACTTGAGGGCCTGCACACTATATACTCTATATTAACATGTCTTCATTTAAAGGCCAATCATCACTCTCATTGGTTGTTGTCAATGTGGCATGTCGATGGGATTCAGAAGAAATGCACTCGGCTTCAGTCCTAGGCACGGGGCAGGGCAGACATGGAAAAAAACATCACTGTGCTCTGCGGCGATGGATCAGTGTTTGCAATTTGATACAGTCGAGAACTCAGTGTGCAAATTCACTTGTGTGACACAAAAGTTCAAGTTCACTTAATCAGGTTAGAAAAGAAAGGAGCACACCTCCTCATTGAGTGGCCTACATAAAGGGACAGTGGGAGGGGGTTAGAGAAGGCTTGGGTTTCCATTTGCCAAATCCTCTAATGCAGATCCATTCTGCTCTCATAACCCTCTCAGTTTGTTTATAGCCAGAAATAGGCCTGGGTTTCTGGAATATTAATGTCTGGTAAACATTTTGCCCGTGAAGCATGACCCGCACCTAGAAGGATTTTCCAGATGCTACCGGCTGTGTACGTGGATGCGTCTGTATCATTTACCTTAAGTCTCCAGAGAGGGTAGGTGGAGTCAGGGTCTCTGTTGAAGAACCTGGTGGTCTTTGTCCCTGCACTCAATAGATACTCTGCAGGCAGACCCTGAGTCTGTGAGATGTAACGGATCTGAAAGATAGAAGATGAGAAACGCACTCACATCACATGCATGACTGAACCATGAGTTCCATTTAACTGTGGAGCACGGTGAATCTTTCATGCCGATCACAAAAAAAAAAAAAACTTAAAACTTGAGGAGGGGTGTTCTTTTGGCAGCTCGAAAATCTAGACTGACATTAACTACTCCAAACTTATCTGGCTGAAATAGCCACAGCGCCAAAACATAACTTGAGCTTTCAGAGTGGTTTAAGATTGTAAATGCCTAAGTTTTGGGGCCTGTGAAAAACCAGGCAAGCTTGTTCAGTGATGGAGCTCAACTTGCTCAAGGTTTTCCCACTGAGCCTCGTCTGAGTGATAGAGAGAGGGGAACGCAGCAATGTCTTGCTCTGGAGCACAGGGGCTGCGCTAATTGGACAAGTGGCTCTGTGGCATCTGTTCAGATAAACAGGGAGGCTGCGCAAGAATCATCAGGGGCTGTCAGGGGGATTAGAGAAGCATCCCACCCTCCCAAACACACTCACAAGCACACACTCACGGAGGGAGGACACATACATACACATAAACATAATCACACATGAACACAGATTCATGTTCTAGTCCCCCAAAACACAAACACACACGATCATGAGCTGCTCAAAGGGTCAGAAGACAGTTTGAAGGTCCAAGCAATCATGTGTTACCTGATCGTACTCTGAGGCTCCAGGGTAGAGAGGCCATCCCAGGAAGAGCTCAGCTATCACACAGCCCAGGGACCACATGTCTATGGCCTCACAGAACGGCAGGCCCAGGATGATCTCCGGAGCCCTGAGGATAAAGAAAACACAGCATTGTTAGAGTGTTTTTCTTTTATAGCAAATGTATAAGTTCAAGCTGAGCAGAGCTATAATGGGACAAGTGCATTAAAAATTGAGATATACTGTAAGTGCACCATGACTGCATTGTCATTTTCAACACAAAGTCGTATCTGCAAGAGCCTTGTGAGAAGCGTCTCTTCACACTTCCCATGAGCTCATGGAAAGTGGCCCAGTGTGGTACACACAGGTCAGAAGAGGAAATAATCTATGCCGAATATGTAGGAGTGAGCTAGAGACCGTCCACAACTTTTAGTAACAGTCCCAGAGCCAATATGATTCAATTGGAAAACATACACACATAAATTAGGAGCACTTTTTCTTTTTTTTTTTTCAGTTCTACAGGAAGACAGGCGATTCAATTAATTTGCTGTGTCTGAAGGTTGTCATGCTGGCAGTTTCCAAGGTGGCACCTCTCAGATAACTGAATGAACCATGCAGGAGCACCAATCACTGAGCCCCATCTCTGCTTGTGAAACACAGGGACTGTGTGGAGGTAGAAATGCATGCTTACTGTGTTTCACGGTCCACAGCCACAAACCAATGTGGAAGCAATTATGCCATGAAAAATAAAACCAACATAAATATTCTCTTGAGCATGCAATGAGCTTCGTCCGGGTTTTTAGTAGGCTGCTTTCGAGTTAATAATGCCATTGCTTAATTCCCAGACACTGACTTTTCCCAGTCTCACACACACACATACACACACACATACATACAGTGACACACTACTTCGGATCATTTCACTGGTGAAAGGAATAAATATCTATGATTTGATGAAAAAGAAGAAATATTGCTTGAGTTATCTGAACAGCACTGCAGTCCAAAACAATTCCCAAATTTAATTCAACACGTTTTATGTCCTGTCAGAAAGACTAATACACTTCTTGTGAGCTCATGTCTCTGATGGGGCTTAAAATAACCAAGAACATAGTGACTCCGCTCGCTAACAATCCAAACCACTTTCAAGAGGTTCTCAGGCTGTCATCACTATAGGCGAGACGTTTTTTTTGGGCTTTAGCTCTTGTCCTATCTATAACGTTAATATGGACCTATCAACTGAAACCGAAATCCCTCTCTATCAATTAATAACTTATTAACAGCAGGAATCACAGATCACAGGAGCTTAAGGCTGATCTTGGAAAGTTTCTGGTTTACAATGCTAATTACTGTGACCATGGTAACTAGGCTAGTGCCCCCCCCCCTCAGCCACCCACCCCAAGCCTAGGCGGGCTCTGGCAGGATTTTCGGTCGCAGAGAGACAAATGAGGGGCCTGGCCTCGGGCCCGCTGGAACTCTAGGTACCAGGGAAACAGAGAATGTGGAAAACAGCATGGGGGGACGCTATAGGACTTTACAGGCCTGCAGGAGGGCAATGGGTGAGCGGTGTGAGGGCAGCTGGAGGGTTTGGAGGACAATGAATGAACATACCTCACGTATTTAAAAGCAAATTTCTGACTGTAGCCGCCTGCCCCCATTTCACTGCTTGCTGATACGGGGTGGAATCAAAAGAGAGCACAGACATTCCAGTGTAGATGTGAGATATGGCTGACATATAGAGGCAGAAGACTCCGACTGGATAGACGAAAAGGACAACAAAAACTAAAACAAGTCAAATAGAGAGCGAGAGAGAACGAGAGAGAGACAGTTCTGGAGAAGCAAAGACAGAAATAAAGCAAATGAGGGGGAGCAGCGCTTTGCTCGGTGAAGAGCTCCTGTCACAGAGGGTGGTTATTGGGGTCTCAAGGGCAGCAGTGGAACAGACACCAAGACAACGCTCTAGCAACAGTATCTTAGGGCACCATTACACACCAATACAAAGACACCTTCACACACAATGAGTCGAGACGTCTATCAAGGAGCTGCCAAAGAAACATAAAGGAGCCTGCTAGGAGGTGATAGAAGAGGGAACGGTCTACTGAAGGTAAGGAAGAGAAGAGATGGACAACAGGATCAGCATGATCTTCCTCTAACAGCCTGTTAGGCAGGCTGGAGTTTCACTGAGGACATCATGGAGCGGGAAAAATAACAGCTGCACACACAAACAGGTACACCACCTCACAGAGAAGCAAGTGCACCAAGAACGTAAACTCAAAACTTTATATATATATATATAAAAATTTCCTGTGGCCCTTTCACCTTCAGACAGAGATATACTCAGTCAAACTTGATGATGAATCCATGAGTACATGTTTATATGCAGATTTAACCATCCTATTATCCAGCATGGCTTTGAAGGCTTGGTCAATTTAAAATCTTTGGAAACTTAAGTCAAATCATTTAAACACTTTGTTTCATGACAAAACTCCATGACAAACACAGAACAACACACAAAAGTTTGTGAAGATTATGTTCTATTTATACATTCAAAGATCATTGTTTGTACTTCAGCTCTTTGCTTATCATGCTGTCTGTGCAGAAATTGATAATAGAAGCAGCCAACACTGTGACATTGTCATCCCAGCAATGTGTTTTGTTTTTTTTTACCTATGCAATAGCTTTACAATATAATGAACCCAATATATTGCCATGACCCCCTAGTTCTGCTGTGCATTTGTAATCTAAAAAGGATTCACACATTCTTACACACACACAAAAACCCACAAAATATATACCTCCCTCTTTTGTATGAGTATGAGTTCTCCCAAAACCTTATTTGACTTGACCAAAAATAGGTATGAGCTGCAAAAGAGATGGGCTGGTTTCACAATACAAGGCTGCTCAGCTGCAAGTGAAGTCTCCCCATCAAGACACATTGTGGATGTGAAAGCCGCAGGAAGCCCTTTCATCAGATGGTCCTCGAGATCATTGCAGTTCCAGCAGAGACATGTAAACCGTAGGACCTTCAACTTCAACCACAACTTCCAACATCAGTTATTATGATGTGTAATTATGGTATGTAATTCATAGAAGTTCACAAACAAGTAAAACTAAGACAAGGGAAGAGCTTAAGGGCAGCTGACATGGTTGCGAAGTCTTATGGCTTTGGTAACGACCAACTTCAACAAAACCTATTTTCATTAGAGGTAGTTAATGCTCAGTGTTTAGCTTTAGTGCTACACACGTAGCTGTGTGCCGAGACCACATGGGCTTTGCCCTTGTGTGTGATGGAGAGATTTGCTAGTGTTGATGTTATGCTTGGATCCATTTCAGCCTGAACCTTCCAGGGTTATGCTTTGGTGCTCTACTTAGGCAGCACTCGTGGCTCCTCTGCCTCTCACAGAAAGCTCCTCGGGTTCAGCGAAAGGCAGCGAGAGAAAGAGAGTGTGAGTGAGCACAGGGATGGAGGGAGGAAGACAGGGGGAGTAACGCCGTTGCTCGTGATACAAAATGTGATATGAAACCACAAATGCAAATGTGCCCCTACCAGTGTGCTGCTGCCATTGCATGCAAAGCGCCCCACAGCTGCTGCTGATGCAGGCCTTTCAGTGGCAGTGATAAACAGCATACACATCTGTGCAGCTCACATACCTTGCTCCTTTCCTGCCCCCCCCACATCCCCACCCCCCTTTCTTTCCTAAAGTAGCAGAGCACAAAAGACTGACAATTCATGCACATCTGACATTTGTTCTTCATTCATCACATTGTTCTTCATCTCTATTGGAGGTAAAACCAACACTCAAGGACCCAGAAGTTCAGTTCCTTTTGACTCATATGATTCTGGAGACTAGCCAAAGCACTTCCAATAGAGGTTTTTGTTTTGTTCTGCTGAAACACTAAAAAACTCCACTACACTGGTAAGCTCCAGAATCAAGGTACTTGGATACTCTGCAGGCACTGCCATTTTATCCTTCTTGAAGATGCACCCCAGCTAACTCTAGCAGACGTGGCCCCTACAGACAGTGCCTCTCAGAGGGTGGAGGTGAGCTTCTCGCTGCACATTATAGATGTCACATGCAGTACATACAAGCAAAACATTGGCTAGCCAGAGGCTTTTTCTGGATTTCAATGGGAGCCCAAATGCATGAGAGGCCTCAGTGTTCAGGCTAGTGGCTCTGACAGCACTGGCCCTTGACAAAAGAAAGAGGGAGGGTGGGATGGAAAGAAAGGGAGGGAGGGAGAGAGAAAGTCTGCATACTGACATCCTCCCAGCTGGCCTGGTCATTGATGAGCCCTGGTCCCCTTGGGAGCCAGAGATGGCACGACTCATGAATGGGGCCTTTCTTCTGCCACCACAGCCCACCCTTACACCTCAGCCCCATCCACCCACCCCTCTGCCAGGCTGGCCAACCCCTACACCTCACCCTGCTTCACCATCTACCCCCTCCTTACAGCCCCTCTGCCAGAAAAACCCCCTTCAAACCCCTCAAACTAGGGCGCGGAGGCCAGTCTAGCGCTTCCCTCCCTACTCGCCTAGCCGCCCTCTGCTCTGTTGAACCGTGCCTGCGCTTGGCTGGCCTGCCAGCCCACACACACATAAACACACATGCAGACACACTCGCAGAGACACACACACAGCTGACATCACAGGCTGTGTGCATGTCAGGATGTATCCATCAGGCTGACCTTCCCTTAGCTTGGCTCCAGATGGGAGACTGATGGATCCCTGGAACCCTGCAGCATTTACCCTCACACACACACACACAGACACACATACATATGCACACATGCACACAGGTCAGCCAGTCTATGGTAATGGGTTTGATCCCTTCCCTTTCCATTTCAAAGACTTCATCATTGGCCCTTGTGTAACTATGTTTTATTCAATAGGCAGGCAGTTATAAGTAAAGAGCAGAATGTATACTGGAGGTAAATAAGATCTTATACTGGCAATGTTAAAAGCACTGTTATAACATAGTGTTGGCTGAGGAGAGAGATAGCTGTCCGGTGCTAACAGGAAAAAGCACTTCATGAGAAAAGAGTCTGCCATTAACTTTTCTCCCCTTCATCTCCTTCTCTTTCCCTTTTCCTCCCTTCTCCTTGCCTCTTCCTCTTTCTCAATCCCACGCTTTGCCCTTGCCTAATGTAAAAGGCTCGGGTTGGTGCTGTGAATGACTCCCTGCCTCCCCCGGGGTATTCATCTACATATTCATGCCCTCAAAGGTTCCTCCGCAGCCTCTTTGAAGACGCACCATAGAGAAACACTTTTCTAGATATATTGCATGGTGGTCGCTCACTGTGAAATCAATGTGCAGAGTTACGTCCCCTGCCGTGCACCTGTGGCTCGCGGGGACCCACCCCAACCCAGGATACACACACACATATACAGTATGTATACATATTCACTATACCTCTGAAACTGCACCACCTTCTCTCGTCACATCAGAAATTGCTGCACAGTACACGAGCCAGGCATAGTAAACGCACATTTATGTAAACAGAGACTGTAGATAGCTTTTAAATTTAGAGCTTGGGTGTTCCAGGTGGTTGACCGGTGGAAAAGGGGAGGGGTGATATCTGGACAAGGCAAACCTTTTCAGAGTCCTTGAGAAACGTTGCCTCGCTCACTAAGCAGGGGCGACATTCCTAGTGTTCAAGGTCCTGAAAACAGGACTCCCTCTCTCTTTTTCTTTTTCTCTCTCAGAAAAAGGCACAGCGAAAAGCGCTGACGAGGCTGCCACTGTTTTACCAGTTCATGTATTAGCATCCCCTGTGGGTCTAGTAATACATTAAAACATGGACAATAAAAGCCTGTAGAACGCAAGGAAATAGGATGTTTCATACAGAGGTAGGAAAACTGAAAGACGGGGACTTTCGCAATGATGCAAAAAGCCACGGGGGAATTTGCAGATACATAGTAGAAACTCAGCTGTTCAATAGAAGTTGTGGTCAACTCAAACGCATCATTGCAGGCTAATGTACATATGGGTGACAGCTGTGCGTATGCTCGCGCTGATTCAACACATCGTGAAGTAGAGTTCAGCTCAGGGACCTCAGAGGGACTGTAACTGAGAGCTAACATAGATAGCGTTCTTACATTCAAGGGTCCTCCCTGTTCCCTCTCCCAGTCTCACCATCTCACATTTAACTCCCTCCCTCCTCTTAGGGGCATTTTATATGATGAAATATTCAGTGGGCAGAGAGCCACTTCTGTCACTGTGGCACACATGGCACATGGAGCCCTGCCGTCGCAGCGCGGCACAGTCAATATTAGCACTCCAGATATGCCACATTCTCTCACATGGCATCGCCCTATGTCCCTACACACAGGCCGTTTTTCAAATGGCTGTGCACATAGCAGTGTTAGATAACATATCACATTTACTGTTAGGTAACATAGAGCATCAAACCCATATTTTACTGCCCAGGCAATATATTTGCTGCTGTGGAGACTTTCTCTGAAGACAGAGAAGCCGTTTAGTAGCCTTTGCTTCTCTTTTTCTTTCTCCCTCTGCACACAAAAGCTTCCATTAGCAATGCTAACATCTACAAAAACCAAACAATGAGCACAGCTAAAGTGCAGCTCAGTTGTTCGTTTCGACATCTATGGAGTGCTTCATCATACGCGGTTGGTAATTACCTCTTTCCTGTGGTTATTATTATTCTCCAGCATGCGGCTGATCCTATCAGTAACACATCTCATTTCCACCTGCAACCAGCGGGCTCTCCCTGGCTCCCTGCAGTACCCTCAATAATACCTCCAACCCCCATCGCCTGGTGCAGGGGTCAAAGGGACAGACCTCCTTCAACGAGGGTGGAGGTGGAGGGAGACGGAGAAAAGACAGAAAAGAGATGAGGGGGAGAAAGTCGCAGAGAACGATGGGCACAACAATAGAAGAATGCCCTCTTGATCAACGCCCACCCACCCACCTTCGCACACACACACACACACACACACACACCCACAAATATGCTCACACACATATACACACACACGTAGGGCCAGTTCTACTTCTTCTGCCTCTCTTCTCAAAAGGAATAGTGCCGGGAAGGATTTGCGATCGGTAAATGATGGGTATCTGTCATACAGTGATGCTCTCTGCACAGACAGCCTGGAGAGAAGATGTAGGGGATGCCGAGAGGGAGCCTCAAGTCTCTCCAGCCCTATTAGGACAGTGGACTGACAGTCAGACAGTATTAGGCCAGTCTACCAGCCACTGGCCAGACTCAGACCCAACCCTGAGGCATGTGCTTCTTTCCTCTGTCAGACTTGAGTCTCCATGACTCCATCAGATTTTAGAGGAATCTTTAAATAATAACTTGAGAATGGGTAATTGATATTCCATCCTGGTAGTAAAAAGTATATCTCACAAGAGAAAATGGAGAGAGGTTTCTTGGAAAGTACTAAATCACAGCCGCTGACCATTCAGAATGATGCCATCGCACCCTCGCTCTGAGTTAGTCACTGCTCTTTGCTATCAACGAGCCCACAGGAAATATGTGGGTCACATGGAGAGCTCGCTATGAGAGGGTGAAGCCAAACTAAAGGGAGAAACGGCAGACAGACGATAACAGATTCGAATGCACAGTCACTCAGTCAACCAGCTTAACCAGCTGGCAAGCCTGTCACCGTGGCTGAGACATTTACCAAAACAGACAGGAATGCAGGGTAACAGGCAGCGAGACACACTGTTCAGACGGGCGAGGCGGTCAGTCAGGCAGATGAGATTGCGTCTGCTCGTGGCAGAGGGATGCTAAAACCCAAGCCTTGATCACCTCAGCAAATTAGAGTGAACATGGGATTGGGGGGTTGGGGGGGGGGGGGGGAGCTTCACTCCATCTGAGGCTGACATGCAATCAAAAGAAAAGCCAGGCAGTTCATTCAGCGCAGTGCAAGCCACAACAGGGCGGCCAAGAGCCCAGGCAAAAACTGCAAAATATATATCATATCGTAATATTCCATCACAGCCTCTCAGTCAAAAAGCCCAGCATGACAGTTATGTAAACTGCTGGCCAAACAAATCACAATCTCATCTGCTTGCTTGACTGGCTGTCTGTCTCCCTCCTTCTCTTGTGGTTTGTCTGTATTTTCTGCTGTCTGGTTGATGGTCATTATTGTATTCTCTTGTTTCCTCCAGCAGATGCTTCAGTCCAATTCAGTCTAGAGCAAGAAATTGCAAGGCACTGCATTGACACGACCCATTCTGTTGATTTAGGGCGACTAAGACAGAAAGTAAGTGATGGGGGGACACACACACATGCGGTCAATGTGGTTGGTGAGTTGGAGTCGCACATAGTGGATATGTGGTGAAAACAAAAGATGCCAAAGATCCATTTGAAATGAAGCGCCTGAGAACCTATAGCTAGGAGCCACGGGGGCGCCATCCTACCGTTGTAATGACATACGTCTCCCTGCCAGTCAATACACACAAAACACACACACACACACGCAAAACACACATGCACATACACGGTTTCAATCATAAACGCTGCTCTGGTTGACTAGTTCCTTATTTCTGGGGCAAGTGAAAGAGCACATGGGGGACACATTTGCAAGGCAGACTGAAAAATCCCCCTCCACCATACCCCCAACCCAGCATGAGCTAAAATACAGTACATGCGCTACATTTCTGTAAAACCCCCATGCCCCCCACCCTCCCCACTCCCTTGTTTGACTACCCTCTTCCTTCCTCCCACCCAGTCGGGCAGTAATACCATCTCCTGCCTAATCAAATTCTGCTGTGTGTGACATGAATTCTCGGTGCCCAAGGCTGCGCTGCCTCACGACAAGCTACAGGGCCACGGAGAGCTGTAACTAAACCTCGCACAGGTCCTATAGAGCTGCTCACCATCTCACTCCAAAATTTAACACAGGGAGAGACTTCCTGGATGTGATTCCCCAGGCATCTTTCTATCTGCCTGCTTCTCTGCTTGTCTGCTCAGTGTCTGTCTGTCTGTCTGTGTACAGTGCTACTCTCCTCTTTGCGATATATGTGTGTGTTTCAGCGAGTCCCTGGAGTGCAGCAGCCTCATGGTTAATTAGAGAGGGGATAGGACAGGCTGACAGAGGCTGATCCAGATTGTCACCCAGATGTGGTCAGATCTTAATCTTAACACAGTGACTGACCCCCCCTGCCTCTCTGTCACAATTAACATCATACATGCATGACAGCTATCGCATTAGCATGCAAGAAAATACACAAGTCCCTAAGCACACGCACACACACACTCAAGAGTGTCCTTCGGGAAAGGTGAAGTCTCTGTTGATGGTGAGTCTTCCCTCCTCAGACTTGTGTCCCTCCGTCTGCCCCAGCGTGCTGCCTGCCTGCTTTGCCTTCAGACACTCTTAACACCGTTCGTCACGCTGCATTCTTCCCTGACAAGAATTAGAAATGTCATCACATAGAGAAACAACAGCTAGATTATTAAGGCTTTGTGGAGGAATTTTGGACCAATAGGCCTTTCACCTCATAGCCTCATCGGAGGCCAGTGTCCTTTCGAAGACAAATGAAGGGAGTCGTACGGTGAGTATTGTACGTGCAGTTTATTTTTTGACTTGTAAATGAGGGCAACGTTTTCTTGTGTTATGATCAGTCTTGCAAGAGACAAAAACATGTAATGAATAAGACAGGTGTTTGCCTTTGTGCTTCTCAAAGCTCAAGCCACTTAAATAGCAGAAGAACAATAGTCAGGTTCAGATATTTCCACCTGTGGAGGCATCTGAACGAAGCACAGCCATGTTTTTTTTCCTATTTGGTTGATTGGATTCTCTCCAAAGCAGAAAACAATGAAAATTTAGGATTCTACAAATTGAACAGCATCTACTGAAACGCATGTTACTGTACTATTAGTACACATTGCTTCAACAACTACTGCTGATTAAACACACTTGCAATACAAATACAAATTCACCCATATGTGCATGCATGAATTTATAAAGCAAAATATGTTTCCTATGTTTACTCAATGCAAGCCACACTGCTCTCCCTTTGGAAAACAGCAAATACACGTATGCTTCTTCCTACAACCAACAGTAAATCTCTATTTGAGCCACATGTGAGTCAGAAACACAATATGAAATGTAGCCTTTCATCATTATTCATTTATGTTTGCGTTGCCCCTGCATGTTGAAATGGAGTGAGAATGCTTTTCTTACAGCACGCAATAATAATAAGAGAGGTCTTCAAAAACAATCAGTCACAATGACAGGTAATTAATTTGCCCCAGCAACAGTGCAACCTTGCATTCATTTGTAAGTGTAGTCACAGTTAATCACCTCTCAATGACAATACCCCTGTATTGTGTTTCCTTCCCTCTGTCATAGATAGAGATAATTTTCTCCCATCCCCTACTATATGGTCTACCCTGACAAACAACGAAGGCATGCACGGCATTTAATATGCCATACCTCGTCTATTGAGGGAAAACAATTACTGTACAGCAACAATCAATATGGTATTATCCTTTTCATGTAGCCATACTTGAAGATTCAATTATAATGGACAATATGACATTAATTTTTTCTGCTGCCCTGGCTTCACTCAGGAGGACAGCAGACAGTGATGATTTCATCTAAATAGTAATTTGGACAAAAATCAAATCTATTCTGGCGACCACATGGCTGTGTCCACCATGTACGCACAAGTGAGTGAATCTTACATTTCTCATTAAAAGAAATGAGCGACATAAATGTATTATTGTAATTAGACTTTGCACTGTCAGAGGAGGAGGTTGCGTAAACAGGAGCATATAGGGGACAAGTGTCTGTGAGGAGGGTTAAAATCCCCCTCTGATCAAGGGGGCTTTGCTGGTTCTGGGCCAAGGGTTGGGGCTGAATTAACAACTATTTATATCATATATCATTATCAATAATAAAAAAAGAATATTAATTATATTGTGTTGAGTCTCTAGAATGTAAAATATGTCCATTAAGATTTCCCAGAGCCCAAGGTGACATCTTCAGGTTGGTTTAGTTGTCAAGTCAACTGTGCAACACTGCAAATAATATGAATTTTTCAGTGTATTAAAACAGAAGCAGTAGATGTTTTGCATTTGTATTTGATGTTTTTAATGACGTTTGACATATATAATACAGCTGAAATCATTATTACTCCACATTATTTGAATATCTCTCGATTTATAAAACATACCAAGCCAAAAGCATGAATAGTATGTGAGGCATAATGAATTGAGAGCACCTTGTGTTTTTCTGGAGGTCCAGACTGCCCTTACACATGACAGACTTCAGTTTCCATTAAAAAAACAGTCTATAAACACATACGGGGACAAGGGGAAAGGTTATGTTCACAGGCTAAATACTGAAATGTCAGAAGAATGTAAAAACTGGAAGTGCCACCTGAGATTGGAGACTGTTGCTTGTGGGAGTCTAATGACAGACAAGATTGTTCAGCTCTGATATGGATGCAAAGAGATTTTTTTTTTCCATGACAAGATGTACCAGAAAACAGATAACAAATATGCTGTCACCGTGGCTTGTGTGTGATAAAAAAACATTCCATACACACATATGCATGTCCTGTGACAGCACCATAACTGATGGTTGCCTTCCTTAACCAGGTGTTTTCCCGTCTTAGCTTACCTTGCCCAGAGGGAAGACCATCCCCTCTCTCACAAACACACACACACACACACACACACACACACACACACACACACACACACACACACACACACACACACACACACACACAAACACACACTCATACACACAACAAAGGCATTCTGGCTCTGAACATTTCCTTTTGTTGTGGAGTCGAAGGCAACAGACAGTTTTACAGTACAAGCAAAAACTGTGGAGCGGCAGCAGCACTGGAGGTGCCTGCTGGAGTCAATGTGAATTTTAAACCAGTGCTAAACATGACACATTTACAATTTCTCAGCCAAGAACTCATATCGTATTGAAGGCTGTGTACAGAGGAATTTTCTCTCCCTCATCTCCCTCTTTGTCTCCCTCTTTCCGGCTCTCCACTTTTCTCCTTATGCTGTCTGTGTGAGCGCTCTGAGGATGCTGCTGGAGGGAGTCCAAAAGGACACAGTGTGAAATGAACACAGTTCTGACCTCCCAGACACCCCCCACACAGCCAATCAGATCACTACTCCCCGACACACAGGGCACTGTAATTGGTTGGTGGGTGGGAAATATGAGCAGTGGGGATTCAAGTGGCGGGAAAAAAAGGAGCAAGCAAGGGGAGGGGGTGGGGTGGGGTGGGGGGTTGCAAGGGAGTGGCGCTATGGCTCCTCTATGCACTTGAACCGACCTTTTACCCAGGACAGGACAGGAAATCTCCAGAACAAAAGCTAGATGTCATCTCTTCCTGACAGGCTCGCTCTGAACAAAGCTACTCTCAGCTGACAAACTGACTGATCCTGGAAGGAGGCAGCTTCTCATAATCTGGTCCCGTCTCACATTCCAGACGTCTCTGGGCTAGCGAGGCAAAGCAGCGTGCCCTGAACTCTCGAACAGGAAATGAGTCCAAATGTTGTTCCTCTCTGTGGGTTCGGGCCTCAGCTGTGGCCCAGCAGAAGGTCGCAAACAACAATGCATGTACACACACACAAACAAACTGTCAGACAAGGACACATAAATGCAACCACAAAATATTTCTTTTCTAGTAGGAATGGACATGCACACGCCCTCTTTCCAGACATCACTGCTCATAGCTGCGTGCCCCGGGCCTTTACTATCTCCAGCCTGAACCCAGGCTCACGTCAACCACATTCCACAGCCTCCCCAAACCCAAGGGGCATCTTCGCAGCTGGGCACCGAGCTGGGCTGTTCCCCACCTCCCCCGCCTCGACTTTTACCCATCACCATCCCCGCCTCCGTCCCTCTGCTCACCATCTTTCACACACCACGAAAACAGAACATATCTTTCTTTCACCCTTGCATCAGTGTTTCAAATTGTTCTGGAGGAGAAACCGTTCTGCTCCTGTTTCCCTCGGCTCATTCACAGTTTACATGATGAGGTTAGACAGAAGTGGCTGAGGCCAAAACAACAGTGGACCAACATGACTAAGAGCTGCCGGGATCTTAATAAGAATCTTTTTTAGATTCTGCTGTAACTGAATATCATTTTATTCTCTGGTGGCAGCAGTTTCCTTTAAGGTGTGTCATGTTGACAGGGGTAAAAAGACATGTCAGCAAACACACAACATAATCTAATAACTTCATCTGTGACTGCAAGACTATCTTGTTGCCAGTGATCAGCAACAGTGGTTGATATATAAAACCACACTGATAATGTAATAAACAAATGTATGAGACAAGTTGCAAAGCACGTTAGAAACAGGACCCTGGTTAGATCATAAGAGGGGATCAGTGAAACATCATTTCGTGGATTCGAATCCTCTTCATCACATTGTTTCCTTCTTGTTTCCTAGCAGCTCACATGAAGAGGGTGGGTGCTATCATTTACAATCTGTGGTCAGAATGAGTTGTGTCAGGTCTTAATGAAATAAAAGCATCGAAATATACTTTGATACTCCAAATGTTCCCACAGCAACTCTAACATCCAGATGTACAAGGCAAAAAAAAAAGCACATTTCCCACAGCTACAACCGCTAAGGAATGTGCATAGCTGCATTTTGGAAAAAAAAGAAAAACTCATGAAGATGCCTCAGTGACATGCGTCCTTCCTGTCCATGAGGTTCTCATTGGCTCCAAATATGAAAAAAAAAACCTGCACAAGCAGGCCAATTGGGCAGAAAAGCTGAATCCACACACCTGCCAAGCACAAGTGAAACACCAAGCGATGTGAGTGTGTGTTTGCACGAAAGTGTGGGTATAGTGTTCATGCATGCGTGTGTCTGTAAATAGTTAAGGCCAAGCTCTGTTTCATCATTTCGGTAAATGCCACGCAGTATATCAGTCTAACTGCATACGTCTCGGGCCATTTCCATATCTGTAATAGAGAAAGCCCATCTCCCATCAGAGCTGCTCCTCCGCTGTGCTCAGAGAGCCCAACTAACGCACACGTTTCTGTGCAAATGTGCACAAACACACACAGACACACATACATACACGCCACATCTCTGATGAGCTGACACAGAAAACTAGATTTATTAAGGGGAGGGATAGAGGAGGAGATGCGGAATGTGTGTGGGGGTGTAATTTCAGCAATGGACACAGGTTGTTGTAGGCGAAAACACACACACACACACACACACACACACACACACACACACACAAAAAGACACAACACCCCTCACAATGCTGTAAAGTGCATCACTCTCCTCTAAGAGAACTGTTTATTTCAGACCTGTGACACAAAAGCCACAGCAGCATGCAGGCTTATCTCCTCACATCCCTTGAAATGCAGTGCAGCCCCCAAAAAGCTCCCCGGCCCTCCACATGCCACTTTCAATTAGTTCCACAAAGACAGTCTTCTACTACCAAAAGGAAGATGGGAGCTCATTACCGAATTCCTCTCAATGCTCAGCTTTGAAATATAGATCAGGAGGCTATGTCTGACTGCTGGAGCCCTGGATGCCACTTGCCAACCATGCCACACCAGTCCAGAGCAGATGAGCGCAGAGTGCCGTTTCATGGATTAGCCACTCCTCAGGTTTAACAGCCCCAGCAGCTTACCCTCTATCTCACCATTAGCTCTCTGCCTACCCTTCTTTCTCTCATTTCCTTTCTCTCTGCTCCCTCTTTCAATCTATCTCTCTTGCTCTCTCTCTCTCTCTCTCTCTCTCTCTCTCTCCCCACTAAACTGCCCCCCTGAAGCCACAGCTCTTTGCACTAAAACCCACAAATGGGAAAATGCCAGTGCCAATAATCTGATGAGAGCATAAGAGAGAAGCAGTGGAGGAAATGTGGATATCATACCACACAGCGGTACTATAATAGTAAGCGTAGACACAGAACAGGTTGATAAGGCAACGCAAATTCATTCAGATATTCTAATGAAACTAAAGCTTAACAAAGCTGCAAAGGGAGGCTTTTATGGAAATTAGCCATTATTGCAGGGGTTCATTAAGGTTAGGTTTAACAGTTTAAAACCCATAAATTCAAAAGTACTCAATGATAACAAATATATTGTGACTGCTGATAAAGAAGCTCATGACAATTGTGAATTATTCGGACACAGAGTAACAATGCTGTCATGAAAACATGGCAGCTTGTATTCAGCCTGAGATTAAACAGTCAGGGGGGGATCTATTTCTTATCTGGCCAGAGCAGAAAACACAATAGCTGCCATGATGCAGCAATCCTAGTTAATGGTTTCCCCTCAGGACCAAAAACAGCACGTTCACCATCATCTAGCTGTTTACTTTGTGACTGATAATCTCATTAACTACACATAGGCCTCCACGCTGCTGTGCCACATTCAAAACAGTGAATGCATTTGTGTGGCCAGTATGCACGTAACTGGTGTGACATCTTCATCTGTGGCCCGTATGTTCATACTTTCAATTAACAACATCCATTAGCGCCACCCTCAGTGGACTGCCACCAGCTAGGTTACAAACAGATCGTTAATTAGTAGCTATTGGCTGCAACTAGAGGATGACCATTAGGGATCAGAAACACGTGACCTGCTGACACTTTCGTCTTGGAAAACAAATAAAATCATTGTGCTGTGCCCTCCAGTTAGCCAGTTCCCCCCATGTCAATCAGCCACAACATGCAGATGTATCAGACAGCGGGGCTGGAGCTTCAGTTGCTAGGCCACTGATGGAGGTTCAGTGTAGCAAGGGGGATAGAGGGAGGGGCTGAGGGGAAAGGAAAGGAGGAGTGGGTGGCTATAATGGCGGTGCGAGAAGAGGGGTATAGGGTCTTGATACTCACTCTGATTCGCTCTCTATGCAAATCACAACAATCACAGGAAATGCCTGAGCCTTAGCTCCCGCTAATTGCCACGGCAATAACAAAGAAGGGCTTCCTTTGAGCGCAGAGGCAAATTAAACATTAGTTTAGAGTTTTCTTGGAGACCGAGGGATGTTATAATTACCCAGAAACCAACACATCAGCACTTTGCACGCCACGCGTCCCACTCTTGAAGCCCGGCAGAGGAAAACAAATGTAGCTCATATTCTGGGAGAGAGTCGTTTGGGAGGGATGGGGGGTTGTAGGGGTAGAAGAGGAGTACCAGGAGGGAAATGGACCGGAGGGGGGGGTATGTAGGCGAGAAGATAGTGAAGGGCATGGAGAGGGATGAGAGCAGAAAGCAGAGGATGGGGGAGGACAGAGATGGAGAGAAACACGGGGGCATAATGAGGGGAAAGGAGATGGAGAATGATAGCCCATCTCTCCAAAGCACTCCATGCTGGTAGTGAAGCATCTAAATGCACACCCACTATTAGCATATTGACCCCACCCCTCTCCTCTGGCCTTTTTCTCCCTCATTATTATCAGGCGTGCTGCATGGGGCACGGGAAACACAAACCAAGCTCGTTTCCCATCACATGCTAGTCTAAATGTCACCGTAGTGATGAAATGCGAGGAACAAATGGTGCGACTGTGACGTGCAAATGTGTGCAAGTCTGGCCCGTCTAGTTGGCCACCTAAGGGTTAAGTCTGCATGTTCATTAATGTGGGTCTGTGCAGTGGAGCATGTTGCAGGCAAAATAAACAAGGCTGAATCTAGCTGAGATATGCAACCATGGAAACTTCAGGAGACGTCCTTGGATCTCCTCCCCCCGGGGGAGGGAGGCAGAGTCCCTGCCCCAGTCAGGAGTGCCGACACTGGGCCTTGAGCAATGCGATGTGTCCTGGGTGGCTGGTTCTACATTTGATCTATGTCTGAGGGCAGTGGCAAAGCCTGACACATTCACCCACTCTGTCTAACCTAAATGTTCATTCAAAGGGCCTGTATCTCCCTGCAGCCAGTCCCTGCCCTGTATCTGTCTGTCTGACTATTTCTTACCAGTCTGCCACTTTGCCATAGTGTCTATCTGCCTGTCTTCCTTCTGTTTATCTGGATTTAGTGTCTGTCTATATGTCTGTCTGACTGTTTGTAGGTCAGGTCTGCTTGCCAGAGAGCCTGCCTTCGCTCAAACCGTATGGATGCATGAAGTCATACGAGCCACTGACCATGCCCTGGAAATCTAATCATCCAGCACAGTTGGATGTTTGTTTGTGCTTGTACACACAGATGTGCATACAGGAGTGCAAACAGCCAGCCATGTACACAAACAAAAGTAGTCCCACCCAGCTTTGATGGGAGCATTTTTTTAACCCTGGCTGATATGTGCTCTTGTTGGTATTTGTGCTCCAAAAGCACAGGTTGTGTGATGTATTAGTCACACAAGGCTAACCCCCTTCTCACTCTATACACCCATTTGCACANGACCCCCTTACCACCATTTGTATATTAAAGAATTAAAGCCAAATCTACCTTATCTACTTTCCCTAGGAGACATCTCCAGTTCTGATCAGAACAGACACCTCCCTTCAGCACATGGAGTTTAACATGTAGCCTTAGCCTTAGCATCTTAGATGGTGACAGTCCAATTACAAACTGGAGGCTTTAAAATGGCAGTTCTCAAACCCACAGGAAGGACTTTGTCTGTAACACCACCTGCCTCCTTCCATATCAGTGCATGAACAGTTTAAGTCTAGATGCAGGATTCACCCGTACAGACATGGACGGTCCAGTGCTGCAGTTTAATGACTGAACTGCTGATTCAAACTGAATCTAACACGAGTCAGGAAACAGTCAAGACGTCCACTCTCACACACACACACACACACACACACACACACACACACACACACACACACTCACACTCCTCAGCAAGCCAAACTCATAAAACACTCACTTTCTAATTGGCATGTAGTAATTTTGCTAGCTCTTATAATAAAAGAAACTTTTTTCTACCCCAATTACTTCTCCATGTTTATGTAATGGGGCTTGTTATTTTCTGACTTTTAATACCCCTCCCTCCCCCCCATATAACTGTAAGCTATGTGAATAACAGCCTTAATAGACCACAGGTCCTCAAGGATTTGTTACTTTTAGGAAAATCAGGGCTGCAGTGATACAGTGTTTGCAAGCAATCCAGAGCAATGACATCAGTTAATTACATAAATCGGAGCAGGATCAGACCAGGCATGAAAGAGATTATGACACAAGGGCGGAATGAGCGGCTACAGGGACACAGCTAGTGTTTCTGACACCAGCATCCAGGGAGAGAAGGAATTACATCACTGTGTTAGGGTTATGTAAAACACTAGACCTGTTATGAGACTCAAATCCCCTCATTTAGGAAGGAAGCAATTCTAACTATGGGAGAGACACAAAAAGAATCTGGTCAGCTGTTACCTTTTACTATATTTCCACATGCAAAACATTAAAACTCCACCTGTATCCCACTGACAGCCAGGTTAAAGATACGCTGTGTCAAATAGAGAAACCTGCTAGAGAGCCGGCACTAGAGGGGGTATGAGATCTCCTCCTTCTCATCACTACGCCTAAAGACTACCCCATAGATGCTTAGAAACCCAGAGGGGAGATCAAAGCCTGTGTGATCCAGTGGCTGTTATATCACCCCGGCCTGCTCTCCCACTGTGGGGGCCTCCTGTTACGGCTCAGGCAACCAGGAAGAGAAACAGAAAACACTGACCCGGGCCCGTCTATGCACGCAACCTCACAGGATCTTCAGCGAGGATTTAATTTCCCTCTCCTGCAACTACATTTACATCCCACTTTGCATTCCATTAATTTCCATTTGACCACACTTGCATGTTTCTGCTGGCAACATGAATAATCATGAGCTGCGAACGCACTCGCAGAAACGACACAGGGCCTCAAGAACACAAATGAGTTCAGCCTTTTTTCTTTTTTTTTTCCAGTCATTGTTCACACTTGAGGCAAATCATTTTTGCCATTGCAGCAGATCCAATTTGGCATTTGTACTTCAATTCAACATGTATTCTATATGAGATAAATGAAAATAGAAGCCGTCTTCTTCCTGCTGTCGCCACTCCATTGTTCACCTTGTTATAAACTCTGATTTAAAGTCAGCGCTTCCTCCCTTCCGACTCACCCCCTCCCCCGCGTGTTATGGGAGATGAAGCGAGGAGACAGGCAGGATTGGACCCTGTTTTCTTCTCTCAGCGGAAAGGCATCTCAACAGGCCTGCTATTGACCACATCCACCAGGGGAGGGAGTGGGTCAATGTAACAGAGAGCAGGGGACCATTTTGGACCACTTAACTATAATCAGTAAATGCACCCCGGTCGCAATTAGCGCAGGGCCACCCTGAGAGTGTTCGTTTTGCTCACAGCTCTGTCTGCATTTTATTCTGCTCCACAGGAATCTTGTAATGCAAATAGCACTCCTCACACCCAGTTTAACAACGGGAAAGGAGGCGGGAGGTGCGGTGTGGTTGTTTCACGAACACATTTGCTTTCCTGTGTTTTGGGTAGGATTAATCTATAAATCCTTATATATTCTTATAGCGTACTTCTCTAGCTAGGACGGCTCGCTGTAAAATGGATCTTTTAAAACTGGGCTCATGTGCTGAGAGCAAACCGTGGGTCATCATCTGCTGTACACAGGCTCAACATTCGTGACCGATGATTTGCTCTGGTCCAGGGACAGCTGTCTGCAGTATATCCAAAAAGGGCTGTTTTAACTTGTCCTCAGATGCCGGCTTTATGCAATTAGCCCCACAAAATGGCTTCTTTTCATGAAGAGAGAGAGGCTTATTTTTTTATTTTTTTTTTTTTTTAGGCTCAAAACAAAGAGGAGACAGAAATGTGACAGGTAGCTGGTGCTATCACACTGAGCCTCCCCAATGCACCGACACACTCCTCAACTCATTTATGATTCAGTGCACTTAGTCATCCATTCTTCTCCCTTTTCCCCCTGCTCCCGTGAAGAAAAGGCAAACAAAACTGACAGACACGTGGACCGTCAGAAAAAAAAACAAAACAAAAAAAACAAAAAACAAACAGAGTGCCTTTTTAACTGGTGCTGGCATTTCTGAAGAACTGGTGCTGTAGTTGAGATTGATTTGAGCTACGGTGTGCGCCTACGAGTCAAAAAGAAGACTTGAGCGCTAAGACGTGCACATGAGTTCAAGGAGTCTGTTAAATTCTCTCCTCCTGTGGTAACGATTGCCGTTGACTGAATCGAGAGCAGCTGAGTTAACTCCATCAGCAGCATGGGTGCTTGTGATGCTTGTGGGTACAGAAAGTTGACTGTGGGACACCTGTTGGAGCACACACTCCCACACAAAGGAAGGCACAATAAAAAATGTGTCCTGACAGAACGTCTATCTATCCTGCACACTAAGACATGATATGGTTTCGGTGAGATATGTCTTTTTCTTTCATTGCAGCTCACAGCCTCGAGGTCTGCTGAATGTCCTCAGACATGCTCATGCAAAGTTCCTGCTCAAACACCCAACAACTGTATGCAAGAAACACAGCACTGACGCCCACGCATATTGGGAGTCTCTGCCCTTACGGCAAGCTGTGAGGGATGAGGCTTTGTGAATCCTACATGGCTTTTGGATGTGATGATTGAAATGCCAGGCAGATTTGCGTGAGGGACAGAGGTCAGGATAAAGGAAATAGAGAGGAAGGGAGGGATGGAAGCAAGAGGACATTTGAGAAAGGGAGGGTTAAGGGAGGATGACGATGGACGGAAAGATGTAAAAAGAAGCAAAGAGGGGAAAAGGGGACAAGGGGCAGGGATCACTAATGAATGCTCCCTGCTGTTTTCTCAGCTGTTTTTCTCAGTGCCCTCAGCAGTGCTGTATACAAGGCCAGAAACTCTGGGTATGCTAAATGGGCCATCTCTCCCTCTCCCTTACTCTCTCTCTCTGTCACATACACATACAGACACACTCAGTAAGTGAAGAAGAGTGAATGAACAAACCTAAAAAACCCATCTTTTTGTGTGACTTGAAGCCTCATTGTAACCATGGTGACACTGTGAATAACAGGCTTGGTTTGGGAGTTTGGGCCTTTTGGGGGGGTTGAGGGGGTTTGAGGGGGTGGGCTTGCTCCTCCAGCACATACGAGTGTTATGTCAAGAGCTTGGCACACATATTGACCCAAGATGGAAGTAGAGAATGGGCCTCTGGGGGCCTTTCAACATCATCCTATTTTTAAATTTAAAACCTGCTTCAAAACCAGAAAGATGTGAGCATATGTAACAGCAGTGCTAACAGCAAAGGCGTGCCAGAGAGTAAGAAATTAGAAACCTACCCTGGAGTTGTAAGAGAAGCAAACCTCTCTGCAACGAAAGGTATGACTCAAAACCAATAATAATAACATTGTCATGGGTAAAATCTATGCTTTTTCTGTGCTTAGATGGAGCACAAACGCACAATGTACACAGCTGGTAACAGGCTGCAGATGAAAGCCAATTTGGGTTTCTTTGTGTAACCGAGAGCTTCAGTTGGACCACAGGTCCCTGTGGAACAAAGACAGAGAGAAGCAAGAGAGAGAGAGAGAGAGAAAGAGGAAGAGATCGAGAGCGAGAGCGAGAGGGGGAATGAGACAGAGAGAGGCGAAGGCGAGTGAGAGTGAGCGAGGAAGGGGGAGGGAGCGAGAGCGAGAGAGAGAGAGAGTAAGAGAGGGCGTCCTGGCCCACCTGGGCAAACAATAGCAGTGAGATGAGAGTGTGGCTCAAGGGCCCTCCCTGTCCCTAAAGTACACAGCTGTCGGTTAGGGCAGGCAGGCGGATCAAAAACAGCCCCGGTCTACTTCAGGTGTTGCACCTTCAGAAGCAAACGGGCAATTTTGGAACAAGAGCCTTGGTTGCCAAGGTGACGGACGCAACAGAGAGACTCTTTTTAGAACTCATGTGAAATGATGCGTGTTAATGTACTTCATTCGTTTTCAAACATACGGCAAATAAGGGGCAGAAAAGATCTGTATACACTGGCTTTCACGTTTTTATTATAAGTCACTGGTGTATTTAAATATATTTCCTGCTAAAAATAGAGTATTATACTATGTCGAAAGCAACTGCTGTGTGTTAATGGATTTGTGTGACATGTTTATAATGAGTGTATTGATATCTACCCAGGGTTTGCAAGTGTTCAATAGATTACATACAGAAAGTTTTGTGTAACCATGATGGTATGAGTCAAGATAAGGTCTGTGTGAAGCCAGAGTGTATATGGAAATACATAACAAGAAGAGAGGGGGCAGAATACATGTAATTCCCGTTCCCTTGGTACAAGGACAACAACACTGTCTTTGTTTAAAGAGAAGCCATCTGTTTGATAATGTATACTGTAGATTCTGGCTGTAATGAAACACTGTGCTGTGGTGTTGCTGCCTCCCCAACGTCCCTGCTGTGTTTAAAGGGGTGATGTGAGTTATGTCCAGTTCATGCTGATAACGCACACTGAGATGCTCTGTTCCATTAGGTGGTTTGAGAATATGAACGTTGAACAGGTTGCGTGTAGCGGGACAGAACATAACGTCTGTGCTTAGTCAGGCAGTCACACGCAGACAACAGACACACAGCAAATTGCAGAGTACAGCTGAGCAGCTGCTGATCACATTTATAGTGATTAATTTGCCTACTGATCTTTTTGTTGTTATTCTTTTTCATTTTTTTTTTTGTTGTATCTGCTTTTACTTCTTGGTGTTATCGACAATCTCAATGGAACAGTTTTTTTTTTGTTTTTTTTTCATTTCCTCTGTGGGCTGATATGTAGTGTCTTTATGCTCTTTGGTGCCTCCCAGCTTGTGCACTCAATAACCATCTGAACTCAACAGACAATCCGACGCTCCTTGCTCATAAAACACTGGGATTAGTCTTCAAAGCTCGGTGGGCTAGCGCGCAGGGGAAGTTCATTAGTTTGCATTGCCCTTCTTATGGGAAATTTAGCAATGCAGTTTGAATTTGCCAATAAAATACAGCTGTTTCCCTACTTTGTGGCAGCCTGTCGACAGCAACGGGTTTGCCCGGGAGTGGACCAGAACACCCTTGGATGCTGCCCCATTCCTAATGCTAACCCTTTTAATATTTAACCAGGATCCAATACAGGAGTAATTATTTTTCCAAACAAATTACGCCTCGGGCCGAAACCACCGCAATCTGATACACCACGGCGATACATTCTGTGTCACAAGCCGCTATTAGTCATTTTAAATTATTTATCAAGCTTGGGTGAATTAGGATTTGCTTCAGACCTGTTTTTATGACTAGCAAACTGCTTCAACAGAATCTTGAGTGGCCATTATATTCCAAAAAGCAATTTTGATCAAAAGCTCCTCTGGCTCATCCCCAAAAGCCCCTAGAGATGTCCATATGTGAGGGGTTCACTGAGACACAAGGTCAAAGTAAAAGGATGACCATGCTGATGTCAATTGTGTGTGCAAACTGCCTTTTCTTATGACATCTAAAGAAGATTTCTATACAGGAATTCAACTCAGACTCAGTGCCACCAGATGCATCAGAAACATTGTGCTGATAAACATCATGTCATAAACTTCCCTCATCCCTTTGTTGACCCATAAATTGCTTATACAGTAAAACAAAAACTTCCTGTAAATCATGACAGTGCTATGTATTGTCAGACATGTGCCTTCGACTGTACTTTAATTGCATTCCTTTTTCTCTTGAACCAAAGTAAAACATCGTCGTAAAAACGTGATTCCATCTAAAACTGACAACCACGAATGTGAGAAAATGTGATGTTACTAATCGGAATCTAAAAGTCACATAACAATGTTGCTTTATGACTTTATGGGCTGAAAATAGCCCACGTGTTAAGAACAGAGCCTCATTTAATTCTGCCATCTGCAATGAAAAATAGCAACATTTTTATAGAGTGACAACTGTCACCATGAATATGAGCTATGTTTAACTGGGCTGCGGAACATCTTCCATCAAACGCAATGAACACATTTAAAAGGGAGGGAGAGGCAGGACATAAAAAAAAGCAGATAAATTCGTTAAAATGTAGTTAGAGGAAAATCACGTTATTGTGCTGAGAAAGGGATGATACTAAATGAAGAGAGAGAGAGAGAGAGAGACGGGAGAGAGGTCATCAAAGCCTCTTTTGCTCTCTATACAGGGGCCCCAGCTGGCTGGCTGAACGACGGAGAGCTCTGCCCACTTGCCTGCCGCAAATTAGCCAAACTATTTACCCTTGTATATGCACATTAGCAAATTCCTCCAATTGAGAAAACAAATGCATCTGTTTTGTTCTGTTGAAAACTTCATGGGAGCCTGCATGGGCCTCTGCACACCAGGCATTCTCTGTCACAGTGGCAGTTAGTCCAAACACACACACACACACATATGCACACACGCACACACACACCCACACACACACACACACACACACACACACACACACACACACACACAGCCAGCATGGAGCCAATTGCAGGACCCCGCCAGGCCTCCCCTATCCCTCTGGTCCTCTCCCCAGCTGGACAAGTATAGCTTGGATCAGTCTTTCTCTCTCAGTGTCCCTCTTGCCCTCTGTCTGTCTCTCCTTCTGATTGTTGTTAACAGTCTATTTTTCTGTCTTTATAAATCTCTCTCTCTCTCTCTCTCTCTCTCTCTCTCTCTGTAAGTCAGTCTCTCTGAATTTCATCAGTGCTCCCATGACCTGCCTTAATTTAGGAAATTCAGGTCCCAAAATGAAAAAATGAACTTTTTTTTTCGCTCTCTCTCTCTCTCTCTCTCTCTCTCTCTCTCTCTCTCAAGTCTCCACTGCCTTGCTGCATATTTTCCATCCTGGTGTTAGCTTTTAAATATTCATGTAAGTGGATGGAAGGGGTGAGGGTGAAGAGAAGGTGAGGGGAGGTGGGAAAGAAGAGAAAGGGAAGGAGGGCAGGAAGGAGCTGAGGCAGCACAGGGTGGTGGGGGCAACCCCCTTTTCTGGAGCTCCCTGCGGAGGGATGGCGGGTATACAGCAATAGTGGTGGGGGTTGTCTCTGTGTGTGTGTGTGTGTGTGTGTGTGTGGGGTGGGGGGGTGGAGGGGGCTAAGCGCGGGTACAGCGGGGGCCTCATGATTTATTTAGACCTGGGGGCACCTGTGCCAGTCAGCTGCTGATGGCAGCCATCACCCTGCCGTCCCACTGGTGCTAGAATTCAGAAAAGAAAGACAAATCTGTTGCAAGAAGGATAATTAATATGTGACATACTGCTGTGAGAAATTTCACCTGTGTTGTTAATGATTTCAGACTTAAGTGGGAAGAAAATTCCATTGTTCCATGGTTGTAAACCTTCAGTCGAGTCTGGCGATTTTAACGACCTTCCACTTTATGATTTTTTTGCTAGCCTGCAGTGTTGTGCAGCAACTCCACATGCACCTGTAAGGCTAAGCAAGTTCCTACTTGTGTGCTGCTAACATTTGCTAACCACCTGAAAAGCTTGGGTGAGAGTAAAAAAATCTTATGTTTCAAATAAGCCAATCAATATAGAGCAGAGAGACTGCAGCCTTAGTGAGCTTGAGTGGGCGGCTCGCTGCATTTTATCAAGGCAGCTTAATTTCCGTCAGCTTAATATCCTGGGAAATGTATGGAAATTGAACTGTGAGCGAGAACAAAGACAAGTAGCCGGGATCAAATGATGTGGTACAACTCAGAAAGCTCCAAGTTATTGTAGGAGCACACAGTACTAGCAGGGGTGTACAAACACACACACACACACACACACACACACACACAACTGGGCATCCTGTCAGATCGTACTCATAGGTATAGCTATCAGCTAGATGACAAAGTTCACATTTTTCCTTAAGAGTTATTAAATTATCCTTTTTTATTATTTTCCAAAATGACTGTTAGTGGCTGACTACTGCACATGTTCCACTGCATATGCTCGACAACCGGCAGTTAATTAGCTTAGCTGCTACATGTCTCCTGTTTGCCGGCTCCTCAGTGAAGACACATGGAAGCGTTGCCCAGAGGCAAATTATAAATGAGAAACAGGTTATTAGGATTCTGTCATGCATACTAAGATGTTATGACTGTCATAAAAAGCACAGAAGTGAATCCAGGGAGCAGTAATTATCATTTTTTGGGGTGTTTGTTTTATGTCAGGTCCT
This sequence comes from Rachycentron canadum, assembly GCA_038496675.1. NCBI lineage: Eukaryota > Metazoa > Chordata > Actinopteri > Carangiformes > Rachycentridae > Rachycentron > Rachycentron canadum. The sequence goes on from CM076652.1 coordinate 9,069,031, forward strand.
GATAATAGCCAATGATTTCAGCATCTACAGTCAATACAGGATGGTCCTGGTCCTAAGTGGCCACAAGCTGGAAATATAAAGCTTAATAATAATAATAATAATAATAATAATAATAATAATAATAAACCAGAAAGTCAGCAAAAAAAGTAACAACATGCTACACCAGCCACCCAGTCAGGCTGAACCTAATGAAAGCTCATCTGCATTAGTAATAATCTACCACTGCTTGGGGGAAAGAGAGCACTGTTCCACTGTTCTGGTTAGGAATGCAAAACAACGACCTCACGCACACCCCCACCTCTGTCCTTCTACCTTCTTTTCCCCTATCCTCCCTTCCCGGTCGGGATACTTTCTTGAGAATCTTCCCATAAACAACACCTGCACTATTAACAGCTCCACGGCCACGGAGTGAATCTGCCTATCCATCCTTTTCTAATTCATCTTTTCTCTGTAGCAACCCGATCCTGGTGTTTACCTACCTTTCTCTCCCTGTCTGGCACATACACACATACGCTTTAACACACGCTTCACAGAACAGTAACTAATAGCAACCTCATTCATTAACACACCCCTTGATGTTTCGCACGGAGGCAGGGTAAATGTGCTGGAACGCCTGCCCTGTCTGTCTGGCTGCTGCGACGCTAACAACAGATAGAGAGACAGATAGACAGGTGGGGCAGAAGCTCGTCTTACACTCATGCGCCTCAGACCGAGTACTGACTGCACCACCCCTGATGAAGACAGATACATATTTCATCAGTTATTAAGGCTACGATATGAGCCCGGGGGTGTCAGAGATCCCACTGTAGCATCAGCTGCACCCATCTTTACTGCCAACATGAATAAAGATATGGGCTCTAAAAGTAGAATGAGAAAATGCAGACTTCCATAATGTGAGCTTTTTGTGAAGTTTCCATCTGAATGCATTAAGATCTCCTCTGCCACAGGCGTTTATAGCTTCACACTGATAGCACTAATAGTACACTGGCCACTTCAGATTACTGGTGACATCAACAAGCGCATTCATCCCTCTCAGACACTGTTGACTCATTTTCCTTTCACCCACAATGTCTGATGGGCTTATTCAAAGAGACCTAATACTGTAGGATATAAAAAGTCTCTGATGTACCATATATGTTGCCCATGCATGTGCGAGCATGAGGTCCATGATGCGCACATGTTAAATAACAGGTACGAGCTGGCAGGTGCTGACATGTGTGCAGTGCGGCTCCAGGCTTCTCAGATGTTAATATTAAGATGTTTAATTACTGGAGGAAATCGCTCTCTGTCACTCTTCCTCCGTCTCGTGGCAATTGAGCGAGCCACTGTAACAGCCAGAGTTATCAGGCCTATGTGTACATTTAGGGTGGGGAAGGTAAAAGTCAAACAGCTGTGTTGAAAGGCAGGGGGCTGGAAGGGTTAAAATGAAGAGTGAGACATGTTAATGAACTATTTAAATATGGATATAATAGCACATATTCTCAGACAGTCTCTCCTGGAGGGGATTCATATTTTTACACGCCAAACATAAGAATGGAAAAGGAGCTTGAGAGAGATGATTAAACCCTGTCTAATTTGTCTACTTTGAGAGAGGTACAAGGGGAGTTTGACCGTTGTGACAAGCTCTTCCATTGAGGTATATTGACCACTTAAATGCTCTGTGATAAGGAGTCCTAATGTGTGTTCAGGCACCTATTGCAAACTAACCTAGGCATAGAGAGAGTTGGTTCACCCTTTTCTTTCAGATAACTGTTTTTTGCTCTGGTTTTATCTTTCTGCCTCAACCCAAGTGCAAAATTTCATACAACTATAAACTGGAGACTGAAAAAGCAACAACTCTTACTCTGAATAATAACATATACTGTTTTCTGTGGAACTACTTGCCACCTACATGTTGGATATTAGCAACTAGTACAAACCAAATCCATTGTACTGACCTGGAGACAGAAATCTCACATAGTGATATATGAAAAAACTACATGACTAAATACTGCACAATATTTTTTGTTATTTTCAGGAACTGATTGCTTCAACTCCAATGGGTAACTGTGTCTGAAAGTCTCAGCTAAGGATCAGACACCAGACTGAGTGGCATGTCCATGCAGAGCTCTAACAGACACACATTAAGTGACGGTGTGAACAGAGCTGGATCGAAATCCCATTCTTAAACACGGAGGCCTTCAGATAGTCCAGCAGACGCTTGTGGAGAGGATGCCTTCCTGACATTCCTGCCTCTGTCTGCGCACTACACCTCCCTTTCTCTACCGGCAGCCACCACAAGGCCAGCTCCTGCCAGCTGCTCCGCCTCAGGAAACTTTACATAAACCTAAATAATGTCTTGCTGCATTCCACCCATCTCATGGCCTTTACCCGATGAGATAAATAGGACGAATATGCCCAACTGGGACAAGACAATAATCCCTTTATCTGGCACAGGGTAAGCCTGACTAGCCGGCTTACCTGTTACATCATTAGCTATAGGCAAGAGGGGAGAATGGGAGCAGGAAAGGAGGATAAAAGAAGTAGGACCAGGGATAGGTCACAAGTTGATGTAATCAGGACATAAACACCACAGAATAATTAAGAACAGGACAGAGATACTGTGGCAGACTATAGAGAGCTTGAGGTAATAATACATTTAAATAATTGCAGGGAGACTGGCTCTATTGAAGTATAGTAGTACCAAGTGTATAAGTGCTACAGACAGGCCTGTTTGACAAGGATAGATGAGCTCAGCTACATGAGCCTGTATTCGCCCAGCAAGGAAGCGAACAAAGTAGAAACTCTGAGCACCCTGCGAGCTGTTCTTGCAAATAGCATATCACTTGTTTACCTTGAATGCTGGTGTTTTATTTACATGAGTCAACCTTGCGGAAAATCCATAACTCATTTGCAAGGCTTTTACAGCACATACGATGTCAGCGGTATGTCTGTGATGTCCTAAATGCAAACAGCCGTGTGTGAGGGGTATAAAAATTCCCACCAGCAAGATGGAAGCAAAAGCAAGTGATAATGGCTTTCTAGGTATATTGTCTGCAATGGGCTTGAAATTACTTTTTTTCTCCAGTCTCATCAATATGAAAAGATTGTAAAAAGGGGGGAAAGGGAGATAGACAAACATGTTGCTCTCTGGATTCCTCTGTAGCAGTCTCTCACTCTCACATAATTTCAGCCCATCAATCAAAAACAGCAGTTGTTGAGAAAAACTTAAGTGCACAAGACATAAATATTTTATTCAACAAGAATCAAAGAAGATGACAGCGGGAGGAGGGTGCATTTGCTATTGTGGAGGATTGAGAGCTACACAGAACCAGTCAGAGCAAGAAAATTGCACCTGTATGTAATCTCTACCCTGTAAAAGAAACTGTCCTTCTATCTTCTCATCTGAAATCATCAAAGATGGTTTGATGCTGTCTTCTAAGCTTTGAACTCACCATGAACTCTACCCACAACCAAAGTTTGTTTGCTGCCCAAACTGCAGGTGATGTTACGGCACCCGTAGTACCCATCTCCCATGAGCTCATTCTTTGAATTGAACTGTAAGACTTGCCTCATTCTTAGTAAATCTTAGTAAGTCACACACACTCTGTCATACTGTACGTGCATGGCACTGCAAAACAGAAACAGAAACACACACACCACTCCCAATGCCTCAAACCAGGGTCACCAAGTCCCTGGTCTAGGTTTTGGTGGTTGGTTCTGTAATTTTCTGGTCAATGTCAGCCTTTCTTTCCCCTCCTATGCTGCCAAGAGGAAATGAAGGGATGATCTCTCCGCTCTCCTCCACTCGTCTCTGCCCGAGAAAACAAACAGGAGCATTTTATGGCCTGCTTGTTGACCTACCGCCCAGGAGCAACAACAACAGGCTACTAGTGGTGGTGTTTACTTCAGGATGAGCTACTTACACTGATATAACTGCACTGCCCTGTTGATATGTACAATCCAATTCCCATAAAGGGATCTTTATATAGGTTGTGAATCCAGGTGAGGAGGAGTGGATAAAATACAGTCCAGTAAACAATAAAACTCAAATAAAATAATACACCTGTCAGATGTGATAAGTGTGGTAATGTGAATGCAGCTGTTTGAATCCCATTACTTTTTTTTTCTAACTCCCTACTTTCCTGTTGCTGCAGGAAACAATGGCCTTCAGTGTAGTAGTGTAGTGTATGTCGAAAAGCTAATGATAAACTGTAATGATAACAAACCAAAGTCTTCTATCAACAGAATCCACTAAACAGTCACCATAAACTTCTCTTGACAGAATCTGCCCTTTGCGCAGTTGCAGAATCTCCACCTGGCGTGTGCAAGCGCGTATATGTCTGTTGTGGGTGTGTTTGGTACCATGGCTGACACACACACACACACACACACACACACACACACACACACACACACACACACACACACACACACACACACACACACACACACAAACATACAACTACACACACACACACCTGTTCTTCCCTCAGCACCAGGCCTGAGCCCCAAACAAAGCTTCTCTCTGTACAGACATGGACACTGTTTGATTCCTCACACAGTTTTCCCAACGCCACCTCTGCTCAAAACTAAACATGCTGTTTGCTATGGGCAAAAAAAAGACTGTTTAAGAAAGTACTGGGAGAAGAAAGAAAGGCCTTCCCAGAGAGTCATCTGGTTCTAATGAAGGGCCCACTGGTGTGGATTACAGGCACATATTACAGGAGAACTCAGGCTGACCTCTCATCTCTATCCCGGGGGAAATGGGAGCCAGCCATGGTGATGGGGGGCTGAGGGTCTGGGGGCCTGGGGAGCAGAAGGGTGAATAGAAGCCTGTGGGCAGGCTGCCACCCCACATGATTGGTGCTCTTCCTCAATGAGGGAGTTTCTCTGAGATCTTTTCAAAAACCCTCCATTGAAAGCAGGAAAAAACACTCTCTTCCCCTGAGCCTCTCAATGATACTAAAAAATGTCATTACTTCAAATGTTCGTGTGTGCTGTGTCTTTACCAGAGCTTCAGCAGGTTGTGAAGTAACGAAACAGGCCTTCTATAATTATCAAAGTAACAATAAAACATGCCTGTTTTACCAGATGAAACACAATAAGCAGCTGGCTACTCAGCAAGTGTTTGGGTTTTACTGCCCTCTCCCACACTGGAAGAGGGGGTTAACTAGGTGGGGTGGAGGGGGAAGCAGGCTAACAAGAAAGGCAGAATTGGAGTGAGGAGAGATGGCTTCAGCAGCAGCTCATGAGGTTGGCAGCAAATCTGGGTGTTTGGCCACATAATCAGCTCAACTATGAAAACATTCCTATTAAAGCAGCAACAAATCAAACAAGATGCAGAGAGCACCATTATCATCCAAACAGAAACAAACAATGGGACAAGTCCTTTTTCTTTGTGCCTTTTCCGCTTTGCATCTGCAATATTACGTAAAATACTCAAATCTTACATTTTTTTTTAAACATCCATTTCATAACAAACTAATTATCATTTCAAAGTTGCAGCTCTTACCTGTAGTATCTGGACTGTAGATACGTGGAGCACACTGCTTTGGACACATGGCTGGCAGAGCCAAAGTCAATGACTTTGACCCTGTAGGGCTGTCGAGACGGGTCCACAAGCATGATGTTCTCTGGCTTCAGGTCAGCGTGGATCAGCCCCAGGCTCTTCAGTTTCATGAGTGCTGTGGCCACCTGCTGTAGCACGGGCCTGATGTATTTGAGTGGCAACGGGCTGAACTTGTTCTGCTTGAGGAAGTCGTACAGGTTCTGCTCCAGCATCTCAAATACCAGGCACGTGTGGTTCTTGTGCTGGAAGCACTCGTAGGCCCTCACAAAGTTGTAGTCATCTGCACTCTCCGTGCTCAGACGCGCCAAGATGCTGACTTCGATCTGACCCTGCCGTGCATAAGACGGGTGGTTTTTTAAGATCTTGATCGCCACAATCTCGTTGGTGCCCCTCTTCCAGCACTTAACCACCTGCCCAAAGGTTCCTCGCCCCAAGAACTCCAGCACTTCGTAGGTGTTGGTCATGGAGCAGAGCACCTCATGTTGCACCAGCTGGTAGTCTCCCTCGCTGTTGGAGCCGCTGTTCTTGGATGTCGCCGTGGAGGTAGCGGTGGCCACTGTAGCCACCGTGGCTCCACTAGCTGCTCCGTTCTGGATCATCGGTGGACCGTGCTCCTCAATGATCTGCACACTGCTGTTGTTATCAAGCTCCTCACTCTTGCGTTTAAGACCGCATCGCTGGTAGGTATCTAGGAGACTGACCGTGCTGCGGCGTGTCAGGTTGTGAACACCAACCCCGCCACCCACACCACTGCCGCCGCCACCTCCACCACCACTGCTGTTGCTGCTGCTGCCTCCACCCCCGCTGCCCAGCAGAGACCCCACGGCCCCTGAAGTGCTGCTGGCTGAGGTGACCACAATGTGGCCGGCGCTGGCTGGGAAGATGAGTGCCTGCTCGTAGGGCAGGGTGGAGCTGGCAACCTGCAGGGAGCTGTTGATGCCTAGAGGCCCACTGGCGGCCGACACGTTCTTGCTGCTGTTGTGGCTGTAGACTTTGCTGTGTGTGCCGTACCCTGTCATATCCCAGTTACAACTCTGCTCCACCTTCAGTTTCTTCACGCTAAAGAAGGCACTTGACTGGAGAGTGTGAGGGGAGAACACTTGCACTTGCGAGGCCATACCTGTGACAAGAGGGGAGGAGCAAGGATGGGAGGGGAATGAAAGTGAGAGGTTAGGAATTTGAGAGTGTCTGAAACACGAGTGGTAGCTAGAAGCTTTAAATAAAGACAGCTTGGGTCACAGCAGGTCATTAAAACACCAAGCATATACACTGATGCGTCCGCATGTTAACCTCTTGAACTTTGCAACATCATTGTAATGTAACAGTCATTTAAATAACCTTCAAAGTGTATTGGTAGTTTGTTGCTTTGATGTTAAATTGTTTCTGAGAAGTACCATAGTACCAAGTATTTGTGTAATAAAACATCACATACTACGTCATTAAAACTGCTGGCAAAGAGACAGTTTTTTTGCTATAATTTATGAAGTTTTATTTAATATTGTTATATAAGATAAATAAAAGCCAGAATGTTTAGAAAGATAAGCAGATTTAGATTGAGTGGTGCTTATGCAAACCACTGGTTCATGCAGAGGAAATGCCATTTCCCCGCTGTTCCCATCTGCAGTAAAGTAAATAGGCTGTGTGAATACTAAAAGAATACCCTTTCATGGGACACTCCGCAGAGACAGAGGTGCAACACAAAATCGTACACAAAAACAGGCGCACAAAAAAAAAAAAAAAAGAAAGTCCAAAGGAATGATTGCAATTTCCTTCCCCACTACACAACCCAGCCCTTGCATTTGTTGGTATACAATTACTCACTTTAGGGAAGGTGGTGGAAGAAATTTCGCTAAAGTAACTATGAAAACAGGAGAAGGGCACTGAACTGAGCTCTCAACCACAGATCCTGAAGACAACAAAACAAAAGCAAAACTGCAACGAGGCTGCGCTCTGAACTCCTGGGAACAAGCTGCCTCAGAATAAGCAAACGCTTCTCCAAGCAAACAACTGCCCAAAAATAGTCCCCTTCTTTATCTCCCTCTTTTACAAACAGGCTTGTTTGTAACATTGAAATGATTATTACAGCACAAGGCAGATTATATGAGACTTGTAGTAATGCTATGTTTAAACTGTTTCCAGTAAACCCACAATTAGTTTACTGCTAACAAACTAAGAGCTTCCACCTGGCCATACCGACGCCCACACACACACAATTAGGCCTTGCTGTTGATCAACTGATGCATGATTCAAAGAATGTTACGGTCGCAGTGTGCACACAAACACTAACAAAGCCCATGCATGCAAACAGCCCTTACACTTTGTTTGCTGCTGGAAAAATTGCTGCTTTTGTGTGTTTAATAGACATCTTGAAAGCTGGGAAGTTTTGCTCCGTTCAAAGATAATTAGAGGACCATTTCCCTCCAAGATGTTAGGACGTCCATAATTGTGGGCTCCATTCTGCGGACAGAAAGCAGAGAGGAGGGGACATGCCTGGTCACTTTGTCATTATTAGCCCTTTGAGTGGTGATGATGATTAATTCAGTAGGAAGCTGGCAAGCTGGCATCCCTCCAGTATACTTTGCTTCATTTATTTTATTTTATTTTTTTTTAAACTCTCCTGACCTCTCTTCCTCCTCCTTTTTTTTGTATCTTTCTTTTGCGTCATCTGGTCTTAGCCCTAATGCTGCAGGATTGGAGATACAATTCACTGTAAGCTTGGCGGCTGCTGTGTAGTAGCAGCCGCCAAGCTTCCTGTAGTTGTTATTGCAGCCACAATATCTGCTTATACATGTTCTGATCAATCCATGAGATGTAGTCTTTCTTTTGGCTTTTTTTTTTTTTTTAAATCCTGCTTTAAGCACCCACACCTAGTCCCTTCATGTCTAGTCCACTAGGTAAGGCTGGAGCAGAGAGGTAATGAAGAACGTCCGCTGGGATATTAGGGGCAAGGCTCTCTGCTAATCACATAAGCCGTGAAGGCCAGATGTCACTCCTTGGATTACCAATTCCTGTGCCTGGACTTTACGCTAAAAATAATTTGAATGATGAGTTGCGTCACAGAGCAGCGTCAACAGTGTGTGACTGAGAGTCTGACAGGATAATCACAGGCAGAGACTGATGGACACAAAGATGGATGGACGGACACAGGGGCTGGCCTGTCCTCTTATGGAAAATTCCAGCATTACATATCCGCAGCATGACTGCGGATAGCTCGGGGTTTTTACAAGGCCAGATCGAGGCTAGCTGCTCTTTGCATTAGCATCACATGAATTCCTCCTCAACCCCGATCTTAGTCACTCATTGACTCACTTGTCAGTTTTAACACAGTGGTCAAAGAGTTCACTTGACATTGGCTACATGGTGCATTGAACTGAAGGACACACATGCTCCTCATGACTGGGGCCCTGAAATATAAATGCCAAAAGTCTTTAGAGATGCATAGGGAACTCTCCAAATTTAGTGTTGAAATTCTGCATAAACTGTTTTGCCACAAAACTAAAAGCAGGACAAACAGTTTGGAGCTCTGTGTAGAAGACAGATAAGTAATTAAATGAACCAAAAGTAAGAGGTCAAATGGCTGGAATGTTATCTCATGACAACATACACAGGCAACAATGTGACCAAATATACTTCATTGGGAAAACAGTTCCAGTCCTCGTGAATCACTCTTCACCTAAACTGAGGTTCAAACATATTTATGATGTAGAATCTGGACAAACAAACTCTCTATACTGTTGTCAGAAACAAACCAGGGCAAAAGACCTTCCCTTGAAAATGCCCTCTTGAAGTTTATTTGGATTTCTGAACTCTGCGCCAAAAGCAAAACTGTAAAGGTCCATTGTTGTGCATTTACAATGTTGGAATACCTTCAGTAGCCAAGGATTTCCATTTAGCATACCTAAAGGAACTCTGTGTGTCCTGCACACTGCAATTAAGCATACCAGAGAGGCATTTTCCACTGTTTAGAGGCAGCATGTTGAAATGGTAATAGTCAATGTTTTCAGAGAGATTACTTCTCTGTCAGGGGTTTGTTAATCTTCTTTTTGGGAGGATCAGGGCTGCTCTGCGTGCCATGTGACGGTGAGAGTCAGACTGAAAAGGAGGGAAGGAGAACAGAGCGTGGAGAGCGGAGCCACGAGTGGCCCTCACATTCTAGCCTGTGACCTGCTTCTGTTTGCTCTCTTTTATTAAACCCGTCATTTAAACTCTGCTGACAACATGACAAAGAGTATTGATGAGAACACCTTTAGATACCACCAAACCTGCCAAGTAGTCTTTTGTAATTACAAATAGTCTTTTAATATAAAGCCTGCTTGTCATTCAACTTATCTGTGCCTGTGCCCAAAGTATATACTTTGTAATTTTAAATAATTCAGGGGTGAGATAAATAGATGTTTTGGCTCGGCAAGGATGCCTAAAACCAGGCTCATAAATTTAAATATATATCAATCAATACAGAGAGAATCACTGTTCCATGCACCCAAAAGGTCTGGAGTGGAAAGATCCAGTACTGAGACACCAGCCATCACCTAGGAGACTACGCAGAGACAGCAGGAGACAGTGCAGCCAGGTCTGTGTGGTCGATGTCCCCTGGCCTGGCTTTATTTTGATTACTTCCTGAGGCCTTATGGCTACTGACACCGACGGAGACGCTCTGATGACCCTGTCTCTTTACTGGACATCCCGGTGTCTACAGGACTGGACAGTTGGGGTGGGGATGGGGTGGGTCAAATCGCTTGCTAATGAAATAACTTCTGACTGTCTAGACAAAGCATTATCTCACCCTTTGCTGCTGTTTGCATGTGTGTGTTGGGGGCATTGCTTCCCTCATCTCCAGCCGCTTCTCTGAACAGCCTGACATATAGGAAACCAATAGTCACACCATTTGTCTTAGTAAGGCTTAAGGTAGCAGAGCAGCCTTGATACTCTTTGTCATAGATTATTTGGTAATGCATACTGTTACATGCTGTTCACATCTGACCACACTCTCTTATAGGTGCACAATTGAGTTGACTGCAAAGGCGATAGCATCTAATTCACATCTAAGCATTTAGTGAGACCCTGAGTCCTATGTGGAATCATCTGCATTTGTATCTCAAGTCATTTAGAAGTTTATTTTTAATTAGTAACCAGTCTGTGTATCCAATCGTCACTTACACACATGACCAACAGAACCACTGGTGAAAAACCTGCAGCCCGGACCGTGACAGTGACTTTGGGGTTAAATGCAACAGTGAATGCACCATTGAAGAGGAACATATTGTTCATACAGTGAAGCCTAGCCTTGTGTTCCTGCCTCCCGCCTGAGTTCTGCCCTCGGTGGGGGAGCTGGAGCTTGACACTGAATAGTGTCTCTCTCTCTTTCTCACCCGTGGCCACTATTGACCATCCTGTCTGCTTTTTTAGCCCTCTCATCTCTGCTTATTTATAGAATAATGCATCAGATGAGCTTGCAGGGAGATACTGTCATGCAGGCTGCAGCTCCATCAGCCTTTATGCTCATCCTGACCACAGTACTTGACCAGCTGGAACTGCTTCACCATTTCTCTCCACTCTCTTGCAAACACACAAAAGAGGACAAATATCCATCCAGCAAATGGACAGCCTAAAAGGCAAACCCAAATGCTGTTTGACAGACATACCACACAGAACTTCTCAGCTCATAAATCAGCAACATGCCTGCTGTAAATGTGACACTCCCTCAACTCTCCCCTTCCTGGAAACAAACAGCCGAAGATACAACATGTTGTGTTAGCAGTGAGATAACATGTTCGGTCAGCACTTGTTCAAATGCACTGGCATAGATATATAAGCAAAGACAGACACACACAAGCTATTGCAAATGTCCACATCCAGGTGCCTGCAGGAGCACTAATACAAAGAGGCACATGCTACACACACACAGCTCTGAATATATTATTGACTTGTGGACGTTTACCAAGGCAATAATAACTTGTAGTTAAAGTTTCAGTGCCAGCATTTCTAATCTAAAGTAAAGCTGACAATCCTAGTTCCCCAGGAGAAGTGTCAGTAGATAAGGAGACTGCTATTCACATTGTAAGTGTGGTCATAAAAACGGCTGGTGTGAGAAAAACATTTGCCTTGTTTATACTGCCAGGTCGGCCTAGCCAGGCACTGAACCAAGGCACAGAGTGGAGGAGAGGAGCAAGGGATGAGGAGGAGCGCAAGGGGGGAGCTGGAGGAGGAGGAGGAAGGGATGGCAGAGTGGCTCTGCTTGAGCTGGATTTCTTATTAATCAAATCACGAGTGTAGCAAGTGTAGAAAGCACAGCACCCAACTTCCTCCCCACAAGAAAGGAAGAAAGACAGAAAGACAGAAAGAAAGAAAGAAAGAAAGAAAGAAAGAAAGAAAGAAAGAAAGAAAGAAAGAAAGAAAGAAAGAAAGAAAGAAAGAAAGAAAGAAAGAAAGAAAGACCTGGTACATGCCCTTGCTGTAGGAAAAGTAAAATAGCGAATGTGGAACAGAAAAGAAGAAACTATTTGTCCTCTGTAGAAGCCTCGTGTGAGGCAGCAAAAAATGAGAAGGAGGTAGCTGAAACGTGCCGAACCATTAACCAGTGGCACCTGTTACTTCGCTGCAGTACTGCTGACATCCACTGAATGCATGAAGCCGCCGACCACAGTTACAAACACAATGCAGGGCCACACAAGGACATACACCTGATAAGCAGCTGCTCTCCAGAATCCTTATCATTTACGCACAGTAAGAAACACCCCACCACACCACACTTCCTGTTATGTCATTAAGATCAACAATGACAGCCAGACACAATGTACTATAATGAGATTAAAATATGAGAACTGCAGGGAAGAAGCAGTCACCTAACGTAAAAAAAAATAATAATAATAATGTGGGAGAAAATATTGCTTTTGATCAGAGAGAGGCCAAAGCAGTGTAGATTTTGCCGTGTGTGCTTTTGCACTATAAGCCCTCAGACTGAAGTATGAGGTTTGTTTGCTGCTCTTGCAATGTACCACAACTTGAGGTTTGGAAAGGTTACCACTCCAGTGAGTGAAGGACACACACACACACACACAAACACACACACACACACACACACACACACACACACACACACACACACAGATACACATGGCTACATACACCAACACGGAGAACCAAGTTCCCCTCAGCTACTTTTAACTCATTGTCATCATTCTGCCTAATGTTCATTTAACAAAAGCCCCAGAGCAGAATGAGGCTTGTAAAGGAACCTTTCAGAGATGCAGACCGTAATTTTATTTCTAAAGGATCTTACCTCTCCCTGAACAAATATCATTATGTTCTGAGACAGAAATGAACAACTGACAGAGAAAAAAATCCATCATGATTTTCATTTTGTGTGATCCCTTGTTATTTATGCATGGGTAACAGGTACTTGCTTTGTGAGGTTCTGAATTGCATTAACCCCACTAATATGATTATCACATTCAAAGTGTTAAATGAGTTGATAATCTTTACTCATTACCATCTTTTGAATGTGAGCACTATTTGCAGTTGGTAAACTATCGATATTAATTGAGCAAAGTAAGAATTAGAGAGTAAAACTGTGGGAGACAGTAATAACTGAAGGCAAAGACTGACACCCTTACAGGGGAGGTCAGTTGGAGGGAGTGATGCCTTGGGCAGTGTTTTGAGGAGATGGCATCATCGCCCAACCCTGCCACCCTGCCCTGTCCCCTGGAACAGACTACTAAGCGCTGGTTTTGGGTGTGTTCTTGAACTCATGGGTCAAAGTCTGCTGCTGCACTAATATCCAACAGAGACAGCTGTAATAATGCCTGTCCTGCTCAACATGCTCACCTGAACCAAGCATGAAAACAATACCACACGCACAACTTATATGTGTGCAGAATGTGTACTAGGTGTGTACCCACAGACAGGCATCTATGCATTTTTTAGACCCCACCTGTGCGTGTGTGTGTGTGTGTGTTTACAAGTGTGTAACTTTGAGACTATTTGAGACCATTAGACTATCTGAACTATTTGTCAGAGCAGTAACATCTTAACTATGTAGTACAACATGCATTAGGTCACAAGCCCAAAACACACACACACACACCCATAGGGATTAATTTAAAGCTCCACCTCTTCAAAACCCAGTGATGAACCCCAGACAACGGAGGAACCAGTCAAACCTGACCAGGCACCTAAAGGGACCAATCACACACAGGCAGGGCCACCACTTCCTGTTTTATCACAACAACTTGAGACTTAGAAGTCAGTCAATATGTTTTTTAATGATAAGTACTGTTGCTGGTGCAGGACGCCTTCTTTTTACTGGCTTCTACCCATCTCACATCAGAGTTCCTCATAACCCCCACATGAGGCTGGCTTTCTGTCCCACCCCCTGCCCTCCTCTGCCTCTGTACTCATATTGCCTTCTACTATCAAATACAAGCTGGGGATGGAGCACATGCCTCCCCAGGTGACAAGAGTGTGTGATATTTCATTGGGGTGTGTGAAGCTGCTGCTCTGAGCCCATTAGGGCCGTAGATCAGACTAATTTAAACTACAGATGCCTTTTCTCTCTCTAAAAGGCCTCCACATTCACTCCTACCTTCATACTGCAGGTGACTCATCCATATGCATTTTTTAATAAATTGTTTTAATCCCTTAATCTCGTTTCATCTTCTTTTTTAAACACATTTCTCCTTTTGTATCTTTTCTTACTCCATCTGTCTTCTCTTTGACAAAGTGAGGAGGCCCACCGAGCTATATATTAAAGCGGCTTTTAAGAGATTATAGCACACACACAAACATGTGCTCACATACAAATTTAGCAAGGCATATGTGTCCTTAATCCAACTGACAGTGTGTCATAAACATGGCTGTTGAGTCCTTCTGGCCACAGAAGCTGAGGTAATAAATATGGTGAGCCAACTCAGCCCTGTGTGTCTGATTCAGCGTGAAAATCATGGCTTTAGCCAATTATATTTACAGTGTCCTCACAGTCACAAATAGCAGCCAAGACCAGGCAGGAAATGGCTATTCTGACCATCAGTTTAACACCCACACAATGAGTGGCCGTGTTTGGCAAGTACACATTTGAACTGGCTTGCATTAAAGGTAAACATTTACAGACGGAGAATAAGAGTTGTTGGTTTTACAATTATACACACTGTGGCAAACTTTGTTTGGTAAACTGCATGAAAGAAGATACATTTACTTTAAGAATTTGCCAGTTTGGTTGTGTTCTTGTGGTTTGGGATGTTTCTAAACTCCCACTTCAGTAGTAGCTGAGAGCGCTTTTAACAGATGGAAAAGATGAGCTGTGGGAAGTCAGTCAGTAAATAATTATTCATCTACTGTAAGGTGCTTTACTGTGAATAAAGATAGACATGCTATTAAAATGTTGGGATCTGGATAAGGTCAATGTTGCTGGGACGGATGCCACTTTAGGTTTAATGCTTCTGAGTGAAAAACTCACTTGCTCTCTCTCTCTGTCACACACAAGTCTAATGAGGTAAAAAAACCACTGGTGAGGCCTGGACCACTCTGAAGCTGAGGGAAAGAGAACAGGTCTACATAGCTAAAGGTCAGCTTTTGGCCTTTTTCTAGGCCAGCTCCTCTAAAAAGTGATGGAGCATGTTTGTGTGTGATAGCAGCTGCTGGGCTCCATCAGGGGAGCCAAGGAGACGGGCGCCTTGCTGGACAGCGCTGATCCCGGATATAAGGGGGGGACAGGTTAAAGGAGACAAGGGCTCAGATCCACGACCCCCAACATAACCATCGCTACCACCTTCAAAATCACTCTTAAACCAGTGACCCCCCCCTCCGAAAAAAAAAAAAACTACCCGCCAAAAGCCCACCCCACACAAGCACCCCCTGACCTTTGGCGCTGCCCCTGAGGCCCGTGGGCCTCCAGAAGATGGCATTCATCTCTCGGCTTCACTGCCCCCCTGCCTTCTATTTCTTCTTTACTTTTTCAGTCTCCGTCGTTCCCCGTCTCACTGCCATTCTCCCTCTCCCTCTCCGTCTCTCAGGCTGAATGGAGGGGCCAGTTCAAAAGGCTGCCAGGGGAGAGCTGCTGGCTGGCCATGATGTGCCTGAGGCTTTGAAGTGAGGAGTGGATCTAAAAAGTGTGCAACCTGTTTTTTTTTTTGTTTTTTTTTAACATTGCAACACACACCAGAAATATAAACAGGTGGTGCTATTACTTTTCCTGAACTCTGTTTAGTAAGTGTATTTTGTATCATATATATCATATCATACTTAAATGAGGAGTGCATGAGGAACACTTCCAGCAATAAATGTCACTATTTTATTTTTTTTTTTTTGTAGCTCTTCAAACCTCAGCAAACAGTACATCCCTCTACTATAAATCTACTAAAATAAAATGGCTGAAAAGTGCACTTTCTTTGTTCTAAAATGATGGGAATAGCAAACTTGATATACACTTCAAACCTTCCTAAAGATCCTCAATATTACAGTTTTTCAATAAAAGGATCATGGTGCCATTAAATAACCATCATCTTTCACTTGTGTCGTAACTAAATGTTACTAAACATCCTCAGAGATGTTCATGCTGCAGTATTGCAGTCGTGAGGAAATGTCACTGAAAGTTGGGACATTCAGCATTTTGTCATGTCAGTGCTGAAGCTTTATTAGGGCAGAGGAGCCACTGAATTGTCTAATTGAATCAATGACTTTTCTAACATCGCTCCCTCTCTACATTATCCCTTAAGAGCTTGTAAAAGCTTATCCTTCAGCCTTCTGTGGAAAAGGAGGAATCGTTTTCTCTAAATATGTGAATATTAAGAAGATACAGAGACCATTTTACTCCTATACTAATTAATTAAACGTCTGAGAAATGTATCTTTTTATATCAGCATAATTTGTCACTTCCACCTGCTGCTCCTTTTGATGTGTAACTTCTTGGTTTACCAAAACTGATTTTTCACAGGGAATGCATGATTCCTAAGAGAATCCCTGAATTAAAAAAAAAAAAAAGAATCACTTCAGAGGGACGGGCGACTTTCTGGAACAGTGACTGTTACATTTTATTTCTGTGTCTGGCTATACAGCAAGAGGATGTGTTATCACAGCTGCTTTTGCAGTAATGGAATAATGATAAACACACAGCATGAAGAGAAAAAATGGAAAAGATCAAACAAATCAGTGAGAAGTGGACAATGACTGTATGTGAGAACAGATATAAGAGCAAATATTGCAACAAAAAAAAAAAAAGGAAAGGACTAAAGCTGCTCATTTCCATGCCTGTTGACTCTTTTGACGACCCCCAGCCCTTGTCTATTGCAGCCTCTTTTCTCTGTTCTGTGCCTTTTGCCTCCTGGCTCTGGACCGAAATGGGTTTGAGCACTCGTCTGAGCTTTGAAGTCCTTGGTTATCAGCCAAGCGTAGAGCTGTACCTGCAGCCATCTGTGAAGGGGCCGCCAGCAGCCGCCCATCGCTCCACTTCCCTTCCATGACCGAGAGGGGCCGGAGCCAGGAGTGGTGATGGGGCTGGCAGCGGCACTTAGTCCATGTTGGCTGGCCGCACATGGTAGAGCCAATAGGTGTGTCTGTGCATACACCCATAAAGCCTCAACCTCAGTGCCCTAATCTCAATGTGTAATTCACTCCTTCTCTCCTTATTTCAATATCTGTCAGTAAACACCCCCTCTCCCTGTCTTTTCCCTCAGAAGAGGAAGAAATATGGTTATGAAAGGCTTGATTAAAAACTACAAACCATATTTCACTCCATGCTTCATGTAACATGAAGACACGATTTCGATTTTTTGTTTAAATAAACTGGCTGTGAGTGTGGCCATTGCCCTCGCCATCCAGTTGTAGCACCTTACATCAGCTGTTGTCTTTGCCTCACATTTGAAGCTTTGTTTCAACTTTTTTTTTTTTTTTTTTTTTTTTTTAAGTGCTCCAAGTGCAGTGTGATGCGAAGCCAGCTCTCTTCCAGAGGGTGTGATGTCAAATGGACGGGTATGGCGGGGACATTATCACAAACAATAGGATTAAGACCTGGGACAATGTGCACCAAAAAAAAAGCCAGTGGTTTGGTTATGGGGGTTAGTGATGGGATGAGGCAATAAGACAAGCCGGGGGGGGGGGACTGAGTAAGGCGGGAAGCAATGGGGGAGCTAAAGAGGGCTTGGGTGGGGGGTCATGATTATGGAGAACAAAAAAGCTACAGTAGCCAGACCTCTTCTCAAACCAGCCTCCAATTACAAACACGCACACACACACACACACACACACACAGGGGCTCCCAATCTGGCCATCAGGCTGTTGCTGAAGTGTCACATGGGCACCATGTGTGCTGGCCAATGGCCTCTCGGCTTATCAACAAACAGAGCAGGATGGAAGGACAGATAAGAGATAGATGTGGGGGTGGGGCAGGGAAGCGCGGGAAGGGTGGTGGTGGGAATTGGTGGGGGTCACTGGCGGATGATGAGAGATTGCAAAGTGAGCGTGCAATATATGGCATGTGAGCAAAATGCAGATCATGCTCACCCTGCACTATGCAATATTATTCACTTATTAAAAAAAAATGATTTACACCCTCAGCATATAAAGTGCCCTTTATGCTTGAGGAATCCCTGTGTAATTATTGCTTAACAGGCCCAAGTTAACAAAAGGCCTTATTCACTCCGTGCTGTATTGAGAAGCAGTAAAATGTGAACCTTTGTGTGAACCGTGGCTCTCAGAGCAGATCAAAGCGCTGGATGTGTCATAAGGTACTGAGATTCTCAGCATCATACTTTTTAACAGATGCTACTCTCATCCCCACTGTAGAGAGGTTACATTGCTTTTAACAAGAGGAGGTTATTTAAATCTGAGAGGGACACTCATCTATTTTTTTTCCCACGCTGATCATCAAATACAAAAAGGTGAACTTTTTATTTTTTTTACATTTTTTTATGCCATGCCATCCAATTGAAAGAAAAAAAAATTTTCAAAGGTGCTACAAATACATTTAGAAAATAATTAACATATTCAGTGTTCGAGTCATTAAAATACTATGGATTGAGTGTGTTCATGCCGTTATTTCTAGCAATCAAGGCTGTGGTGTGTTCTGTGCCATCACGGATGTTTCAAGCTTTTTTCAGATACCTTATTTTTGCATACTTCTCTAAATACCATACTAAACTCCAGCTCAAGTCTTCCTAACAGAGCCTGGAGTTGTTACAGTGCTAGTCAGAGCCAGAGGCAGCTGTTCCACACAAGCTGACACCATACACAGTGTGAAACAACAGTGCAGGGGGAAAAAAGGGCCTTCACACATGCATGACAACCAACACGGAAATGCCTTGTGTAAGCAGTCGACAGGGTTGAGGCTCCATCCCAGCCTGCCTCCCTTTTCCCCTTCGATAAAAACCAACTAATGTCAGCAACTGATGTGGTCTCCCGCTTCAAGGACCTCAGAGCCGGGCTTTCAGAGCCGTTTCTGACAAAGGTCTGAAACATATGGCAGAAGCACTAAAACAGGAGACTTACTGACTGAAGAGAAAATGAGAACTGCAAAGTCCCCATTGCATCTCAATTGAATTTCCTCCATGCAAAAAAAAAAAAAAGAAGAAGAAAAAAAAAGAGGCCAGAAGAATGATGTGCTGGAGTACTGGAGGCAGTTTTACTCCAGAGAAATTTGCTGAAAAGACTATATGAAAAGATGAGTGTGTTGAAATAGCCAAAAGTAGTCAGCTTGTATTCAACGCAGTGTCTCCTGTGTCAGACTGGCCTCTATACTAACCTGTCATTTCAGTTCAGACTGACCCCCCCCCCACCCCCCTCCATCTGTTTCCAAAACCCTCAGATCACACCTGTGAACTATTTCAGCACATCAGAGAGCTCACATATTCCCCTGCCTTGAATGGAGCGATACACATACACACACACCTCATCTCACATAAAACTCACATTCTATCTCCCTCCAAAGCTTCTGCTTCTTCCACTAAATGCTCCAACAAATCAATAGCACAAAGAATCCCCCCAACACTGGATTTCACTTTCTTTTCAGATAGGAAGCTTTGAATAATGCAAAAGCGATACTTGTAAAGACAGCTTATCCATTTTCATAACCTTTTCAGAGTAAACTGCCTTCCTAACAAGTCATAAGGCGATGCATCGGGTCAACAAACAGATCAGCCCTGACACTGAGTGAAGGTGAAAAACAAGAAATAAACATTCACAGTGGCACCTGCTTACATTTGTGGAGTGAAGGCTGTTCTTTCCTGTGAGCTATTTAACTATCACCTCAACTCTTACCAACTGTTTAGCTTCCCTTCGTCCCCAGGCCTTTCTCTTTTACCACTGTGGACAATGAAGAGCTAAACATACGACCCTGCTTGTCAAAACAGCCAGGATAGAGAGACCCTCCTCGGTTCCCCTGACTCTGGGTGTGGCCCTGCCATGGCCCCCATGGGCCCCCAGGGTTCTTCCTGCAATTCTAATCAAAGTTTAAAAAGCTGCAACCTTGGACTCTAAGCGTAGGTCGTGGCCTGTGAGGAAGATATCAATCAAGCAGCTCCAAACAAGCGTGAGGGGAAGAGGGAGGGAGACAAGGAGAGTTGCGGGTAGTTTGTGAGAAAGTTCTGCTCTCTCTGCCTGTATGTCTTTTCCATAGCCCTCAGAGGGGTAACTGCCCCTCAACAAGGACAGGTTGCATTCCCCATACCTGGAAACCATAAGGTAATTCAAGGTCACATTAACTCATAAAAGCTGTGTGGATGGATAAAACATTAATCTGCCTGTGATGCTGCAGCGCCTGTCAGCACCACCACCAACATCATCACCACCACCGTCATCGTCATCGGCTTCTGAGTCACACTCTGTCCATTTTTCCAGGCAGGAATGAATGAATCCTCTCTGGAATAGTACTGGTTGACCTGCGAGGGGCAGATCTGCAAATGAAGTTGCCTTCCTGCCCATTTCTGCAGCTGTCTAATCCTCTTGCAGGCCTCCCCTACAAATGGGCGATGGCACATGTGCACAGGCTCAGACACACATAGAGACATATGCACATGCATGCATGAGCACACCACAACAACACCCATATCTAACCCGGGAAAGAGGGCAGGCATGCAGGGTTTGGCGGTGTCTGAATATTAGCTTTTCCACAGCTGGGGGATGCTGGACTGCTCCGTTCATCAGACATCCATCAAGGTGTCAGTTTGGGTTATAAGACCAGGCTCCCAGGGTGATCAGACTGCTGCCCTGCCTGCCAGCAGGCCTGCCTGATGGCCTCCTGTCTGGGCCAAGAAGGACCAACAGCAAACATGAAAAAAAAAAAAAGGCAGCACCAACAGGAAAATGACACAAACTGACACAAGGTCTATGACCACAATAAAAAAGTAGTGCTGAAAATCTAATCCAGAATAATTATGAAAGTGAAACCAAAGTCTTCAGCAAGCAAAGACATGTCTACTGTAAACAAACTCATCTTTAAACTCAAAGGAAGTAGTCAATCATATAGATCCCAGTTATTAGTTGCCCTGTAGCCAAGGGTGAATAATTACCGTAATAGCTGCTCTAATTCTACATGAAGCCCCCCCCCACCAAACCTATTTTCCACCGGAGACACTGGTCATTTCCATGACTGCTCTATGTAACAGCCCTCTCCAACACTGAGGAGGACAGGCAAGGTAATTAATTCCCCCTGCCGCCTCTTTCTCTTCCCTTCTCCTTTTCTCCGCGGTGAAGGGAAAAGCCAGGGAATGTAATTTACACTAATTACCTTTTGCATAGGAGTCTCATTTCAACTTTCTTTTTCATGTTGAAACGCTGGTGTCTTGAGCTATGCCTCTAAGCTTTAACACCCCTAATGAAGAATCACAATATTCCTACAGGGATATAACAGCACTTAGTGATGAGTTTGTTGCCACCTCATTGTACTTTATGATACTGTATCTTCCATAGCAGGCAATTATTTAACCTTAATATTCCTATTAGGACCCACTTTTTCTGTTGATATTTCTATAATGTCACTTTAAAATGTGTTACTTTTCAGCACCTCTTTCTTAATGGCAATTTTGACTAGAAAAGAGGGGCTTCCCTTTAATACCAGCAGAGGGACTATAGAGTAGAAAAGAAGACATTAAACATGAGGCTGCTCAAAGATAAATACTGGAAACATCAAGGGTCATCATTCGCTTTATGCTACCTATCAGTTTGCATAAGCTTCTGATCAGCATTTAAACCTCTAGTTACTTTCCAAAGACTATTATAGGCCATTTGTCCTATTGTATAATGTTAGAAATTTCCATCTCCACAAGCTACTGTACTTCTGAATGACACCTTACAGGGCTCCAGTTGAAATAAATCAAAAAATGTATATAACATAAGATAACCGGGAATGATTCACACTAATGCCCCTCTTATATCACACCGTTTGCCTACTGGTATTATTTGTGTAGTTGCAGTTGGGCCATTCACAGATCTCGACCATGCACGGATTATAATGGGCCGCTTGTATTGTTTTACATGTATAACCCACCTTACAACCAGTGTGCGAAGATAACACGCTGTGTGCGAACGACTCTCTCAGAATAAAAAAAAAAAAAAAGAAAAAGAAAGAAAGAAAGAAAACAACCTATATGACAGCAGATAATGTGGGGAAGCATGCGGGGTAGCATTCTCTCAATTGGATTAGTCACAGCCACAATGCTGCAGCGATAGCGAATGTGCTGTATTATTTCAGCATGCCTTTCGTTTGCGGAAGAAAAATAAAACATAGGGATCAGTGCACCAAGGCAGTGGAGCATTCACGGCCGGTCAGTTTTTAGGCTGACGTGAAATAATTGGGAGCTAGAAGAACGAGAGTGAATAGAGCCGAGACCCGACCGATCGGTCTCCGACCTTCTTTCATTCCCTCTCTCCTCCTTCAAGCTCAGCTATAATTTCCACCGGGTACAAGCGTGAGGGCAAAACACAACATTTCCAGGTGTCCGTGCATACGGAGATCAGCGTATGTCAGACACAGGCTCGTCCCTGACCTCATCCACTGGGGTTTGCAGCCCTTTATCAGTGCTATTTTGACGGACACAGCTCAGACTGGCACCAACAGTCTCACTGAGCATTTACTCATATTCTTGAACAGTGACCAAAGAGAGAGAGAGAGAGAGAGAGAGAGAGAAACCCACTAACGCACAAAGCGGCAGGGAATCTGACAGCCCAGCTGCTGGTGGATTTGGGGGATATGAGGGAATAATATATCATAAAGATTTTGACAGAAAGAAAAGAGGGTGCAACGCATCTCTTCCCTCCGCGACCAGCCGCAATTCAATTGTACCACAATTGAT
The DNA here is from genome assembly GCA_038496675.1 of Rachycentron canadum. Taxonomy (NCBI): domain Eukaryota; kingdom Metazoa; phylum Chordata; class Actinopteri; order Carangiformes; family Rachycentridae; genus Rachycentron; species Rachycentron canadum. Next base: position 9,091,858 of record CM076652.1, read on the forward strand.
ACAGTAGGTTCAGTGACTGAGCCCCGCACAAGAGTGGTGGTGGTGGTGGGGGGGGGGGGACCAGCATATTTTCAAAACCATCTTACCTTCGTATACAGGGGCCATCGGTGCAAGGATTCCTGTTATACATGGCAAAAAATAAAGCGAGATTTCGGTTCAAAACTCAATAAAAATCTGCCATCTTGAAACACTGATGAGAGAGTCGCCGTGGTCTCCTGCATTACTGGCCCAGTTCATTAGTGAGGAAAATGCTCATAATTCATATCCAGGCGTTTTTCAAACGTCGGGTCCGATGCGAGGAAAGCGACAGAGGCGAGGCCGAGCGAGTCAAATCCCAGCAGCGAGTGCGGTTCCTGGAGGCTCGGGTGATGAGCCACGATGACAGGTTTACTTCAGCTATTGTGCGACATGTCTGTGGAGTGAGGAGTCTCTGCAAAAGTTGCAGTGGTCAGAGCGCAGCGAGTTTGGTGTAAAGTGAGGGAGTCGACTGACGATCGAGTCGATGGAGGACGGCGAGGAGCTGCATCAGTCTGGAGCCAAAGCAAATAACAAACACCGTGCTCACCGCTCACTGTGTGCAGACCCCACAATAAAAAAAAAAAAAAAAAAAATATATATATATATAAGTTCGTAGTCTTTGACAGAGAGAAAGAAAAGTTCAAATGCATCAAATAAGGCATATGCATTACAGCAACATTTAAAACACAATAATAACCTCAATTTAAAAAAAATTAGATTAGATTAAAAATACATAAAGAAAAACACGACAAGGTACGAATCATTGTTTGAACTGTGTATATATTCGGGGAAAGGAGCAGGTAATATTTCTCATTTCTGTCTGTTTTGATAAAAGGTTGATAAAGGCACAGATACAGTTTGTCACAAATTGGGCTTTAATATTTTTTGTGTGGGACCATCAGCAAAAAACAGACTTCATACAAAGTGGCAAACGTTGCTGCAGGCAAAAGTAAATAAATTATTATTATTATTTAAAAAAAAAAAAAAAACAACAACTTGTAATTTATGATCAGGCTATATAACATCAGCATCGTTAACGACAACAACAACAACAGCCCTTCAGATGCATAAGTTACAACAAGTCGGGCTCCGACAGCCTCAAGTCTCAACGGGCAGGCGGCGAGATGCAGAAATGCTAATTAATGCTACCTGGTGTAATTAGCCGAACGCGGCGTGACCTGAGGCCGCCGCTGACTTCACCCGTGCCGCCGTGCAAAGTGCATCTGGGTCGGATGAGTCCGTGTGCGTTTGCTCCTGCCTGGCTGAGGCTGGAGCGCTCCTACTGTCGGCTTCACTATGACGACATGAGATTTGCACAGAATGAACTGGAGCGGAATCGGATTACATAGGCTCACACAAATGTGAGTAATCTGTCATTTACCAGCGACCCTAAAATGCACTCACAGCAACATGCGAACCAACCTCTAAATTAAACATGTCGATTTAGACATGTGGGCGTCTGTTCGGGCTGAGCGACTCCAGTCTTTCCAGCCTGCCAAAGTGCACTAATCCGGAGATAAATTTGAAAGCAACAACCCATACAGGTCTCTGGTTATAGACATGTTCAAGTGCTGTAGGGGGAAAAAAACAAAACACATAAAATAGTACAAAGCACCTATATGTCTTCTCAAAGTTATCTGTGGGGGGGGGCAATCAGGGATGATCTATCTTTAGCAGACACTGTGCACGTACTAAGCTATAAGCTTTGCAGAGTTATGCAATTACTCATTCAGTTTAAGTATGTCACAGGCCTGCAGCCTGCAAACCCATCATATAGCGCTGACCACTGTGCTGTGATTTGATGATGTAACTGCAGGACATGCACAAAATCAGTTCTTATGGGCCTACTTTGTGTCCAGACCTATAGCTATTTTTATTTTCTGGAATTTAAACTCCAATAGCCTGGTGCTCTTCTCCCAGTGCCAGTGCATTGTTTATTCTTTTATTCATTACTTTCTTAACAAAAACCACTAGCATGTTCTTGAAGGGACTCACTGTGGGGCCTATACTGCACTGTGGTGAGCTATCCAATACTGAGAGGTGCAGGGTGTAAGACATAATAATATGTGGGAGCCTATTCAGTATTGAGATTATACTCACAATAAGTATCATCGTCACGAGTCCTTAATTGTTCATTAACCTTGCGTGATATTCCTAATTCTATTATAAGGATATCACAGTTTTTTCCCTGTGTTTATGAGGGTCATTATGTGAGGAAATAGATACAGCTCTCCTTCATTCACCACGTTCTGATTCGTGGAAATGCTCATATCAACAACATTTTTGTATTTGCATTGAGGCTAAAGTATAAACCACGCCAACAGTTTGTGCAGGACAATAATGGGGAGAAGGCAATAATAAAAAATGCTAAATCCTCATAATGCTAGTGTCTCTTTATTGCTGGTTTTACAGCAGGGATGGAGAAGTGACCAGTCGGGCCTATAAAGGGAAACTTGTGTGGGGTCGGGGCACTTAAATGCTATGCCCCTCCCCCACCACACCTACCCTCACCCCCAACTCCCCTTTACTCAGGACAAACAGCAAGTTTGAAAATAAATATGACCAAATACACGCTGCAGCGGTGTTCTTCCTTTAGGCCTTTCAGTCCAGTTAGAACAATGAGCAAATGGAGCAGTGAGACATACACTTCCCCTCTTCCTCTTTGTTTCCTAACAATCCTGTGATTCCTATGATGATCACTTTTCTTTACCCTTCATTTCTATTGATAATATTTAGCTTGCCAAGTTAAGATTCTAGCTATAACCTTTATTTAAATTACTTACTCGTGGGTTAAAAAGCATGTTTATCAAAGTTTTCATTGTGTTGCAAAACAACTGTTCACTCTCAAGTATGAAAGTGCAAACTCGGCCAAAGTGGAAGCAGGATGTAGCTCTGCAGAAGGTGTTTCCCAACAGTTTTGGAAATAATTTAAAAGTTCATTTTCACCTTTCACTTCCCATCAAGTGCATTATGTGAAACCAGTGACTACTAACAAAATAAATCTGTTCACATTGTTATGCAAAAAATTTAAAACCAGTATCTAAACTGTGCTGCACAAAATAACAACGACGAAAATTACAAGATGCAAGTTTAAAAACTTCCCATTTGGGAAAATGGGAATGTTTTTGTCACCAAGGTGCACAACAGGCAATTAAACCGTTGCTATAGCACCTCATTTAGACCAATCAGTGTAATTTTTACATTGTCCCAACAGACGGATCATGCCTGCAAGTTTTATTAAAATCCCATCAGCAGTGTCAAAGAAATTGTGTATGACAGACGACCAGATGATGAAATGGCGAAAAAACAAACGCGCTAACCAACAGACAGTCCGATGTTATGACATCAGATCAATGCCTCAAATTATGGTTTGTCATTTTTCTGTTTATTATTTTGTAAAACATCCCACATCACCTGCAACAACAAGCTCTTGGTAAGATTTGTTTTGAGGCTGTTACATGATACCATATTTTCTGTCTGAGTAAAGACTATAAACTGTTATTAAGCACAAAAGAACATACACAGCAGATAGAATTAAAACTACTGTAATTATAGAGACTTACAAGTGTGTATTTACTTACTAGTGAGTTCTCCTTAGTATTGATGCACCTGTTTGTGTTGAGATAGGACAGAACATAGCCTGCAGAGTTAGAGGACACACACACTATACCATAGTCATATATGACCATATTAATTTAAACAGAAGATAATATGAAAATAAATTGCATGCATAATACATGTATAATGCCAATTAAGAGAGAACTTAATACAGTTCGTAGCTATTTCAGCTCAATTATACAGCAATGTCCTATACTTGAACTTCCGGTGGACTATGATTCTTTCATTCCTCTTTCATCTTCCATTGCTTTGTCCAAGTTTGAGTGTTTCTCATGCATAGCGGGGTTATGTAGGTGGTCCTATATAAATACACCATCTCATCTTTTATTGTGTTCACTGAGGCGCCATGTGCACTCCTTTGAGGAGGAGTCAAGGAGTCCAAACATTTCTCCTCTTGTTTCCCTCTGCCTGTCCCATGTCAGTGGAAAACATGCTCAGTTGCTACTGACCTCTGACCTCTTGTGTAGTACTGAAATAGCCTGCGTGCTGATTCAGACCTCTAACCGCTGTACTCCACTGTTTAGTCCCACAGGTCCAATTATTACTTCACACATATTAGAATCAAGGTCCTTTCTAGGTTCACTGACATGAATGACATCATCACTGACTTTTAAATGGACATTTCCATGGGAAAATCATGTTTACCCAGCCCTGGTTTGAGGAAAAAACATATCCGTGTAAGATCTTAGTAAATTCCTGTTTAGCACAGTGGCCCAACCAATTTGGTTTTGGCTATGCATAGTTATATTTGTAAGTAAACGCCATCAGTTTAGTTGTAACAGGTCACAAAACAAAGCCTTAAACCAGAACTTTTTATTGACAACTGTGTGTTATCAGTTTTATATAACTCAATGTAACTGGTTGTATGAGTGGGATGAAGTGTTTATGAGCTTTAGCATTATTTGCTGTGAATATTTTATGAGTTTCCTTTCAATGACAATGAGTTTTACAATTAACTCATTCCCAGATAAGCATTTATATTAGAGCCATGTAACCCTCATAAATACCTGACAAACATTTAAAAGGTGGAAATATACTGCAACTGTGAAACCACGCCTGCCTAAGCTGTCCCAGACAAAAGCTGTGTTTTCTTTTGTGCAAAATCCGTTTTGTGGTTGCTGCTGCGCGAGTGTGATGTTTTTCCTGCCTGTGAGAACTGGTGGTTTACCAGGCATCTCAGCAGAGTAAACACAATTTAAATTTGTCTTGACAATGATTTTGGCATTGACTACCTTTTTGATTGCGCTACGGTGTTTCTTTAACAACAAGCAAGCTGCATAAATTACAACCCAAAGCTGTAAATGATTATCCCATATGCTTCACACGCACCAATGCATGTGGTTCTGTTCTCAACAACCAAGCAATTTGCCATGCTTTATAAAATCTAGAGCACACTCAAAAGCTTCTCTTTCTCTTTTTTTTTTTTTTAATTTATTTTCAGCAATATTGCTGAGTGTTCAGCAAAATGTTTCTCAAAATGTGCTTTTTGTGTTGCAACGTCCTGTATTTGCGTGCCTTTTCGTGCACTGCTTGTTCATGCTGCTGCTCAGCCTGTGGTGGTCTGTGGTGTGGATGTTCCTGAGAGGCTTATTATTGACACAGTGTTACTGAGGATGGGACTGTCATGGCCTCCTGGCACACAGTGGAGGGGAAGGGTGACAACTCCAGCCAGCTTTAGACAAATTGCAAGGACAAATAATTGACAGGTTGCTGAGGAAACCAACCAACTAATCTGCACGAGACAAATCAACCTCTGAGCACACTCCAAAGAGATGCAGTAATAGGTTAGATATGGTGTGACTAATAATCCTCAAATATAATAGCTGAGTCATCACATAATCATTACCCTCACCCTTAAAGATGCTGACACATCTGACACAAACAGCTCTTTCTGATTCTTTCTGTCACGTGATATCTTTGCTTTACTCTCTGCTTTTTTTTTTCTTTATCTAGACTCCATCTGTCTGCAGTTACATGTGTCATCATTGTGTCTGCAGCAAGTTTTTCACTGTTTCCAGGAGACTTGATCAAGTGCGTGTGACTCAAGGTTGCTTCTTTTATCCTGGAGGCCGTAATTGATTTCAAAACGTATTCCATGTCGAGGCCAGTGGGTTGTCCATCTGTCAAACTCTTACTCATCTTTCTTTCATCTCCGTTCACCCTTGAGCTCGACTGACAAAACCAGCCGAGACCAGCTAAAGGTGGCTGCTGCTCTTTTCTTGGTCCATGCTAAACTAAGGGACACTGATGACCTGACACTGTCTAACTTCTATCAAATGATCCTGATAGATTTGACAACATTCATCCATTTCTTGTCATCGCATAAACTAAAGATTATCATTTGTTGAATGTACTATCAGTGATTTGATGGGTCATGAGCTTGACCGCCAAGATAACAGAACATGACCATCATAGACCATTAAAAGCATTTTACAAAATAAGTAGCAGGCCTACTTCTATAATGAAGTATCCAAGCCTAACTGCTTTTAATTATGTGTCCGTACATGTAGGTACATTAATGTAAAGACTGTACTGTATATATTTAGATGCACGGAGAGACGCACTATGATCAGTAAAATCAATCCTGGTACTCAGTAGTTATGTATGTACTCTCTGGTCTCTCAGGTCTGGGCTGTAGTGAGGGATAACATAAAGGTAAAAGGTCAAGGTAATGAAATGTGTCAGTGATTTTAACTGTCACATGGAATCAAAATTTCAAAAACTTTACCATTGAGTACAAATTGTTCCTGTAACCACACATTGTGCAATTATAAAACTTCCTGTACATACAGATCTGTAGTTAATGACTTGTTTTTTTTGCTGGGTCTACATTGCAGAACATGAATCACGCCATGGACGTGAGTGGAAGTCCGACCTAACGGGATAACCCAAACACTGCACAGTGGAAACAGGGGAAATACAATCGGTCTCTGTCTGAGCAGCATTAGGACTCAAGTACAACTGTTTACAGACATATTACATAAACCAAACCATACAACATCTAATGGTTTATTGTGTGGCTAGACAGTTGATTTTCACTGATTGTGAAGTGGTCTAAGGAAATGATGTGTAACGATTAAAGAGGCATTTCACTGACTTTACACCAAAGGTCAGTTTACTCATCATGAGGGAGTACAACTCTCTGTGAGTTGTATTATTACCCCTGTTGCTCAGGAGCAAACTTTTTAAAACCTTAGGAAATAACATTGATGATATTATTAGGGTAACTTGCTGGAGTAAAAGCTGAGTCATAGTCGAATTTGAAGAGTAGTACCCTAGTTCATGCCACAGGCTTTCCCCGAAAGCCTGCGGCATGAACTAGGAGATTGTGGAGATTGAATGGTGATGGCATTTATTATGCAGAAAAGGTCTAATGAAAGATGCTATTGAGCTGCATTGTGGGAATTGTGGGAGACAGGTTTTTTTTAATCTTCACTCAAGAGGGACTGGAAGTCTCTGCCTGTTGTTTCTCTTGCAAGTTTCACTTATGGCCCTCACTGTTGTCATTGTTCCATCATAAGCTTTGTCTGTAATGTTAAATGCAAGACAGTAACAAGTAGAGAGCACATATAAAGACATACAGCCATCTGTGCCACTTTCAAGTTTTTGTCCCAGTAGACAATATTGGTTTGACTTCATTTTACAATCTTCTGGCTTTGACATGAAATCAAACCTGCATGCCAGCAGGGGTTTCAAATGTAAGGGGAAGTTAAGTCTTTAAAAGTTAACTGGGTTTCAGCACACATTGGCCAGAATTAGCATTTTCCCACCACCATTTACAATTGATCAGAAAACTGAAGAAAGAGAAAGAAGCAAATTCTGCCCCTCCTTTTCTCTTCCTTTCCCTCTAAAAACTGTGCAAACCTTATTTGCAAGCAGAGCGCTTGCTGTGTACATTGTACCTTAAAGAGACACACCAGGTTTCAGCTCCTCTATTGTGGGATGAACATAAACCACTAAGACGTAGCACTTTCTTTGATTTCCTTTACTTTCCTTGATCCAACTATCAAAAGTGGTGTTTTCATATTTCTTTCATGCTATTATTACATATACCTGTATGCGTACACATGTTTGCACACACACGTGCAGGCACAGTGCAGGCACACGCGTATACACAGAGAAAGAGAGAGAAAAAGAAACTGTCCAGAGCATGTAAATTCATGTCTGTAGCTGCAGCTGC
>CM076652.1:9101425-9115803 GCA_038496675.1 Rachycentron canadum
TAGCATGGACTATGGCGATCCTTGGTGATCATGTCGTCAGTGCTTGTCTTCCTAAGATGTGTATAAGAGACAGCCTCTCCTCTCCTCTCCTCTCCTCTCCTCTCCTCTCCTCTCCTCTCCTTTCCTCCTATAAAATACCCTAATCGTAGCTAATCACTTAAGCTCTCCAGTACGCTGTCTAACTAAAGCAGAGTCCATTCAGGGTCCCAAGGTTGCGAGTGGAACTGATGACATATTCTCAGATGATCTCACAACAAGTGATCTTTAAACTGCTCTGCTAGTCCAAATGGCTCCTCTCGCTCATGGACAGAGTGACTCATGGGTCACAAAGACAAAGATGATGCTGATCTGTTTTTTGCAAGGGAATGGATTACATTAATTGTCATCACAGAATTATTGAAAAGTAGCAGTGAGATTCAATGCAGTCATGAAGTTGCGTTTTGGCAAAACAAACCAAGTGAGTTTCCGGCATTTAAATGACACTTTTTTTTTTTTTTAAACCACCGCAAACTATTGGGCAAAGTGTCTCCAACTAGGATTAAGATACAGTTACAAAACATGACTTCACAGTAGCAATGCGCAAGAGGTCTATTCCTGTTTTTTCCAGAAGGAAGATAGGATGCTTATCCCACTGGGAACAAGCAGCTGGGTGCATCTGCAGTCTAACTGCTGAGTCCTTGGTGGTGATAAAATGCTCAATGTCCTGTCCAGATTGTTCAGGAATGTTGGAGAGGAGCTCAGTGATCCATATGTTCTTTTCCACATGGCGCAGCTATCTGGACTCTTCAGATCACATCCAGACCAATGTGTTTAATTTGAGCTGGCTGTACATGCTGCCTGTGGGGGATTAAGTCTATAAATCACGGCTGAGTTACTTATTGAAATCAGCAGTGGGCTTGTGCAGAGATATTTCCCCGCAAATCTGAATCGACTGCCGACGTGAGTGGTTGCAAGATTTTGTTGTCCCCGAGTTTGCTTGTTTCATTGATGTGGACAGTGGTTTGTTAGAGAATATGCGTGTCTGTCTGTCATCTGTGAAATGGACATGAAGGGCTTCACAGAAATGCAAAGAAGATCACCCACTCATAGTCTCAGGCAATTCAGACAACTAACCAGTGGTAATAAGGAAGTGTCACTCACCCACACTTACCTCCACACATCATACTAATCTCTTTATGTAAAGAGGTAACTGTGAAAATGCAAATGTTTCATTGTATTTTTATTTTTGATATCTGATTATAAAAAGTCATTATGGTAACTACAGCACTTGACTGTTAATCAGCCATGTCATATATAGTATAGTCCAGTTATATGTTAATGTTTTCAACCTTGGTTTATCACACTGCCAATAAAAAGCTTAGAAAGATGCAAAACAAGAGTGAAAGGAAGTAGTTATATATTAAATTTGGCCACTTTGCTTAGAATTATCTTGTTAATAGGCACAGAGTTAATGTCATTAGGGCTATTTAGTGTTTGTCCATTCTGAATTCCTAACTTTAGGTTAGAACAACTGAGACCATCTTATAAGAGGATCATAGCAGTTGTTACATCCAGTAGCCTAAACATTACTACATTATATCATAAGTAGTCAGTCATCAGTTATTATATGAGTACTCGGACCAAATCCATCTTCAAACTTCAAAAAAACAGACTTTCATTTTGATCTCAACTAAACCAAAACTAAATATGTAAATATGAAAATATGTGATACGGTCACAAAACTTTCTTGCATTGCTGTGAAAGATCTGTCCACAGGTAGGCATATAAACACCTGCCCATGTATTCAAAACCACCTCTTTTGTTGTTCCTGATGTCTCCAGGAAAAGCTTTAGCCCTGATGACACATACACAAGGAGAAAAAAAAAAAAAAAAAAAAAGCAAACAACAAAGCCACATAATGTCATGGCTGATAATGACACAGAATCCTGCTTGATATATTCAGCATGGTGAAATTTGCTGTTTAATTGTTCTCTTGTAAATTTCTCCAAATGGCCCTTCATTTTTTTAGTCTACTGCCAATAGAAAGAGCAAGGATGATCAATCAGTTTTATCTCCTATGAATCAGTGACATGAGCAAAAAATATGTTCTGGGAAATTTTCTTTTATATGGCTTCCCTGCATGGTAACAAAACCACTTTTTTGAAGTTCAGCTAAAATGCACAGTTAAATAATTAAAACATCATGGGGACTGTATGGGTCTGCATCACCAATGGCACAACCTGGCACTTAAAGTTGTTGTTAAAAATAAATCACTAATGCAAAGCAGTGATTGTAGGACACAGGGATGCAAACCTTCTGCTTTCTGTTTTATAGTCACGGATCCACTTCATGCAATCAGTGGGCTGATAATCAAGGAATCTATTTAGAATAATGGGGAAGCCTTGAGTATTTCCTCTAATTATTCCCTTTACTTTGTATTTGCTGTATTGTTTTCTGGATCAATTAGGAGGAGGCAGAAAAAAAAACTGATAGAAAAGGCATATTTGTTATTTGTTATGCATTTAAACCTCCTAGTGTAGTATGATCTATTTCTATCTTGTTTTAAGGCACATTTCAACATCTAATTAAAGGTGATAATCATGTAAAGCTTGTAGAGGACAAAAATTGCTTTGAACCATGTCTGTCCACACTGTGTCTAAAATAATACCTCCACCCCTGTTTACACATATCATTATATCTGTGCATCTGTTTGTGCAGTAAGCGTGCTAAAGAGGAGAAGCTTCAAGCCTCTATAGCCACTGTAATAATTAGGATTCCTCCTTGTCCACAAAGGCTGAAGCTCTGACAAGGGAGTCAGCAGTCTCTGCTAAGGTGTCAAAGGACTGTGCATCATAAAGCAACCCAGCGCTTCCATCCTTTACACAGACGCTCATACAGACACAAAAACACACATGTGGATCCCTCTCATAGCGTACAGTGAACATATCTGCTGACTCTGCAGCTCCATCGCCCCTCCACTCTCTATGTGCAGTTTGACTTGTGTTGCCATTGGCTAACCTGGCAGGTGCTTACTGTTTAATTAGGACTCAGTGGACGACTCGTATCACTGCTCACATTTTCTTCACAATGTGTCTCCATCCTTAATAGTTAGTAAATGATGCTGGAGGTGTTATGGTCATGGATTATTACTGTTTCCAACAGGTGCACCTTCAGTGGTAGAATGAGCAATAGGTCCTTTTAAAAAAAAAAAAAATCTGGAAGAACAGTGAAAAGAACAATCTGACCTGACAGAGAACAGCCTATTACCAGCTCACTCGATTTCTGTCTTTCTCCATCCCTCTTTCTAAATATTTCTCTTTTCTAACAACATGCAGTCATGGAAAGATGAGACACTCCTAGCAACAGGAAGAGGGTCTGCCCCCCTCAGAGAGCTCAGAGTTAATCTCCAGCCTCTCCTCTGCCTTTACGACTGCGCTGACGTCAAAGGCCAGGCCTCTGTTATTGTTTCTCGAGGACTGAAGTGCCTCAGATGTGGGATTCGCACCAGCATTGTGCTTCCTGTTGAGGTCTAGAATAACTGTCCTCTCTCCCAGACTGGCAGCGATCACTGATGTCACCTGCAGTACTGTATGTGCTGAGAGTGCCGGCTCCGTGACAAGAAACCCGGCCACCCTGGGGCGGCCCGGCTGTAAATATCGCTGTTGTTGTTGAGGCGGTTGATGGTCTCTGTGGGTAAGGGATGCACAGTGTATGTGTGTGTTTGTCTGTGTGTGTGACAAGAACATCAAAGATGGCACAGGTAGGGGGGATCCATGTGATTCTTATGGATTAAGGGTCACAAACATCTTTTGTGTTGCAATAGGAAGGTAGAAATGGAGGCATAACATGTCTTTCTATTTAACACACCACCTTGGTGCATATGTCTAAAATATGACTCAATAAATCACAAGCATAGCACTTTTCTTGCATTTCCTTTTCCATTGTGTTTTTCTATGTCCACCCCTCCCTCTCCACTCTGCTTTGTCATCTGTCTTCTCTCTTTTAGAGGAAAATCATTCCCTTTTTTCTCGTGCCTCAGTGGTTCATTTCGGTCTTGTGTTGTTTGTGGAGGCTCAATGGAGCGTCGCTTACTGGCCCCTCGACAGATTCCAGACTACACACTGCAGCTGTGGCTATAGAATAGACGTTGGAGCTGGCACGGCGTTGCTCCAAATTACTCACCCTGCTTTCAGTGTTTAAATAATGGTCTTAGCACAGAGTTAATGGCAATAGTGGGAGGCCAAGTGATGAACACACTGTTTTCGGTGCAAAGTGTTTGAGCTAGTGCAAGCTCAGGATGGCCTGGGTCCCCGGGTTAATAGGGACCGGGGAGTGATATGTTGTCTTAATGGAAATGAAGGCTGCTTGAGGGAGGACATTACTGTGATTCCACCATGTGTGATGTTTTGAAGGAGTGAATGTGGCCATTATTTCCTCCAATTGCTTTCTCATGTTGCATCTTTGCGGGATGGGAATTAGAGTGAATGGGTTACAGTCAACCTTTTGTTAACAGCGTTAGCTTACGTGCAAAAAGACAAAAAGCAGCACATCGATCAATGTACGCGTATGTTCCTTCTTTCCTTCCATCCATCCATCCATCCATCCATCCATCCTTCCTTCCTTCCTTCGTCACCCACTGTGTGCCATTCATTATAATTGTACATATCTAAAACACGGAAAGAGGCATTGCTGTTGCCATACAGCCTTTTTCATTTTTTCCCTCTGACTTCCAGGCCAGTGTTGCACTAAGAGATTGTTTCATTAGGGGAATATTCATGGGTGGGGAGTTCAGGCTCAGTTATTGATGCAGCTCATTGGCTTTTTGTGAGGCACAATGGGTTCTCTTGATTGATTATGCTAGACGGCTGATGATGTGACACAGAGGAATGCTAGACATGTAGAACTATGAGGTATAGTTTGAGATAAACCCCCCACTGAGCACACATGCTCACGCTCATGCACATATAAGCATACTGTAAGGACATGTCTCTGTAATGAAGACAGCTCTGTGACAGTAATGAACAGCATCTAGTTCTTTATGGAGAAGAGATTGGCCCGTGCTTAGATAAAACAATTAATATTCATGCTTAGCTGGCAATTGAATAATAGCCGAGATTCTCACTCGAGCCCCAGTAGGTTTCGATGATAAAGGATTGGGAGCAGTCGAGGGGTTTCTGGGTGAGCTGATTTTGGAACTCAACTGTTACAGGGTGGATATGCCAAATTTCGTCTCATCTGATCTGGTTTCCCATAAGCTTACCAGGACTAAAGTCATCTTCAATTTATGAGGAACAAGATCAATGCTCTGTTTAGTTTTTGTTCATTTTGGGGGAATATTGCAGCCTCGAGCTAACCAGATTTGGTTAGAGTGGATTCTTTTGGCTTGTGACTCTGCAGTGCCATAGCTTATTAATCAGAGGAGTGTTCTGTTCTCTGTGATAAGCCTGTGTTGTGTGTGTGTGTGTGTGTGTGTGTGGTGCAACTGTGTGACCACCAGCCAGGCTGTGGGAACCAGGGCTGAGCTAATACTGACAGCGCTCCACAGTGCAAATACTGACACATGCACTCTCACACATACCCTTCTTCTTCAGTCTCTCCTTCCTCCCTCTCCCTTGCCCATCTGTATCCTTTTATTCATCCTTGAGTTCCAGTAGGCCGGTGTGGGGGTCTCAGACACATCTGATGCTTGGCATCCTCTTGTCTTCACATTGCATGTGTGCCTGTGCGCACGTGTTTGTGTTTGTGTGTGTATGTGTGTGTGCTGGTTCACCATGTATGTTCATCAGGGGAGCTTACCCGGCTGTGCACAAATCAATGGTCATGTATCGATGCCATTTTTATGAGGCACTTAACAATAAAAAAGCAATAAGCTATGACATGGATAATCCGGTGGGGCATCACAGGCATTGAAAAGCAATTATAACAGCTCTGCTCCTCTCTGTATGATTTACAGACATGCCTGAAGTCTTAGAAAGCTCTTTGATACCAACAACATTTCCAGGAAGTGAAAGGAGGATTTATAGAACTGTTTGCCTCGCTCATCCAGCGCTACCTCGTATCCATTTTCAGGGTTTTAACTGATATTGAGCTGAAGTGATATCATTAATAAATGGACTGACTTTGCTTCTCCCTGGAGCCTGAAGTGCATTACACTCTGCCCGTGGGTGGGTGGGTGTTTTTAAATAGTCACATATCACTCTTCACAGTCCATCACAGCAGAAATACTGTATGTTCACAACTAATATTCTAAAACCCAATGATTGCTTGATTGTGTGTGGGCTGATGATATTGTTTGTGGATTTGCCTACAGCTTGCCTACCCACCGATCCTAATGCCAGATTATTCATGAAGAGAAACTGCAGGGAAATTACTATGAACTGAATGTAATTATACAGCACCTTAAAATGGCCTTATGTGGGTGACTGAGATACAAAACTCACATGGCACCAGCAAAACTACATTTGATTAAAATGTTTGTTTGGAGAAGAGTTTCTTAGGTCATTCGTTTTGAAACAGCATCCTGTCAATCTTATCTATGATATATTTATATATCATATATATTTTTCTTTTGTGTGTGGGTATGTTTTTCATAATTGTGCAGTTAATTATATTTAATTACAAATCAACAAACTGAGTTTATTTTCCATGTTCATCCTGTAATAAAGATATGAAATAGTATGTTGTAAATATATAAACCAAAAAAAGAAGCATCTCAGCATCTAAGTGTGGCCTTTGAGATAAAATGCACCGACTTTAGTTAGAAGCACACAGAGTTGGTTGTTAATATTGTTGTTGTTTTTCTTCATGCATAAAAGTGCACTTCTTGAACTCTGGCTGCAGCTCAAACATGTGTCCCATGAGGACGTGTGTGATCTATGATGAAGCTGCGCGCTCTGTACTCGGTTAATCGACATTAGTGTTTGAGTAATGTGATCTTAAATTACTGGCTGGCATTGGATTAAGACACTGTAACATCCCTACGCACTTCTCCTCCAAGGGCTGTAAGGATTTGGATTTCTTCCACAGATTTTTGTCACATCTCCCACATCATGATTTTTGCAGCACTGTGCACGTATGTCACATATTCTGTGTTAAGGAGCATTTACCTGGACAGTTTGTTTTTGGCTTCTGTCCCAAAGATAAAGGGTTAGAGTTTGATGTGATTGTATGATTTATAATAAATGCTGGCAACCAGGGAAGACAGTAAACAAATGCAGAAACCCTCCTGGACCCAATAAATTTAATGTATTGTCTGACTCACTTGCTTTACTGATATTGCAGGCCCTACAGTGTACAGTAAAACAGAGCAACAATAATTGCCACAGAGCCTAACTCATTGCCCACAGTTTGAGCAATAGCTTGGTTCATTTGCAACATAGGACTCCAGTGCACTGCAACGATCCATTCAGTCTGTCGAGGTACCTGTGCCTGTATTACCTGTAAATGAGAGCAACCAATCTGACATAATCTGGGCCTTTGACACACTGTGAGCTCCCCCATCGAGGGCACACTGCATGACTACTGCTATGTGTATATGCATATCATTTCATATTCAAGCTCATTCAATTCAGTTAACTGTAATGATGATTATTGTAATTACTATTTAAAGATTTCAGACTAAAGACACAAGGCTGAAAAATTAATAGTTGATTTTCATGCATTATTAAAGTGCAAAAATTTGAACATCTGTTAATTTTATGGTTTTAAAAGGCATCATTTGGTAATCCAAAATTTTGTGATCTTCAGCTTAGGATGAGTGTAACATCCACACAGGCAAACATGCTGTGAGAGACCTCTACTCATCAGACTCCATTAGACAGTATTACCAACAGCTGGTCGCTCTATACTGAGCACAGACTCACTTCTGCTGCAGTCTGATATAAAGAGACACTTACCAGCTATGGCTTCATCAGTCAGACGCCTGCCAACAAAACTACCTGTGGTCACAATTCACACATGTTCCTTTTTCGTTTCCAATTCTTCGTTTTTGTAATACATTGTGTCTGTGTTTCCATGCAGTAGCTAAATATGTTGTGATGACGTCTGTGGACAAACAGCTGATGTCACACATTCCCTCCTTATACAACCAGACCTCCTCATCCTTCTTGCCCTCCCTCTTCTGCTAACCTGATCCGTCCTCTGTCTCCTGCCCTCCTCCTCCTCTCCATACTCTCCCCACTGTGCTCTTATCCACTCTTCACCTTTGTTACTGCTTGTTCTTGTCCTTTAGTGTGTGTGTATCTGTAACACATCTTCTTTGATGTTTCTATCGCCTCACATTTTATCTTTCACCGGTGAAGTACTAAAAAATGAGGGAAATTGCAGATTTATTAATAGTGTCATGAAATTACTTAGTTCTATGAATTTTGATCATATACCTTCTATGTACGTACAACTGTTTAAACTCCAGATAGACCTGCGAGCGGGTATATTGGGGTCCAAGCAGTTAACACAACCTGGAAACGAAGGCCCACTATTTCTGGGCACTGCAAAGGACAAGGTCATCACTGAAGTAGGGCTTAGACAGCTGGTTTAATATATTCTTATTTGTAAGTTTTTAGAGGCTGAGACACTCCCCTGCAGTGCAAACTGCCAAGATCAGCCCCAGCCTTGAACTAAATGGGCTGTGGAGTCTGACTCTGTGCTAAAACTATTCTCAGTAAATCATTTTGCACCTCATTCCCAAGTGTTGAAGTGTCTCTCAGTTTAGGTAGCCTAGTATTGTCTGCAAAAAACTGAAAACCTAAATGGCAAAAATCTCTTTCACATTCACTGTGTCTAAACTAAGACTAAACAAAAAAGGTAGTTAACCTAAGTTTACATGGGCCTAGAAACCTCAACCTCTGCGTAGTCCAAGTGTATTGTGGTAAAGGAGTAGATTTAGCTCCCAGAGGCTTCTTCCCCTCCCTTCCTTAGTCCTTACACCCCCACCTCCTCTCCTCCTGCTTTGTGCGAAAGAAAGAGATGCATCTCCCAAAGTGGTTTCTTGCTCATCTCTCTCTCTCTCTCTGGTATGAAAGCAGTGTTTCTGTCTTTCACACCATAGCTCTCCCTCTCACTCTGCATCCCTCCCAGTATTCCTCAGTCTCCACACCCCCACCCCTGTTGCCTTGTTTTGAGGGGGAGAGAGAGAGAGAGAGAGAGAGAGAGGGGGATGCTGGCTCCCAGAGGCAGACTGCTCATCCCTCAATAACTCCAGCTGGCTCCCTGCGGTGCTGAGCCCTGTCCTCTACCACTCAATTACTCCCCTCCATAAAGACGTACAGATGGGCTAGGATGCATACGTGCACAAACACACACACACACACACACACACACACACACACACACACACACACACACACANCACACACACACACACACACACACACACACACACACACACACACACACACACTCTCTCTCTCTCTCTAATACACACACACACACACACTTGTATGTGCACACAGTCAGAAAAGCATCTGTTTGTGCATGTGAATGCACACAAAAACACACGTGCAGCCACTCACACACACACACACACATCCAGATCAACCAACAAAGCTTCTTCACAGGTTGTTCAACACCTTCCCTCCTCTCATAGCTCTCAAATGGAGAGGACGACAAACATTTTTGCCTTTCCTTTATTTAAAGGATCTAGAGCCGATATATTCTTCTTTCTCTGTTGCTCTGAATTGTTTTCTTTCCCTCTTCTCTTTTTCTTTACAGCTGCTTTCTCGCCTTCTTTTTCCCTCACTCACTGTGCATCCACAGGCGGTTAATGAGAACACAGCACAGATTGCCTTACCTGCCTGCCTTTCTGCCTCTGCTCGACTCAGAACCTGACAATGACTCACACTCACACTGAAATCACCTATAAAGGCTGTAAAATAAAGACCCCCCCCCCACTTAAATACAGATGTACACACATGTACACACACAGCCAGACACAGGTTAATACAGGTGCAGTGATTGTAATGTCTTTATATTCTTTATTTGATTCCATTCAAGGTTTAACAGGCTGAGAAACACTTCAGCAGAGGCTGCATTTGTCCTGTATGAACTTGAATTAGTCATGCTCGTATTGACCTGGATTTCAAAATGTGAAATATGGAATAAATGAATTCAAAACTTACATTTTGACTGTGGAAATGAAAGTTTAGAAATAAGAAGGAGCTTGTTTCAGCCAGTAAATGAAGGCTGGTTTCTGAGGATGTCTCAGAAAGCTCTGTCTCAACATCTATCAATGGAGAGGATTTTCTTAATAAAGGAAATTGGTTCCTTCTCAGTAAGTAGCATGACATCCTGTGTGTCAGAACGGCCCATGTGTGATGGTCACACATTTCTAATCAGTCACTCTTCACTGATCTGACTTTATACCTTTTGTTTCTGTGTTACAGTGATGAAATAATTTTTTGCAAGATGTAACAAAGAAGATGAAGCAAAAACATTCACATCCCTGTATGTGCATCTACCTTCAGCGTAGCAACAGTATGAGAGTTTTAAATCATCAATGGTATGGATTAGTCTTGGATCTTGTCATTCAAAATCTTGCAGTCGGTCTCAAGCACATGCTGCACAGAGGTCTCCACTGAGACAGTCTTGACTACAACACTACCATCTGCTCTGATCAGCTTGAGACGCAGTCAAGCACATATAAAACATCACTACACTGGGCCCATGTCTGCTGAGTCTGTGTGTGTGTGTTCGTCACAGAGAGAAGCATATTGTGTATTTTTGACCTCACCTGACTCAAACCTGCTGTGTTAGTATGCATGAAATAGTGTGTTCCAGTGCACGAGCACTGCCTGTTCCTCCATCTCTGGGCATGCAATTGATATTTCCACGTTACACGCGTGCACACACACACAATCAAGTTTGTTTGTGTGTTTGTTTGTTTTTTTGACTGTAGCTGTTTGTTCGGCCTCACATCTGTTGATTTTCTCAAATCTAAGTCAAGCATGGCACATGTGTACTGCTGGAATCAAACAAAGCATCTCTCTGTCTCACACACACACACACACACACATGCACACCGCCTCTTCTTTTCTCAGAAACGCACACAGACCTCTCTGCCACGGCAACAAGGGAAACAAACATCGTTTCTCACCCAGTCTGCAGCGCTTACACTCACTTTAGACGCCAACCGCTGTGTCACTCAAAGCCAGAGAGTACAATCCATTGAACACAATAGCAGCTTAGTGTCAGACACAGAGCAACATTAAACTGTGTGCGCTATATCATATCTGGGGTTTTACCGCTTAATAATGAGCAGTCCTGCTGAGAGTATCCTACATCAAATACTGTTTATATCAACACCACATTATACACATCTTTTGTGTTTTTAGTTTTTTTGTTCCAAAGTTATTTGTAGTGCTGGTATGCACGAGATGCAGAACTATAGGAAACAAATAGTTTTAATGTCTGCAGTTTTTTCCGTCAAGTCACGAGCACGTGTGGAGAACACTGCTTGAATTAAAAATCCAACAGTGCACTGAGCAGATGTAACCTGCTATTAACAGCAGCTACATCAATGTCCTCTCCACTTGTTCTGACACACTGGCCCTTGTCTCAGTGCCATTTAGCAGGTGAATAAACCGGTTTGTCATATTCCGTTGCAGCCTATTTATAATACCAGCGAGTTGATTAAGGCCAAAGTCTATATTTAACATGCGAAACAAGAAGCAGAAGAGGACACTCTGTATGCATGTGTGTGTTTGTGTGTGTGTGCGTGTGTGTGTGTGGGGGGGGTGACTGAGGGTGTGTGATGTACAGGAGCTCTGTCTGTCAATTCTGACACATGCAGTTATAATTATCACACTGTCATTAAAATGACTCAGTGTGAGTGCCTGGCAGGCTGCTTTATTGCCGGGCTTAATCTATGACCGGTTCACATCTCATTATTAATATGGTAATGGATCTCCTTGAAGAGATTAAGGGATGGAGTGGTTGGTGGTGACAGTAAAAGCTATTTTAGATTTTAGAATCAGAGAGGGCTCGGGAGGGGAGTGGATGGGGTGGGGTAGGGTAGGGGGGTTGATGCTGCTGGAGATGAGTACTGTCTAATGTGAAGTGTTTTTTTTTTTCATAGCAGCATCGCTAGTTTTTGTTTTTTTTTTTTGTTATTTTTAGTAAGTTGTGGTATGTGAAAGTGCACTCGTATGAGACTTATTGACAAATTTAATCTGATACAATACTTTTGGTGCTGTTGTGAGTGCCTTTTTTATGTGTTCTGGTGTACCTGCTGGTGTCTGTGTCTCCAGTCTAACAGCTTTATTTGCTGTCTGTAAATGTCATCACCGCTCTGCTCCTCCCAGCACACATCAAGGAAACCCATCCAGTAATTGGCCTTTCATCGGTCAAGACATCCACCACTGCCGCCGCCGCTGTTGCTGCTGCTGTTGCTGCTGTTGCTGCTGCGCTCCACCACCAAACATCCTCTCTCTTTTTTCCTTCTCTCTCTCAGTGGGATTCATAAGAAAGCTGCAGAGCAGACACCAGACAGACAAGGCGTGTTACATGACTGAATAACATCCTGCCACATCCTATAATGCCCCTCAAACAAAGTCCTATACAGAAGTCCTCTCTGCACATCCAAGGACTTGCATATCAGCAAAAACTGTGCCGATGTATATGAATAATGCATGGAAGAGGTTTTAGGAGTCTTGAGGGGGGAGGGAGGGTTTACATTCCCCTGAGCAAATAAAAACATCAAGTGTCAGGATGTTATGTGTCTATGTGACAAGATGCTTTTGTTGTATATCCAGGAGTTTAGTTGTATTAATGTTAGTTGGAATTCTCCAATCATCTACTTATAGACCTTCATGCATCAGTCATCACGACACCCCTGGACTCACTCCTTCCTTTAGATATTCATTCTTTCCCCCTTTTCAGTCCTCTCTCTGTGTGGAACCCAAAATCCCAAACCTTTTTTTTTTTTTTTTTTTTTTGGCAACACACCCATGTTTCGGCAGGTAGGATTAGACTGAGGAAGGTTTGATATAATCTCTAACATCTGCTCTACATTTCCATCCAACTTTTCCATCCAAGTTTTTCCTACGGCTGTCTTTTCTTTTGTCTTTAGCAAAGCATTTCACCCATGTCAAAATCACTTTAAGCCCCTGCATCAACCCCCCCCACCCCACTCATACACACACATGCATTCACCCCCTAAGGTGAGAGAAATCTTGCTTCTAACATATTACTGCACTTCATTAGATTTGTTCATTAAAGAAGGCTCACGAGTAATGACTTTTTTGCACCATGTGACTGCCACATAGATTACAGTATTGATAATTGCATTAGTTTTATGATGAATATGTAAAAAGTGGGAAAGGAGAGTGGGCGTGTTTAATATTGCAGAATTAATAACGTTTGATTTGGCCTCAGCTTCAATTCCTCCACGTGTCACAGGCACAGAGTGTGTTTTTCTACTGAAGAAATTACCCACTAGATGAATAAAATTCAGGCTGCATCACAAAAGCCAAGAAAGAAGGAAATAATAGAGAAAGATAAACAGATGACAATGATATACACTCTAACGTTCAATATAGGCATAGATTTTTTTTTATTACATTAAAGTGCCACAGGATTTGAACCACATGTGGATGTGTCTCTGCAGAGCAGATCCTGATGTGATTCAGGAATCAATACTCGCTGGGCCAGACAGAGTGGACTCTGTCCCACTGTAGCTCTACTGCAGACATTTTAACCTGCTCGGTTATGACACCCATGAATCTTTCCCCTCACCCTAGGCCTTTCAGTTAGTCTGTCAATTTCAGTTTCAGTTTGCTTTATGGGTATGACATACAAGGACATTTGTGTTATATATAAATAAAATTAGTTGGCAAAGACAAAGACAACAGTTAGAAAATTGGTGATATCATCAGTGAGCACTGAAGGAAGGGCTTATACATTTTGTTTGCTCTGTTCAGTTCATATGATCCAGTTCGACTGAACAAATACAGTTCAGTAGCACCTCATGTGTTAATATCATACACATATTTTATACATATATTATGCTAGTAAAGACAGATATGGGCTACTGTATGTTGACAGGCTCTATTTGTTCTGGTTTTCCTCAAACAGAAAGGGGGACTTTTTATCACTATACCAGGCCATAAGCAGATCTAGAAAACCTTTATTATACAGTATTTATGTTGAATGAACACATACAGAGAAAATGAATCTCTGTTCCTCTGGTGGTTTCTGTGATTCAATATAGCATCCACTTTTGATTTCCAGTTTGTGGTGACTCACTCAATCTATACATTTCTCTGATAAAATATTCATATATAAAAGTCAGGGTTAATTTAAAAGCTCCTTCTAAGGTTTTCAGTGCCTTCTTTTCTTCCTCTTTCAGTTTTCATCAAGTGTGGTCATAAATATATATATATATATATATATATATATATATATAT
>CM076652.1:9116153-9156858 GCA_038496675.1 Rachycentron canadum
TTGTGTGTGTGTGTGTGTGTGTGTGTGTGTGTGTGTGTGTGTGTGTGTGTGTGTGTGTGTGTGTGTGTGTGTGTGTGTGTGTGCGCGCGCATGTGTGTTTATGTGTGTGTGTGTGTGTTTATGTGTGTTTCTCTGTGTGTGTGAGTGTGTGTGTGTGTGTGTGCACATGCGTTGGCATTACAACCTGCACCTGCACCACACGGAAGCTGTTTACCTTTGTTTCTGCGTCATACCTCTGCACAGGCAGATGCAAATAGAAAATCTAAATAAGATGCCACGATCTTCTGTGGTCCAGAACAAACTGAAGAAAAGGTAATGAATGGAGGAGTTGTGTTGGCAGTGGTCGTGGCAAAAGCACAGCAGTGGAGCCCTCTTGCTGTGTGATGGCAGCCAAAAGCTGTGGCTGTGACAGACTGTGGAGGTGTTCCTCTGCAATTTCAAAGTCTTTCCCCTGGAGAAAAAAAAAAAAAAAGAGTGGGACCCCTCCACCTGACCTCTGAGAAGGATGATTTCATTTGACCACTCTCCTGAAAAAAAAAAATACAGATCAAATGGGGCTTAACAAAGGGAATCAATTTTACATGAAGAACAAACGGCATTGACAGACAGTAATCTCAGACTGCCTTCCTGTAATTCTTTATGTTTATCAGACAAAGTAGGAATGACACAGGACAACAAGACTCTCATTTGACTGAGGTTGGACTTTGTTTCAAATGCAAATCGAGGAACCTCCTCTTTACACCACAGCAAGATATTGTTTCATGTAATTTCAGGCAACTCTGCATCAAATACAAGTGAAATTAGGGCACATAACTTAATTTAGCAGAATAGTCATCTGTTCAGATTCATTAGAGGAATAAATGACTTGTTGAGATGGGTGGGTTTTTTTTTTTTTTATATAGTGTGGGTTCATTCAGCTTCTAACCCACTACCACCCCCTCTGTTCCCTGAATACCCAGCAGTACATTAACTGGAGAGCTACTATTACAGTGGTCCAGTTCCACAGAGCAGCTATAGAAAGCTGAGTGTTACTGTAAGCCCCCACAGGTTCAATGGCACTGACTTCTTTCACCACCTCACCAGTTCATGGCCAGCTCTCCCCAGGAGCACCAAGGTCATATTAAAACAGAGGACACAGAAGCGTCCGTGTGTGTGTGTGCGTGTGTGTGTGCCTTTGACTACAAAGGCAAGGGAGAGTCATTAGCGGGAAAACAGCAAAAAAAAAAAAAAAAAAGGGGGGGGGGGTGAGGTTCTCTCTCTATGGCACTCTCCTATTTTCTCTCACCCTAAATGTGTCTGAGAGTGAGGTCCCGTCATCCTCAAACAGGAATGGAAGTGTCCAATCCCCCTCGGTAAAAGAAATTCCAATAGGACAAACTTCAGATCATCCTGCGTTGCAAAGAGTCAAGAGTACCGTATTGATCTGCTCTGTCTGTGATGAATCCACAATTAGAGCCGTGGCAGGCCGCTGGAGAGTCTGTCCTCTGTTTGATTGAGCCTGCCCTCTTTGCCTTCACGGCTACAGTATGTGGATGAAACATTAAGCAGAATAGAGAGAGCTGTGCGTGTGTGTGTGTGTGTGTGTGTGTGTGTGTGTGTGTGTGTGCGTGTGTGTGTGAGTGTGTGTCAGCTGTGACTGGCAGCGTTTCTTGCATGATAGCAGCAATGAAAGAAAGGAACAAATGAAGGAGAAGAAACAGATTTGATAGAGGCAATAGATTGCCAAGATGCTCACTGAGCAACAAAGAGGGACAGGGCTCATGTGGTGCCATTTGGGTAGTGGGTGCACCTCTGTTGGGAATCAGTAAAAGAAGGGACAGACCCAATCAAAGACATGGAGACGAAGAAAGAGGTAGCAAAGTGCAGAGAGAGTCCTGGAAAGCAGAATTTAGAGATTTTAGATGATACAGCGCTACGGTGTGAGGCTATTTTATTTGGTTGTAGGTGCACACCCCTTATGAATTGTGGGTGAGTGTTTGGTTTTTTTTTTTGGGGGGGGGTGTTTAGCCTGTAGGAATGCCACTGGAGCAGTGCAGGGGGGAGGTTCAGAGGGAGGGTGGAGGGGGGCATCCTGCCAACTGGGTCTGCAGCTTAATTAACTCTAAAGCAGGCGAGCTGCGGGCTGCCCCGTCGCCTTGCATATCAACGACCTGAGCGCTTTCTAAGCACCTTAGCAGACAAGCCCTCCTTTGTGAGTCGGAGCAGTCTATTCAGCCGGGGCTGGTGGAGACCAAGGAGCTCCTCTCTTGTCTCTCTTCCGTGTGATTGGCATGTGCTTGTTTCTCCACATAAACATTTGAATGGAGCAGTGGAGAGCTGAGGCCTGATTGAGTGCCGTAGCTGCCTGTTTTCTGTGTCAAAATGCAGGAAGGATATAAAGGTGTCCTATTTGTGTCAAAAAGCTCATATCAGAAAGATTTAAGTTTAGTATAATAATGAAGCACTTTTGCTTTTGGTTGTCTGAAACTGAAACTGTTGGTTAGATTTAGACAATGTCAGATTCAAGCATTTGCATCACAGTGGAGGATCAGTTCATCTGTGATACATCCTTATCTTTGACAGTGTCAAACCAGTGCTTTCTCAGACAAAGCGTTCTTTCCTAAAGCACAGCAGTCCGGTTCCCATCACTGCTGGCATCAGCCTGACTAGCCACTGACCTCTAGTGGACAGGGTTGGAACTAGTCACTGATTTAAAGTTAATTAAGCCCTTTGTAATTAGGATGAGAAAGAAGGTGATAGTCAAGGGGACTCAGGTTTGCCATTAAAGATCAGCAGTTTTGATAATCATGATCCATCATCATCAGTTTTACACTGAAGCTGCACACGGCCCCGCATTTTCTACTGTTTAATTTGCATGAGAAAAAAGGATCACGCACAGCCACAAGTGCCGTAGATAGTTTTGTCTTTTCACTGTTTGCAAAGCACATATTTGTATCTCAGGGATGCTACTAGATTATGGGGTGTACATGTATACACAAACATACATAATCACTCAAAAACACACACCTCTCCCTGGGGCAGCAGTACATAGGTCAGGGCTGATATATTCTGCTGAGAGCTCACCATGATCTGTGATGTGGGATTATTAAGTGGGATTATTAAATTTGGACCTCCTGGCTCCTTCAGGCTGGTTGGCTGGCTGACCTTGAGTTGCTGGCTGGCAGCTAGCACGATGACGGACTGGGTTTATGGTGGTCGGCCAGGCAGCAGACTTATTGACTACATGCGTGTCTGCAGGGAGGTCTGGCGGGTTGGCCAGCTGACTCCCTGTTCTGCTGCTGCTTTTTCACTGATTGGCAGGCTGATTGATAAGCTGTTGGTTTGTTAGTAGTCGACTTACTAGCTGTTTAGCCTGCTAGCTGGCAGCATGGCTTTCTGCTGTATATTTCATTAGGCCATTACTTCCTGAGCAGCTCTACAGTTACACAGCCAACACCTCACACATATCTATTATCACCAGCGCACTTTTATAGCCCTGAAGAACACTGCATGCATCAAGTACACAGGTGGACAAACCAGTCTTTTGTTGAATTATATCAAACGCATCCCATTTAAATCTCTCTCTGAACCGTGTTTCATTTAATCTGAATAATATCCGGACTCTTCAAAGCACTTGGTGCATGTTTTAAACATGATAACTTGGCTTTGAGTGCGTGTTCCCGCGTTGACTGCATTTTACATTTATCTTTTCCAATCAAACAAATCATAAGAAAATTATTAACTAAAATTAAGTAATTCATTAATTACAGTGCTGCGACCTCAGAGATTTAACTGATTTTGTATTTAAGAGAAAGTGGGCAAAAGGAATAGGATGTCCTCCTGACTCCTCTGACTCTTCTACTGTTTAACTTTAAGTTCAGGGCCTGAAATGAAAAACATTCTCATTCTCATGCTTTCTCTTTGTGGAGCTTTTCTTTTCCTTCTTTAAGTTGTTTTAGCCTGTGATGAACAGATACAGTAGAAGAAAATGCAAACAGGAGGTTCATTTGGTACATTTACAAGGACACAATGCATGAAAAGCATCATTATATTTTCACCTTGACTAAACCCAAAAGAGTAAATGTCTGCATGGAGGTGCTCATACAGTAAACACACTCACACTGAAGGCTACATTAACCTGCCACGTGTCCCAAAATAAGCAAAATAAGCTGCCAGGCCATGACTGTCCTTCTCTTCCTTCCCCTCAATTCAACGTGTGCAGTATTTCTATGCGAGATAGAATATTACAGGCAGCCAGGTTTGCTGTTTTTCTTCAAGACTAGGAGATCAGGTAATAAAGCAACTGCCTCAAAGCCCCTAGTATGTTTATAGAAACCAACTGCCTCACAGTGAATCAAGGACTTCGGGGGTCACATGCATGCAGTGAATATACATTTTGTATTCTGCAATAGACTTTGTCAGTCCACATCTCACAGAAAATTATTTCATTCTTAGAAACAAGAAACTCTGACTCACACATCCCACTGGTGGTGTCACTCACTAGTTGTCTTTTCAGGGTTTTTCAACTGTATCACTGATCTCATGTAGACGCAGTGGAGTGTGTGTGTGTGTTTGTGTGTGTGTGTGTGTGTGTGTGTATAAATAAATGTAATTAATCTATAATACCAATCTCTCAATCTGGCAAAAGGTCTTATGAACAATATTGTATTGATTGCATTTCTGTCACAGTATGTAGTGAGAAGAATGTGTAAATGGTGAGAAACTGTGTGTTGGTAGCACATTTAAACAACACTTTCAATTGAACAAATAAATGACTTATATTCTGTATCATATTAGATGAGAATCTCACCTAACCTCACGAATAAGATGTGACTAAAACATATGCACATAGTCATCTGTTTGCTCTCTGAATACTTGTCAGGTATCAGAGTATATCATGAGTAGCACCCTACCATGACAGCCTCCCAGTGGGGACGTCGGTATTAAAGTGCCACACTCTCCGATGCTTCGCCTGATCAGTCCCGGGGTTGATAAGACGGGGTGCTTATGAAAGGCAGATTTCTTTCTTAAGAGCACATCAAAGCGACCAGGCCCGCTCACTTCCCTCCTTCCACACTCTGCTGAGGCTGAAGAAAGAAAACAAGAACGAAAGCAAGGTTGGGAGGAATAAGCGCAGCAAATTGGGTTTGCCATGGCTGGATTTGATGCCAAGACCAGGCAAACTAAGTCAGAATTCAGGGATATATGCCAAAAGAAATTACTACAGCTTTCAGCGAGAGTAATCCACCACTAAAGTGTGTATTTCCCTCTCTTTTCACTGTGAGAGAAGCTCATGGCATCTTCATTGAACTTGTGCTATCTATGAGCGTTTACGGTATCAGCTGTCAAAGCACAAAGTACTCAGATGTTTTAACAACACTTTCAAGAAAGTTTATTTCTCGTTTCAAAGGATTCATGATTTCTAAGTGCTGAG
This sequence comes from Rachycentron canadum, assembly GCA_038496675.1. NCBI lineage: Eukaryota > Metazoa > Chordata > Actinopteri > Carangiformes > Rachycentridae > Rachycentron > Rachycentron canadum. The sequence goes on from CM076652.1 coordinate 9,121,567, forward strand.
ATGAAATGTGCTTTGATTTGAACACAATAGGTTTGTACTGGCATCCTCAACTATTACAACTGAACAGACAGGGGAACAGGAAACCACCGGATGAGAAAACACAGTCCAAGATAAAATTCTATCGAACTCTCTCTGCAATTACAATATATACTTTGAATTTAATAAAGGACCAATTCCCCTTGGAAAATCGTTATTGCTTTGTTTGAAAACTGCTAATTCACATTTACAGAGTGAGCTCGAGGCAGCTTTGTGTGCATCCGTTTTGGGGCCTGTAACCTGTGGCTGCGATGTGAACGTGGTGCTCTGAGAACTGTCAGCTCTCAGCAGAAGTTGAAGCTTTTGATTCATAATTTGCGTGGGCATGAGTGCGTGGCCGACCACCAGCAGTTAGAGGGCAGTGGCTGCAGGGGGCCTGTGCATGAGCATGGTTGTCTAAATCAGTACTGACAGGCTCGCTGCTCTTCTGTGAGTGTGGGTGCGAACCGTGCGCAGACAGCTGAAGATCGGCTTAGCTTGTGAAGGCTTCTGTGATGTATCCATTTCTAAGCATCTCCTCAAAACATTTTCTAAAATCTCTGGAGCAACACGCTGCATATCTTCAGACCTTGGCTATGAAAATTAAGCTTTTCAGCACTCAATTAATTGCTACCCCAATTTGTAGAGACGTTTTTATATCCAATTATCACTTCAGTGATAAAAAGGTTTAAATTACCTACACTTTTAGGTTTTTTCTTACTCTCAACTCAATTTTCTATGTGAAATTGATTCTCATTTAAAAGACTCCTGAGAGGAAAGAAAGTCTTGTGTTACCTTTTAACCTCAATTTTTATACTTAATACACTTGATACTGAAGCTACTCCAGCAAAACGTAACAATATTCACTTTAGCTGGTGCAAACTGTGCATTATCTAACATATCAAACCTTATTTTTATACCTAATTGGTGAAATATATCAATTAGAAGGTGCACACCATCCCTTTTTTTACATTAACTATACTATTTCAAGCTGTGTACTTACAGAGGGGGGTTTAGACTCATTTTAATGTGCACCCAGGTGCATGAGCAAGTGTGCGAGTGTTATTTTGACAGAAATTATTAAACTTTCTCCAGCACCTCTCCCTCAGGAATGTCAGGATCATTGGTGTTGCAACCGAGGCTATGTCATCAGATTGGCCGAAGTGCAATCGCTGTATGATTCAGTCGTGCTTTCCCTACTGGTTTCAGATGTTTTTGTGAGCACATGAGCACAATATCAGAGGCAGAGAGTTCAGAAATATCATCATAATTAGTCTGTCTATTACATGGATGTTAAAAAATAAATAAATAAAAAAATCAACATATTATCCACTAAATTAATTGATTAATTTTCTGCCTTACAAAGTGGCTCCGTGTGCAGTCAGAGTGCTGACCAGAAACACAATGAATGCTTGAAAGTTCTTTGTCATAAAATTGCCAGAACTACAGCAACAGAATATCAGCAACAAAATACCTGCTTTCAGCAGTTTCAGTAAAAAAAAAAAGGTTTCTTTAAAGGCAGCACATATAGGTCAAACCAGCGTGAGCTTCTAATGTCCTCAGACATCACTTTTTATACTTCAAATAGGCAACTATTCAGTCCACACACAAACAGTGTGAAGGCACCAGCATAGTACATCAGAACTAGTGTCAGATGGTCAAATCATTCAAAACCGCCCCTGTCCACATCTCTCCTGTCTTTGATTGGAGAGGCTATGTCCAAGCATTACCCCACCCAGTGAACTTCTTTCTTATTATTATTATTATTTATTTATTTATTTATTTATTTTAAATCTATTACACAACTATTTGTGGCAAATAGGTCCAAAATTCAAAAGGTTTATTTCCAGGGTGCAAGGTTCAAGGTACACAGGTTAACGGTCATAAATGGGTCTAAACATGAGAGAGCAATCCCAGAAGACCACTAGGATGAATTGACGCAAGCTAGTATGGACAGAGAAGAAGATGAGGTTTAAGTGCAGACAGAGAGACAACTAGACACAGGTGAGACACATTAGGGCAGAGCAGGTAACAGGAGGGCAGGAAGTGAAGAGACCTGAAACAAGAGACAACATTAGACACAATATAAAACAGGAAGTGGGAAACAGAGACTAAAATGAGGCATAAAAAACAACATAAATTAAGACCTGCAGCTTGGTATGACAGTAGCTGTCTTTTATTTGGCCTTTGAGTGTGGCTTTTCAGAATGACTATAAAGTCAAAGTCATGTTTCGGTACTTTACAAACTACTCCTTTTCAAGCACAACCTGCCCTTTAAACACCTCACATGCTCAAACAGGTGCTGGCCCAGAGGTTCAGTGGCATTTAATCACACAAAGTGAGGCTAAATGCAAACATCAATAAGATGACACATTGATGTTTAGCACATGTATCTTAGTATACACAACACTCAAAACTCAAGACAAAGTACAGCTGAGACAGATTGGAATATCATTAAGTTTAGCATGATTTTCAAAAAACAAACTATCAGACACATTCAAATTCTGACCTAAAGATGGCACCAAATGAAAAATCACACGATCGACAAACTTGTTACAGTTCATTTTGGGGGATTACCTAATCCCATGCTTATCAACGGGATAGATGTCAAGACATTTCACAAGAAACCAGAAATGCCGACCCTATCATGGCGCTAGATGAAATGTCAGGTGATCACACAAGTCTGTACACCTCATCCTCTGGGTACCATTATCATCTGTACAAAATTTTATTGCAATCCATCTAGTTGCTGAGAAATATTTAGGCTGGACTGCAGTGGTGGTCCGGCCATAATTATCATCCCTGTCATCCCATGGCTAAAAACACCAACAGGAGGAACTGGTACAACTAAAAGAAAAACTGAAAGACAAGCGTTTAAATGAAAGTGTTGCTACAAAACCCCTTAGTTTCCCTCTTGCAGTATCTAGGTTGATATTTGGTGATAGTCTTTAAATGATCAATGGAGAAATATGTCATTTAACAGGGTCCTGAATTACATGGAGACATTTGATTCAAAAACTGCAAAAATGCATTTCTCCCAAAAATGAATTTCACTCAAAAACCCTGAGGCAAATAAGTATCACTGCCTTATTTTCTCATACAATCCCAAATGAAACCCTCTCCAACTTTTTCTATCAAAGCCAGGGAGGGTGGGCTACATGTGTGTGTGTGTGTGTGTGTGTGTGTGTGTGTGTGTGTGTGTGTGTGTGTGTGTGTGTGTGTGTGTGTGTGTGAGTGTGAGTTTGTGTGATTGTGTATGTGACCCTGTATTGTGAAAGGATGATGTGTGTTTTCTGTACAAGTTCACGCTCTGTGATTTCAGAACAGTCTTTGGGGCTTTGGTGTCCTCATCCTCAGATCCCACAGCTGAACCTAATACAGGGGAGCAGCGTGCGGAGGGAAGGGGGCAGGGAACAGAGCGTGAAGGAGCAAAGCAGGCCAGTGCAGGGCGGAGGAGAGCAGGATGGAGGAAAAGGAGAGCGTCAGCAAGCACAAAAGAATGCAGTGAAACAGTAATAACACAGGATCGTCCCTGTACAAGGCTGAAGTGCAGAGAGGAGTAGATTATACTTTTGTGAGATGAAAATACAGAATAGAAGAGATCTTGGCAGAACAGGCGGGAGATAAGGGCCCACGATTACAGTCAAAGCTGATGATAAGCTGAGTCATGCCTCAGACAGGGTTCAGAGGTCACAAAGCCACCATGGCTTTCATCATCCTGTATATTGGCTCTTTGCTGTACAGTGTCTGTGAAATGTCAAAGGGGGGTGAAACAGGCTGGAGGAAAAATCAATGCACTTTGGAAACACTGGCTTCTGTGCTTTGTTTTCAGCGCACACACTAACACACAAGAGCATGAAGTAGACCTGTTTTGACATTTTACCTGAAATGAATCACTTTGAACTGTGCTTTTAGGCATCTGCTTTAATTTGTTATATCACTTTCCCACAAATGAAACACTCCAGGAGCCGGAGGCTGCAGGGGGTGAATTTTCTTGAATAGTGCATAAAACTTGGGCCTGTCTTTCCGTGTGTGTGGAGTATGAGAATGCACAGATCTTTTCTCAACCACTTCAATAAAGCATCAGATTCAGTTGAAAGTGTTTGCTGTGTACGGGATTTTGGGTGTTTTTGAGCCATTTTCAAAATTTGTTGTGTGGCTGTTTTTTCCTCCCAGCGACTGAATCCGACAGCAGCATTAAGAATCTGTGGAATTACTAAAAATATTAAATTCTCCACTCTACAGACACTCTGAGTCGGGTATTCAGTGCACTCTAGAAATAAAATGTGCCTTGTCCGTGTTTTACTTCAGCAGCTGTCAAATTCAACTTGAGTTACACAGACTGGGAATGTAGCTAACAAACAGTTTTATTTGATATTGTGTAGTTGATGGTCTCTCCTGTGTATTTCTGTGTTTCTGGGAGAAGTTATTACAGAACCTCACATTGTGATGGGTGTCATGCAGCTAGCAAGAGTGCACAGTAGGCAGCATCTATGGTCATTTGCTATAATAGTAAACACAGCTGAAGTCAGAGGTGCAAAGCAGGTTTCCATGCAGTGATCACAATGAGTATGCTTGCATGCACAGTATTATCCTGCTTTTCATAGGATTAGAGACAAGATGATTAAATGGGAGATGGGGATCTCTGGTTAGCCACACACCATAAGAAGTTAGGGATAAATTGTTGTTATGGAAAATAAATGCTAGTTAAACGATGGTTAGGGTAAAGAAATTTAAACACTTTGACAAGTTTGAGCAAGATCGTAGTTGCAGTTATATAAAAAAAGACAATGGTTTTTAACAAGTCTGCTTCCTGTATGAAAGTCAGACAGGCAACAAACCCACGCTGTGATGTAAAGGCCTCTTACTTGCGAGATATTACAGAAGGAATGACTGTGAAACAATGAAGACCTTTTTCTGAGAGTCACAAGAACTACGAATGAGCATTGCACTGTGGGAATTTGATCCATTAGGTCAAATAAAATCTGAAAACTCACAAAGAGCCATATCAGTACATTGTTTTCATGCTGTTAATTTTTGTAGGGCGCCAGCAGGAAGTCAGCTCACTTTGAGACATGACAGGAAATTTCACGGTACACGGACAAGGTGCTTGTATCAAGACTTTCTGACAGCATGGCATGATGCTGACACGCACAAATATGTAACTGGAACACTGAAACAATAGATCATAACCAGGATGCCAATGTGCATGTGAACACACTCATTTTTGGCAATATTGTATGGGGCCATGATGGAGCAAGATCTCTCCAGAGAAGACCACCAGCGGCTATTAGGTGTCAGGCAACTGTGTACTTTGTATTCCTCCAGAATTCTGCTCTCCTGTTGTATTTCTGTCTCCGAGGCCCAGGGATGGAGGGATTGAAGATTTAGCGATGATGAGACTCACTGGACTGGACAGGAATAACACAACAGGACAGGCTCTCTCACTCCTCCATCTATTGTCGAGATGATTTGACCGTCTGGGGTGCTAGAGCCGTGGAATGAAATAATGACCCGGAGAATTGCCGGCGGAGGATGGGGGTGACAGAGGGGCCAGCAGAGGTGTGATGGGTGGGTGGAGGTGTCGACAGGATGGCAGTTTTTCTATTTTGCAGGCATCTGATTCCCTTGTGCATTGTGGACCCAATTAGGAACGGGAAGACTCTCCTGGAGCAGCTTTATCCCATCAGGGATGAAAGCAGCAAGAGCGACTTTATCGGCCAGCAATGCTCCTTTTTCTTTACATCTCACCCTCATCCTTTTCCTTTTTTTAATCTCTCTCCACTTCTATTCTTTCTACTTAGATCCAAGCCTTTTATTTTTTTCCTGCATCGTCTTTTTTACTCTCACTCTAAATCCTCTGTATTCATGTCTTTCATCTGCTTCAACTTTATAACACCCATAAATATTCATCTTCCCACTATTTATTTTAATAATGTGATTCCTATATGCATGTCCATGTTCACATGCTCATCACATGCTTATCTTTTGTCTTCATTTACATCTACACCAGCTGTTTCTCTTCATGTGTTCATGCTTTGATTGTGTCCTCCTTGATGTATTGCCTCCTGATTCTGAATTTTACATCTTAGCTTGATCCAGAAGCCTCCCCCCCCTCCAAGATTTTTCGAAACGAGTAGCGCAATCTTGCAGACATACTCCCAGTGGGACTTGTGGGCATCCCATCCCCTTGTGCCAAGTTTGAGCAAAAGCCAAACATAGATTCTTGACATAAATCCACACAAAAGTCAGTGGACCAGAGCTGCAGCTGTAAACGTGCCTGAAATTATACCTTGTCACTTTTTCATTTGTCATTTAATTAATGCTTTTTGAATTTCACTGCACATAAGCCCCAAAGCAATGATTTTCTTTGCCACTCTACCATGTTCTATTCTGTATCACTCCTCATTCCCCCTCCCTCCTGAACTGTTGCATGGGCCTTGACACCATGACAGAGTACCATTTGACAAGGCTCCTTCTCAGGCCTGGGACTTAACAGTGAGGGTCTATTGCTTTCTGCTCTTTTGTAGCTTCACTCTTCACTTTTGTTTTCTCTTTCTCTGGTCATCTTTGATCAAGAGATAAGCGAAAGTGATACAACACGTCTTTGCGACTCACACCTGCTTTTTATTTTAACAATGACTGGTATACTAATGTAATAAAACAGCAAACAGCCTTTAAGCCTTGAAGAGAATAATTCTTTCTTTCTTTTTTTGCCTCTATTGTTTCTGGACAAGGATTATTTAGCTGTAAAACAAACAGAGGCCAACCACAGTGCTTGGATGAGCTGAGCCGAAGTCTATAATTACCCAAGAGACAGAGGGAGAGGAGAGAGAGGGGTGGTCATTTAGATGGGATGTTAATTGTAATTACCATCCTGGTGGGATGTCGCCATAGCAACCTCAGTCACCGTTGGTCTCGGCCTGACCATGGAGGCTATGTATGTATTGCTGAGTGTGTGTGTGTGTGTGTGTATGTGTGTCACTCAGTGTCCCCTCTATCCTTCTTCCTTCTCCACACTTTTCCATCCTTTACGCTTTTCCCTCATCCTCTCATGATTCTGTCCTCTCCCTTAGTGCCCCTTCTTCAGTTTCACTCATGTACTCCTTCACCTCTTTCTCCCATCTATTTCTTGCTTTTTCCTCCCGTCACAGCTCCCTCATGCCCGCTGACCCAATGTTTTGCTTTCTACTCCAGTGCTTCCTCCTCTCATGTCAGTCATTAATCATACTCAAATAGTTCATGCACAGAGTGTACTTGGTTTCTGTTTACACCGTATCAACCAAAGGCTCTTATATTTTCCACATTCAGCACCTAGCTCTCTCTCTCTCTCACTCTCTCTCTGTGTATTAGCTTCTGGGAACAAGGGCTTTCGTTGAGAACTGTACCTGTGATTCCTGCCACTCACAAATAGCTTAGAAAGGATGCAAGGCAGGCTGGGAGCTCTGAACAACACAATCACAGTTTACTGATTTTGTTTTGCATGAGACATATTCCATTTCTTCATTGCATAGACCGGTTTTTTAGGCCTGAAGTTGGTGCTCCATATTCAGTTTCTGTTTGTATTTGTAATGCCATGTTGCAGAGTTGTCTTTGCATGCTTCGCACTCTGTCCAGCGGATTAATGAGACCACAATTTACAAATCGGTCTATGACATCAGACTCTGAGCCTGTGTTGACTTGCATTCATCATGTTTCTATCTTTCTATTTCTCTTTCTCTCTCTCTCTCTCACACACACACACACACATCCAAGTACATGAAACGCTGATCCAAGTTTTAACATGGGAGACTGATTTCAGTGGCAATGATTTGCTGTACTTCTAAAAAGCATCTTAAATGGACCTTACAGATCCTGCCAAACAAACATATTTGACTCTACCATGTTATCTCGTTGCCCAGGAGAGTTTCTGTTTACTGCTTCATGCCTTCCTGCTGTGTTTGCAGTGCGAGATGGAGCGACCTCTGAGTGGAGCTACAGTGTATACTAGGTAGTCTTGTCTCCGAGGTTTCCAGTTAAAAACATATTAGCTTTTCTACCCGGCTGTAGCTAAATATTCTGTGACTCTGTGCCCTAAGCAATAAGAGTCAGTGACTTTCAGACAGCTAAAAGGCAAGAAAAACAAATCAAACATAAATGCTTCACATTCATTTCACAGGCATTTCAAATGCATAACTACAGTTATGTGTTTTCAGATAACATCACATAATACCCCAAAATGTATTATTAATACAGTGAAAAAACAGAGCAGGCTAAGTTGTAAGCACAAATTAGAACGTTTTTTAAGTAAAAACAGCAAACTCCACGCTGAACTTCCATTAATTACTATAGTAGAGCAGATGGGTAAATTAAGACGACCCCCATGGTCTGCTGGGTAATACAAACCGGGAGATAAAAGCCTTCCTGACAGACCTGGTACAGTAAATGAGGGTCTGCTGTAATCTAAGTGTGTGCTGATAAATGCAGGGCAAGCTAACAAACAGCTACCAGGACAGCTATTAGAAGAGGGGCAATGACCTAAAACCACATTAGCTTATCTTCCCCCAGCCATAACTGATTGGTGAGTTAATCAGGCATATCAAGTTAGAAAAAGTCATTAAGTGAACACGCAGGAGCTGAAAATCGACCAGCTCACTAATAATTAGTGCTTTTAAATTAACAGCAATAAACAGGATTTGGAGGATGAACTTCTATAATAATAAGCTTCAAAACCTCTACCTACTTGATTTTGTCATAGTAAGAGCCAAAGAGAGTTTTGGGCAGTTTTGCAGAGTGACCAGAGGAACAAGAAAAGAGGATCTGTGTTTCACTGCTTGAAGCCAGTGTCAAAACTGAATGTCATGAATATTCCTCAGTGCATAGATTAAATTGGCGAGGACTGGTTCAAAATGCTGAGGAAACCATGATCTAGCTGTAGGATGAAAGTATGATAAGATTGGGGAAATAGCAGAAAAGAGGCTAAGGCGAGTTCTGACCTTCAGATATTGAAACATGGACCTGGAGGGCCAAAACTGAGATTGGGTACAAACAGAAACAACAGAGCATGAACAGAAGGAAGGGAGGGTCTGTGCTGACATCAGGATGAAACAAGTCATCTATAAATCTCTAGGCAGATTCAAACTACCAGAAAAAAACTTACAAAAGAGGTCCACTGTGGATGGATACAGTGTACTGCCCTTTTAATATAAAAATATTGTTTAATAAATAAAATGCCTTATTCATACTATATTCCTTTTCAGAAGATAGGGCATGAAGGCACCAGAATCTCAGGTCAAGATAGTCAGGTCAAGAGTATGAAGATGTCTTACCAGACAGTTAATAAACACCTGAAATGTGAATGTAAAACGACCACAGGAGAACGAATTCTGAAATTTGAATTTCAATCACAAACATCACATCCAGCCCTCACACCCACCACAGCATCTCCCATCAAGACCTGAACATGCACAGACAATCTTATCACTAAATAGCCCACCTTATGCCAAAGAGAGATCACTGGGGAAAACTGTTCAAGCATCTAATGCACCCCACTACTTTGATCTGATGAACTTTGTTGACTCCCAGTGAGAAAGAAAGTGTACATTTTTTCAGTCCTCTTCAAAATAAACTCAAGACCTCCCCCAATTTTAAACTACTCAGTAAACCTAGGGATCAGCAGGCCACGAAAGTAAACAGTATACATGTATACTGTATCAACAGTGGACTAACTGGATGGATGAGGACCATAACAACTGGAGGTGGGGTAAACGTTAACAGAGACGGGTGAACCTAAAAGAAGAAGAAGATGGAGGTATATGATTCAATTAGAGCCTTTTTTGATTATAAATATTAATCAATCACATTGCTAATCTCATTATCATTCCTTAGTTATTAATATTTCAGTCTAGTACACGCTATGGATATCAACGTTTATTTTCATTAGTGAGCATGAGCTCAGTGTTTTCATCTCTGTGTTTGACAATCAGAAAAAAAGCATGACTTTATTCTGTCATTCGTGTTTTCTTCTATCATTATCTGTTTATCTTCTCTTAAGCATATTTGAGGGTGTGTGTGTGTCTTTGTAAGTGTGCATTATGGTCCGCCAATTTTTGACTGACCAAAGGTCTCTTCTAGCCTGTGAAGGTCTGCTGCCATCGTCATGCTGTATAGATTTTCATTTGGGACACTTGCCTCTGCAGAGGACGACGACACTGCTTCTGTCAAGTTCAATCAGCTCGCCTGTTCTTCTTCATTTACCCCCCTTCTGTCTGCCCCATGCTCCTGACCTGGCATCCACTCTACACCCAGCTGCACTCAAACCTCTACATCTCGGCCCAACCTTAAGTCAAATCCCACTTGATGTCAAGGAATGTTATTCTTTCACATCACACGATGAATGTGGCCTGTGCAGACTCCTGAAACATTGTATTGTATCTTGCCCACTGATGTAAGCGTCTCAACTTTCATTTGATCCAACATATATTGATTGACAGGAATTGTTGTGTGCCAATGTGGAGAGAAGAGTGAGAGATACTGAGGGGAGATCGGGCTGTGATGTGTAAATGTTATCCAGTTTATGTCTTAATCTCAAATCTTATATGCAAATCTGCAAAAAAAAAACCAAAACACACACACCAAAAACCCTTATGCAAACTCTTTCAGTCTCTTCTCCTCTTTCTTGTTCATCCTTTTGTCCCTCTTTCTCTCTCTAATACTTATACACACACACCCCTCCTCCAACCCTACACATCCAGGCTGTGTAAGCAACATAGCATGTTTCTGTCATTTCCTTAGCCTCTGGTCCCCGAGCCATCTGAGAAGGGATCAATATCCAACGTTAATGTCTGCTGCCCTCTAATCACGGCTCCACTGGTGGGAGATGAGGCAGGGAAACAGACTGTGAAGCTCCCCCTCTTTTTGACTCCTTTCCTTTCTCTTTCTTGCCCTCTTATTTTCACTGCTCATCATCGCCCTTCCTCCTTTCTGTCTTCCCCTGCAACCAGGCTGACACCTAGTGTGTGCGCGGGCAACCCAGGTGAAAGCAAGCCTTCCTTTGTGGCGCCAGAAAATGTCCATGTGTTTTAGTGTCCTTTGAAAAGCAGCCAATACCCTACACTGGCAATAAGTTGCCTTTGATGTTGTGTGCACGTTTCATATTCATATTTTCCGTCTTATGTCAAGTTTTGATGTTTCTGCAGAGACGTTGCACTTGATGTCTGACTCTCCATCTCTCTCCGTTTTCATTTCATTGCACTAACCGTACTTGCATGAGAGCTGTGCACTAATGAATAAATGAATTAATTAGATCTTGTTTGATCCACCATCATCATCAGGCGTCTCTCCCCCTTGGTAATGACCTCAATAACGGTGCTGACTTTAATGGGATTTTAATTGATTTGGCTGCTTTAGTTTTCTGGTGTGTACGCGTCCTGCGCTCCTCTGACAGAGGTGAGCAAAGGAGCTGATCCTAAACTGCAACATGAGGTTTTTATAAAATGCAAAAACCAAAAAAAAAAAAAACCAAAAAAAAAAAAAAAAAAAAAAAAAAACCAAATTCAACTTTTTATCAAACACCATTCAGGCAAAATTTCTAAACAAAGTAATTCTATTTTGATTGACTAGAAAAATGTTAAGATGAAAAGGTATTTCACATTCACATTTTGATTCCCTCATGTTCTGCAGTAAAGCTCCTCAAGAGGTGAAGACAAAGACTCTAAACCTGCCTCTTTTGGTCTTAGGTCTCATTACAGACCTGTGTAAATGGACTGGAGGGATGATTGGTTATCCACTCAGGCTGTAATCCTAAGTGAAGTTTAAATCAAGAACCTAAAGTCTGTTATAAAACTAAAGCATTGCAATTATTATTTATTCCTCACTTTTGACTTGCTTCACCCTACTTAATTTTACCATGACACTGAATTATAATGTAGGAAACAAGCAACAGGAGCACATTCTGAAAGTATCACAAACACAACATACAGTACCCAAATACATCCTGTGAAGGTGAGGCTAAAGATTTTCAAAGGGTAGCTATTACAAATGTCGAGAGCAAGTATCATCATCATCTTTGCACCAAGTCGACAGCCGAAAATAGAACACGGGGGAAACTTGAGCAATTATAAAAGAGGTTAGTGCAAAGAAAAAATGATTTTAAATTTGAATGAATATGAGTTCTGTTATTCGCAACCTGAAGGATCAACGTTTTACAGCAAATGAAGAAATTTTAAAAATGTAACACATCTCTGATTTTGGTGGACCTACATCTGTTCCTTCATCCAGCCTTTGGCAAAACAGAAGATAGATTTGATTTTTCCAGTGTAAAATCTGCAACATTCAAATTTAATGTTATGAAAATATCTGACAAGATAAGTCAAGAACACATCCAACAATTCAAACATTTACTGTGAAATCCTGAATTGTTGGAATTTCTGCTGATGTGTTGTAACACTAAAATAAGCAGTAGGCATATGCACCCGGATTCGCCTGGAGAAGAGGATTCAGCTCCTCATTATAGCCTCACTCTTTTCTTTATAATTGCCTCTGACAGTTTTGTGACTGTTGTTCATGTGTCATTATTGCAGGCGCCTCTGCTGATAAGCTCCTCAGTGCAGATAGCCAGTAATGTTCCAGCGCCTGTCATAAATAAAGTACATTACCACTGCAGCTGCACAGTAATAACCTCCTCACTACTGTGCTCCCCCTGCTGACCATGAAGACGAAGTTGGTTACAGTGTGTGTGTGTGTGTTTGTGTGTGTTTAATTTGTGAAGTTAAAAGTGGAACATTAGTCTATTTCTTGGTGGTGCTATTGACTGGGATTCTCATTTCCAATCAGTCTCTTGTCCTTCAATTTGCTGTTCAAATGACAAGATGATGGTAATTAAATTTCAGATTTGCTGCGTGAAGTAGCTGAATATTTATTTGGAGACGGCTCACAGCTGATACTTTGTGCGTTTCACTGAAAAACACAACGGGGTGTTTTGTGATTGAGTTCTCTCAGGGTCAGTTCATCAAAATAACAAAGAAAAAAAAATCTCTCTAAACCTTAATAGTATCCAGTCAAGCACATAGCTTTGGTTTGTTTGCGATATAATGGAAAAATGGTAAATGGAAGACAGTTGAAAATTGAACAGCAACTTGTCTTTGCGGAGATAATGAAATACAGTATTCCCTATATTCCCTTGACAATGTGCTGCCAGCAGATGTCAATGTCAGCATGGTGAACTGTGTGTTTTAACGGACCTCAAGGTGACGCCATCGCAAATGAAATAGCATGTTAAAAGCTATTCCCATACACACACCATATTATCTACAGTGAGATAATGTTTGCAAACAATTGCTGCTCCTTATGTGTCCCTATGGCATCCCTGTTGGGTACTGGCACAGTCTAACTAATGGACAACAACCATCACACATTTGTGTGTTGTTGTCCAAATTTACTCCCACATTCACTCATTCACATATTTCCTGTATTGACTCTTACTAGTTTAGTCAATAGTGTGCAGCAGATTTCCGGTTGATTTTATTGGACATATAATATTTCCAAACAGGGGATTTATTTTGAGTTCAGGTTTCATTCTGATGACTGAGCTCCATGAGCAGCGACACTGATTAACATTCTTGAGCTAATGGACAACAAAGTCACTCTTAAGCTTTCTCCTACATCAGCTCCTCACAACTCCTCAACAAAATGTTAATCATTGTCACTTTGTGTCCATCACTGCCAGATCGCACAATGATCATTTTTGTATTCAAAAATTACAATGTGTTGCATTGCACTTTTTTCTTTAGTAAATAAGGAGTGATGGACACAGCCTTTGAAAGCTTGTTTGAATAAAAGTTTGGTATTATTTATCCGTACCGAACTGAACGTCCCAGCTTGCGCCAAATACACATACCATCGCTTTCCTTGTATGCCTGATTGTTCCTGCATTTGTGTGTGTACCTTTGAGGATATGTTTGTATCTTATGAAAGCCATTCTGTCCTATCCTCCATGCTAATGCCCTGACCAAGGCCTTGGCTGTATATGCTGTTCTCGGGCAGCCAGCCGACCGGAAGACAGGATCAAACGCAGGAGGAGGAGATCTCAGTGACTAGTGTCAGACACTCTTTCATCTCGTCTCTGCCATGCCAGCACACTCTCTAATGCTTCATTTTCTGAACGCACAGGGGAGGAAGTCTCCACAAAGAGAGCTTTCTGTGTGAACTCTATCTGTGCCTGTCTCTCTTTTTCAATTCTGCTTTCACTGATTCATCCCTGATAAAAATACAGATCAAGAGCAACATAGTTATGCACCTCTATTTTATATGCATCTCTTCCCTTTAATGTAGGAAAGACTAAATATGTTTGTTTATTTTGACTTTTTCTCCCATGAGATTTCAGCGTTTCCACTGCAATTGTACAATGAAATGAACAGCTCTATCTAAACAGACTATTCCCTGTGAGGATATGGGGCAAATCATCATTTCTTTGTCGCTTTAAGAGCAATATTTACCACATAGGTTTCGGCAGCCAGATTCATGAGAGCAAAATGTGAACTGAAATGTAATGATCTCATTAAGAAATGAATCCTTTTCTTAAGGGGAGTGAAGTTATGCTTTTTACAATAAAGTTAATTCGCTACACAAAACTTCTGTGGATAATAATCGCTTTCAATTTCAGCTGAATGAGATCCGGTTTCTTCTTTCAGTCTCTCTCTACCTGCTCCACTAGTGTTTGCCACCCACTGCTCTCCATTTCACAGGCTTTTAGAAGTGACAAAGAGAAAAAAAACGTGTCTGTTCACCTTTCGCTTCTGAAGTCCTCTGAATGTCAGCTGACATCTTTATAGATGTATTTGGTTGGTCTTGCCGGGAAGCTACTAACTATTGCTGCAAGTTCAGTGAAGAGAGAGTAAAGGGAAAGTGATAAAAATGAAGATCGATGGAACACATAGTCCATCAGCTTTACAAAAAGTCTTAACGCTGAGGTCAGTAAAACTGAGCGCCAGTGGTGGCCAGCTTCGTAGATACTTATGAAAACCCATATTATGCACTTTGATGCTACTCACTAAAATGCATAACATTCATTTTCATCAAATGCATTTACATTGGACTACCGAGGCAAGTAAAGTCCTAGATATCAAATTGCCTCGAGTAAATTTTGTCTGAGCCCACTCTTTCAGATCTGCAGACATGCAGGATTTAATTATGCTGAATTAGCAGCCCAGAAGATGATGTGTAAAATTTGAATGTTCTCATTAACAAAGAAATAGGAAAAGCTTTTTTCAGCAAGAGAAATTGGCAAGAGAAATGAAAGAATAAATGATACAGGAGAGAGACAGACAGAGAGAGAGAGAGAGAGAGAACATATCTCTGACTATGAGACGACTGCACAGCTTCAGTACATCTTACCTGTACTGGTGAAATTATGTACTCATATCTTGAAAGGCGAGAGGAAAGACTGGGGACTCATGCTTAAGAGATTGATATCTGTGGAAGATTGATATCTCTTGAGCACAAATATCACACAACTTTTTTTTTTCCTTAAAGTATCTTAAAGTAAATTGGCAATCGTTCCTGCCACTAGCCGACCAGCACCTCATACCAAAACAAACGCTTCGTCAGCCACAGCTCCAACCTCTGTTTGGCCACGACCTGCCCTCCTCTCCCTTCACCATCTCAATCAGCGAGGTCTCATGAAGCCAAGTGAAAGCAACCACTAAACACACATTGAAAAGCACAAGTGAAAAAATGTGGCTGTGCATAAGAGCCAAACAACAATCAGGACATTACTGAATGTGTTTTTTAGAAGGTGGAGACAAGGGAACACATCTGGATCCTTCACCAGGACCATGACACCAGCAGTGTCAATATGCCAAAACATGAATTCATTCTCATTTAACAGTAATTACTTCACTTTGTTCCCTCACCACCCCATAGATACTGGAAAAGGAAATATCCTGACATAACAATCTTTGGAGTTTTAAACTGTGAACATAATCTGAAACCTTGGATCGATGTAAAGCTTCACGCTGTTTCTATCACTGGTTTTACGTAATCCTGTATATTTCCTGTACTGTACTTGCACATTACTCATTCAGATGAAATATGTTTCATGTATCATGTCAGATACCAAAACTGAAGCTTCTAGTTTAGGTTAGGTTTTAGTCTTATGCTAAAGAAATACCATTTTAAGATTTTCACCTTTCAAATGATGTCTCATTTTGGTACATTTTGGTCTTTTTCACTTGAACTTACAAATGTATTATATGCTTTTAAAAAAATTATGTTAAGAGGTTTAACTACTTGAATAACTAAGCTACTGTCAAATGTATGCTACTAGTTTAGTTACATGAAGTTCAATACACCCCCAACAGTCATTACTACACAAATTTTGCTGCTATATTATTGTTTAAAATCTTATTTAAAGAACATCAAGTCAAAGTCTCCAGTGAATTTTGCTGAATATTTTGAATATCTTCATCTTGTCAAAGATAACATATATGTTACAACGATATTTATCTGATTTGTTTTATATCAATTTGTTCATTTAGTGTGTTTACAACAGGTTAAATGTAATAAAGGACTTGTTATGTAAGCATTAGAATTCTTAAATGGCTTGAATCTTACCTTTAACAACAAAAAACAACTTTTTAAATTTGGCTAGCTGTGCTCCTCGTGGTGACCTGGCACACAGCCATCTTGGAAAGATTGCTATGGGAAACACAAAGTCACATGACCTGTCACATGACCTACCCAGCACGTGTCACTTAGGGACTTCATAAGTTAAGGTTAAGGGTAAAGCTGTATAAGGAACTTTCCAGAACATCTAAAGGGCTTGTTACACCTGTGTCACCATGGGTTTTTATGGGTTAAGCACCGCTCTGCACCAGGCCTCTGACTTGTACATATTTGAAAAAATGTTTGAATGAGTAAATGAGTTTTTTAAGTCATTTTTGACAAACATTAATCAAAGACAATAAGCTGGATCTTCCCTTGTTTTGTTGTGTGTCAACTGAACTACAATCAACTGAAACTCAACACGTAGCTTTTAGAGAGCTTTGTGTCATAGACACATACTAATAATCCCACAGTATGAATTTTCCTTTGATAGTCATTTGATAATTCTTGAATATGAATAATAAAGATAGCTGGTTGACTGTTCGGGTTAGGTCAAGGGTTTTGATGTTGGGTGGCTGGCTACTCACAAGATGACTGATTTGTTGACTGACCAGCAGGTTAGTATGTGCACAGAGTGTTTTTTAGTTGGCTGAGTGACTGTGTAATGTGTAGAGTATTGAGAGTGCAGATGTTGAGGTTTTTTGTAGATATGAATTAGAAGCTGAGGCTCTTCTGATAATTTGGACTGAAGTGCAATATACTGAGGCCTTAATTTTACACCTCCATTGCTGACACTCCATGATCTTAAAGTGTAGATTAGCCATACCCTGATGGAGGAAGAACACAGCAGGAGAGGGTGGAAAGTATGATGGAAAAAGGAAATTCTGATGAAGAGGCTGATGGAGGTGAAGAAAAAAAATGGATGTAATAAGTGATTTTACCAGCATCTGAGCCTTCAAATTTATTTCATAATTTGTCCAAATACATGGAAAGACGACAGGCTTGTGCATCCCAAAGTCCAGTGTATTACTGTCAAACGCATGCAATGTTAGAAAATGTATTTGTGCATGTGCGTGCACATGCACACAGAACAGAAAATATCTTTCTGCAGTCCCATCTCATCCTCGTGAGTGGCCTCTCCTCTCTGCTCCCTGGTGTTCACTGATGCCTGTCACGTCACGATGAAAAGACAAGAGAGAGGGAGAGCACGACACAGACACACCCCCTCCAACAGAGACGGGCGGATTGAGAGGTGTAGCTGATCCCTAAGAAGCACTGCAGGCTTAATATCCCCTCTATATCTTCTCTTCCTACCGTCTGGTACCATGAGGCTCGGAGCTGACGTCAGTGTTATTTCTGTCCATCTCTTGGTCAGGGAGGGGTCATCATCTCTGATGCATTATTCACAGACGCTGCATCAACCTAGACAGACATCTTATCTTGACAGGGGAACGCAACTGTCACCCTTGGCTCAGTGGCTGAATAAATACTAAAAGCAACAACAGCTCTGGCTTCACCGGTTTTGATTAATACTGCTGATTTCTCATATGGCAGCTTGTTTGTCCTTGCATGCTATTATTTTGAAATATTAATCTGCCAGCTTTCAGAATAAACGTTGATTTGATCATGGCAACAATGTATTTACTTAATTTTTTTTTTTTTTTGTGAATGCATCATAAAATCATGCATAAATCGTGCAATCATAGTCAAGTCAAATAATTTACAGAAAAATCAAAAACTTCTGGAAAAATTATGAATTAATATGCCTGTCTTGACCCTACAGATCATGTTGAGTTATTCTGCAGTGGATTTCTGACTGATGTTTTGAATGTCAACAGCTGCCACATGGCCCACATTGTGAGATAGATAAGCCTTCTTTTCTGCAATGAACCCAAGGGAAGTCTTACCACACATGACCACACATGTATGGAATACAGAATAAAACATACCCCGCCTCCTCTCTGACATTAAATACAGCAGAGAGATGAATAAAGGAAAATAATTCCTCACCTCTCATTTTGTTTGTGTTTTTCTTCAATTTTCCTTCTAGTTCTTCAATTATCTGCACTCTCAACATTACAGCTATCTATCAACTTGTATAGACAAAGGTCTGCTGACTATGCTATGGTTATTAGTTTGTTAGACAAATGTTGGCATCCCCCAGCAGACAAAATTAATTGATTAAATAAAATTCTCATCGGAATAAACTTTTATAATTAGCCTTTCACAAACTTAAAATTTAAAGTTAACAATTTTAAATGAATAAAGGCTGGGAAATATTCCTGGTCCTGTAGTAATATTCTTGTTCGTGCCATAAACTCCATTTACACTGGGCATTAAAATGCATCTGGTGTCCAGGTTGTTGTCTGTCTCCAGTCTCCAAAAAAAAAAATAAAAATAAAAAGCAGCATGTTTTCTTGCATTTCATCATCATCTTTGACACCTTAACACTGCAAAATTACAAGTTTGAACGTTTTGACTTACTAGAGGTCATGAACGCAAATGCCTACACCTACAACCAAAACTCTGCAATGAAGTATTTCCTGTCTAGATGTATTTGCTTTTCAATAAAGGTAACAGGGAGACAGAAACTGCTTTTTCTCAGTTTGATGTGGTTTCCAGGAAGCTTCATGTACCCAGTCACAAATTTTCAATCAATCAAAACATTAACTGCCTGACCTTTGTGACAGTCAGTGGTCACAGTCTGTTTGTTTTCCTGGCCTTTATTAAAGTTGTCAGTCCCAGATTTGTCTCTAGAGGGAGACAGATACACTCTGACTGTTCATGCTAAAAAAGTGAGGCCAAGGTCAATGCAGCTTGGTGAACCCACAGTTAATGAGTTAGAGGTGTTGTCATTTATAGGCTTATCACAGTAGTAATAAAATCTAACATCCATGTTGATATAAACCCACAAAGAGTTATTTCTTATTTTACTCCAAACTCCAAAAACGATTTCTGGAGCTGTTTCTTGTGCACTTGAGGATTGTGGTGCATTAGTTTTTGTTTGTTTGTTTGATTGTTTTTGTTTTATTGTTTGTTTGCCTTCTGTCAAGAAAACCTCACACCTTGAATAAAATCATTATTTGTGTTGTCGATATTGTCAAGACACTTTAATGCCTTGGAAGAAGACTCCTCTTGTGTCATTTTCCCAAGAATTTCTCCAAACTTCAAAATCAATTTCTGGAGTTGTTTCTTGTGCACTTGAGTATTGTGGTGCATTAGTATTTGTTTTTTTGTTTGTATGTATGTTTGCAAAATCATTATTTGCGTTGTCAATATTGACACCTGAACGCATTGGAATATGGCTCCTCTTGTGTCTCTCTTGTGCATTAGGTTTTTCTGTTTGTTTGTTTATTTGTTTTTGTTTGTTTGTTTCTTGTGCACTTGAGGATTGTGGTGCATTGGTTTCTGTTTGTTTTTTTGTTTGTTTGTTTGTTTGTTTTTGTTTGATTGTCTGTTTGCTGACTGTCAAGAAAGCCTCACACCCTTGAAGTGGGCTCCTTTTGTGTCATCTTCCCAAGAATAAACAATAAAATTGTTATTTGCGTTGTCAAGACACCACGCCTTGGAATATGGCTCCTCTTGTGTGATTTTCCCACAAATTTCTCCAAACTTCAAAATCTATTTTTTAAGTTATTTCTTGTGGGCTTGAGGAAACTTAAAACTCATGTTGTGCCTCACTATTAATTTCAGGCTTTGTACCTCCTACTATACTACCTTCACTGGCTCCACCTCAGTTTCAATCAGTGGGGTCAGTTCACCCCATTATATACAGAACAGTCCGTTTTTTAGATTAAGATTACTGTAAAATTTCTGAAATCCATTGCTTTACTAACTGTCTGTTTGTTCCCTCAACCACATGATCCCCAGGTTGTGTGTGCCATTTTGTTTCTCCCTCTCTACGTCTTTCCTTCTCTCTCTCTCTCTCTAGTAGTGTCTCTTTTTGTTGCTCTATGCAGGTGTGTCTGCCTCTGGAGTTGCTGCATCTGATTGTGTGCCAGCAAACCACCTGCCTCATCCCAACCCATTTGGTCAAAGCAGATGGCCTTCCACCCTGAGTCTGGTTCTGCTCAAGGTTTCTTCCCGTTAAAGGGGAGTTTTTCCTTGCCACTGTCGCCAAGTGCTTGCTCACGGTGGGAATTATTGGGTTTCTGTAATCAATATCATAAAGAAAACAGTGCAGACCTGTTCTATATGAAAATATGAGATAACTTCTGTTGTGAAATAAAATAAATGCAAACTGGCTTGAACCAAACATTTTATTGTTTGTATTTCAAATAAACATCTTTAAATAAATATCTTTAGTCAAGATATTAAAAATTTGTCTACACTGTGACTGTGACAGCTGTTATTAGATCAGACTTTCATTAGTACATTGGCTATTTCACATGTGTCTCTGTTGATGTCATCCAAACAATGATTCCCAGTTGTTTAACATAACTAATATATATCATCCACGCCATAGATATCATGCCATCACATACACTATATATGTGTTCAAACCACACCACTGCCGTGTCTGATTTCTGGCTCTGTACTTTTTCACCTTTCAATTGTTCTGAGCAGAAAAGAAAGGACTCTCTTTCTGCCTCAGGAATATGGTTATTCATTATCCATGTCATTTCTGTCTCCATTCACTCCGCGATCCTGGGATTACTGTATATAAATGTGGAGTTCAGAAGACCGGTAGCTGATTGATTGTATACTGCAGCCATCAGCAGCCTCTGCTAACATGGTAATTGAAATGGTAATTTCCTAATACAGGAAGATGACCTGTGCACAGCCAGAAATCCTGGGTTTTAATGGGTAATGAACAGGGAGAAAATCAGCCCATGCAAACTCACCAGCAGACCTCCAGTGTCATGTGTACACACAGACAGTGTGAAGTGTGTATGTTCATTCAGTCAGTGTGAATTTAGCGGTGCATCTTCCTCTTCTCCTTTTCTTTATATTCACGTCAGTGAAGGCTCAGCTCTGATATGCTAATGTACTATAAAAAATTCTTTCCTTCGATTTAATGTGTACGCCCTCAACAGCTCTTCACTATTTTGCCTTCATGAGGACAATGTGACGTGGGTGTGCATGTGTAGCAGCGAATGTCTATGAATAAGTATTTGCATAAATGAGTTTTACCAAAATCCCGTCTTTGTTTTTTTTTTTTTTTATATTTTACATTCATTTATTCTCCCACAGCAACTCTCATCTTCAGTTCTTTCTTTTTGTGCCTCCTGTGTGGCATATGGCCTCATAGGCAAATGTGGTGTTATTTGTACTGTATGCCAGACAGGTAGCTTTGTGTTTTTGTCATTCAAATCATTATCTTAATTGCTTTGCATTGCTTTGATGGCCTAAGGGTGGCCAGCTAGTGAACCTGAACAACCAACTCACAGTGACCAGCTCCTTTTTTCTGTGCTTCTCTGACTCTGGACTCTTGCCAGACAGTAATGCAATCAACCCCCACCCCCTAAAACACACACACACACACACACACACACACACACACACACTTTTAGCAATTACTAAAACTAATTAACAATTTGGTATAATTTGAATAATTACCTGGAGTAAAGCACAGAGCCGTACTCAAGGGTTAGTTCTGTCCTTGTTTTACTCCCAGAATTGTGACTGCCTGGCCAAGTTAAACCATTTCCTTTTAGTGTTCGATCATAAATATTGCTTTACCCTCTACCACAACCCTTGAGGACTGCTCATTAAACCTGTAATAAAATATTTTTTTTATTGCACGTAGGTTGACATCACCTTTTAAGTTGATATGGTCAATGTTTGCATTTGTTTATAAGTTGTTTCCCTACCCGCTCCTGAGGGAAATATCTGGCTCTTTAACTGCTAAATATTCAACTTTGCTCACCAGTCACAAATTTTCTGTTTTGGCCTGCTTTACCCTACATTCTGCGTGTGTGTGCGTGTTCAGCGTCTGTCTATATCTCTAGTCATCTCTCAGCAGGTCTAATTCAAATAGGATGTAATATAATGTAAATCCAGCCAGGATGACACTGCAACGGGAGCAGCCTGGGCCAGGAAGCCAAGCAGGCTCTGACTGGAACGAGAGGTAGGACAAAGGAACCTGGAGGCCGAAACACAAAGACAAATCAGGCATGAAAGGGAGGGCTACCATGGCTGACATTATTTGCACAGTAATTGGTTGTTTTTGTCTCCATCAAATAGGGCCTTTTAATGAATAGATTGGAAATAAAGCAGAAAAAAAGGACACCTCTGCTGGTAGAGACAGGCTACTGATAAGGGACAGCACTGCATCTCAAGTTTGTCTTTTTTTAAATGCCTTCATTACTTAACCTTATTTCACAGAGGAGAGGTTAATATAAGCAGAAGCTGTTTAATGTTCTTGCCTAGTACTGCTGGAATGTCCCTTGAAATTTTTGGGGTGCTCCTTTGAATACCGAAATATTCACAGAATGTTTGTGAATTTTTAATGCAACATTGCATTTGTGGTTCGAGCTGTTAGATGTTATTTGACACCTTGTCTGGTGGTTAATGCTAATTTTGATGTAATTACCCCTGAAGGCTTGGTGGTAAGGATATCATTAGTTCCTTTGCCCCTGTCTCACAGCAAACATTTTACCTGGACTCATTAAACATCAGATATGACACATCAGAGACACTGTTATGCCAGCATTCAGGCTGTTACTATACCAAGGTCTGCCCCTTTCTGAATAACCTGCCAAAGCTGAGAGCTACTTTTCCCTCGTGTCCTAAAAAATTCCTCTCCTTTTTGTGGTGCACACTTACTTTTTAAACTAAGTATTTAGTTAAGGCGGGGACAGAATTGCTTGTGCAGGACTGTGCAGCAAAGTCAAATGTTGAACATGCATTTATCTCTCAAGAGCTTGAATTCAAACCTTTTTAGAATTTCTTTTGGGTTGCTTTAATAAAGATCCAAAGGTTTTAAATTGTGAAAAATTGGTTATCCTTTTCTGCTCAGCCTGAAGGGAAATTCAACCATAAAATGCATTTCAGATGTACTCTTCCAGTGGTCTTGAACCAGCCAGCATAAAGAATAGCTGAGCTAGTATGCTCAAAACACACAAATAGCTCTTGGGCCACTCAACTTCTCATGATTTACAAAGTTGACGTTTCGTGTTTTATATGAGCTAGAATTTAGAAAATACAATCTTATGTATTCCAGTGCTTGGAAACGCATTGACTTAAGAGGTCATTTGGCTTTCTTGTGAAGAGAAAACTTTTACATGTCTGAATCACCAATTATCTACATGTCTATCTGATTTATAGTTTAGTTATAGTAATAGACTGATTTAAAAGCAAGCTCAGTGTATGATGGAAGCCCTCCTGCAGATGTTTTGCCCTTCAAAGGTTATCCCACAGACTGTGCCCCCAAGGAAAAAAAAGTCCAAGTGTTTTCAACATATAGTCTTAAAAAGAGATGCAAGCAGCACTTGGGGAAAGTGCCTGTGTGTCTATGTGCACCTCTAACTATCACTGCGACAATACATTCAGACTACATTCAGCCATATGGCAAACTTTGGCACCCATTGGTTTTTGGCTTTCTGAGTGGTAGTGGATTGGTATAGGGAGGAGAGACAAATTCTCATCATGTTTCATTTCAGGCGTCCAGTGCCCTCTGGCGGTCCTTGGAGCAGGAGATCTCCAACCAACTTCTGCCTTCTTTCTCAGCTAGTCTGTCCATTAATAGCTTAGTGCCGCTCCAGCTCCCATTGTTATTCCTGCCTGGCTGCATGCTGCGCAAAGGATGCTGCGTGTTTATCGGACCATAAATATTGTGCATCTCTACTTTGGGAGAATAAACTTTGAAAGAAAGTCTCCACTGAATCCAGATGTCATCCTTTTTTGTACTATAACCTCATTTATCTTTGACGACCTATTTGACCTTTTCTCCATCGTCTCTGTAAAAAGACTCCATCATTTAGGCCAGTGGTAAAGACTGTGCCTTCACTTGTCTCACTCTTGGGCTCCACGGACCGCACTGATTCTGTTGCATCTGAAATGTGAATCTCAGTTCGACCCACTGTGAATAACTGCATGTGTACTAATTTGTCATTTAAACAGCTGGTGTGCATAATTCAGCACTACAGAAATCACATGAACCTTTGCACATCCTGTACTGTGACATTACTCTTTATGCAGAAACATGCTGACTGATTACATATATGTCACATATGCACATGTGCACACTATAAACTTGTAGAGTCAGCTTTGTTCAACACCTCAAAGGATTTGGATATGTAGCTGTCATTGAGTCTGCATAATTAGGACACTGCAATCTGAATTCAAATGGCCCATTTGCCCTAATGATCTGTCACTTTTCCTGGAAATCACACCCATGAGAATAGTCGCTTCACATCAGCATTTTGTTACTGCATTGCTTGCTGATTTTTATTTTGCATTAAACCCCATTTTTTTCTTTATATGTGAAAAGAAACTCAGCTGAAGATTGATGAAATCCAATGTGCTCTCCTCAGTGAATATTTCTATGCTGTGAACACCAATAGAATAGTTTACCCTTTTCTCAGTGACAGTCTTCTAATTTATTGCATCTGTTTGAGCTGGGAGCCATAAATGCAGGAAACCATTTATTGTTTGTCTCAATGTCATCAATGACATGAAACAGATTGCTTTTTTTTCCTGGTTAAAATTGATTTAAATGATCAGTACCACAATTGATTATATATAATAGTCAACTAAAATGATGAGACAAATTAAATCAAATTTGCTTAATCCTTCATCTTTGTATCTTTATGCCACACATTCAGTAAATAGAAAGATGGGTTGCATTAACTTGTTTATATCTGTAAAATAAAACATTTTATTACTTCTGCAGACAGTAGAAGCTGAGGAAATGATCCTTACCATGGGTTGAAATCTGTTAAAAACTAAGTTTCAAATATTTTCACCAATGAGTTTCTGTAATTTTTCTTGATGTGTTCATATGTTGACTTTTGATTGAGATTGAGCTGATATTTAGTGGAATAAAATGCACCTTGAAATGAACATTTCTGAAACTCATTGCTATTCGTGCCTGTTTGCACACCGAGAGCACGTTGGCACATGGGTAATATGGTATGTGAGTGCCTTCTACAGGCAATTTAGAGGAACTGCATCACTATGTTTACTGCAACTTTTATAACTGGTCTTCAAAAGTTGCATAGGAGCCAAATTTGAAATAAATGATAAAACTGGACTCTAAACCAAAAAATTTTAATTCAAATAGATATGGACAAAATAATCACTCCCCTCATTTCTTTTGCCATTTAATGGTTGTGGCCAGCTGTGTGCACACTTGCAGGGATGTCATATTGAAAGGCTATCCAAAACATACAGTATGTGGATATGGTGATATTGATATGTATTAATCTTTATATTTAACTCATGGTCAAAGTACTTAAATGACCAATGATGGAAGAACCTGTCACTCCACAACGCTTCTTTCTGTTGAGTCTGAAGTAGTGGTTCTCTGGATCAGGGTTGTCTGGTGGGTTTTTTTTCCCTCTGGAGCAAAACTAGACAGGGATTGTCCCGGTGGTGGAGAAGCTATACACAGGCAGGAGGATTTCTCAAAGCTGCCTGCTCTTTAACTCAGATAAAAAGAAGATCTCCTTAAACTTTATATTCTATCCCATGTTCTGCGTTCTCTGAATTTAGTGGTCAAGTATGTCCCCACAATTAAAAAAACATCTGCTGGCCGCAGAGCCTTTTCCTATTGGGTCCCCTTTCCTTCCTGCTGACATCAGACTGGTTGACTCCATTGAGGCTGTAAAATCCAGTCATTGTTACGCCTCAACTTCAAGTTAGAGCCTCATTCTTCTTTGTGCATGTTACCGTCCTGCAGGTATATCTGCCTGAGCTATAGAGCCTGGATCTGTGACTGTAAACCACCTTTTCTCCTTGCTCTCCCTTGCTGTGAAGTAGGGCTGTATAATATTTAAGGTCAAATCTAATTTTGGTAGTATAGTTTTACAAAAACTTTTTTTCCACAAAAAAAAAACAACTATGGAATTGGATTGAGGAGAGGTATTTTTTTATTTTTATTTTTATTTTAGATTTAATTTTTTTTTTTTTAAACTACATATGAAGTCGTGCCGGCTGTGGCGCTCCGGGTCGTGGGTAGGTGGCAGTAAGGAGCTCCGCCATGTTGGGTGATGGACACATGAAAGAAGGCAGAAAGACGTGAAGCTAACGTTTACACGGTGACGGTGTTCAGGTGAGCGTTCAGGGGTTGTTGTTGTTGTTTTTTGGGTTTTGTTTTTTTTTGTCAGGTTATGAACTCAGCAGAAGACATTTCTGCCGGTATATTGACATGTCACATGTAGCCGCTGCGTGAAAATGGCGTGCGACACATTTAAAAGACTTTAATCGAGAACAAACCCTTTCACGTAGCATCGCCGCGTGAATGAGCAGACGTTGTTGTGTGTCGTCAGTGCCGTCGAGGTTTAAAACGTATTTCTGCTTAAATAGAGAGGCTGTGCTCAAGCTGTCGGCTTTAGCTGTGGAGACGGGGTTCATGGGTCAAACAAGCTGTGACCGTTGTGACCCACTGAAGCGCCGCGTCTGCACAATACAGGTGAGTGTGTTAGCTGCGTAAAGGATTACTCATGAACTCATTGTTCAAAATACACCATAGGATAAAGGTCGGCGCTGCCCGGGGCTGAAACAAACAGTTGACACGTGAAGCGAAGCCTCCACCCTTCATCGACAGATGGAGGTAATGTGGAGATGTGTGTAAAGTGAAACGCCTCATTATTTGAGATCTGTTCTATAATTGTAGCTTCCAGTCTTTTTCTGTCTTTGTTTTCCAGGCACTTTGACCTAATGCTGTTGGTGAAGAGCTGAGAGGTGTTTTTTTTTTTTTTTTTTCATCATGGAGGCTGTAGTTCAGTTGCTAAATATATTCCACATCCAGGCCAGTGGATTGTCTGTGACACTCAGCCTCTTCATCATCTTTCTAGGGCTTCTCTACTGGTGAGTAAATACTTTTAATCCCTGTGTTTGTTTATGATACACTCAGGAAACACCACTTTGTAGAGCTGATGCTGAAGTAGAATATTTAAGAAGATGTTGGTCTTTATTCTTCAATGTCTTTGCTTTTATTGTTCTCATTCATTACTTTTTTAACACAACTCTGTGCTCTGTCTTCTAGGTATTCAGTTTACCCCTTTTCAGTCCTTTCTCGATGTGGCATCAAACACCCAAAGCCAGTACCTTTCTTTGGCAACCTATTCATGTTTCGCCAGGTAAGACATTGCTGCACTTTTCATTAAATTTAGATTTACCGCTCTCTAATTTTTTTGCCAACAGCATGTTGAGCCAAAAATATTCTTCTTGCTTTTTGTTTTTCATAACACATACACACACGCAAATAAACCCATAGTTTTAGTTTTGGTCAAATGTGCTTCATAAGGATATTCTCACATGAAACATTCCTGTAAGAACATACACTGTGCATGTGTACGCACATATACATACATGCTTCCTTTTAATTTGTATCATTCATCTTTCTGTGGCTTTTAGTTTTGGTCAGGTGAGTTTCAGAGCTGGTTCTTTTATTAGGTTGTCTGCTCACTTCTATATATGCAGCAGGCAGGTAAAAGAGTTGTGAGCCGCCATACTGTTATCTTTTCTGTAATTTATGTGACGCTAACTTTCTTCTTTAATGCTCCTCTCAGGGTTTTTTAAACCCGCTCACTGATCTCATACGGACACATGGCAGAGTTTGTGGGTAAATAAAAGAATAACTTTATACATCACTGTTTAATGAAACATTTAATGGATTTTAGTTTGCCCACACTGTGAAACAAGAGGAATACTTACTAATTAAATCATATGTATGTTAAGCAGCATTAAGATTATATGACTGATATGAGACTTTACTTGGTGTATGTTAGGTACTATTTGGCACGCAGACCGGTGGTAGTGGTAGCTGACCCTGACATGCTCAGACTGGTGATGGTCAGAGACTTCAGCAGTTTTTCAAACAGAATGGTGAGGACATTAACCCAAGTAAAACATTGTGTTCTTATTAATGATTCAATCATTAACTGCAGTGGTGGACCTTTGTGTCTGTACTCTCTGTCTTCTACACAGACTGTTCGCTTTGCCACCAAGCCCATGAGGGACTGTCTGCTCATGTTGAGGAACGAACGCTGGAAGAGAGTTCGAAGCATCCTGACCCCATCCTTCAGTGCTGCCAAGATGAAAGAGGTGACATAAGAAAGCTTTGACTGATTGTGTAACCGATATTTGTCACAAGACTGAACAACAGTCTAATAATTTACTGTCTGTAAATTATCAAAAAAGTGTGCCATTGAAGGACAGGGGTACAAAGTTAATGTTCAAAATCTTGAGGTTTGATACAAACTGTACCAAAAGTGCTATAGAAATATAACAAAACAAAGTAAATGATTACAGTAGAATATTTTTTTTACATAACTAAAGGTACAGTTTGGTGTAGTGTTTCTTTATGGTTCATTGTGTTGGCCTTGTGCTGCCAAAATATCTAATTCATTCATGGAAACTGCTTTTAACTTTAATAATATTTCAGATGTATAATGTATAATCATCTTTTAATTATTGAAGCAGTTACTGTATGTGTATTTATTCATATTCACATTTACCAAGTCTCTTCTGCATGGTGTGATGTTGTGGTAATTTTCACTAAAAATGATCAATATATTGAAAAAATGATCTGCAATGTGATATCTGATTTAACACGATTAAGATGTACTACAAGATATATTAAGAAATTGAATCTATGCACTAAAATATCATTTGTGACTATGTTTAACAATGGAATTATGTAATCTGAAGTTTGAGACTAATATAAAGTTTTTAAAAGGTAGAGTCAGATAACACCTAGAGGCAATACAGACCAGAAAGGAGGTACAGGTTACGAGCAGCTGTGAAAACAAGAAACTTTCTCATGCTATTAAAAATAGATTTGGTAAAAACAGGTAGCATATTCCAGCATTTGGCAGTCTCTGGGTTATTGATATTTTCTTCCTTTTTGTGGTATTTGTGGACCAATATTTAACAAAAACAATATTAACAACACAGTTTCATATGTGTCCTTCCATTTTCCAGATGTCTCAGCAGTAATACCAAGTGTCACTGTCCTTTCCTTTTTCTCGTAGATGGTTCCACTCATCAACACAGCCGCCGATGCCCTGATGAACAACTTGAGTGTGTATGCTGAGTCAGGAGAGGCCTTTGACATCCACAGGTAATCACACAGACGGTGAACAAAGGGTATTAGAATTATGGTGTCTTCACGGTGTCCTGTCTCATATTTTTGTTTGTCTGTTTTGCAGGTGTTTTGGTTGCTTCACAATGGATGTTATTGCCAGTGTGGCGTTTGGAATTCAGGTGGACTCTCAGAACAACCCAGATAACCCGTTTGTCCGCCACGCTCGGACCTTCTTCTCCTTTACTTTCTTCAGGCCCATCATGCTCTTTTTCCGTGAGTCCAACAAATGAATGATTACATTGGAGACATTTATATAGGAATGCAACAAAGTCAAAAGAATAATATTTTTAACTCTTAAGTATATAATTGTGAAAAATGCATTATAATTCTTGCAAACATATAAACGCATATTCTTTCTAATTGTACAAGATAACCCCAACTTTTGTGTGTCCAGTTGCTTTTCCCTCCATCCCGGTTCTTCTGGTGAGACTCATCCCCAACAAAAGACTAGACCAGATGAATCAGTTCTTTATCAACAGCATTCAGAGGATCATCCAGCAGAGAGACGAGCAGCCTCCTGAGCAGGTAAATTCAATTTAATTAATAATCATCAAGAGGATTTTCTTCATGGGTACAATTTCTGATATATAGTTAAAATAATTTGAATTCAATTCAATTTTTGCTTGTAGAGGCGCAGGGACTTCCTTCAGCTGATGTTGGATGCCCGAATCAGCAAAGAGCATGTGTCTTTAGATCACTTTGACACAACAAACCACACTGATGAGCTCGATCAAAGGAACCACCAAACACAGCCATCGATCTCGGATCAGGACGATGGTCGTCCTCATCCACAGAGGCCACACACCAGGCCTCCTCAGAAGAAGACGATGACTGAGGATGAGATTGTGGGTCAGGTTTTCGTCTTCCTCCTGGCAGGCTATGAAACCAGCAGCAGCACATTGGCTTTCACCTGTTACCTCCTGGCCATCCATCCTGAATGTCAGCACAAAGTGCAGGAAGAGGTGGATGAGTTCTTTACTAGATATGTGAGTGTATTATGCATTGGTTTGATCTGATCTTGATTCCTCTAGTTGTGAGATGACAGCTGTGGACAGTTATGGGTTTATCTTGTGCTACCTGTTGCTAGGATTCACTGGATTATACAAATGTTCAGGAGCTGAAGTATTTGGACATGGTTTTAAGTGAAGCATTGCGCCTCTACCCTCCTGCATTCAGGTAAAATAAGTAAAATAAGGCTCTATGATGAGTGTTTACCAGATTCAGCATTATCGTAGTAGTAATGATTAAACAAGACTTGACCTGAACTAAAGAAGGAAAAATTAGTTCAACAACAATCGCTCAGGGTGATTGTTTCCCGTGGGATTTTGTCCCACAGGTTTGCACGAGACATCGATCAGGACTGCGTGGTGAACGGCCAGTTTCTCCCAAAAGGAGCAATGCTGGAGATCGCGGCAGGCTTCCTCCATCACGACCCAGAGCACTGGCCAGAGCCTGAGAAGTTCATCCCAGAGAGGTAGGAGGCTGCTAGAGTAGTTAAGCAAACCTATAAACCTTGTGTTTAAGTCTGCTATAAATCTAGTCATTTATTCACTGTATTTATTGATTTACTGACAAATTATACAGCTAGACTTAAATTTAATCAAAATAAGAACGCGGCCACCTGCAGTGAACTTAATAGTGGGCAACAGGCAATCCATGTGTTGCCATGATGTCACTCTGATCATCATGATAAAAACTGGTGGCCATTGATCTTAGGGTATCTGCGACACTGAATTTACATTCTTTGAAAAGGCCTTTAGACATATTTAAAAATTTATTAAAGCATTTATTTAGATGTGGTCTGTTACCTGCCATTGGAATAGCAGCCAAGGATGCATAGATTTAATCATTATATCATTAGGAATTCAGTTTCCACATTATTTCATGTGAGCTTTGGCTCACCAGACCCTAAAATTGGTATTAAATTGTATTGGACATGGTATGAAAAGATCTTAAAGGTCTAAATTTATTATAAAGAAACTGCAACTTACAGTTCACTAAGTAACAGAAATGGATAAAACTAACTTAAGAATGGTCTGTTTCCTCTCAGTCCATTGGTAAAAGCCATTAGCGCTTATACAACCTTGAAACTAAGATAAATGCACTACAGTATATTGATATCGATTGACTCCTATTCACTACTGCTCTTGACTCATTCAGAAATGTAACATGCTGTTGCTCTCCAGATTTACACCAGAGGCGAAGGCCAGTCGACATCCATTTGTATACCTGCCATTTGGTGCCGGTCCCCGTAACTGTGTGGGAATGAGACTTGCTCAGCTGGAGATCAAAATGACTTTAATTCATCTCTTTCACAAATACAACGCATCGGCCTGCTCTGAGACAAAGGTAAGTTGGATAGTTTTGACACTAAAGGTAGCAAAAAGAAGAATATCACATCCTGTCTTCTCAAGGAATCGCGTTCGTTTAAGTCCATTTACAGTAGCAGCAGCAAAGTTGCAGCTGTTAATAAATTGCTGTTTTTATGTCCATTTGTTGTTTACACATTTTACATCTATATGACAATGCAAGTAGACAAGCCTTTTTCCTACTGTCACACACAAGGGTTTGTGTTGAGGTTAGGGCTGAACAACATGCAAAAAAAGGATGATTTGTGTATGATTTGTTGGCGTGGCATCTCTGTAGCACCACACTGTTTTATTTAAGCTGTGACTCGTTTTAACCTTGATTAGAAAATTGCAGCCTCTGTGATTTGGACATTGCACTTGGTCTAATTGTAATTTCAGTGATATTTAGATTGATTGTTTAGCCCTAAAAACTGCTACTGCATCACCTGACCTGAATTATCTAAATAAATGTGACCAAATAAATCATAATAAATGTTTCATTAACAATAATAATAATATAATAAATATATTTTATTGGCCATATAAGATTGCTGTAATTTTATTCTAAACCAAATATAATTCTTACTATTCTAGCTATTTACAGTAAATATTTAGTTAAAAACATAATGCTGAACCTGAAACATGGATGTATGGAATGTATTTTCATGTGGTATTCTTTTCTTTGTGCAGGTTCCTCTTGAGTTGAATTCATCAAGCACTTTAGGACCTAAAAATGGGATATTTGTGAAAATCACAAGGAGAAATGTGTGAGATGTCAATTGAATTCTCCACCAGATGATTAGAAGCTCGCCAATCATCAGATGCCTTGCTGTTACAGTGACTCAATTAAATTGATTAATAATTTGATAAAATAAATTACAAATTACATTAGCAGAAAACTGGTTGGGCCAGTCATGCACTATGGAGAACATAGTTGAGGTCCCTCTGAACTCCCTGCTGACGGCTTCATTAGCTATTAAGGTGATGGAAAAACAAGTGTGACACAGAGCTGGAGGATGTGAATAAAGACAGAGGAGCAAACAAAAGAATTGTGCTCTACTTAAAGAAAGCAACTCTCGGCCAATTACCAATGTATAACAACACTAAATATTTTACAGCTGAGATTCTGAACAGGTCACAATACTAGTGTCATCAAAAAAGGTGATTCATGCTGTATTATAAGCTGCTATTTTAGAATGGAGCATAGAAGGTTTTTATATTTTATCACTTTTCTCCTGATTATGTCATTCAGTATTCTTATTGAAACAATTGTTTCCTAAGTTGGTAGTTAAATGTATTCTACACAAAATTTTAACCTATGCTTATGAATGAATTCATGAATGTTAGTCCTGCAAGTGTGCAGTGGGTGTTAGGTACTGATGCTGCATTCAAATGTTTCTCTAAGGCATTGAAACGTATATTCTGATGACAGGAAATGATGATGATTAAAACCAGAGGACTAAATGTCCCTGTTTAAACAGTGAACTTTTAAAACAGGTCAAATGCCACTTGTGTGTAATTAAATATTACAACATGATACACTGAGAAAATAAAGATGTTAAGTAATCACAAAGACCAATTTAATGGCATTTTGAAAGGTGAATTTCATTCCATAACACCAGATCATTTTGTTGCTGTCAGCATCCTTTATTTAGGCTTGTGTGCTTTGGCGGACAGTCTTGACAAGAAATTAGACCCCACTATTCATAAACATTGACTATTACCATGGAAAAGCAATATAATTTTTTGTATACACTCTACAGTGCAAAAATAAGTACTGTATTAGCACACAGAAAAATCCCATGCAGTATTTTCATTTTCTCCAGCAAATTCAAAATGCTCAACCAGATTTATAGATTTTATAGTTCAAACAAGTTGTGTAAATGCTCTAAACCATTCTCACGACACTGTACAACGTCTCAAACATTTAACAAAGCCACTAGCTGTGACAAGTCAAGCATAAAGAGCCATAACAGTTTTTCCCTGACCAAAATCAAGAAAAGTAAGCAACAGCCGTTTGACTTATGAGTATTCGACAAGATACTCTGGATAAATCTGCTGTTTTTCAAAGACGACGTAGATGCTGGGGTTGGTCTCATTGTCAACACAGCTGTCGTAGAAGGTTCTGTCATTTCCTTTTTGAGGGGGTCGGACAAAGTTGCTCTTTCCCCTGCTGTACTCCCCCACCAGGACCAGGGCAACAAACATGGTCTTGTTCAGGCCTCTTTTGATGCTGGCATATTTGTCCGAGTAGGATGAATCTCTGGCAAAGTAGCTCCCTAATAAACAAGGAAGTGTTAAGTGTTGACACAGTTAAAAGGAAAAAGTATGATCGCATCTGTTCTACTACTATAGCAAACTGCCTTTTTTCAGTTTGGTAAGCACAGTTGACTGCTACTGTACTAATGGGTGCTGAGTCTGCTTCACTGTACCTCTGCCATAGGCAGTGCCATGGACCCCGCACATCCTCCAGTCAAAGTTCTGCTCACAGATGGCCTCAACCAGAGACTCATCTGTCCCATGGAACAAGTACAGCTGATTCACATCTTTCCCACTGTTCCTCACCTTCATCTGGTCTTTCTGCCTAAACACCACATAAAAAATGTCAATGTCATTGTCTGCTTAAGAGGGAAAATGCTTATTAGCTTTCAAAAGTTACTCTGCCCAGCCAAGAATGAGTGCAGCACATTAACCCTGTTAGCCTATTTATTTATTAACCTAGTTATTTTTTATACAAATGAAATATAACATGTTGATTTCAGAACTAAAGAGGTGCCCGTAGGTAGATTTTATTGTTTGGACAGAACCAGATTAGCTGCCTTCCACAGTTTAGGTGGTAGCTTTATGTGTTATCTGAAAAACAGTGACTTACCATTGAAAGACTTTCCACAGTGAAGGATTCTGGATCCTCCGGATGCTGTTAATTTTACTCAAAGGCATCGTGTCCCGAAACAACTTCTCAATCATAACATAGTCCTTTGCAGATTTGGTGAGGGGTACAAGCTGAAAGATAAAAGGCAAATGCAGGTCAGGAACTAAAAAAAAGTTATTAATGATATATATATATATATATATATATATATATATATATAT
>CM076652.1:9157227-9199072 GCA_038496675.1 Rachycentron canadum
GCAGAATTAATAACTTTATTTTATATATATATATATATACACACACACACACTGTATATTCACTCTTTATTAAATACCCTGTATCCAAAATCAGGTAGGGCATTCTTTTCCCAGTAGGATGGGACACTTTCAGCTGTGGAGGAGCTGGAACTGGGTGATGATGCACCACTGCAAAGACAAGTAGTAAAAGCAAAAGTAAAAAAATGTCTGACTGGTGAAGTCACTTGAGGCACTGAGATATCCTAAAAAGTAGTGTTAGAATTGCAAGGACAAAAGCAAAATCTGTGAAAATACCTTTCCACCTTTGACTTCACATCATGAGAAGACACAAAGCAAGGCCTCCTCCTGACCTCTCTCTTAGTTTTGTATTTTAAGTTTTCTTGATACATCTGTGGTGTTCCTGGTTTGCCGTTGAAGTGGAGAATATACTTCTGGTTGCCAGCGCTGAATGGGATCTCTGTAGCACTGTCTGCCAGGTACACATTCTCCAGAATTTCAGATGTGACAGAGGCTGGGGTGTCGCCATCACCCTAACACAAAATGCACAGAACAATCTAGCAAAATTTGGATTTTTAATTTGACAGTGACAAAATGTGGAAAACATAATTAATGGACTGTTCATCTGATCACTACAAAGACACATAGTTGCATTATTAGTACAAGTGTGTCTGACCTTTCCAAACTCCAACCATTTCCCAGTGTCATCCTTCCAGTACCAAAGCCACTGTGTCGTAAGAATGAAGTGAGGGGGCTTTGAGACAGAGGAGGTAGTGGACAGGCGACGAACTGGAGACCCTTCATATGTCATCTTCATGAAGTCAACAGCCTGCTTGATGGGGACTGCGGGGCTGAAAGCACAGTAAATCAGGAAAAATTCATCAAGGGGGGTAGATATGTATTAGCATTTCAAATAAATAGATTGTGTGTAAATTTTGTGTTTCTCACAATATATTTATAAACTTTAGGACTGCATGCGTCTCTGTGGTGTGTTTCCTCACGTATGTACCTTTGAATACCAAAGAAACTGAAAAGCCCTGTGATGGACGACGGTTGAGTCGTGCAGTCTGTGTCATGTCCTGGATCACAGTAGGCACTCTCGATGTCCTCCATATTAAGCAAATCCTTCCAGGTCTTCCCATCACTGTCTAAAACCTGCCATCTGTATGGCAGGTTATAATGAACACGGACACACTTGTCTGGGAAAAAACACAAGGACACAAAGGCACTCATTTAGGTAGTGGTACACATGGACGATTGTTTTTCTTTTGTCACAGATCTCAATATGCAGTATGTATATTCAGGAGTTACTATACTGGAGATGTGACCAGTAATATTGTTACCTTTGAAGCTGCAATGTTTGCGGATGAAGAAGAGGCAGATTTCATTCTTTTCAGCATCACTCATGGGTTTAGATGGTGAAGCAGAACTAGTGGGTGATCCAGGGTTGCCGTGGGAAGGCTGCTGGGAAGGCAGCTGAGGAGGGATTTTCACCTCTGGTGACACTGCAGAAAGCACACATACAATTATGTGGACTATCACTCTCATTACATTACAAAAAAAAAAAAAAAAAATCTCAGAGTAAATCTTACCAGGAACAGGAATAGGCCATTGACCCACGATGATGAATTTATTTCTGTAGATCTCATGAAGGTTTCTAATATTCTCTTGGCTGAATCCCCTGAAAATCTTCATTGCTTGTGGATCAATATTATGGGCTCTCTTACAGGAAGTGCCAAACTTACAGTCACCCTGGAAATGGTGCTGGCAGACGTGGAGCTTGGTGCAGGAGGTGTTAAACTTGCAGGAACCATGCAAGCCATTGCCCTTGTTGTAATGTGGGCATATCTAGAGGGGTGTTTAGAGGAGGAGGACCATATCACAACAAAAAATACAATACATTTTATTCAGATATATACATTGTCTGCAAGAGACAAAACCTACCTCAGGAAGTAGAAATGGATCATTCTGCAGTAACAGCTGGAACAACTGTTTTTCCGTCAAGTCCTGCAGACCATATCTCTCTAATATCTTTGCATTGTGTGGAGAGGCCAGGCTGTGGGGATTTTTACACTTCTGCCTAAAAATTGCAAAATGGAAAAAACAAACAAAAACTTCTCAGGTAAGGATTCCTTTTACAAAGTTAACCAACTGGACCATTCAGTCCACTATTAATTTTTTTTTAGATATTTGTTTATCTGTTTTATATATATATAGTTGATTTGATATATATTGTTGATCTGGATTATGTGGTGTGATGAAGATCCTACTCTTCACTATCAAAATACTTGAAACAAGCATTACACCGCTCAGTATTGTGCCCTCTTCAGGTAAAGTGAGGTCACATATTTGGATGTGAACAGACTTTTTTTTTGGTAACTGTATCGGTGTCGTAGCATTAACTGCATTCCATTTCGTTGAGTTGCTTCCAGCCTGCTATTGTACCTGCTGACTCTTCACGCAACTCTTTACGTAACTGAGCCCAATAATTAGAAGAAAAAGAAAAACATTTGTTTCACCTGTTGTTTTCCTGCTACGACAAGTCAAGTGTCAGCTGTGAAATGGTCTATTATTGCCATCGCCCGAACTGACACTTGATGCACGCATTTACTCTGTTGAGCTTAAAAGGAGGAAAGAAACAATTTGTCACAATTTTTTTTTTTTCATCTTAGTGGCTCAAATATTTTTATAATATTCGTTTAGATTTTTCTCATGCTTAGGTATACAGTCTCAACCTCTGATCATAAAGCAAACCGCCAGATTGACGACTGTGTCACGTCAAGTTATTCAGTTAAACGTGCGCGAGGAAGACAAAAGGCCTGAATGACGTACGCGGAATTACACGTCGAGAAAAACAAAACAAAACAAACAAACAAAAAAAAATCGTGTGTGTTGGCCATTTTTAAATGACCACAAACTTTCCCTTTGCTATTCTCGTGTCAGCATCCAGCCTCTGTACAGCTGGTTTATGGCAACGAGTGAAACCTCGAATGTGTATTAACCGTTTCTATAACTTTTGTGTTACGGTTGAAATGATAACAAGTTGCTTCAGAAGACAAATTAGAAAACCTACCCGACACTTACCCGAACGTGCAGTCTCCGCAAACGAAGTACTTGCACAGATGTAAACCGTCGCAAACGACACACTCTTTTTTCTGGCAGATCCGCAGGCTGGTTTTAGCCACCACCAGACTGTCCGGGCCGATGACACGACCTCCACTCGGCTTCTCTCTACCTGCTTTGATGGCTATTTTACCGTCGTCGAAGAGGATCGTTTGAAGGACTTCTTCCGCCACGGTGAAACGCCGTGCGAGCGTCTCATCCAGCCGCTTGAAGTCCAAACCCCCCTGGTGATCGCACAGGAGCTTGATGATGAATTTGGAGATGAACAAAGTCATCTTGAATTTAGTTCCTCGTCTTCTAGACAACGCTGCTTCAGAGGACCGACTTCACTGCTCTGGACGAGTGCGATTCCTGTTAACGGAGAAATGAAACTGAAACTGGTCAAAAGAAAAGAGAGGAGGGGAAAAGAAAGTAGCTGTCGACCTTCCCCTTGAATAATTACAGTGTCATTAACACACGCGTCTTTGTTTTTAAGTAAATCACTGACTCACGGACGTGATGAGAAAACAAACCGAACAATGTTTGACGTTTTTTTTTTATGTTTCTGTGGTTGATACTGAGAGAATTTTTTAAAAATGCTTCTATAGTAATGTCGTAAGTTAAATTTGCATATGAAAATAAAAAATATAGCTCCAAAATGAATACAAGTCGATAACCACGGTGTCTTGTGCGTTTTAATTGGTTCGTAACAGATTACAGAGGTTGACGAAGGCACCTGAAGGCAACACCTGGCCATAGCAACCAGCGCAGACGTTCAGTGTACCTTAGCAACCATGGAGGGCGAGCTGTTGGAGGTGGAGGAGGAAAAAGATGAAGAGGTCACACAGAAAGAACTGCTTTTCAACCAACTGGAAGAGCGAAAGTAACTAAAACAAGCTAAAATACGTTCAGGAACATCCATAGGGAAAAAACGGGAAAGCTCGTTTTATTAACTTATCGGTTCTGTGCAACATGCTAAAGTTAGCTAAAGGCTAGTCTCCGACCAAACTTGGGTCTTTGAGCAGTTTCCTCAGCTGACTAAAGTTGTCGTTTATCTCCACCACTCAAGGTGTTCCAATGCAGCCCTCCTGACAGAAAATTACATGTTTGAGCGGTTCGTCAGCCGCCTGGATCCACAGGACCTGGAGCCCGAGGCTGACGGACTAAGCCCAAGGGCAACTGGAGCCTCTCAGCTGGAGGATGGGGTAAGAGACACCCAGTGACAAGAGCCATATAATCGAAACTGTTGTTTACATGTCAGTTCACGTCATTTATGTGGCTTCCTGCTCAAATCTTGGAAAGGATTTTTGAAAAATAACAGCCAAGTGATAGTCTGATGGCTATGATACCATGGCATGTGAAATGAATTGGTTTAGAAGTGCACCTTTTTATTTAAAGATCACTTAAACCTGTACGAATTTTTTTCATTCCAATAAATGCTGAGATTGACACTGAAATGATTTTAATTCTGTTCCAATGGGGGGGGGGGGCTCTCTGCACTGCACTCCTCATAGATCTGCATCCTTTTGTATATGTGCCTTATCAGGGCCGTGGACGACGGCAGAGCTCCCTACCCCACATATCAGATCGACTTCAGCAGCTGACCTTGGAACAGAAACTTTATGTGGCACAGAGGGAAGTAGCAGAGACACAACAAGACCACGAGAAGCTCAAACAGAGATATAAGAGAATCCAGGATAACTACAAGGTTAGGTTCTAACACACCCTCACACAGACACAAAAAATGCTTACTTACAGTATAGTTCTCCTCAGTCACACTGCTTGTCTTTCCAGGCCTCTCTGCAAGAGGCAGAATTGCGCTTAGAAGAGGTCATGAAGGCCAAGAAAGCGTTTGAACGCAGGCTGCTCAAACCTATGAGGGACAACAGATTGGGAATGAAGGAGCCAGAGAAGGTGCTCCAGTACATTGAAGACAAATTTAAGGTAGAAATCTGGTTTGGTGTAATGAAAACATCCTGTGCAAAGCACTATTGGAATAGATTTTGAAACATACAGATCACTCATTTGAACTCAACTTACAAAAGATATTACACTTGCAGCTGTTTAAATTAAATTATTTTGAATTTGTTTTAATATATGCACACTTCTTGTAGTTCAAATACTTTGTACCATTTTCAAATTTTGTAGATATGATTTTTTACTCAAACATGTTAACGTGTTGATAAAATAACTTATAGAATAATCTATGTCTATAAATGTCATATTTAGGCTTATTCAGATTTTGTTGTTGAATGACAGGGGAAGCCAGACATGCTGCCATGAGGTTTTTCTGAGTATTCTTTATTTTAGTACAGCAATTGTTTCTTGGTGTTGAAGTAAATGGGCAAAAAACACAAACTATTCATAACTTACCTTTAATGGGAATGACGAAGGCTGGGATATTGAGCAACTATTACTTTTACTTGCTGTTTTTGATTATATTTGCTCTAACAAACACGCAAACAGGTCACTCAGTTGGAGAAGCTAAATCTGAAGATCCAGGCACTGAAGGTCAAGGAGAAGAAAATCCAGCAGCAGCTCCAACAGAAAAAAGAAATGGGAAAAGTCGAGTATGAGGTAGAGAATGAAAGTCAGGGTACTGTATATACAGAGAAGCTAAGAAAGCAGAGAGCAGATTGTGTAGTTTGTGAGTTAGAATGATTGATGGCTTTTGTCTTCTTTAGTTAGTTCATTGTCTGTACATGTAAGTATTTCCTTAAGTTACTCTATTAATAAATGTAACAATATATGGTCCTGTGTGTTGTATCTAGGACATATTTCAGGAGTACAATGAGTTGAGAATTGACAAAAGTCTGGATGAACTTCAAGCCAACAGTTTGAGAGTACAACGTGTCCTCAGTGCACACAAGGTGATTTGTTACAATGCGGTTTGATAGAGATTTTAACCTAATTTAACCTTGATTTATGAAACATCTACCAGCTCCTCTTCACTTTATGTGTATGTGTGTGTAAACAGGAGAAGCTGCAAAGTGCGACATGGGCATCTACAGAATTGAACAATGACATCACCAACAGGAAGCAGATGCTTGCAAAAATTATGGAGGAGATCCAGCATGCTGAGAAGGTGAGCCCAAAAATGAATGATGTTACAAACCCAACTTTAAGATCAATGTAGACATGCAAGTCAAATTTAGTAATTGGTACATGGTTTGTTCCACTGGTTACCAAAGTGAAACAAAGTAATTGACATTGAAAAAAGGTAAAGTAGACTGTAACGCATAAAAGTGAATCAGTTAATTATTGATTTCTCTCCCTATAATTCTTTAAACTGTGCTTACTGTGTCCATCCTTAAAACTAATTTCCCTTGTGGGGAAATGTGGCTCCATCCCCTTTACTTAACTTTTTCTGTCTTCAGGAGCGTTTAAAAGCAGAGGCCCTCAACCAACACCTGCGCCGCCAGATGTCAGATTATCAGGCTCCTGATATCACAGAGTACATGCTTATCAAGGACAAACACAAGAAGCTGCAACAGAGCATTCATACTTGGGAGAGGAAGGTTGGGATTGCTGAGGTAAATTGCTGCAGTATTGTCTTTCCCCCCCCTTAAGATAGTAGCAAGTGCAGGTCCACTTTTCCACTTTTATCACACCACAGCATGCCTCAGTCCAGCTGGGGGAGGGGGGAAACTTATCCAAATGACAATATCCAAAACAAACGACTCTTTCTTTTCTGTTTTCGCCAGATGGCCTTGAAGACCCACGCTAAATCCTGGCGCAAACAGAGAGCCACTCTTACTCCTGCAAACAGTGCTGTGGCTGGAGCGAGGTGTGGGGAAGCACAAATCCCACTTAAGCTCCCATCCATAGCAGAACACAACGCATAAAAGCAGAAGACCTTCGGGATTCATTAATGAATTAATGGTCAGAGGCTAGAGGCCATGCTACAGTTGCAAATGTCGTTTTACATTATTACAGTTATCCAACATTTGATCATTTGCCATAACAATTAGTTATTATTTTTACCACGCATCATTATGGAAAAACAGATGTTCTGTAGATGTAAAAGCTCCATTAAGCCCGAAATATGTGAAATAATAAAAAGAACCCCTTGTACTATACTGATTATTATACCATGATTACATGAATCCTACACATGCCACTAACCCTACTTTTTTGTGGTGCATATATATTTAGAATGTAAAGTGTGCAGAGACTCCACAAGTGAATATTAAAATAATATATTTAACATAAAAAGTGTGGGGGGAAAAAAAATCCACCTCAGACTCGACAAACTATTTTCTTTATTAGAAAGAAATCCTTGGAGGTATAAGCCCTCAAAGACCTCTAAATGTTATGATGTTACATGCTGTATATACAGTTATATACATAAAAGTGCAATGTCACAATGGGTAAGCTGTTTATTTATTATTAATTCTGTCATATAACTGTTTGGAAAATGG
This sequence comes from Rachycentron canadum, assembly GCA_038496675.1. Lineage (NCBI taxonomy): Eukaryota > Metazoa > Chordata > Actinopteri > Carangiformes > Rachycentridae > Rachycentron > Rachycentron canadum. The sequence goes on from CM076652.1 coordinate 9,164,748, forward strand.
CATCATTACTTATTCATGTGTCTTCTTCCTGCACTGCATTTCCTCAAAAACACAGCATCTGACATGAAAATGCAACAGGACAGAATGTTTTAAGTTCCTCTAAAACATTTTCAAAGGCACTTTCACAAGTACATACTACAGATGTACGTAACACCACAGAGTAACTTAAAGCCTACAGATGGCATAACGGAGTCCTACTGTTGATGATGTTACATAGTGACAAGAGCATTTTATACAACTGGATCCATACTGTGGGTGGAACACCTGCATCTCTGGATAATTATTCTACATCATTTGTTCTAAATTGAAGTCATTTCTACCCAGAAACACAACAAAGATAACAACAAAGATTATAAAAATAATGAAAGTTAGTAATTCAGAAATCAATTAACTTTTGATTATTAAACACACAATATCTGTCAAGTCAAAGAGTGTAAACCTGCTGTTAGAGAGCATCGCTAACTCATTGCAAACCATATCTCTTCTACGTGTTATTAAAGCTAGCCAAACATTCCCAGGACATGCACCCAATTCTGTTATTTCATTACAGAGGTTACTTACAAAAAGACACATACAGGGTTGCAGTCACACTCACTGGCACATACTGTTTAATGGGGCTATTGCATTTTGAAATTATGACTTGACTTGGACACGTATGAGCTGACTGGCACAGGCTGCTTGCCGCCGATTGCGCGACACTTCCCGCTGTTCCACGTGCACGGTTTCTGTGTCGCACGTCAGCCGTTGGGAGCATAATCTTCCACAAATGCAGCAAAGTCCACAAAGACAGCCTCAGTGCGAGTAAGAGAGCAATACAAAAAAAAAAAACACATAATTGGCATTCTCAGCTGAACATGAAAACAGACTAGAGGGACGTGGAAGCAAGCCGCTGTTTCCAAAGACAAAGAAAGGCGAAGGAAGCGGGGCGAACATATTAGGCTTTTACACTAACAGTCATTAGGTCCATGGCTACTGGCAGCACTCCCACAGGGCGCTGCTCTGAGTCTATACACAGCAGTCAATATGAGGAATGCCTAGATCATATATGGAGGGTCAACATCCATGCTATACACTTATACAGCCATGTCTTTGGGTAGATAAAGCCAAGCAAGGCATAAAAGAAGCTATGGCATGTGTTTCACACTGTATAATACCCTATGTGTTCTATATACTGTAGGTAGGAGATGATTTGTCATCATAACTTTTCACACAACCCCCCCCCATGGGTTATACAGATGTAAAGGCATAACTTATTAGGCATATTTTATCCCTTCATCATGAGTAATTGAAGCAGGAATTCAAGAATGCATTGAAAAGTTCAGTTCATAATGAAGTAGTGGTTTTATCCAATAGTCATATCTTGTTCCAGGCAATATGCAAATATGTTCAAATAATATTAAGCAAATCCAGCACAGAGGTGAACTTTGTACATTTCTGAGACACAACTGACAATGGTATGCCCTGCCAAAGAAAGTTGCAGTTTACGCGCTAGTGAATCAGTACTACTAATTTATTAACAGTACCATTAGTTATTAAGGGCTCGTTGGGTCTGTTAATCAGTCCAAACCATGTAGTCACAGCACCTTCATAATATTTAACATCTGAAATCAGTTATATCTCATAGTCAGTAAGGCCTTTGAAGCAGTTCACACCTCCCTCAGGGGCCCTCCAAGGTCCTTCTCATCAAGCTCTGTTTCAGGTTCACAGAAAACTCCACTAGTAGAGGAGCTACATGCACCATGTTTTGTTCAAAGTTACACAGTTCAGGACTGCCTGTAAACTAAACTAACTAGTATACATTTTCTAAAACCTCGAGGGAAGCCATTGTGATTTGTTGTTTGAATTTATTTAAAAAAAAAACAAAAAAAAAACATGTTAGCTAATATTAACCTAAGCATATTAACACATAACTGTGCACGTTATTGACAAAAGATTTGCCTGACTGACAAATCTGTCCACACTGTAACTCCAACAACAGTCTCTCTAATCCAGCCAGATTCCCCTCTTGGATCTAACTTTCAGCTTCAACACTACAAAGAAATGTCTTTTCCTGTCCGGGTCAATGTATATTACACACTCTTCAATATTATTTTCCGTACATCTATTAAGTCTAGACAATGTTAGCAATTTGCAGCTCCCTGGAAGTTGATCAAGTTTTTGTTTTATATCTCTGTTTCCTGACCCAAAGGTTACATAGTACAGGATTTGTCCAGGGCATCCTGAGGAGACGCAGCTGGAGGCTGTGAGGCCTGGCTGGACTTGGGCAGAACCATAGGCTTGGGTCTCAAGGCAGGGGGTTTGAGCTGCACCCCCATGCGGGGCGCTACCACAGGCTTAAAGGTGCTCATAGTGTCGCTGGAGGAGCTGGTGCTGCGGCGGATTGGCGGCTCGGTGTTGGCGGTGGACCTCAGCATGACGCCATGGATAGGGCTGAGGGACTCGCTGGAGCTGGCCGGCGTTGGACCCCCACCGCTGCTGCCGGAGTTCTGCCGCTGCTCCAGGGTGTCCAGCACCACGTCAGGGGCGTGCTTGGCTGAGCTCTGCCGCTCTAGCTCACGCAGCTCATTCAGAGCAGTGTTCATGGTTTCTTCTATGTCCTGCAGGAGATAAACAGAATGAGTGTAAGAGCAGAGAGAGGATATGGGGGGATGAGCATGATAAAGGTGAAAGAGATGAGTGAGACAGAGGAAAGTAGAAATTACAGAAAATTTATTAGAAGATACAGGAGGAGGGCGATATGAAAAGAAACAAGATGAAAAATAAACAAAACATATTAAAGGGCAGAGACAGTACAGTAATGTAGGAAACATAAAAAAACTTAACAGAGGACCACAGAGACAGAGTTCTTCATCACCAAGCATGCACTATACATGCAGAGAGGTAGAGTATTACTTTGCACTGGCACCTCTCTCTCTGCATGCTAATAATATTGGATAGCAAAGGAGATGCAGAGATGAAAGATATGTCCATCTGAGCATGCTCCCAGTAGGCAGACAGACAGCCCAGCATAGTTTAGAGTGCTCTCTGTGACCTCTGCTCTATACAAGCAGCATTTACGGCATTACTATTGAGAAATATGTGACACCAGTCAAATTAGAACCACCACCTTCCTATCAGCAGTGATGTGAAAGTGGATGTCTGCTTCAACACAAATTATTAGCAGTCAGGCCTCATTATGTTTTGTTTCACTTCCCATTTCCTGACAAAATTTGTATGCTAATGAACAAGACTGCAATAAATATATAGTGAAGAGTCCCATTGTCAGGCTATGCTCCGTGCTGTCTGCCTGTGAGGCCAGTCTTTTGCGTGTATTTAGCACACAGACACAGTTGCAGCCAGAGGAAGCAGAAGACAGGGACTGACTATGTTTTTACAGGGCGGGGCAGGGCTTTGATGGTGGAGGGAGCTGCGGTTGGGTCGCCGCTCGTCCCGCGCTGACCTGTGCGATGCTCTCCGGATCCAGGGGCTTGCCACCGTGGTGATGGTGGTGGTGGTGGTGAGCGTCAGTGAAGCCTGTGTACTGGCCCGAGGAGGTGGAACGGCGGATAGGGGGGCTCTCCATCTTCTTCAGTGACTCGTGACGGCTGATGTTAGTCAGACTGCCGTGGCCAGTCCGACGCCGCCGTTCAGGGCTGTCCATGGCCATGTGGTTGCGACTCCGTAGCATGTCCCGCGGGCTGAAGTGGCCCAATACTGGAGAGCCCATCTCTGGGGTGCCGCCATGTCCGCCATGACCCTGCTGGGAGGCATGCACCATGCAGTGGACATCGCTGGGGCGGGCAGGTGGACGTCGAGATGGTGGCTCTGATCGTTTTTTGTGCCTACTGGAATAGAGAGACATTGAAGAGAAATATTTATTCATGGCTTGATAGAGTATATTGAATATATTTCAAGTTTCAAGTTCAATTTCAAGTTTTGAAAGTTGTAAAAACACTGGACATGAAAATCTCCTAAATTGGAAATATGACAATATGCTGGCATGCTACACTGTCTGTCGCCTATAGTGAATCATCATAAAACCTGTCACAACATTTTGTGAGAGGAACCCTGATGTCAGTGCCTTTCATAAACTGATGTGGAGAGCAGGTAGGGTGGAGCTGGCTGTCAGCCAGAGGAGGGAGGCCTGTGGTTTGTCAGAGCACCAAAACAGGCTCCCTGGGAGAAGCTGCAGCTGCTTCGGCAGGATGGTTGTCCTCTGTCTGAACCTGAACTAGTGCAGCACCATAGACACCTAGTTTAAGACACACTTCTGAAACGTGATGCAACAGAGCTGAGAATGCATGTACACATGCACATAATCAGACACTCCTTCATACTCACACAGACTCATACTTTTAGTTTTACATGATGGTGCTCCAGACTATCTACTAACATCTACTCCCTGGAAGCAGTTGTATTGCTCCATAAAAGGCCAATAGAGCAGCTCATCCTCCTCAGTATAGCTCCAATAGGCCACGCTCCGCATATTTCTAAGTTCTAGTCAGAGCTGTTTAATCAAAGCAGTTATCATCACAAGCAGCAGGATGACTGATAAAGATATTTGAGCATGACCATTAGAGCACAGAATTTAATCTAGAAAATTTAATAATATAGTTGTGTGATATTTATTACATTACATCTCAGCCATTCAGATGAAATTTGGTTAAAAAAAAAATTGGTGAAACATTTTCCAAATTGTCAAAAATTTGAAATATTAATTCAATAAGGTGATACATGTCAGATGAACTATTTTAATTAGTCTTCTGTCTGCATTATTGGTTCTTTGTGATGATGAACCAGCAGTGAATTACTCATCCTTTAATCACTTCTCCAATGCAAATGGCCTCATTTTAGAGTTTGCGTCTGCCTAATGAACGCTATCCCAGCCATTATCGTTACGATTTACAGGCAGCGTCGTCGCTGTGCCAAATAAAAAGCAATAATGAGTACGGCTATGAAGGACTCTTAAGAGAATGTAATTACAGATTTTCCCACAACACTGCTGTGCTGAGGTATCTCCCCAAACCCATCATTTCATCACAGGAAACTACTCATCTGCATTAGTTAGAAAGTCAGTTCAAACAGGCGTGCTCTTATATAACCCTCTGAACGCCAATCCTGCTCACACACTGCAAAACACTCTGGATATGTGTGTAAAAATTGTCATGTGTAAAAAATAAGATTTAATGAGCATTGACAGCACTAATAGCTTCTAATGTTAATTTAGTCATTGGAAAATAAAGACTCAGTGGTAGAGTGTTGCATGTTCAGTGCCTGGTGAGAGAAATATATTTTTCCCTGACTGCAGTGAGAAACCTACAGTAGTAAACAAGTGCAGGAAGCTTGGATAACCTGCAGGGGGGGCAGTCTACATTCATATCACCAGTCCCCCTCTGGGACAGAGTGTACAACAACAGACACTGCAACTTGCTCTGCAAGCTGTCACCTTACTGACAGCTCACCCATTGTTTATTATGGCCTCAGCTAATAATAATGTAAATCACAAGACTATCCACGAGTTCCCCCTCATTGAAACAGAGAGCAGTCCAACTGCATTACTCGTTTCCACTAAAAGGAACTCCAATATAACTGTGGTTGTTTACTGATGCCAAACTCTACTAGAGGTCCGTCTGGTGAAGGAGTTGTTGATTAAAAACACCAGGAGAGGAAAGAATCTAAATAAAGCTCAGGATATAAATGATTCAACACGTATGAGGATTGTCTGAATGAAAGAGCAGAAAAGTGAGGTGGATGGGGAAAAGGGGGTAGGAGAAGAGGATCACCTGGGAGCTGGTGACAGCTAGAGTGTGTTATAGATGCTGGCTTTGGGATTTTAGAGGAGGTTCATTAAGGCAGTTGTGGAAAAATATGATTCGTTCATACGTGTTCTTCATCCGCATAAAAATACCTGCAGTGGTGTAAATATTGCCTCTAGTATAAATCATCAACAATTTAAGAGTGAAGTACAAGGGAGTGAGTATGGTTTTGAATAAAATAGTTTGTTCATGCGTTTGGTAAGAGCCAGTAACAGACGTTTCAAGGTCGCTTACTCCACCGGCAGAAATGCAGCACTGAAGAGGAGCAGGAGACAAAACACTGGCACGCAACCAGCAGACACTGCCAAAAAGACTGAGGTGTGATCGGATATGTGTGTGTCTTCTCTGTGTGTGCGCCGTTTCTCCATGCACGTGTATTCCAGTATGATTTACTGATGACTAAGCAGCAATGAGAAACAGGCATTTAATACTCATACTTTACAATTTGAACTGTCTGGTCACTGGAAATAAAATAAAGTGGGAGAAGTTTATTCCTCCTGTGGCAAATAAGCTGAGAGAGGTGGGCTGAGGATATAGAAGGACAGGAGGCAGCATATGCTATCACTGAGGACTGGGTGTATACTGCACAATTCTATCCTGCTTCCTTCAAGCTGTTCATATGACAGGCAAACCAAAGAAATGTCAAATCAAACTTTGCTTTCTTTGTGAGTTTGCAATGATGTCACATATCTATCTATATGTATTTATGTGAGTCTCTCTATAAAAAGTTTGTGCATTCTTCATGATAGTCAAGTATCTGGGTCTGGCTACATTTACACCTGAAGCTCATTATGTGTCTTGGATGCTGCTCCACTCAAGTCGCAGACATGCAGCCAGACTATTGGCTGCTTTCGATTGGCTGACTCTAATTAGATAAAGATGTGAAGTTCAAGATGTGTTGCGGTCATATAGTACATTAGTGAGTATGATGTGAGGAGCACTGACATTAATTAGCACAGTGGGAGGCTCAGAAAAGATGTCTTATTGCATTTTGAGCATAGGAAAAAAACTAAATATGGTGTTTTATCATGAACATAGTTATTCTAAAAGTACTGCAAGAACCTTTATGAAGTTTGGTGAAATATTAATATTTCTTGTCACTTACTGGGTCATTCAGTTCTTACCTTTGGATATTCAGGGCATTAAGGTCAAGAATACATTACTAATGCTAATCTTCCCTTTCCAAACAGATAATTTCTTCTGTACAATACAGGAAAAAAACCTACAGAAAATCTGGTATTTGATAATGCTAATATTCAAATGTTTGTGTGTACAGTTGTGTAGAGTTTTGTGTAAAATAAAGTTAGGTAGAATTGTTGCAGGAATTGTTAAAGAGAGGCTTCAATATTGCAGTCCAATATACTGCAGTTATAGAGCAGCTGGAAACCAACCTGGTGATGTAGGCCTCTGAGATCCTGGTGTCAGTGGGCGAGTTGATGTCTTTTCCAGAACATTTATCCTCTCCAGCGTGGCCACTGCTGGCCTCACTGTCAGCCTTCTGACTCAGAGTGTCTGAGAAGTTGTCATCTCTGGGACATAGAGACAGAGTGACATTGAGACATAGAAAGAGCAAGATGAAATGACAGACAAACCACCACCCTCCCAAAAAAAAGAACAAAAAAATAAATAAATAAATAAAAATAAAATCTGCAAATCAGTCGATCTTTCATATTTGGGCTATTCTTTGATGACAGGATTTCATATCAGTTTTCTGTGTGTCAGCATGTCTCCATCTCTCCCCCAAGGTCCAGAGAATCAGGTGATTCATACTCCTGGGCTTTTCAGTATTCTGGTGATGCACTGTGGTTGTGACACGCACACACACACACACCCACACACAGACACAAGCCAGCTTTATGGGTTTCAGTGAGGTGTGTGAGTGGATACTGGGTACAGCTGGTGTCAAGTCAGGTGGCAGAGCTACTGAGCTGCACTGCAGCCTCTGATCATGTGTATTAGCTGATACAACACGCAGTGGACAGACTTATTAAGCCACGTGAGTACACACAGACAGAGCTTCTGCAAAGCAGAGGCAGCAGTAAACAAAATTTACAGACATGAAAAAGAGAGGAGACATCCTGCACTGAAGTGGTCTCTCAGTCGTCTCTGTGTGTGCTTTATTCTGGGCTCTTTTATGAGACAAGTGAAGATCGCAACCCTGTGTACTCTTACACTCCTCAGCCTGTCCTGTTTAAGCAGAGAGCATGATGTTACTACACTCTTGGACAAACCGTACAGCTGTAAATTCCCCTGTTCTTTCATTAACTAAGAAGACACCCCATCAGCAGTGCCCTCCTGGTGAATTATTGATAGAGGCACACTGACGGGACAGCAGCAGGGGAAAAAGCAGTAGAGGAAAGAGGGGAAGGCATTCAAAATGGCCATTTAGTCGGCCAGCTACTAAGTCACTTTGTTCCCGTCCTAACGGGACAGTGAGGCCAGTTCATTAGACAGTCGCCATGACAGAGTGTATGCTTGTTAGTGCTGAGAATCAGAGACATTGACAGAAGGGCTGGTTAAGGGCCCTGGATATGGAGAACGTGGTGGGCAGGGCCAACAAGGCTGAAGGTCTCTATGAATGACCTTAGTTAACCGATGCCCAGTGGCATCTTACACAGAAAAATCAACAAGGACAAGTGTGTTGTTGAACTCACAAGGATATCATCAGGGAGACCTGGAGGATTATTCTTTAAACCACAACTATTAATGGAGGCGGCATTAGTTTAGCTGCCCGAAGAAAAATAATCACGTAAGGGAGTTCAAAGTAAGATTTCCTCAGTGCACTTTAGAGCAGCATTCTCACAACAGTATATGTATTTTTGATGTATGTTTTAAAAAATTTATTTGCTAAACCTTAAAGGAATAGTTCAACACTATGAGAAATAGGTAGAGACCCTTTGCTCGGTTGCCCAGCAACTGCTCTCTGCTAGGAAACAGCCCGGTGTACAACTCCCAGTTGGACAGCAATTTGTTGTTTTTGCACTTTGGGTTTTTGTCTTGATTCAATAGAGATAAAATTAAATGCTAATTTGGAAACTTGAGAGGTGATGGCAGCTGGATTGTGTTACCAAAGGACAGAGTCGAGCTAAACTAAGGTATGCTAAATAGCTGCTAATAGTCCCTTCGTATCTACCATACAGCAGAGTGTGTCAACCTTCAGCAAGTAAGTGCATAAACACAAATGTTCACAAATGTTTAACTATTAATTTTTAAAAAAGCCCACAGTAAGAGGTCAGGACATTAGAGGCGACCTGGCTGGTTAGTATTCACTGTGCAAACAAGCTCCGTGCATGATCCAGCTTTTATTTGCTCAAATTTAAAACATGTCCCATTTACTCCCATCATCTTGATGTTTGATGGACGTATCTGCATAGTTTTACATATAAAAAACACTCACATGTCTTGGACCACGATGTACTGGTGTGGCACCAGGCCATCGATGCCGTTGTGCCGACCCTCCCACCAGTCTTCAGATGCCCGTTGGTACAGCAGCAAGGAGGCACCCTTCTTGAAGGACAGCTCTCGGGAAGACCGCCCGACATAGTCAAACTTGGCAATGGCTTCAATGGGCTCGCCCTCTGTCAATGGAGAGAGGATTAGACAGGTCAGGTGTGTCAGACAGGCCGAAGACAAGAAAAGGAAGCTATTATGGCCTGCCAGACATTTTAATGACTGATATGAATGTTGCAGCAGTATGAAATAAAAACCTCAATCTTGATAAACATTACATGCTGGGTCTGATGCAGGACAGTCTAATACTAGCGTGTTTATACACGTGGATGCACACTTTGTACACATGGAGTTCAAAGTGTGCTAAGTCAGTTAGTTATTTCAGTTGTAGTCAATAGTAACCCAGCTCTACAACAGCAGGCCAGGGCCACAACAAGCCCAGAGGAGCTTTAGCAGGATATTTATAGAAGCTGGTGAGAGGAGATCTATATGACTCAGGGGCATGTCAGTCACCGCATGGATCATTAAATTGGGCTGATAACTACTCAATAACTGTACAAATACAGCTGTGGATCAGTAACATGGCTAATAAACATGGAAAAGAGAAGTTATTAAAGACAATTCTAATTAGTGGCAGAATGAGCAGTTACAATCACACATAATCACAATTTATTTTTTTCTGATTTATTCTTCTGGTAAATAAGTTATGTTGACAAAAACATCTACAGCTACAGTCGACTATTCAAAAAGGTACACGTCTCAAAGCCAATATGCATGCACTACAGCAACACAGGTCTAAAAATAGCTTCTTTATTCCTCCCTCACTCCTGCCCTGGCCCTCCTCCCATCTCACTCTCACTTTAAGTCAGACAGGGGGTCCCTGGACAGACGTAGCCTCACCCTAACACAGCCTACACTACACCAACATTGGTAGCTAAGAGTAAATGGCTGATGCTTGCATCGGTTGTGAAAAGCCATCATGATATATCTTTCACAGGAGCTTGAAAGTAATTCCCAAAAGAGCAGACAGTCCACGTGAGAGAGGAAATACAGCTGTGATTCTGAGCAGAGCAGTGGTTTCTTTCCCTCAGTCTCTTTTCAACCTCTTCAATATCTATTCTATTTTTTTCTTTTCTCCAGCCTTTAACTCGCCAGCTTCCTTGCTTCAGTGGTTTGTTAGGATTGACAGGGTGGATGTAACGTGACTCCAATGAAAGGTGACAAGCAGGAATTTACTGTCTAAATTAATTGGGCTGCACTGCAGTGGACAAGGCTGTTAATAAAGTTGACAGCACCCTTATCAGTCAGAGGGGTTTCTCTTCATCTCTTTATTGTCTCCTTCTCTTTCTCTCACTTCAACCTATCCATCCATCCTCCTTTAGGTCTATAAATGTTTGTCCAACGTCTCTGCTAAAGGCGCACACACACATGCTGGCACTGCAGTGACGTGGCTGTGGCTAACAGCATTCGGTTATAAACGCAAATCTCAGTGCAGAAAAGGATCCCCCCTCTGTCATGTTGTGCAATTATAACTGAGAATTGCTTCAGACTCAACCACCCGAGGTTACACGCACGCTCGTGCGCACGCATTGTGACTGGAGTTAAAGAAATGTTGCACCCCAAGAGCCGGAGGCCTGTGGTGTAAGAGATACGAACTGTCAGATGTCTTACACAAGCCAGTGGAGCAGAGTCGGTGAGGATGCTGCTCTACATCCACATTCGTACATAGAGATAGGGGAGTATAAGCTTGTTATGAGACATGGTTAGGATCAATATATCAGCGGTGGGTATAACTTTTTTCCCTCTTCTATCCACATTTCTTTCTGAAGACAAATATTATTCTTACTGACATAAATCGGGCAGGGGATTTCATGCTGGGCTTGCAAAAATTTAAGTGGGTTTCACATTAAATTTTACTGGGAAAATGATAATGATGCCTTTAAAGTAAAACTAACAGCCCTGTAACATGTGCAAACCAATATATACAGTATGCCTATTGGGGGACTTCACAACAAGGACATCCTGCTGTACTTCTGTAAAGTGATATATAATCAATGTGCCAGTTAGTTGGCCTCTGACCTTGTAGCCAATTTACCAGCAGATAGAACATCAATGTATTGATGGTGTGCGAGAAGTGCAACTCTGAAAACAGACAGTTTATCTCCCTACATGACAGCCACGGTCCACGAGATTGTCACGCAAGTCGGCCCTGAGAGGAAATATGAGAACGGGGCAACGTTTGGCTCATACAGCCCTAGTTTTTGCTTCTCATTTGGAATATTATTGTTGCTTTAATCTGGTGTAAGACTCACACAGCACACAGTAGGTGTTAAAAGTTATATGACGATTTTCTGAAAAACACACCAGAGGCTCGGTTAGTGACATCCTTGTTCTAAAGGTATGTCCAGAAATCAAAGAAGACAGATAAGATAAAAGATAAAAAAACACCAAACTTTTATCCTGCTTCTGAAGTTGCAACAGCATTTCCTTATCCAGGAAACCAGAAATTAACCTTCGCTTTTCCTGTTCAGCGAACATCTTTGTTTACATTGGGAAATCAAGGGGAAACGAAATGAATGCTTAAAAATTGTTCAACGATTGGCTTTGGGACTCAGATATAATGGTAATACATGAGGCCACAAACTGCTTTATAAAACCTCTTAAGAGACCTAATTTATATCTTGATAATCAGCAACAGTTGTAGCTTTTCTTCCTGTGTGTGCAACTCTGGTCAGTCCAGATCACCTATCTGAGCAAATAAGCTTTGACACACTCCAGGGGGCCATGCTGTTGAGACGATGAGATTTCCAGGCAGCAACTTAGACAAACACATGGAATGATTTTTTATAACCCCCCCCCCCCAACTCTCTGTCTATCTCAAAGGGCAATGACGGCAAATGCACTTTGAGAATAGAGAGAGAGAATAAAAACATATCCCTACTTCAGATTGCAGAATTGAGTGCCTGTAACTAAACAGGAAAAGAGGTTTGCTTTTGTGTCTGAAATCCAAATGAGGTCATTGGGATTTAAAAATAACTGATGACAATAACTTGACAAGACTCCACAGGGAGGGACTCAGCCAGTGCGGACATCCTCCCAGTCCGCACAGAAAAGCTTTTGGGAAAAATCCATGGTAGCAAGGGATTTCTGGAAAACATAATCTTCCTTTAATTACTCAAAGAGTTGATAGCTGACATCTGTGTTTTACAGTGGGAATCCTCACATGCAGAAGTTTCCCTGTCTAATCAAATGTCCTTTTTAGTTGTAGAGGACATTCAGATGATGACCTCAAGTGTGAATGATAAACAGCTGATGTAATGAGTATGGAGACTGATGACGTGTGATGAGCCCCTAAAAATTGTCACTGGGTGTGAAAAGGAGACAGGATTGGGGTTGTTGTCACCATGGAAACAGGTTTAGGGAAGTCTGTTACCAAGGTAAGATATGAAGACTAGCCTCAACTATAAGTTGTTTTTTGCTCACACTGTCTACATCTGGGCAGCTCTCTGGCAGGGACATTTATCACTCTTTCATGAGCTTAACTTTTATTGTCTTTTTCTGCGTTTCGCTGGAAGTTAAACAGCAACGCCTGATCCTGTCAGATATTTTGGTTTCAGCTAACTATTTGATTTGGACCACACTGGCTGGCATCCATTTCATACGGACAAAGGACCACATGTATGGTCATACAGCTTGAACATATCCCACCCAAGTCTGAAGGAAGTATATCATTTCCTCCAGTGTCTACGTGAGGCTGGTGTTTTTTTTTTAATTTCTTCATATTTCTCTTGGACACATGGAAATGTAGTTAAATGCAGAGAAAACACAGACCATATAATTTTTGAAAGGCTATTTAAACTTGACACTCTTGACACACTCCATACAGTTGCTTTTTTTTTTTTTTTACAAATTACTATAACAGATTTTTTTCAAGGTAATGAAAAAGAAAAAAAAAATCATGGGAATTGAAAATTTTAACCCAAGGCTGTGAACCTTTCTGTCCCAAGGGGTCCAGTGGGTGCAGACCACCATGGAAATTTGTAAATGGGGATGTGGAGATGTCCAAAAGCCCCAAGGGAAAACAGAATTAGAATATGAATGGCTGTCCATCATGAAGAGCCCAATTCCCTGGCCCTTCAAGGTTACTGCATTTAACAGGCTGAAAGGCAGGATTAGTGCAGAGAGCTGGGTTTAACCCCTGCAACGCCACAAACCCAAGGGAAAGTTTGAAAGATATATGGATGGGATAGTACAGGATTAAACTTTACATGTGTCTATGTTCTTTTTGATTACACGTGTGTAAATGTGACGTTCCACACCTAACAGGTGTTTCTGTGATTATGTACTTCATGCACACATGTTTGGATAGGCACTCACCGTCCTCGCTGGTGTGCGTCTCCGTCCCTCCCTCATTGTCTACCTCCTCCAGGGCTCCATGCTCACTGTAGGGGCTCTCACTGTGGAGACACCATACAAACCATCAGGGTCACAGCCACGACAATGGTGAAGGGTTGAGGGTTGGGGGGCAGTTTCAAAAAAGGCTTAAGCACTGAATTTTTTCCCGTTGTGTAGTTCCACCTCTTTTCCTTTTATTTCCCAAAAAAGGATTCTAGTCTGAAGACGGACTAATTCAGTTGGCAGAAAAAGGTTTCTCATCAAATCTCATTCCAGCAAAGATGACAAAGAAGGGAGGGCTTTATAATTAATAAGACCTAGAGGAAGTTCAGAAAGCGGTCAATATCAGTATTCTGTGAGAGGCTTAGATCCTCTATCTGTGTAAAGGTTGGGCCTCTTTTTCTAAATGGTCTTCTGGCAACGTGCTGAGAGAGCTGGCAGTAATGCCAAACAGACACACACACACACATCTCAGCAGATTACCCTTGCCAGGAACTCACTGTCTCCTACCATGCTAACATGTCACTAGCCACCTCCTCTTCTGCAAGAAAGGGAGGCAGCCAAGACAACAAATCTCCCCAGGGCTTCGTGAGCCTCCCTCGGGGGACACAGTCGTGCTCAGACAGGTGATTAGTTCCAGCCTGGGATAAAGTCTGTGGTGACGTGGGGGCAAACACAGGGAGTAACGGGGACAGATGAAGAGAGGAAGAAACTAGTGAAAACCCTGCTTACAGATGTGGAGCTGGCAAAGAGCTTCTGGTTTGAGCTGACATCAGTGTTAGCTGCAATTTACCTAATCATGCTCACCCTGCCAGGCGACCTCTTTCTTTTTCCTCCTGCGGTGATGATGGGGGTAATTAAAGTGATTGTTTCAGCCTGTCTCACCTAGAAGGCTGTCCACCATATAAAGTCAGCCCTGAATCATGTTCTACCTTATCATGTTCCTTAACCACAGAAACCTAATTGGTGTGTGTAATTACTCATATCAATTGCAATGACATACTACTGACACAGCTGTAGCGTTGAGAGTGCATGCATACCTGCATGCTAAGTGAGTCCCTAATGAGGAGGTTTGGCTGCATGCCCTTGTTCCATTCACAGCAATAAAAAAAACAAACAAACAAACAAAAAAAAACAGCATCAGTCCAAGTCTCCAACCTAGATGACATTCAGGAAAGCAGTGCAGCTGCATGAAGTGACCTCATCAGAAAGTTTCTTTCTTTGCTTTTAGATCTGGATAAACTATGACTTGACCCCCAGACACCATTGACAGGGTAACCCAGTAGCCACATGGTTTATTCTAAGTGAAAAAAAAAGTTGATAGAAAGTTGGGTAGTATCATCTTTTGAGCAAGTAACTGAGGCACAACCTGAAAAAAGAACTTTGTGATTTTCTCATTTTCTCACCAATAGTCTCCTCCAGCCATGCACTTCTCATAAATGGGCCCATCCAGTTCTTTGGCATCAGGGAAGATGGTCTCATGGTGGATGATGATGGTCTTGATGATTTCGTTGACGTGGGCCTGGCAGGAGACCTGGTCCTGGCTGTCTGGTGTGGGCATGAGCGTGGGGCCAAAGCATATGGCCAGGTTGTATGGGTCCATCATGTTCTCGTCGCTGTACTGGGACAAACTGGAGATGGAAGGGAATGGTGAGGGGGAGGTAAGGAAAGAGAGATGGGGGCAAAGAGACCAAGCAAAAGTTGAATAAGAAAAGAACACAGCACTTGGGCCAGTATGATTACAATTGACAGTAGTGGATTCTCTTAACTATTGGTGACATATGTTAAAGGGTGGATTTACTGGTTAGCGTCTACAGACTTACTGGTTTAGGAAGGCGAAGAGGTAGCGCATGACGATGAGGACTGATCTGGGAATGGTGAGGAGGATCTTTCGGATGTACAGAGCTCTGTCATACAGGTTCTCTATTCCTAAAAATGAAAAAGGAGCATGATGTTCAAAAGGAAAATCCTGAAATACAAGTAAATGTTAAATCAATTACATCTGCTGAGTTTTAGTTGCTGAGCTGAGAACTGATTACCTAAGAATGATTGATTTCTTTGCAACAAACTTCACCACAGAATCATCATCATAACTTTATACAGAGACAAAATATTCTGAATCTTGCTTATATTGCATTTCATCAAAATGCTAGAGGATGCCAACCTTTGTGTCTTTCACTACTATCACATTTGTTCTGCTGTGGCACTTGAAGCAGCCTTTTCTATTTGGCTGAGCCGAAACTGTGCTGGCTTGCTAAAAATAGTCCTGTCACCCTCCAGCCACTCTGTGCCATCTGGGATTTGGGCTTCTGGGATATTTGTGATATACTTCATTTTTCATGAATACCTAACCAAGACTGTGGGAGGCTGTTCCAGACTTAGGTTGCAGGATTTAATCCAAAGAACACTTAACATCATCTGCAAACACATGTGAAAGCACACCTGCACTTAACATCCCTACTGCAAATTCCAAAATAAAGGCTATCAGGAGCTGCAGTACACTACTCTAATGATGAAAAACACAGTCAACTGAGAGTGGTTAAAGGGAAAAGTGATCTCGTAGCTGGTCTGGGCTGCTCCATATGGAATAAGCGGAGGGTTTTTAATATGGAGCCTGCTGGGCGTTCAGCCCACACTGCAATCATTGGCATGTTGAGCTGGGGAATGTAAACAGGGAATCCCCATCACTCATCCTGCAGAAACGTGTAAAAGTACACCCAGGAAACAAACACACTCGTGAGCACACAAAAGCCTGCAAGAACACATGGCACACACATACACGCACAAAGCCGCAGTGGGCATTACAACACACAATGTGTCCATGTGACACTAGTTCTTTCTGTGCATGTTCCATTGTTCTTTAACAGAGCTAAAAAGCACCACCCTGTCATGTCTTAAAAGCCACACAAAGAGCTGATTGATCCGTGAACTGACCCAGTAACATGACAATGCAACTATTCTTGTGAAGACTTCAGTGTAGATTCAGCTCAGGACTCAAATGCTGCTCAGTTCTGTGGACAGTTAACATTCCACCACCACCCTGTAAGCATGACCAGCTTTGTGCCACTTATGACAGACATCATCCCCTCAGCACTCAACCAAATACCACAGAGCAGTGTTCACATGGAGTGTCAAAACAAGAAGCCGGAGCCATTCTGCTGATGAAAAAGCTGTATGATGTGCTTAATTTTGATGGAGGATTTTTAAAATCTTGTTTGAAAAAAAAAAAAAACATCAGACGAAGTTTGGGGAAATGTATTTTCACAAGTAAAGTAGGCTACAAGTTAATCTGGCAGTGAGGATCCGTATTTCATGTGAGTGAGAGGAACAGATTCAACGCTGAAAAAAATGTGTTTCACAATAAGGACCGGGATAAAAATGTGTGTTTTCTTACTGATGCAGGAGAGCAGGTCATTGAACCTCTCTTTGGGGAAAAGAGGGTTCTCCAGACCCCGGAAATAAAGTTTGAGAACACCAGCCACTGAGTTGATGTCATGATTGTTCTCATCATCCGTCAGAGGGTCGTTTCCTAAGACACAGAAAGGTCGGCAGGTCAGGATCATTAAAAAAATTCAACCAAACATGGCTCAATGTGAAATATACCTTATTTATGAGCTAACAGCAAACTCAAAAAATAGCTCAATATGCATTTTATGAAGTAATAGTCATATTTGAACCAGGTGAAAATGTCCAGCTATTATAGTTTAACGAACATTTTGTACCTCTCTCAAATGAATTCTTGATGTCATTGACTTCCAGCTGGGATCCAGATACACGAAATATTCCTTGATGTTGGAGGCCTGCACAGATACAGACAGAAAGGGGGTAAAGAAAAATATGGAGGAAAAAAAAGTTGAGGAAAAGCATCTTCAGTTGAACCTAAAAAGCACATCCTGTTCTTTAAGCCCCTTCACTTTTCTAATTAAGGAAAATTAATGAGTCAGGGAGACCGCAATCAAGCTTTACTAAAGTGTCTCCCAGCTGGGATTAGGACTTACTAAGGGGAGAGGTCAAGGGTCAGGAGGAACGTAATTAGTCTGCTGTATGCCTCCTTTTAGAGTTCTCTCTTTACTTCTTCAGCTGGCTGTAGCCATCAGCCCCTGCAAACGCTCACTAGAGCTCACTACTGTCACATCTTTCATGCTTCGAGTTTACTTTCTTTCAGGGTGACATTTCTGATCTGGTTTAAAACCAATATTTTAGCTCATCGTTTGTGCTGAACTAAGCTATCTGTCTGTCTGTCTCATGGTACATTACATCTGCAAAAAGATGGTGGAAAAGGCTGCACTGCTGTAAACAGGATGGAATCTGCATTTTCCCACGACTGCGACTGAAGTGGAACAAAAACTGTACACACCCTAAACAATTAACACCTAGAAATCAAAGTGCCACTTTTCTCACTGAAAAACTAACTGACTGAAGTGGCAAAAATGTCTGTACACTGCACAATAACAACAAACTCACCATACAAATTTATGTAGCGAATACAGCTTTCCACCACACGGGGGATAGCTTGTCCAGAGTCCTTTGAAGGCAGAGTAAACAAAAACACCCAAATGTCAGATCATGTAGAGTTTGCCCTTTTGTTACAAGCACAAGAGCTAGAGCCCGACCCATTCTGGATTTCTGAAAATATCAACTGAGAATAATACAAATATAATATTATAGATTTGCTACTTTTCTTTTTTTTCCTCATGTTTACTTTTATCTTTTAACATTAAATACATAACAGTAAATGTAATTGTTATTGTAATGTAGAAAATTCAATAACTATAAATAAACAAAAGCTTATATTATAATTGCAGTTTACTTTCCTTGCAAAGATACACACTAAGACCATTTATATGTTATAATCCAGAGTGTGCTGATTATATGCAGACGCACTGGTCGGGCTCTTGTAGCAACTAGTCAAGGTGATGTTAGAAATATTTAAACATGCACACAGTGTAAGTGAAGTTTGGAGGGTAACATAAAAAGTGAAGGTTATTGTGTTGAGATGACTAAGACAGACTGAGTTGACTTCACCAGCTATTTAACTGTTCATACCCAATCTACTACAATGATTATGCAATATCACAAAGTACACAAAAATCACTGACAAGCTACAACAGCAAGGGTCCGGCATGTTTCAATCTGCCTCCGGTGCTGCTAAATATACTTTGTCTTGTTATGCTGGCAATCAAGTGCACCCTGTTTTTAAATTAACAAGCGCTTATCTAAAGAGCCCACACACTCGATATGGAGTTCAGTGTAGAATGAGATGAGGTGAGGGGAGATGAGAGGGAGCAGTACAGTCTCCTTCAGAGAAAACACATTCCTCTCAGCTCTTAGATGTGGACTGTGCTCTTGTTCTGCCTCGGCGCCAGCTGCTCCTGTGGCTCAGTGCTGGACAGTGACTCAGTACATGCCTTTAATGATACAGTGGATCTGTTTACAGCCCCCAGGGGCATACGCATGGGTCCAAACACAGCAACCATACCAAAATTGACTATCTATCGTTGGTGTGGAGCTGTGAGTGTTGAGGCACAGGTCTGGGTGCAGCAGGATTATGTAATTTTATCTCTCTGGATATGTGAGACTGGTGATGACTGCTTTATACCAGACAAAACCAATTTCAGTGTTGGAAGTGGTTAATGGTGATGAAACCAAATACATTTCAAACTAAATCTATTTTCCTCAAAGTCTTGATTTTAAATTGATTTTCTTCAATTCAGTCTGTCTGAGTCCACTCACGTAACTTCAGTGACGATTAACGACAAACACAACACGAAGTGAAAATGTCGTTAAGGAAAGACAGATAAAGAAAATGAGCGCAGGCAAGCAGCATGGGCCCCCCCAAGATGCTTCAAGGTGTCTACCTGATGTCGAGCGTGTGAGTTCCGTCGTCCGCGGCTACAGAAAAATGTTGCAAGAGCCAGAGATGACAGAGAGAGAGAGACAGAAAGAGAGAGAAAAGCAAGACCCAGATTAGGACAGCTGCCCACCAAAGCCTTTACTAAGAGCGCACCCTCATTCCACTCTGTGCTGGCATCAAACCCCAAAAGGAAACAGTGAGAACTGGACAGGACCAGGTAGGACTGAATGCAGCCACCAGTGAGAGGCAGTGAAGAGGCTGGAGGAGAGGGAGGCAGCACGCCTTATCAGTCTGGCATCCGCTTCCCTGACTGCCATTTATTCTGTTGCTTTCACTGGCCTCTGCTCTCACTCTGGCAGAGGCGGAGAGAATATCTCTGCCAGAGCAGCTCAGAGATGCCAGGTCAGCAGTGAGTCAGGGGAGCTGACGAAGACAAACATTTATCCCTCCAACTGCCATTCCTTTCCTCCTGCAGCCCTCCAAATCTATCAGTGCCACCCCTACATCTCATACGCAGACTGCAAGAGCTCACTGACTCATGAGGAAGGTTTCCAGAATCCATCTTAGCACAAATATGTTGTCACTTTTTTTTTTTTTTTTTGGTTAAAGATAAATCACAGCTAAGATGCTTTGGGGGAACCCACCAAAATGGCCAGAAAGCCAGAGCAAGACAGAAAATAGAAAGGAGGAGGAGCGATGTCAAGCGGGCAGACTCATAATCAGTACCTTTATAAACGACTCCAAATTGCCATTAAATAACCTAACATTAAAAACAGAGCGGGGTCTAGCCCGCCGGGTGCCAGTGTGGGTTTTGAGCGGCCCATTTGGATGTCTAGAATACAAAGAATGCATTACAATAAGTAAACAATCTAGTTCTCCTTTGAGAGTAGTTATTCTCTACAAACTTGTATTAAATAATATCTGCCCTTCAAACACTTGAACTAAAGTTGAAGCTGACTAATCTTTAAAATCATCCAACTCAAGATGATGGACAGGTGAATGAGAGTATTTTCAGAGACGGCTAAATAAAGCTTACACTGCTGAGAACATTGTATGTGTCATTATCCACCTCAAGACAGGCCCTGCGGGAGATTGCCTCTCTTAGTTTGTGTGAATGTGTGTTTGGCTTAATGCAATTTGGCTTTTCATGACCTGTAGGACTGAGATGAAAAGAGTCTAGGACTTTGGTCCCTTCTTCTGCTCAATCGTAATGACAAAGCTATGCAGCTGGAAAGGTCTGGTTTTAAATATACAGAGATGATGTCTTTGCAATATGAATACAACTGTGTCATTATACACACTCTCACACCAGAAAGGTGTCAGCAACGTCCTGCTGATATGAAAACAATGATACTTACCTGACGTATTTTTTTGTGTATCAACTAATCTACAAAAAAAAAAAAAAAAAATCTAAAACTAATCTACAATTTGTCTCAGGTCAAGACCTTTACTCAAAACTATAAAGTTTCTGTAGTAATGACTGACATTACAACTCAAAAATGTCATGCACTTAAAATACAAAAAATTAAGAATACAACTACAAAAATTCACAGTCAGCAAAATTAAGTTACTTTTCTCTTCTTTGTTGACTGACCATTACCATTTATATCAAATGTGAATGAAATATAGCTTCTGTAGTTAAATTAGTCACCAAAAATGACAAAAGTGCAAGCTGTCGAATTACAGTAATGTGGATATTTCTCATAAGTTTATTCCACACTTTGACATGAATAATGATGTATTTTCAAAGATGCAAAACTTAGACTTTAGGATTAAACAGATCCATCTGTTCCTATTTATTCTTCTTCTGTTGTACTTTAATCCTGACTCTAAAGTATTTAAATTTGATGCAAAGTTTTCCTCCGCTCCTCTTTTGACTTCTGATTAGTTTCTTAGGTTAAACATTCTCCACGTTACAGCCTCTGATTGTCAGCTACGGCCCGACAAGTAGTACTGTTGGGACTGTGAAGAACACCCACGCCACACGACACCAAACTGGGCTTAAAAACATGGAGGCCACACATCTGCTCAGTGATCTCCAGAGTCCAACTACAGACTTCTCTGTGTTCATGGTCACAGAGGACTTCACATGAGAACTTCCTGAGGCAAAGTGTCCTTCCGTTGACAAAAGTTCCTGTGACTGATGAAAGAAACTGGATATGCATTTTAAATATGCACAGGTTCTGAAGTGTGTGTTCATGGGAGTGTGTACTTTACCTTGTGGTCATGTAGTCAGCTCTGTGGCCTGCGGGTTAAAAGAGAAAAGAGAATAGATGTGAGGGGAAGTTAAATGTGTCGACATGCCAGGACCTGTCTCTGAGGTCCCTGCGGTGCATTGTGCATACGCCTAGCGAAGCATTTGAGGCCTGCCATCTGTCCACAACCGCTGGCCTCTTGAACAGCGCAAAGAAAGCCAATATACACACCTATGTGCACACACACACACACACACACACACACACACACACACACACACACACACACACACACNACACACACACACACACACACACACACACACACACACACACACACACAAGCTTCATTGCAATTACAGCACAAACATCTACCGGGCACATTGGTTGTACAGTTTGCAACTGACACAGGCACATAGACACATAATCATTATAGTAATTTACAGTGCAACAAGTTTGGACCAGCAAAGGAAAAACCGAGCATAGAGAAACTTCCAAATTGTTTTGGAGTATTTTCGTTTATGTGGCCATCTGTTCCAATGAACAGGATCTGACCTGTCTGTGTGTCTGTGTGACTCACACTGTGCCTCAGCTCATTCACAACAATATGATTAAGGAGCATGTGGGAGAAGGAGGATAGCTTTCTCTTCCTCATTAGCACACAGCTCCATTACTCATTACATGGACAGTTTGGCAGAGACCACCAGGACTGTGGGTTGGAACAATGACTGACAGATACTCTTTGGGTTGACGGTAGATTAGCTGATGCCTCGAGGAGATCCCACCAGTGTAGAACAAGGAAAGACCATCGTAATGACCACCACCCTTCTAATACGCTGCAGTCAATTAAGTTGGGAGAAAATCAGTCACTAAGATGGATAACACAACTTTACAATCCCCCTCTGCTCTGCCTTGCCTGGTTGAAACCCAGATTACCATCTAGGAGTTTTAACTAGTGGAAAAAGCAGGCAAACAATGGGAAACTTGCCACAAAAAGGGTTTGAAATGGTTCCATGAAGACTGAGGAAATTAAAAAGTAACAGATTTATTTATGTTGGCTGTTTGGACACTTAATATTTTTTTTAATGGCAGGCCGGTGGAGGTGAATTTGTCATTCAGAGGAAAGGATCAAGTTCAAGTTCTCAACATGGTGTGAGGAGGCAGTTTTAAGAGTAAAAGGATTGTGACTTTACCTTCACCGAGTGTCCTCTTCAGCAAGTCGTGTTTGGCCTGCAGTTTGGAGATGAGATTACTGCCCTCAAGAAACTCCCGGAATTTCTGTGGAGAATTGAGAGTAATTACACGGTGGTCCTGAGTGCCAGCCGCAGCGCCCGCTCTTAAGACAGCAATCTACGATAAGGCAGCCAAGGGCAAAGGACACACTGAAAGTCTTTTTAAACCCTTTATCAGAGCATGTCCATCTTCAGACTGGAACGGGATAGTGGTTAGCCTTACAAGATGAAAATATTTTGGGAGAGCTATCCCCCTCTGTCATCTGATCAAAGATTTCAAAGGCACTGGGTGCATGAGATTCAGAGTTTTAAGTTCAATACATGCACAGATTAAGGATATTTAAATCCAGATGAAAGCTCTGAATTCATATTCTCAGATTTATCGTAGAGATATTTTAGCAACTAATAAACAGAGAGAAGTAGCATTTTTACTTCAGAAACGTCTGAAGTCTTTTCCCTTTGGATGTGCTCACTCGTATCCACTAGGATCTTCTCTTTGTAAACCACACATCTCACTAACCATGAAGTAGAACTGTTCTGTCTCCTGCTGATTGGCCCTCCTCTTAGCAATGCTGGGTTTGCTAAGGTATGTTTCAGACACCGTGGACTTGACCGACTCAGTGGACCGGCTGTGGTGGAAACACTCGGACACGTCATAGTCTTCAATGGTCACCATGTCCTGGATGGTGGTCAGGGTGGCCTCTGATGTCTTTTTGATCTGGGAACACAAAGGAAGGGGGGAGATGATGAAGAGTCTGTCGGAGCAAAGAGCTGCCTGCTTAAAAGCTAAATGTCATGTCACGACGTTACTATCACAGTATCCTCAGCAGCTTGTATCATCACACTCCCTGAGAACCCCACTCTCCATCCCATCACACTCTGGAAAATTCTGGTGTTTTCTGACAAGATGCAAAAATCCATCAGCCCCTGAACACGACTCCAGGCCAAAGCAATCCATCTGCGTGCACTCAGAGGGACCAGTGGTGAACGGTGTCAGCTGGAGATGGTACATTGAGTCGCAGGCTTTTAAGATTAATTTCCATAACCGCCTCTTCCCAGTGCTTCTCTTATAAATGTCAGGACTTGGCTGAGCATGGCCCGCCACTTAGTGAGAAAGATGTTTAGCCAGTGCGAGTGCTGCAGGCCATGGCCATGTCTACTACACGATGACACCAGATGACAGCGTCAGTGACAAACAAATGGGAGGGCAATTGAGTTAGTAACAGCTTCATAAAAGTTAAGGAGACCAAAACAAATATAAACTTACTCACTTATTATTTCCACCATTTGGTACACCTGAGGTTATAAGAATGATCACAGTTAAAACAGTTGTTTAGATATAAAAAGCGGAGGAATGACCAGTCGACGTTGCCATCGATAGACCCAAGATGTGATGCGGCTAAAAAGTTTAAACATTTCATGAATTACATTGTAAAATGTTGAGGAAAATAGAAGCCATGTTAAGAACATTAAGTCTAGACTAAAAAGTAAAATGTAAGGACACGCCATCATTTGATGGTGAGCAACAAGAAAAGGACTATTTAAAAGATTCTATTGTGAGGTTGACAAATTACTTTTGTTTACTATAATTGCACATATGACCAGTGATGTTCAATGAGGACATTGACAAAAACCAGGGACCAGTCAGGGGTCATCATTTAGCCTGACGTTTAATCCTTCAAATTAATTTGCTAACTGCCCACTTTACTTAAAATAATATTAGTGTAGGGACATGTCAACTAAGGTAAACAGGAATAGAGAGAATGACAAAAAGATAGAGACCAACAGACAAGAAAGAAGACTCAAGTTTGACTGTCACACTATAAGTGTGAGCATGAATCACTGATGTGAAAAATCTGCAGAGGGAAAGAGGCCTAGTTGATGCAGAAAACAAGGACAACCAGTGGAATGGATTGGAAAAAATCCACCAATACACTCCCCTGCATTCAAGAGAAAAACTTGTGGGGGGAAGTGAGAGGTGCTGTTGCATCGTGGCTTGATTGTGTGCGCGCTTTTAAAAAGGTGGGAGCACCACAAGGTCAAAGGGGCCCTGAGTGAAGCACAGCTGGAATTTCTCCTAATTATTCTTGATGGGCACGAGGACCCCTGCTCAAAAGTAGTGACCCCAGTATTAAGTGAGTCTGACCTCAGTGCTAATGAAAGAACATGGTGGATGTCTGGTGGAACCAGTCTACACATCGAAACAGTGGCATAAAGCTGGTTTCTTTAAACTGCATGACCTGTGACCTTCAAGAAAGAACAAAAACCACCTGAGAAGCAAGGTGGACTTCGCCTCTTTCATGTGTTGTTGTGATGGATTACAGCGCTGACACACACGATTGGTGGAGACACAATGTGGATATAGTTACGGTATCACAGTAAAAACACACTGCAAGTTTGAACGTGGCTGATGATAGAAGAAAAGAAAATGCGGATCATAGAACTTCACAAAAATACCATCCTGTCTTGTGACAACAGGGAGGGATTGTCATTTAGTGATTAATGGAGTGATTTCCTGTACTGGAAAGAAAAATAACCTGCTGGTTTTAATAGACCAAGAGAAGGTCCTAGACTCTTACACCACCACTTTTTATGCATGCACTTAAGATTTATCCAAAGCTGGTTCCTAAAATAGGTAAATCACTGAGACGTAATATCACACTTTGAATGTGTTTGGACTCCCTTTCCCCAGGTCCCAGGCAGCCTCTTTCCACGTGGCCCCTGTGGAGGCAAGAGGCCCAGCTGTCATCATGAAGATAGGAACCATGCACGCGAGAGAATTGCTCCCAGTGAAAAGGCTGTTGAGTTTATCCATTATTCAGCAGACCAGTAGTAACCAGTGTTCACTGCTGGGCTCAATTACAACATGGGTTTTAGAGAAGCATGCCCATTAGTCCCTGCAGCTGCACAACAGACCTGAAGTCCCTGGGACTGAATGAAGTTTGTTTCATTTAAACAAAGAACCAGAAATCAGGTATGTTTTAGGGTCTTATGTATGAGGAGCTGAGACAGCCAAGTCTGCCTTACTCAAAGTTGTCAGTCAGTGGAGTGAAAATAGGATTTGTACGACCAAAATCCAGAAGGATTCAACTCGTCACACTTATAAATCAATGTTATTTTGCAGGCCAGTAGTACATCACCCACAGTTATCTCAACAAATATCAAAACAGCAGACTGCCATCCGTAACTTTCTACAGACCTTGTAGTAAGTGTGTAATCTGCTGATCATCCTGCTATGAGCACACTCACTGACACAGGCTTTGATGTGCCTCCCTGAGATTTATCTGAGGAAAAAACAAACACTCCCTGCAAAGGAGATTGCATTAGATTGCCAGAGTTTAGTGTGAAACGTCTTGAGAACAACCGTTAAGTGTGCTTGTATTTTCTGGTGAGAAGATGAAAGACCGCCGACTTGAAAAATCAGTCTGAGCTCTGGCTTTAAATGGTGAGACTATTAAATGTGAAAAAGAAATGAACCATGCTGACTGGGGAGCTGAAATGAACAACCTCATCGTGAAGATTTTTTAAATTTTTGTTGTAATTTCTATTGCAGAAGGCCCAGCAGGACAAAGTAAACCCAAACATGTTAGTAAGAGTCTCTCCACGTCACAGCCCACTCACCACTGATGCAAAGTAAATTATTTAGCATTTCTTTAACCATTTCACAGGAGTCGAACAAGTTTGAGGAAACAGCTGTACTTCTATTAAGCACTGCCCTGCAGCTTTTCCTGGCCAGATACAGACAGACTCTTTTTCTCAGCTGTTCATTTGACAGTTGTGCTTGTAAATTGTAACAATGCTTTGAAAGCTCATTGTCAAGGATGTATCTGGCACGCTGTGCCCAGGAAGAGAGGCCATCTGGTGAGCCTAACACAAGGCAGCAGCGCCCTCCAATTCTGACCCACCAGGACATCCGCTTCAGAGACAGAGGCAAACAAGGACATGAAGCAACCAGGGATTGTCATCATACCTGCACACACACACACACACACACACACACACACACACACACACACACCCACACCCACACAGGTGCATGAGTATGTGCTCAGTTGTAGAGATACCTTAAATACCACACAGAGTGTGAATTGTCACAATACCAGCAGGACACAGATTGGTCAGCACACAAACAACACACTGAGTCACAATAATAACTCATAATGATCACTTGAGCAATTGATCGGTTAATCTTTCAAATGACCGAGACGTAGTATAACTTCTCATCACCAGTTGTGTCTACAGAAACAAAAGTCTTGCTTTGTACCACACACAGTCCAAAACCAAAAGATATTCCTATTTAATATAAAATGATATAATCAAAGGAAAATTATAATTCTTAAAATCCTCTTTCTTATTTCCTTTCTGGATTAAAATTCCCAATTTTGCCGACGCGCTCAAGGAATTACAGGAAATGATGCAATCCATGTAATCCAGTGTTATTGTTTGAAGTTTCAGTTTTGTTGACAATCAGCTTCACTTTTTAAGGTTTACTCTTCCAACACTGTATCGCAGTGTTGCTACTTGAGTTGCTACCAATACAAACCCAACATTTCCTGCTGCTGCTTTACATTAAATGGATTGGTGAGCAACTGGTGAAACAGTGGATTTTATTTAGACACAAAGCATCGGGCTGACAGCGACAGTTCGTTTTAAATATTTGAGAAAATCGGTGAACAATAAAGTGGCAGCAAGATGAGCTGTTAGGTCAACCAACTCCTCAGGAAGCCAACAAACTTTACTGCTCCCACTGTATGCACCTGTGGTTGCTCATGGCATGATAGAAAAACAAGCCAATTAACTGCTCTTTATTAACACA
Source organism: Rachycentron canadum (assembly GCA_038496675.1). Classification (NCBI taxonomy): domain Eukaryota; kingdom Metazoa; phylum Chordata; class Actinopteri; order Carangiformes; family Rachycentridae; genus Rachycentron; species Rachycentron canadum. The sequence goes on from CM076652.1 coordinate 9,192,485, forward strand.
ATGTGAGTGTTTTTGGCCAAGCTGTAAACAGACACACCAGTTACTCCTCTTCTATTTCGACACAACTAGTGTTTTCAACCACCACCACAATCCTGGGACCAATAGTGTTAAACTAGACCTGCTGTTACCAACAGTAATCACCAGTGTCCCAAGATCAATCAGGACAGAAATTTAGTTGTCGTAGCAATTAATTAATTCACAATTGTTGGGGAATAACTTTCTAATATTAATAATAATTGTCACTCTGTATTAGCACACGAGAAAGTTAGAAAGTGCGCTGATGTGGCGGGAGACAGAGACTGAGAATATAGAGACAGGTGGCAGTGAAAGCTCATAGAGAGGAAACAGGTCAGACGTGAGACGAATCCCAGCCTGATGCGATGCGCACTCTGTGAATCAACGGCATTCGCTGCCTTTCTTCCCTGGCTGTCTTTCTTGTGTTTTATTTATTTTTACTCAGTTACTCAGGCATTTTCGCAGACACATTAAAACAATACAGCCTGAGGAGCAGAGCTGCACCTCCAATGTCAAAACAGAGAAGCACAGGACAGGTTTTCTGCTCAAGACAGAGAATTCTACCAGTGGGCGCAAAAATGACGGCTTCACAGAGAGGGTTTGATGGCTACCTGCAGGGCACGACAGAAGAAAATATAGTGTGTGTGTGTGTGGTGTATAGGCAAGAGAAAAACTTCGACGCTGCAGAGATTATCAGCAACTATTCTCACCTAGTATGACTTCTGGCTAAAGTTAACTTTCTTTAGTAGCTTTGATACTCTGCAACTGTGAGCATCTTCCAGCCTACAAAAGGCAGCATAATGCAAGTTCTGGCAGACAGCACAACTGGAGCAGCAGAGAATAGTTTTGACGTGTTTGATATAACTGAAACCCCCCGCCCCCACCCCCCTCCGCCTCCCCCGTGTCACAAATGCCTGCATAGTCGGTTGAATTTGTTTTTGTATTACCTACCTCTTCGTTTTCAATTTTCAGAGTGGCAAGGCGAGACTGTAGCTGCTGGAACCTAAGGATGAGCTCTCCATTCACCGGAGGCTGCACTGAGATCTGACACACCTGAAAAAAAAAAGGAAAAGAAAAAATAAACAATCAATGATCAGGAACCTGAAACTACAAAGTACTGAAGGAAAGAGGTAGCGTAGTCTCTGGTTTTAACAGGACACAAACACTTAAACTCTTCTTCAATTGCAGAGCAAACCACAGTGATTTCTGCCAACTGACTGCAGACAGCCACACAAGAGCAGCTAGTAAACAGAAATGATATCAGCATCAGCTGTGCCAGCCAAACAGTAAAACTCTGAGCACATGCTGAGCTACATGGCTGCAGGGGGAGGAATAACACACGATTTGTCAATTTTAGTGCCCTATAAAACCTAATCTGACAGTAAAACACTGCATTTAAGCCACCGAGAATCACAGCTCATTAAGTCTGAGACTGTTCTAATCAACTCCAAATTTACTTACGTGTTGTTCTGTGTATTTGTAATGCAGCGCATGTGATTTGGATATAAATACAACAATTTCCGGTGTGACTGCAACTTAACAATCTACTAATGTAATTCTAAAACACGTTAATCATAATCATCACTACGACTACTTGTTGACCTAACTATGTACCTCGTCTCCCATGTGAGACTGGAACTCAAATTTTGCCGGTGGGCAGAAGGCTGTGGGGTACATCTCCATGAACCTCTGCCGGTCACTTCGCGGGTCCAGACTGTCCACAGCATTTTCAATGATGTCAAGACCCTCATGACGCGACGTCTCGAGATTGTATTCAGCTGACAGGTACGTGCGCAGGGCTCGATTCAGACTGGCATGGTAGCCCAAGTCGCAGCACTGGGTGGAAAGAGGAGGATCAATGTCAGACAGAACTTACAGATGACAGAAAATCACGAAGATGTGGAGATATCATTTAATCAATTTGGACAATAATGACAGGAAAGAAAACTGAAGAGCGTTTTCAAGATGTCACAGTTTAACAAGGTTAAAGGCAGAAACAGCAGCTGACATGTAAACAACAGGGTTGGCCTACCATCAAAATTAAAAGCACTGCACAGGAACCTGCCCTGTCAGAAACACAAACAATCCCACAGGTCTTATAACAATAATTAAGATTAGACTTGATAGCCTGATCGGTCCAATTAACCAAAACCCAAATTATCGAGTTACTATCACATGGGAAAGAAAACCAGTAAATCCTCGCATGTGAGAAGCTGAGATCTAGAAAGTATTTAAGTGTTGTATTTTCTCTTGACTTAGTATTGTACTTAATTTTCTGTTTATTGCCTGATGAAATAATCCACAGCTGTACCAAAGTTGTTGGTGTTTTGTGATGCTGTTTTTTTATTTTTTTTTTTTTTTAAATTGTAGTGATGTTTAAAAGCACAGCAGAAAATCAGTCCAATGATTTCATTTGATCAAAAACAGAATACTGATTTCTTAAACTCAAAAGAATATTTTAAATTACAAACAGTAACTGGCTGGTATATGGTGAGAAATAACAGATGAACCTTTAACTAAGAGACATTTCTTTGGTAAACAGCACTTTCTGAGCTTGCAGTGATGCCTCCATGTTACACAACCTGAATGTTACCTCCAGGACCTAATGCTGATTTTTAATAACTAGAACCTTGGCCAAGGTCTCTCCTGGGCAGACATACATACCCCAGGCACCCACAAAACACACACTCACACAGTTACACACACAGAAATCTGACATAGCCTGAATAACAGGCAAATACGATACAACTGCCAGCCAGCTTGTACACTTTGTTTTCAACCATAAAAAGTCTCCTTCATCAATAACTAAATATGTGTGAGGCTGCACATAAAGCTCACGCAGAGTGCATCCGAACACAGTCGCATGTGCACACATGTGCCAGTGATGCACAGGTGAGCAAAGAGGGAAGAGGGGTAATTTCAGCGCACAGCATGCTGCTGAAAAGAAGTTGCATTTCTCTTCTTCTTCAGCCCTGTCTGGAATATAAAACCCCAAAATGCTCCGTGGAATAAAAACTCAGCCTCATCCTGTTTCCTTAGAAACGCCTTAGAAAATGGTGCATAAAGTATTTCTCCAGCAAAATAACACCAACCCAGGTGAGCCATATTATAAATAAGTCATGTTTGTCAGTATGGTAGCAAAAATGTCCAACAAAGCAATCTGTGTGCAAGTCTGAGTCCTGGGGCGTGATTGCTGTGGTGAATGAAGTGATGACCTACAGCTATAACTGACAGAAAAAGCAGAGTTTGGGGTCTGACCCGCTCCCACTCAGACAGTTTGAAAGATATGGAGAAATTTCAAAACAGTGACACAATGTCAGGCAAACAAAACTGAATGTAATATCTGGGATTTCACAGAGAAGGGAGAGAGAAAATAATAGTTTTTAATTCTATCCTGTGCTGTAATTTCCAAGTCTGGTGTCCTGACATTTATTTTAAATCAAGCCCAGCTGCTAAAGTCATCAGTGACACCACTGTTCATGATTTTCAATCTGAAGGTCGATGAAAACACCTCTGAATAGTAATCAACTTCAGCATGAGGAGCATAAAGAAATCTAGCTTAGGTAAGGAGGGAAAGAATAAAAACAGTCCAAAAATGAGAACAAAGTGCATGTTCAGTTTATGTAAGACCATCTTCAGCAAAAACTTTTCACAGGCTCACTAGAGACAAACACGCCTGTGGATGAAGTCATCTCAGAACAAGGCTGACAGAAGCAATGTGGTTTTATACTTACATCAATTAAGTCTGACAGGTCGTGGATGTAGTATTTGAAAACAGAGGAGTTTGTCGCTTCCAGTGTCAGCAGGTACTCGTTCCGCGCTTTGATCGACTTTAGCTTGTTCTCAGAGTACTTGGCTTGACGCTGATGAGAGAATTAGAGGCAAGAATAAGAAGCAGGCAACAACAGAGCGAGCGAGAGAGGATGAATTTAATGAGCGGAGAATCGCCTTTTTGACAAGTGATTGTGCTTTTATGTCTCTGCACACACTGCACGTCAGCAAGCTGCATCACTGGCAAAACAACAGCTTCAATACACATTAGAGGAGACATAACTTAAAATCTGTTATAAATAGTAAAAAAAAAAAAAAAAAAAAAAGGAACAAGAACAGAAGAAGAAGAAAAGCCTTAACTAAAAACAGCCTGTGCCCTTCATTTCAACTGGGATACCTCAGTCTGAGCCATTCATCCTACACTTCCTCTCTACCAGACAAACAAGAGGCTGCTAGTTAGTCACCATCCACTGACCAATAGGCCCTGACTCAGAAACTTCCAACTCAGCTATATTTCAACACTTCCCAAATGCGTTTCAGGAAGAGTCTTGTAAAGAAAAAACCATTTCATTGGACGGGAATTATTTGTTACAGAGATTTAACTCAAAACAGGCCTGCTGGGAGAATAGATCGTTTGGCTGCGACTATGCTTACTGCGAGTTTTCCTCTACTCGGGTCAGAGTGTCTCAAATCCTGAACAGAAGCTTCAAACTACTCAAAGATATATAATGGGAAAAGTGAACTACTAACTGAATGTCAGAGTAAATACAACTGTCACAAACTGAATCTAACCAAATCAGCAGAGGACGGTGGTCCCCATGGCGTTCTACCTTTTCTTTCATCTTTTCAATCTTCTTCACAGAGCTTCGTCTTGGGCACTTGTCCTCCATTCGGATGCTGAAGACAGGATCGCCTCTGCCAATCTGCTTTTCCTCTTGCTTCTCTGCCTCCTTCAGCTTGCTTTCTGCGCTGATGCTCTCCGAGTGGTACATGTGGTAGGTCTTCATCACCTGGAGTCGCACAGAAGTGAAAAAAGAAAAGGATCTGTAAATGCTGTTTTTCATGACTTCATTCACAAGACTCGCAAAGGGCGTCACCCTTAAACCGCACTGTCGTGGTTAAGAAATGTCAAGTTTTACGTGGGTTCCTGTGAGGTCAAAGGTCACAGTAATTCATCTTCACAGTCGAGACTGACCGTTTATAACCCACAACTAGGGCTTCCGTCCTTTGGCCCGCTCATTCATCACAAATCGATTGAACTCATCTCACAGCGGGCTGCTAGTCTCCCTATAAACCACAAACCAAGGACAGATTCTCTACAGCCTTTTTAGATGAGGCGCTCATGCAACCACAACAACCACAAGTCACTGCAGCTAAATCTAACGTTCTGCTTTCACTGTTCTGTGTCTAGGGAAAAAAAAAAAAAAACCCAGACTCAGGAAGTAGATCTGTTTTTACCCTCAATTCTGAAATAAGGTTATTAAGAGTGTGGTTTTCTGCTCCTCTTTAGGGCTTGATTGACAATTCAGCTCTTGTCTTTTAGGTGAATACAAGAAAATGGACTTAATAACACATAGACAGTTTAAAAATATTTTAGTCAAACGGAATTAAAGTTCAACATCTTTTTTTGAGAGCAAATATAGTCATAATGGCTCCATGCCATGTGAAAAACTTCTGGGAATTGAGGACTAACATTTGGTATTCATTTCTCTTTAACATGCAGTTCAGCCTTTCAGTCCTTTGCATCATCACAGAGCAGCCATTTACTACGAGGAAAATGCATGACCTTGATGTCAACCTGTTGATTAGCACTAGTTCCTAAATTCTGAGTCATTATCAAAAGTAGAGGTTGGAGTGTGAGCGTTACTCATGTGTAGTCGCTGGATTGATTGAGAAGTGACTCAATTGTTAAGCAGCAGGTAAACCGTGAAACACAAACAATGAGTTCTTCAAGGGCAGAAAGAGTTGAGAGATTATAAATGTCTTGGATCAAAGTGTATGTTGTCAAGAGAGTGGAGGACAAACAGTCATCTGAGGGCTCTAAGGACAGTGCAGATGAATCACTGGCTGTGGGAAATGTCGAGGCAACTCCATGACACTAACATGGAGTCATATGTAAAAGAACTCACTGACCTTCAAAAAAAAAAAAAAAAAAAGCTGTGTGAATCTTTTTTAATAACCACATTTAATCAAACTTTTACACATAAATTTGGTCATTTGTGAAACTAAATTAATCTTGATTTATGACTGTGGGCCAAATGTTCTGGACTGAGAATAAGGGCAGAAAATAAAGCACCAGTGGTTTAACCTGGAATGAACCAACTCCAGCAAATTACAGCTCCACAACCTGTGTATGCAACACACTCGTCAACATGAAACCTCAATTTTAGCAAAAATAGAGACTCACCCATCTCAAAATCTAAACATCTTTAACCCAGACTGAGTTATTTATGAACAAGTGGAACAACAGGGCAAAGCCTTATTTGTCTGGAAGCCCTTTCCCTTTGGTGGGGTTTGCCCTAACTGGAACCAGTTTAGAGATGGGTGACTGACCTTGGGACATGTACTCCTCACTTACTGGTCTGGAGTCTGCCGCTGGTGTGTTTACTTTGGTGCTTCTTTTAGAGGGACATATTTAGAGATGAAGCAGACCTGTTATTTCATTGGCAAAGGCCGACATCAGGACTGTGTCTGTCTGATGCAACAGCTGTGCAGTGTGTGCGAGAAAAAAAAAAAAAAAAAAAAAAAAAAAAAAAAAATATATATATATATATATATATATATATATATATATATATATAT
>CM076652.1:9199463-9428505 GCA_038496675.1 Rachycentron canadum
ATATATATATATATATATATATATATATATATATATGCGTGTGTCCTCCCACAAGGGCTAAACCAGGTCAAATCTGGAGTGTGGATTGTGGTGAGAGTGACACACACATTGAGTTTGGAGTAACACGTTGGTTGTGTTTGGAGCAGCACATCGACTGGAAGTGTAATCACTGCAGTCTTCTATAGTGAGTAACAGGAGACTCTATAAGCACAGTGAGCAGCTTTTCACTCCATCTCTTGGGGAGGAACAACGACTGCCTCGACTTGTATCGCCATCTGTGTACATCCCAGGTCACCATGACGATCAATGAGGAGGCTAACACAATGGTACTGAATGCTAGCGAGGAATGGCATGATTGTTGACATAAACCATGAACCATGAAATCATATTTCCTGTTTAGTGTTTGTTGCGATTGATGCCTGAAAATGACCTTGAGTGGTTTATGTGACCCTGCAAGTCCTTATCATTTATATATAAACAACATGGCATGCGAGTTTCATCCAACTATCCTGTCTAAGAAGTCTGGCATGATTGTGGCAATTAAGGCAGTGGAGTGACCTATTCATTCATGATTAAAAGTCCTTGCCCCACCAGAATCAAAGCTACGCAAACTGGCCTTCATAGAAACTGCAGATGTGCAGCGTGTTTGATGGTCTGGTGAAATGTTACTTAGGTCCTGAGAAAATGTAACCTCTGGAGTCTAAGGTCTGCAGCTACGGCTACGTTTACATTTAGTATTTCTGAAACAATATATATAGCAGACATCCCCCTGAGCTATATGTCGAAGGCACATAAAGTAATCAATGTGTGTAGTTGGGTTTCAATTGGGAAACCTTTGTTGGATGTAATCTGTTCCCTCTAGTGTCAACAATAAAGCGAAGGCAACGCCAAAAAAAAAAAAAAAAAAATCTTAAAAAAATAAATATGTTGCTGGTATTTGGCTCCAAACCCCTGGTGTGACTTGGCATGAATTTGTTTTGAAGAGCAAAAAAACACAGCTGATAAGGGCCATTAAAAACAGAGAAAATGCACTATGACTCAAGCAAACATAAAGCTGATACCTCACAGTTTGAATAGACAGTTCATGGAGGTAAAAGGGATTGTGTTTCGTGCTCTTATGCTGTAAAATAAATCAGATGTTTCCTACAGTTTGAGCAGTAACTTTTGGTTTATTTGTTTAGGTGATTAAATTATTGTCCCTCAGACATCTCTGAGCTACAGGGTTAAAAATGCCAAGCTGTTACAAAGAGCAGTTTGTTAGCTCCATGCTATAAACCGACCTCAATCACAGCAAAGACTAATGTACATAAATGCATTAGTTAAAAAAAAAAAAAAAAAGGGTATGGAGTCATTACTACTTACTGTGTATAGCTCATTTAGGACCTTCATTAAGTCTTCCTGGAGTTGAAAGGCTATTTCCTTGCTCTGAAAAAGAAATACAGAAGAAAAAGCAATAAGACCAATAAAATAAATCACAAATTGGATGCAATGAAATATGCATAAAGATTTTTCCCAAGCAAAAATTATAGTTAATACCCCTGTCAAACCAAAATAATATTTTGTCAGTGCTGTCTGCCATGTTTAAGCTCCATTATAAACACGCCAGTAACCACTTTTAACAAATGCACACTGTTTACTGTGTATTAGGTTTCATATGAATGTCGACATTTGAATGGTACAAGGACAAAACAGAACATTGCATTTATCATCCTGTGTCAAGTACAGGGTTTCTGTGTGAAAGCGATATCAGCGTCACAACAGCTTTTCCACTCGAATTGTCAAACACAGCTCGGGTTTCACTGTCCACATGCTTAAAACATTATCTGGCTTCTAAAACTGAATGTGAAAGATTTTTCCCAAATATGTTAACTCAATCAGCTGTGCCACAAGGCTGACTCAGTAATACTATCACACACGCCCACATTAATGCATCTCACGGTTGTGGGATACAGTTTAACACAGATGCTGTGATGGATTTAGTGGGGCTTTCACTATTAATTTAACTGAGATGCTCCCATATTTCCTTTACACCGACTTATATACTGTATCATTATGAGTCATGACAATGAATTTTTGATCTATCCACTGTAGTCGATACCATGCACTGCTACCGGGATGATGTTACGGCGTTGGCCTGTATTCCAGGTCTTTCTATAACCCAATTATCCTCAGACAAATCTCATTCTGGGAGCCGCTCACAGCAAAAGGCTGTGAGAGGGTATCGAACCACCTAGTGCAGTGGGATAGAATAGTGATTTACTTTTGATCAAGAAATGGAGTGCACTGTAGATTTTTTAAACGGCCACGATGCTTAAAAATAAACTGAAGTTAACAATGCTAGACCTGCAATCCATCTTTACTAAAGGTACCCTGAGGTGGGTTTTGTCCAGTTGTAGCACTGTGGAGCAAAGTTTAGTGGGTCCCTATTTTGTTCATATAATATTCATAAAGTGCAAGCTAGCATGATTATTATCATATTACCGTGATGGTGGTAAAGCACCAAGTAATGTGCCAACAAAGGAAAGAAAGCTAGCTATAGACTACAAGCTAGCAAATGTGGATTTAAACAAGATGGGGCTTAAATAATAAAACATCCATCCATCTTCTATACTACTTATCCATCATGGTCCCGGGGAGCTGGAACCAATCCCAGCTGACATTAGGCGAGAAACAACCATTCATGCTCACACTCACACTTATAGGCAATTTAGAGTCACCAATTAACGTAAACGTGCATGTCTTTGGAGTATCGGGAGGTACTTATGCAGGCACAGGGAGAACATGCAAACTTCACACAGAAAGGCCCCAGACAGACTGGGGGGAACCTTCGTGTTGTGAGGCGACAGTGCTAACCACTGCACCACCAATAAATCACCTGCTTTGCTTGTTTTTTAAGGAAGGAAATGCATTTCTCTTTGTCAGACCTCAAAAGCACATACATTTCATTTAGAAATGGTGAACGTAAACATAGTTTGTTTGAGATTATGTCACTTTAAGTGATGCTCTTGTACACAGAAAGTGGAAAAATATATTGGGGAAGATCTTTTTTCAAAAGAGCTTATTAAGCACTAGCTTCAAAAAATTTAACAGGACTTATGAGATTTTCCTTGACACAAGGCCAAAACAATCTCAAAACGTTACATTGCATAACCTGTTTTCAAGAAATATACCTACACAAAATGTAATTCAGACAAACCATTGAACAATGTATGTAATTCCCTGGTATTAGATTAGATGAGTCACAAAACATACTGTGTTGCTTTGCATGCATGTGGCCTCATGTGGGTGTTGGAAACAGGTAAGACGCTCTATTGCGGTCACAAACAAACAAACACACACCTCACTGATCCGGGTGAGATTGCAAACATGTTCACAAAAATCTCCCCGATTTTCAGCTCTAGAAGAACTCTGCTGAACTGGGAACATGCAACAGACCTGGTCAGAAGCAACCCTGTGAAAATCTGACTACAAAAACTATCTCTCACTCCAGTTCTTCACAAGTCACAGTAAAGCTGCACGAAATCCGAGCATGTGAATAGACAGCAAAGAGGATTAGACTCTCAGTTACTGGCTGCCAGGCTGGTGTCTGAAATTAGAGCGTCGTACTGGGTGACCTGGCCGTTGAGCGGCATTTCTCTAACCACCACCTAATCAGTCAGTTCCCTGATTTGTAGCTCTTACCTGATCAGAGCGCCAAGAGTCTATAAGCCTGGATATCCAGAGCTTCAGAAGCACCAAATTTGGCAAGTGGCAACCTCAGGCATGTTTGAGAATGGAGCATAGATAAGGGAGCTAATACGAGGTCCTAAGTTTCTGGCAAATCTCATTGATCTGGGCCCATTATATCGCCAAAAAAATGACAGTACCATATTATAAGTAAAGTGCCTATTAATAGAGAATTCTTGCAGGGCTTCTGCTGTGGGAAAATCCATTAGCAACTGTCAGTTCAGAGGACAGAACCTTTAACTGTCTGTCACATCTAACGCTCATCAGCTCATCCCTATTGAGAAGGCTGGGAAGAGGTCCAGAGCTCAATGAAAAGCCTTCTCAGGAATCACATGAGCAGTGAGAGAGTGTGTGAGAGAGAGGTAAAGATTGAGATGAAAGTAAATAGTCATTACATTCAAGACATGTTTAAAGTGCTTTCACCTGAAACACTACACCTTACATAATGGCTGTAAAGAACTCTGAAATAATCTCGCTTTTCAAACTGTCACTAAATGTAACACACATACACCTCCAATTACCAGCAATAGCGGTTGTTTTCTAAACGCTTGCGTTGTGTAACCGATGTCAGTGATTCAATTTGCACAACATACCCCCTTTCATTTTCAAGGAATCTAAGTTGGGGGGTTTCCATTTTGTCTAATTCATTAAAAGGATCCTACAAATGGGTTTTCCCTTTTAAGCTCATACCATCTGTATTCCAACCACATTAGAAAGATGAAACAGTCCTGGAGAGGAGAAGCCAAGTCAGGCTTTGGGGAGTGGTGGGTTTCATATTGCCACTGACATTAATCATGGTATAGAGATGGCAGTTGGGCGCTTGTGTGTGTGTGTGTGTGTGTGTGTGTGTGTGTGTGTGTGAATACAGATACAAAAATAAGATTTATCCAAATTAAACTCATCTGCATAAATCTAACCTATGAGAGTGAGATGAGACGATTAATATGAGGCTCATGTCTGTGCACAAGTACAGAGCCAGAATAGGGACATGGTCAGCCTTATAGGACGGAAACAGGGGGAACAGCTAGCCTAGCACAGGTCAGCACGGGCCCTCTCATCTACTCAATGTGTCTTGCTTGTTCATCCCACAGATGGACAGACATGAAAAATGTATTTTTAAAAAATGGCTTTAGGATGAGCTACACGTTCAAGCTAACAGTTTATTTATTTCTATGCAGCCTCTCTGGATAGTGCGGATAACTAGATTAGGGTTGCTGAGCAGTGGGAAAAAAATTCAAACCTGGCAAACTCACTGTGGAGAAAAGGACTGCTGAAGGTTTTGCACACACATTGTATCCCACTGTTGCTTGGGGAAAAAAAAAAAAAAAAAAATTCCATTTTCATCCATTTTACAGGGCTAGGCTAGCTGTTTCCACCTTATGCTAAGCTAGGCTACATGCACCCTTACTTCAAAATCAGCAATAAACAAAGAAACATTATACTGATATTGATTGTGTCATCTCACTTTCAGAAATTAGATCTGCATTTTATTTTGTAAATGTTGAACTATTCCTTTAAGATACAATGTGTCATCTCCAGCGTACCTGGTATAGATGAACAACCTTTTTCCACAACAGCATCAGCACAGGCTTTTTTGAACTGTCCCATTAAGACATGAAAGTGTGATCACAACACATTCATTTTATTATTTACACCTGTGGTTTTCCTACTGTGACATGTCAACATGTCTTCTGTGAAAAAGGCAGCCCCAGCGCATGCTTTGCCTGTGGAAAAGTTCAAAACCGCCTCAAGCTTTGGGAAATCCACCTTGTAGCAGCAGCCACACAAACGTGACTTCCATAAATAAAACACAGCAGAGTAAAACAAAGAGCTGGTTGTATGAATAATGAAACATGATAAGATCTATCCAAGCATAAAGAACGAGACAGGTCCACTACTTGACTCTTGTATTCAAACAAACCAAAAACAAAAAAAAAAAAAAAAAAAAATTCCAAGGATTTGGCTCAAGTTGCTTTAAAAAGTTACCACAATGCAGCAGTGAAGAAATACCCACATGTCAAACAGCAAACAGGGCGATCGAAGGATGTTGACAAAGACATAGGGGCTACTCCGGGGTCCTTCTCTGCTGTTCCAACTCACAGCGAGACACCAGAACATACAAGGAAATAAAAACACAGGTCTTTGATGTGCTGGAAGGTTGACAACAGTACAGCTGTCTCCTCGAAGCTGTGAGGGAGCCCATGTAACATGGGGGACTTCTCTGTTGTTTGTGCCTCGTTACTGAAGCTCTGCTGAGATCAAAGGCTCAGAGAGGCTTTAATTAGAGGGCGAGCGGTGTCTCAGGTCTCCTATGAACCGGGACCTCCCACCAGGCTGCCATTTGTCTGCACAGTGTCACCTGGATCCACTGAGAAACTGCATTACAAACTTTAAAAGGGACGACTATTACACAGTGTGCTCGGATGTTGCAGCTTCCACAGCAATAATGACGCAGGTGGAGCAATAATAGGACGACTGTAGGGTGTGACAGTACCCTACAGAGTGTGAGGATCTGGGCAAAGTGTCTTCAAAGTTACACTTAAAAAGTAAGTTCAGTGAAATGTGTTAAGTCAAGAGGTGGGGGGACCTCATTAGTTGAACCAAAGTTTTTAAGCACTATAAAAAGTCCACCACCCACCCACCGCCCACCGAAACAACCACTATTACTTTCAAAACAAATAGAAATTACACACTTATACTTCTTGAATCAGGCCAGAAAAGCAAAAAAAAAAAAAAAAAAAATCTCATAAGCTAAATGGACACAAAGGCACTCCTCTGAAGAAAAGCCACTTTGTAATTTAGGCCTGTGGTAAATTCATGTGACTCCTGCAGCATAGGAGCTCATAATCTGTTAGGGAGTAGTCGTCTTTGTGGTGGAAAAGGCAAGCAGGGGCCGGGTTTTGGTCATGAAGCCACAGTTCAGATGCGAGAGAGAAGGCACACTGATCTGAAACTGTGGTGACGAAGGTTTCCTTAGTCACAAAACTAAACCACAGGAGGCCAGTAGATGCCATTCCATCAAACAGAAAACTGAATATATACTGTACACATACTGCATATTCTGCAACCAAATATGCTTCATTGCCAAATGATTGGGTTAATTGAAAGTGAAAGAGCGTTTATATAACATGAGCGACTGGAGACAGCCCGATCTGACCGCTCTGAAAAATCTGGATTGAGTTAGTGGTGAGTTTAAACCTCTGTTTTGTTGATCAAAGAAAAGAAACAGATGACCTCTTCTAGTAGAGGTCACACCATCATTACAGTAAAACAAGGGTGAGGGAGGTTGGAGCGGTGAAAAGGAGACTTGAGGGACGAGCACAGCAGTCTGTGTCAAGAACCTGCATTTATGCAAGTACATTTGTGTTGAACATAGTGCACACTAGAGCAAAGTTAAATTTTTAGTGTTTTTCAACTGATACAGAGTTAAACATAGCAATGTTTAATGTGGCCCAAAGTTTCTTCCTTCCTGTGCCCTGTATGTTAACGTCTAACTTCCTGTGCAGATATGTTGTCGTCAGTGAATCTATTTAAACTACCTTGTGATTTCTTTTCAGTCTGTTCAGTTCCTTTTGGATTCTCAACCCAAACACCTAAAAACACATTTTTCCCTCCAACCACAAAAAAAAAAAAAAAAAAAAACTCTAACTGTAGAGCTACTGTGTGATTTACTGTGAAATTAGAAGTTGTCCTTTGTGGCTCTGATAGTAGAGGTAGAGTAGAAATCAAAATCACCTTAATTTACAAATATGCCGCTGACACTTCTTTCTATGGGTGAGTGTGAGTTAACGGTCTTCAGAGGTGCCCTGACAACTGTATCTAGGTTCAGTGTGGTCGTGGCCAATGTACTCTCTGCCCTCACCTTCTTGAGTAGCCGTGTGGAGTCCTCGCTGATCTGCATGAACCTCATGATGACGTTGTTGAGGTAGATGTCGCTCAGTGTGGCGTGGTCCTTACTCTCCCTCCTCACCTGGTTCAGCAGCAGATACCAGCAGTTGACAGGTGACAGCAGGTTCTGGTCTTTCCTAAATTAACCCGAGAAAATAAACAGTCAGGCAAAAAAAAAAAGAAGAAGAGAAATGCTACCAGACATCAACAAATATCCGTATACCTTCATGCTTATCTTCAGCGCACCTGAATGTGTATTCATGTCAATGTCTCAGCTCTAAATCCTTTAGACAATATTTGTCATTTTCACAAGGAGATCGTGACACTTTCTCAACAAGCAAAATATCTACAAACACTTCTGGTGCGCCAGGGCCTGTTACTAAAGTGGAAGAGAGATGCGTCATAGTGTTACATGTCCCACATACTGCAGGTTCTAGGCCTGAAAAATTCCCCATATATTACAAGGGCTACACAATTAAGTTGGAAATACTTTGTATCACTGACATTTCTGGGGCATTGCTCTCACGATGCTCTGAGCCAAGCTGACTTCCTATAACCAAGGAACAGCCACAGGCTTTAAATACACTTAGTGGAATGAAGCTGAGAAGCCATAGATGTATTTTAAGTTAAGCTGAAAAGTAGAATTATGTATGAACTGTGACAGCAGACAGACAAGGGGAGAGTAGGCAGAGTAAATGGGAAAGATTGAGATCTGAGTGCTCCAGAGCTAAAAAGTGAAAAAAAAAAAAAAAAAAGCCTGAGAGCTGTTTCCTGTGCTGTGTGCTGTGTGCTTCCATGCTAACTGTAGGACATTGTCCAGGCCAGAGCAAGTCGGGGCCCTGTATTAACACTGGCCTGCAGGCTGACTTCCTCTGTGTTAATCTATGACATTCCTCCTGCCTGCTAAAAAGCAACACAGACTGCGAGTGCATGTGTGTCTATGCATGGGTCTAGGGTCAAGTCTTGCAGGAACCATATGGAAACTCGCCTCTGCTCTCCCTTCACAAAGTTAGTTTGCATAGACAGGCAGCACTTGTCAACACAACAGGTGAAACTCTGCACTCGGCAAGTGACCCAGCCCTGAACTAGCCATCAGCACTGGCACCACATCTGCTGCAAGAGCAAAAAAAACAAAGCATTTCTCCAAGTGAATAACAGATACAAATAGTCAAAGCAGCTGAAACATTCCCTGAAACTCTGCAAAAACAGGAAGCAAACTACATTTGATAAAGGCAGAGCCAAGAACACTGACACAGAAAACATCTGAGAGTCACTTCACAGACAGTCAATGAAAAAACTGATTTAGCTAAAAGCTGGGTGATGTACTGGTGCTACATGCCCAGGCTGCAGGACGCGTGCAAAGGAAGCAAAAGCGTGAAAAAGAGAAAATAAGTGAAGCGGTCCCTGAGCTGCAGCAGCAGGACTGCTGGACAGCATCACACACATACTCTGTCAAAGAGTAATTACCATAAATCCTTTCTGCATTATGTATCAGCAGAGAGCAATACTTCTATTCTATGGCAGTGGATCTGGATACGTGAAGAGAGCACGTGTGTCTGCATGTGTGCGTTTATTAATTCATGGTCACTTTTGCATGTGCAGATGCATAATGTCCAGGTGGCCACTGACATGAAGCTGGACAGAGAACATGATGGGTCTCTGCAAAAGTGTATAAAATATCCTACTTTTCAAGAAATATAGAGCCTTTTGTCCACAGTATCAAATAAACACAGATAATTCTACTGGGGTTGCAGAACGGCTGGGTTGGCAGCAAGACCAGAGCATTTTCGGTCAAGACTTGTCTGACCTGTGCTCTTTTCTTTAATTCACCTTATTTACAAAGCAGAGGAGGAGTCCTATTAAAGTCCACTATTAAAAGTTGATGACCTAATTCTAAAACTGTACTAAAAATTGATGCAGTGAATGCAAATATCTTAAAAACTCAGTATGTCACACAATAGACAAAAGCAGCATCACTCACTTTCAGGTAAAATCCATGAATGACCCAGGATTTTTTTTTTTTTTTTCAAAGAACAAAAGCAAAACCAATTTACATGGTAGAGTTGGTAAAACTATAAAACTTAGGTGCATCTCTGGTTTCACTCAGAGTTACTCGAAACCTAAGAGGTTTCATTAGTATTCCCTTAAGTACATTATATGTTTGTTAAATGGCTGACCTACTAAATCAAAGAAGAAGCCCGCAGTGAAAAGACGACAGAACGAGGAGACAAGGAGGGGACTGAGACAGGCCGTGACGACAAAATGACCTCTGGGAGTTGCTTACCCCACATAATGGCAGGAAAATCTCTCAATGTCATCATTTCCCCCACATCCAGGGCAGGAACTGGATCAGACAGACTCACAAACAGATAGATGGGCCCCCAAAGGGCTCAAACATAGGTTTAAAAAAAAAAAAAAAGGGGGGGGGGGGGGCTAATATTCAAGAGAGGCAGGGAGGTAGACGAATAAGAACTGAGAATTTGTTAGCAAATTACTGCCTTGTATCGACTTGCGTATATGTAATTGTTCCGTCCATCCATGCAGCCTGAATCCAGGAATTACTGATCATTGTCAACATGCTTGCACTCCCATTCAGTAGCAGGATGCTGACAATGAAGAATAATTGCCACTTCAGTATGCAGGGTATTGAAACAGGAGCCCTTGGCTGAGGCAAAATGACAAAGTCCTCTAGTGTCTTTCTGATAACATCTTTCATTAATGAACTGTAGTGGCAGCCTGTATAGCTGCAGCACAGTGACTGACGTTCACCTGTAATGCAGTCTGTGTGCAGCTGCTGCCAAAGCAGTGATCACTTCTCGTCCTAAATGGACTGATCCTGTTCTGTAAAGGATGGTTAAGATGGAAAAGTATGCAACAAGGTGCCAGAGTCTTCTAATAATTTCATTCAATTCAATAATTCAGTTCAAACACAAATGGGGTTAAAATGTAGTCATGTGAGGATGTTTAAGAGTTTTCTCTTCTCTCACACTCAATGCACTGGTGATATGTAAAGCCATGACCTTTTCATCCCCCTGCACAAAGAGAGGAAGTCCTTTCACCAGAAACCTAATTCTGGATAAAAGCAGCCTATTTAAGAGTTAAGATGATCCCAGCTGTGGCTTTGGCAACATAAATAATTCAGTGAATCCTCTGCTCACCGACTCCATGTCCCTCCTTGAACAAACTTTGCATAATACAGTATATGGTTGTGTGTGTGTGCTGCTGCTGTGGGCTGGACACTGTTTTGTTTTCTCACAGGAAGGGACAGAGAAGATACTGGTGGAAGTGAATGACTCACAGAGACATGTAGCTCCTTTGAGCAACACGATACATCATGTTGAGCCCCGTGTGCTATGTAGAACTTCCTTTTTCGAAACTCCACTCGAAAATGTTCACTGCATTTACTTCTTGTGGTTATGAGGAAAAGCAAAACTTTAAAAAAGAAGGTGAAAAAAAAAGAAACACACAAAGGTCCCTTCATATTTAGTTATGGCTGCAATGGAGCAATGTTTGACTTAAGTGCAACTGCAATCGTTGTAGTGTTATACAGGCATGACAGGAGACGTAGAATGTGTTTCTAGCCTTTTTTTGTTTGTGTTGTTGTTTAAATCTGTTTAAATCCTAAGGCAAACCTGCACAGAACAGACATCAGTGCTTTCTGAATGTGGCAAATACACTAATGTGTTTAGCCTGGTGAATAGACTTTGCCAAAAAAAGGTATTCTAACAATCATGAAAACATGGCAATGCTATTCAAACCACAAGAAACAAGAACTACGGTTATTTTAAATAGGAGATTTGTATCTCAAATGATTAATTTCTCACTTTTCAGATTACGTAGATTAGATTTGGAGATTACATCCACTTTTATATACGGTTCTAACCTCAATGCCTATGTGTGTTTAGAAATATCTATCTTTACCGTCATCCATCTTCCACTGCTGCCTTGCACCAGCTTTGTCAGTTTCAGGCAGGGAACAGCAGCAGTACACAGGGCACTTCCCCCGAAGCAAGATGGATTCCTCTCCAGCAGTGAGCTGGCACAGTACTCCCACAGGTGGCACAGAGTCTGTACTTTCTGACAAACACAAACTCTATTTCACTCCTGATGAGAATTATGGACTGAACTCCTACTGTGTCACAACTTTTTCTTAGCTTGGAGACTGAGAGAGTGAGGCAATTTTAGTCCTGTATAAAATAAGTTAACAAACTGGTAATAAAAGGGCTCAAACTAGCTGTTTATACACTGATGGTTCAGTATTTTTCCTTTAATGATACTACATATAATAATATATCAGTAAGATGGGCTGAACCAGTACTTTTACTTGGGCGTAGATTTTTACGAGGACAATGGAGTATTTCTACATTGCTCTATTAGTATTTTTACTTAGCTAAAGAATCTAAATACCTCTTCAACCACTGATGGCAATCTTTACAGTTTGGTGGGAAGACATTGTGAGACCACGTCTTTGCAGCTTTAAAAGCAATGTGATTTGTATGGGGAGGAGTGGGAGCATCAGTCTGCACCTGTGTTTGCTCCATTGGCTAAAGATTCTTAATGGCAACTGAAACAAATACTCTGTGTGTATCAAGGGGAGGCCTGTGGCTGAATATGGGGAAACTGGGCACAATTCAAATTCAAGAAAAAAAACAAACAAAAAAACAGGGAAAATGGCCATTAAAACAAATTAAATTACATACATACTGGAAATCAATTGGGTTTTAACTGAATGAATATCTTGTCAGCGTGTTTGAACATCAGTTATGTAAAACTTGGTTCAAAACAGCAGCTCCAGTTTCAGCGGTGCCCCCCTTCTGAATGTAGCCTGTCTTGACCGATTACTAAAAAATTTAGCTGCTCATTTGCTCTGCTCAAGCTGACCTGTCATGTGAAAACTGGCCATAGGCTACAGACAGAACGGAAGCACACTTTTTCACACCACGGGCAAGTCTGCCCAATAAAAACAACCAAGAGAATATGGAACACACAGTAGCCTTACTGTACCTCTGTTGTTTATGTGAATACAAAAATATCAGCCACACGTTTTAAAACCCACAGGAGGGTTTTAATGTTATTCAGGCGTCTTGTATTTACTTAAGAAATATGCTCCTCGGCACTTGCCAAATGTTTACCCTGTGAATGAAGTGACCAGACTGTACATCACGCGATGAAAACCACAGAGCGCCATACCAGAGTCCCCTCACCAGTTACACACACGGGCATACACAGCTGCTGGAGCCATTGGAGCTTCAGACGGAGAGCAGGGGATATTTGCAGACGACGAGGACAAACATAGGTTTTATTTTTGTTCCCACCACAAGTTCAAACAATATGCAAATGTCTGCTTTTTCCATGAGCAGACTCCAAGGTATAATGAGGCCAAAAACTACGGCACATTTAACTGTGTCAAGATCTTTAAAAAAAGGCTCTGAGTCAAACTGGTTCATGCCTGTGTGCAAGTTCCATTGGAGTGCATACCACATGGTGCATATCACTGAGTTAAAGCAGAAGTCTTCCCAAAAGAAGTCAACGGCACTGTTCAACACTGTACAATACAGTACACTACTGTGGCACATAGTACAAAATGAAAAGGGGCCAAAACCCAGCGGCGTTAATGTATGCAAGGTTTAAATATCAATTAAAGACACATTATACAGACTGTATATCCTTTTTTAGTGGTAGATAAGATACATTTCAAGTTTAAGAGAGTTTTAAAAATGCTTAGTTAGGAATAAGATTATTCTGTCTATTCTGTCTTTAACTGACCTTGAATATTATTAATATAGCTCATCAGCACCATAGTCCTATTACAACTTATAGATACTGGCTGTCACAGTCAAGAAATGAAGAAGAAATCATTTCAACCAGCATTAATCTCTCTGATTCTCATGAGACATCATAAACAAACTGAGCAAAGACAAACGCTGAGACAGCCCGTCTCCTCACTTGTACTGCTGGTGATCCTTGGTGCTGCGAGTCTTTGCCATGAAGCGCTCGGCCAGTTTCTCCAGGTTTCTCGAGTACTCCATCTCAATCTCCGCCTTCTTCCTGAAGAAGTCCTGAAGGTCCTGCAGCAGCTGGACCCTCATCTCCGTCTGCTGGTCCAGACATTTCTGCTGCTCCACTAACTGGGCCCGGATCTCTGATGGGGAGCAAACACAGACATGCACACATAGGTAAGGGTGAAAATGAGGTTTATGCATCCTCCTAATGTAGAAGATCAAATCTGTACAAACAGTTTGTTGACATGGTGGAAATATAGTGAACCATTTCCATTTTTGAAGTACAGGAAAATATCTTTACTGAGTATACTGTAGATAGCAAAGACACCAACAAACTAACCATGTCAAGAGTTTCATCATGTCATCTTTACCTAATGATTAAATTCAACAATTATCACAATGCATTGTCTATCGCTCCAAACCTATTGATTGGTACAAATCATATTAAGAATCTGCAAAACAAGCAGTTGCAGTACAGCGAATATACACATCAGGACAACAGAATGGTCAAATGCTGCTTATTATCCCTTAGTTATGAGTCCTCTGGGTACTTGTGTGGATGTGAGGTTGGCAACATTGGTCTCAAGTGTTTCATTAACGCTGAAAATAACTCAAAGATGAATGGCACCCCATTCCCATCAAATCCAGAGTTACAGCACAGAGCACAGTATGCACACCGACACACACACCTACACCCACACGCACAGGTGCCTGTGACTAAAAACCCAAGCCACTTGCGAAAGAAGAGGAGCGACAGTGGGTCTCGCTTGATCAAGTTGTATGTGCAGGTAAATAACCCTTTGAGGTATTTTCTGAGGAATCAGGCCTGTCAGAGTGCCTCTCATTTACATTTACACACACACACACACACACACACACACACACACACACACACACACACACACACACACACACACACACACACACACACACACACACACACACAAATTGTTTCCTCAGTGTGTCCTGTCTGGCTAGGGCCATGTATAATGGATTTCTCCTAATGGGCGGTAGCCTGGGCCAGACATCTTCAGCAAAGGAAACAGATTAATGAGGTGATTTAGAGCCACACGGACACCAATAGAGAGGGGCACAGAGTGATCCCTCATATAAAAGGCAGAAAACACTGAAGCTGCTACATGCCCTCACAAATTATTTGTACAACTGGGTGTCATTATAAAAGGCAATATCTTACTGCCTGTTTCTTGGTGCGCCAGCTGAACAGGACAAAGACAATAGTTTCACGTCAAACTTCAATGAGTCACAGTTTACAGCACCTATTTACAGCAGAGGTAACGATAACGCAAACACCAGCCTATAAAGATCAATTACTTCATAGCTTCAAGTCTGATTAAAAGTGCTTTGAAATACATGTAGTGGATAGAAAATAAGAAGTGTGTGTGTGTGTAGTAGTATTGCTTTAAGTTAGATATTTCAGCTTTGTGGTTCTGTCATAATGACAACACTGTGACGAAAGGACTGTCAGCAACCCTGCATGGACCCTTTTTTCTGTTGTGTTTCTTAATATTCGATCATATTACTTTTCTATTGTGCTAAAAACAGGCAGAAAGAATTGGTTCATTAAGTCCAGTAAGATATTGTTTCACGCGCTGCTGTTAAACCCTTTGAATAACAGAAAAAGTAGATTTTGCACTTGTGACGCAGAGATACTGTATACTGTCAACCTAATTAATTATAAATCCGTTTCAGTCTGATCCCAGCTGTCTGCATCACTAGTTGATCAGCTACCGTGATCTCACTTATTAAACATGTAGCACCGCTGGGTCTTTTTACTTGCAAATTTGTATGTAGAAATATTATGAGTGCTTTAAATATTTAACATGTCATAAAGTGTGGGAGGGCTTTAGTGACATGCTAATAACACTGCACAACAAAAGTAAACACCAGTCTTATTTAAATGTTTAGTAAATAACAAAATGTCGCACAATAGTATCATCTGCGCTTCAGTTTTGATGGTATTATGACTTTGGCCAATGTGAACAAATTGCAATAATAAACCATCTTGTTATATTACGTTATGTTACAGCAGGTTACACAGTTCTCCCCAGTTTAAATTTGGGCCTGTCCTTAATTGCAGCTCTGCCACAATTGCCAGCTTTCTGGATGTCACTGTGCATCAGTTTTGCTTTTGGTAAGAAACTATTGAGTTTCGGTTTGTGGCTGGCAGGGGAATTTGGCTGGCCACATAAAATACTTTGGCTATTTTTGTTGCTGATCAACTGTAATTTTAGGCAATGATTATTTTCCCTCCTTTGATAACCATAAGATCTGTGTCACTGCTCACACATGTTTCAAATTTCCACTTTCCAACTTTCTGTGTGTAATTTGCTTGTGCAAGCTCTGCAATATCTCTGCAATTGTGATTTACTGGTAGTTATCGCAAAATTGAAAATCCTTTTAATGCGTAGTTTCTCTAGTAATTGTCAGCCTTCACTCTGACCACCTACAGAAAAATTCATACTGTTTATTTCCACGAGAGGCCTTTATAGTCAACACTATTTGAAATGAAGACAAAACTAACCCTGAGCTAAGGGGAAAAACAACAGAGAAAGTACATGCTTGGCCAAGAGTTTCAATGAGGCCAACCTGCTGCTAAATGAATAATATTAAGTACAGCACAGGATGGAACAAAGATAAGTATTTGATGAGACAATTAGACAGCAAGAAATGCCTTTGCAAAAAATCCAAAGAGCCTTTAAGGGAGACCATTAATAGTTCAGTCCTTCAAGCTACTTAATCAACTGCTGACTCAATTACAAAGCTCCTAGTCTAAGAGGAGTGAGCGCTGCACTTATGTGTATGTGCATGTGCTAGTGAGCATGGACACGTGTCCTTAATGCATCCACTCCATCCATCAGCATTAACTCCTCTCACAATCTTGATAAATTAGTGATTTACATCAGGTATATTGGAAACTGTTGATTATTTTTTGCATTTCCAAGTAGCCGCTCTGTCTTTCTGGCACGCACAAGGAAATAAACCACTTAGAGACAGATGGGACACAAGGGAGGCGTTTCTCCAATGCTAAATCTGAATGAAAGCTTATCACAGCAGTTTAAACTCTCAACCACAGTGTGCCACGGATATTATCAATGTGGATGATGGGATTTTTAACAACTGAGTAGTGCCTTCATTGCAGTAACAAACTCAAAACTTCAACATTAAGGCAACCAGGCCACTGACAAACTGGGAGACCACCGATGAGCCCTACGAGTTAAAATGTGACTGCATTAAAGCCCTTGAGGACTTTTTGATGAATGAGTAAAGCTTGCAATTGCTTCCATCTCTTGAGGATCTGGGGATTAAAACAAAGCTACCATGGCACTGACACAAAGGAGCGAACTGGATCATTTAACACAATTACATTCATGACTGCACACGGAAACTCATTAAATCATTCACTTTCATAGTCAAACACTGGCCATTGAAGCTGCAGCACCAAGTTGAAGTATGAGGGAATTAATGCAAAAAGGAAACCACCTGTCAGAGAAAATTACAGGTCAGGCACTTTCCAAAACTACGATGCGCTTTGCAAACTCGTGTTTTGGTTCAAGAAAATTCGAGCAGTTAAACCCAGTCAAACAGGGGCCAAGGCAGATCATTTTGAAAATGCATCATTTTCTCATTTTGGCGTCCTTTCCTTAGCTAAGATGGTGTTTTCAACTTGCTTTTTATAACAGCTATCCACATCCACCTGCATGTCAAACAACCTCTGTGCATGTTCACCTCGCTGGACCTAGGAGAAGCACACTTTGCCATGACATGTTGATCTCGAGCTACATGCACAATTTTGTAGTTTGCCAAAAGAGAGCAAGAAATGTTGCCAGTTGTACTATTTTGACGGTTCACTGTCCTAGAATATTGACATCTAAACATAAAAACATTCACAAGTGACATCTGACTATGATCTGACAACATAATAGAACAAGAGAAAGTTACCCAGTCCCAAAGGCAAATACTTGAAATGAATAGCTAAAGTACGGTTCAGTACTTCGGTGTTTGAGGGAAGCTAAACAGCTCCCTTTGATCACACTGATGCTTCAACTAAATCCCCCACTGCAGGCAACATCGGCTGTCTGACTGGTTTTCTACAAAACTAACACAACCAACAGAGATTAACACGTGTGACCTTGCACTGTATTTTCAATAGACCCAGTGTAATCCAAAGTTTTTCTCAAGTTGCATCCATATTACTGTCATAGCGAGTGTTGCTCTACTATTACATGGTACATTCCTGCTGTTCTGAGGTCATCTGTATGGTAAACACGTGTGGAGGCTCCTATGCCGAGGGATTTGGGTGTGTGTGTGTGTGTGGAGGGGGACATCAAAGCCCTCTGTCATCCCTTTCAAAGTGGGGAACGGTGGATGAGAGCACCTGTGCGCTGTGTTGAGAAATGACGCTACAGAAGGAAACGGCGTGTCAGTACATTTCTCGCACTGAGCACACAAACAGCCCGACAAAACTCTCCAGGCTTTTATAACCATATTCAGGTACATGTCGACACGTGTGGACGGTGGTTTGCAGAATAAAAACGGGGCCTATAAAGCTGTCAGCAACAAATTCAGCTGACTGATGGACATCCAATCAATGTGGCCCAGAATGCACATGATGTCAATATAAACAAAGAAAGAGCACTGTTTGGTCTTTGTGGTGATCAATTTGGACCAAAGCCCTTTTGTTTCTGGACTGGATGTTATCCAATTGCTCCTTTGGAGGCCACATCACATACTTCCCATAACCCCATTCACAGCGACAAATATGTCCAAAGTTGCAGTTCAGAATGGCTTCTGATTTGCCAGATAGGCCTGTTCTATTGTCAGAGAAACTGCCGCGTAAGCAGGATGGCTACTGACCCACAATGTTGACCTACAGAGAGAGAAACTGGGCTTCAGTAAAAACAACTCACGCACTGTCAGAGGGCCAGAGAGATGCGTTGTTTTTTTTTTTTCTTTCTCTCTTGAACTCAGCAATATGTTCTCCCCTGTTGCTCTCAATTAACCTTGCTATGAATCAATCTGTCTAAAAAGCATCTGTCATGTTAGCTGAGTGCTGCGATGTATTCCTTTATGGGTACCATAAATGATTATAAGCTCTGAGTTTCTACAGTTTCTCCTGGTTGATTACGGTCTCCACCAGCAGCTATCTGGGACATGCTGTACCACATCAGTCCCAGGGCTGCATTCCCACATGTAGAGTGGCTGATCAGCAGCACCTGAAATAGCAGCTGAGGCCTGGGGAGGGACGATACAGGAGGGTGCCCAGCCCCGCCATCTGCTTCAGATCTAGGGTTTGGGAATAGGGGGGGTTGTCTGTGCCTCTTCTGGAGGCTGGATACACGACAGGATAAATACCATCAAAGGCAATTACAAAACGGCCGATCAGTTTTTAAACAGAGCACAAGCTTTCAATTACAGATGGAGAAGCATCACACGCCAGAAATAGCAGAGAATCTACAGTACATCTTCTGACGTATTTTGTGTATACTGATAATCCAACAAGGGCCAACTGCCATATTTAATTATAAAGGGGCTATCAGCCATTTTAATGCCTCTTTGATAAATGCATACCATATGGTAAAAATTACACAAAAAGTTGTTTCATCCAAGCAATTAGATTGGTAAAAGATGTGCCTACCACGTTGCTAATTTCCAGTGAGCATGACTCATTGTGCACTGGGTTGGTTTTTAAGTTGAGCTGTGGTAACCAGGGATCTCTTGTTTGATCTAGTTTACCTTGCACATATTTTGCTTGGAGCTTTTCAAACAATAGACTGCACGCTCACTAAATTATATTCCTGCCTGTGAAGTACATCCTCTGTTGTTAATACATTAATGTGCCAGTACAACAGACGATCTTTCTCTGAATAATCAATGCAAATTATGTGGCAAGGCCACATTCAGATTAGATATTAAAGAGCAGAAGGATGCAGGAAAGATACTAGGTGCTGAACATGTTAAGTTGGACAACATATGGCACACACTTGTGCCAGGGAAGCCAGCAGCACAATCTGCACAGTCAGTTCAACAGATTCAACAGATTTCCAGGCACCCTTAGTTAAATGTTCAACCCCAGATGTAAAATCCACTCCCGTAAGCACTCTGAACCTCTTGGCCACCCCCTCTCCACCTGAAGCTCTCGCTCTCTCTCTCCATAATGTTAATGACAGACAGATGGATGGCAACTAAAGGCCTGCAGGGTTGAGTGTTGGTGATGTAGCGCCTGGTGGAATGGCATGCCAGCCTCTGCACCAGATGGGGAGACACTTGAGGGACTACACTAAGCATTGACAAGCACAGTGTTTCCCATACATTGATTTATTTGTAAAAACCTAATATTGGTACTGACAGCCTTATATAGATTTTTTTTATTTTTACCAAGGATGTTATGTTTTCATCAGTGTCTGTTCATTTGTTTGGCATCAAAATTAGAGAAAGACACAGAACTGATTTCGATCAAACTTTGTGGTAGGTAGGGCATGGGCTAGAGAAGAAACCTTTCAATTTGGATTATTTAATATGAATTGAATGAATTGTTTTCCTTTTTTTCCCCCCTCTGGTGTATGTTGTCTGAAATTGGCCTTGAGGACAAGGCTGACCGACCAATCACAATCAACTTTCACTGAGCCAATCCAAGTCAGTGAGGGTTATTTGTTTGACACAGCATGAAGCAATGGAGCTGTGTATATTGTTCAGTCACTTATTTGTCACAAACTCCTTGCCAATTAAAATATTTGCAGTGGAGCGCCTTATATACAGTACTGTTCAATTACTACCACAAACAGAAACTAATTCTGTGGGAAACACTGTCAAACACCGTCAAACATCGTGAGTGTAGGTTCAAGAACAACATCTATAAGAAAATCCATAAAAATCCTCTCATCAATTCAATATTCTGTCCTTTGTTTTGTCATTTATTGACTTTTTTGTTGCTTATAGACAATTATCATCAAGGAGGCAGAGACAAGCACAGTGCTACAATAGTATGAAGAGAACAAACTGAATTTTTTCAGTGAGTATTATAAACAAAAACATTTTGCCCTGTTTTATGAGAACACTGAGTGAAACCAACTGCCAGCAATGACCTGTAAACTACCAGTGTAATAGCAATTATAACATAGCTCATACTGCCCAGCCTACGCCCACTGCTCACTTGACCTACATCATACTTAATGTAGCACCCTCAAGGACCTTCGCAGATGGGAGAAGTTTTTCCAACTGACATCCTGACTCATTACAGCCAATAAATTATGACCGACACAATGCATTTGTAATAAACATAGCACTGACTCAGGCTGAAGAGGTCACATGTCATTCTTGTGAAGGAGGACTTGTGTAGTGACTTCATTACGTTGGTGGGACGAGTAAGAAATTCATCATGGGCCTGGTATGTCAGACCTTCTTGGACTCTGCACCCACTATGACTTACATCTGGGCATGGCTGCTGGAGTGTGTCACTGCTTCCTGTACTTGTTATCTCAGATTACCTCACTACAGGGATTACATTACTGGTCTTCTATTTACCAATATGTGTCATACCCAATCTGCCTGTCATAAAGCATATAAAGCACTGGAAAGGTGAAAAATCCTTCTGTAGGTTGAAATAAAACTGTCATGGACAGTTACGACTTGAAGAGCACTCGAGTCTGTCTGAACTAATACAGACTTGCCAACAAGGCTCAACAGATTCTCTCTCATCACACAAAGCACAGCCAAAATACACACAACATCCTGCCAGTTTTACTAAAGCATTTTATCTGAAAACATTACAAAACTGGCAAAGTGGGCCCCATTACAACATCTGACTGACACGTTAGCAGCTTCCAAAACCACAGAGAGGCTTCCAATGAAAGTAGTGCAGGCTACTGTGATCCAGAGAATGACTGTTAATTCAGAGTGGAGAAGAGTCTGGCCCATAGTCATCTGCTTCTTTCAAAAGCTATGAGCTAAACTAACAGGATATTTTATGATCCAATAGTAGCATAAGCTCTACTCATGTGAAGTGACATTACAAGAGGTGTGTTTTACAGAAGCTTATCTGCAGTGGCAGGTTTGGTTGTTGGTCACTGGTGCCAGATCCAAACTGAGTAGATGAAGACTATCAGCTGTTATTTGATTTCCTCTGACATGGACATGGACACACACACACACACACACACACACACACACACACACACACACACACACACACACACACACACACACACACACACACACAAACGTTCAGGGAACACTAAACTCCCCTGTCCACAAACTAACAGACAGAGGTAAAACAGGAATAAACACACAACCGGCTACTTCTCTCGATAACTCCAATGCACACACAGGAAATGCGGTGGTTGCTGTGATTCCAGTTCTTGTGTTTTCTCTTGGGCTCAGGAGTATTGTGGGCGGCAGACCCGAAGTGCTCAGGTTCCTTCCTGCACTCTGATTTTTATAGTCTTATTCAGAAACAGCTCAGCCACGGTGGCTAACTGCGCTTACTGTTCAAACACAATACACTCCAGCAGTCAATAGACAGATGTGAGGCGTGGTACGATTCTGACTGAGCAAAAACAAACACTTAAATCTATGTCTGCTCCATTCAACAAGGTAATACTCAAATGTGCTATTTCAATAACTGTAATGTAATAATCTCTGCCAATTAGATTCAGCTCTATCAAAAGGCATGCGAGCCAAAAAGCCATTGTTGCTAAGGCAACGCCCCCACAAACCAGAAGCCTACAGTGAGCCGGAGAGAGATCAATCACCGCTGACATTGTGGTGGTCTGTAAGGACCATTGTTTTGATCCAAACAAAATAAAAGAGTGAGGAGCTGAATGCTGGGACAAATAAGCACACTTTAGAGGCCAGCCTGTTTGTTCAGCTGCTGGTTAACATCTAGACATGCTGTTTGATCTGGACACCAGTTTGATGTGTTTGGTCTGGCCGAGATTTGTGGGGCTTGATGTGTGCTTGCATGTGTCAGTTTGAGTATGTGTACACTTGTGTCGGTGTATTAGTGATTTCATATATGAACGCATTTTTTGGGTGTATACACACGCTCTTGAAAGGTGCCTCTGAAATGTTTCTAGTTTGCTCACCTTCAGTGGGCTGCAGAACTTTATCCAAAAGACAAAAGAAGCTAACTGCAATTCTTTCAAAGACAACTTAGAAGCCTAAGGGGAGGGGGGGGGGATTTGTCTCTCAAAAATTACGGCCAAAACAGAATGAGCAAATCTGCTTCACTTTAACGCTTCAGGCTGAGGACAATAAAAATGTGGACGAGTAATGCTAAGGACAGGAAGCGGTTACATCTGTGTGGCTGAGCATCAGAGGAAAGGGAATCTGTGAGAAATACATTGATCTCTTTCAGCCTCTTGGCCAGACCTCACCCACTTTTCTCATTCATCTCCAGACCATACCCAGCTGCTCTGTCTGTTGCCCTACAGGGACCGGTGTGGGTGCTTGTGTGTGAAAGGAAGAAAGAGAAACGTAGATAAGCTGTATACTCAAAACAAGTCCAGGATAAGGCTTTCAGCTTGTCTTAACTTAAAGAAAGTACACACACACACAGAGTTTCAAAAAGTACATTGGACATACAGTATATCAGATGTGTTAACAATTTCTGTTTTTCCAAATGAAAAATGACACCTTGCCTTACATCTGGCCTCTGCTTTGTGCTTTTGTTTGAGGATATTAGTGATGGGAGAGATAAAGGAGCTAAAGCTCATATGTCAAGGCAGCCAGTCAACTTCTCATTCTCAACAAAGCTAACCTCAGGCTAAAGACTTGGCTGGGCAGGCCTACAGCTCTTACAGTTGGGATGTTTGTTTGGGGTAACAATACTATGAAAATTCTGCGGGCGGACAGCTGAAGAGATAAATGCCTGTAAAAAGGGTGTCGCACGAGAAACATCTGGTTCTGAGGCGCACAAGCTTTCATCTACAGGAATATTTTCTTCCCCTCGCAGTAAACAAATGGAAATTGGAGCATACTGGTGGGGGACTTAAATAATACAAACTCCGAAGGATGAACCTAAAGAATGGCAGAACAGTTCTGTGGCCTGTGGTGATGAGCCTTTGAGGGGTTGCTTCTTTGAGACTGTGGATATATTCCCTCCTTGTGGGCCACAAGGAGACAGGGAGTGGAGAAGTAGACAGTGGCAGCATATAAATGAATAGTTGCACAATGTGGCTCCTCGCCCATGCACCTGCATACACTCAAACACAAACAGGTGGAGGGTGGGTGGGTGTGCACCTGTGTGGGGCTCCATTGCAGGTATGCATGCCAGACTGCTCTTCAGTTTGACGGCTGTGTGACCTACAAGTTCCCTGCCCTTAGTTCCTGACTCCCCCGTACATCCCCTGACCTCCACTTGTCTCCCTCCACTGCACACTGGACAGTTTGATCTCAGCTCAGGTTTTGTCAGTGGCCTCTGATGGCGCCAAGAGCTGCCAGGGTCTGCCTTCCAACGCTGCTTCTTATTTCAGTCCGTGAGTGACTGTCAGTCAGTTTGTCTGTTTGCTGGTGGCTCTTAGTATATGTTCCTTTACCTCCTTTGTATTTAGTATGATGAAATAGTGCAGAGACCAGTGATTACCTTTATCTATCATGTTTTGTTTTTTTTGTCTAAGCATCTATAGTCTAGTTTATGTAAAGAAAAAACATTTAAAACTACAGAACAGCCCAAATATTCACTTTACGTTTATAGAAATAAAGAGGCAGAAAATGCTCAAATCTATTTTCACATTTACTTAACATTAACTTTAATGTTACTCTTTATTAGGCAAATCTGGGAGGGTTGACACTCTGTAACATCCCAGTTTGCATGAATGTTTGTCTCCACGCTGCCTGTTTGCCTACCTGCCTCTATTGTCCATCCATCTATTCCTGTGCCATCTGTCTATGTGCCTGTCATCCTGTCCAGCTTTTGTTTACCCGCAGTGTTTGTACATCTGCCTTCCTTCACAGTATGTACATCTCTATTTTAGAGGCCTGTTCTTATGCCTGCCTTCCCACACAGCAACGTGGAGACACCAGAGCCGGGCAGGAACTCCATGGCCTGGAGCCAGCTGGAGCCGCTTCCAGTTTGGGTTGACAACGTGTTCCCACAGACGGGACACCGTGGCACCATTGGGCCAGAGGAAAAGTATAGAGGGGAAGAGGAGATGACTGTACACAGCCATAACTGAGGTGCCTCTGACAAGCAGGACCACCGAACCAACATGTAAACCGAAAAAACAAGAGACTTGGTAACTCAATGAAAGAGTCAGATCACGAGCAACATCTTAATTTCATGTGACAAGCTCTGTGTTTTGTTGCTGTACACCACACAGCAAACTGCATCTGATATGTCAAAGACAAGTACCTCCCTTCACTTACAAAGTTCATGGTTTTGTCTCAGACTTGTGCAGCAGATCCACCAAATAGTACTTGAAGCATAGTACAAAACAAGCAAATGATGACAGATGCCATTCAAGAGACCATAAGGCTACTGAATTACCATTAAGGGCTTGCTACCACTCAGGTTAGAACAGTCTGCTGGCTGAGCACAGGGAGACTGTCCCCAGTCTTTCAGACGTCTCCATCAAAGCCTCCCATTGCTCTTATTACACACTCCATCTCCATAAACACCTGGCTCTATGTGTCCCTTCAGACTCTTCAGAAAGCCTGAGGTCCATAATGCAATTTTAGTTTGACGGCTCTCCTAAATGAATTCTACATATTACCACAGCAGAGGACGGGGAAGCACACCTCGGAGCTATTTTTCATTCTCCTTCTCGTGCTCAAATGTTTCATCTCTCCACTTAATGAAAACAAATACCAGCAAAGATTGACTGGTGATTAGCTTAATCCATCTTTTTATGACTCCAAGAAAAGATCAGTAGATGAAAGGAGGCTGTGTACTTCAAAAATATGTTAATGCATATTCAAAAACAGGCTGCACCAACAAATAAACAACTTGAGACAGTTATAAAGTAATAAGCGAGCTGCTCGTGGTTTGTGCTTTAATCAAGGTGCGCCCTGCAGTCGGCCTACATTACCATTTTGTGAAACTGGAGTCATCTGCATAAAAACAGTTTCCAAATAATCTCAGGCTGTGTGAGTCTCTGTAAGTGTCATCTGACTTAGGTGTTGACTACATTTGACAAATGAGTTGCAGCAATAAGTAGCCGTAATAAGTGACATAATTGTCTACAGAAAACTTGAAAGAAAAAATTAAAGTAATGCTAGCAGTCAAATTCATCTTTAACTTTGTTTATTTTGTGTTTTGTCCCTGTTCTTTTTAATTAAGAAGGGAAGGGAAGAGGTTTATCTGTACTGATGTGTGGTTGGGTCAGTGATTGATGAAACCTTCAGGAGAGCAAACAGCCAACCAGCATGTGTGTTCAACAGACAAAAAAAGACAAGGGACAACCTCAAACTTGCACAGTGGCGCACATTATGGCTTATATCAGTGGGGTGCACAAATATCCCAGATTCAGAGGAAAAAAAACCCACATGGGAAACATCAGGCATTCCTTGATTTGTGCTGTATCCACTAAACAGTGGAGAAAAACATTATCCTCCACTCATGTGTTTTCCGTCTTGTTAGTGACCACCCCTTGCTGTGCCCCTCCCCTAACCCGCCACAAAAAAAAAACAGCACCTCACAGGATGTGTGGTTTCTGGGCCTTTGATAGGGTTATGCCAGTAGAGGAGCTGGGGAGGGGTGGGGGGTGGCGGGTACTGAGGAGGAACAACCCTACTATTCAAAGCAAGGCCTGTAATTCCAGAGGCACGGACATGTGCTGCAAGGCCGCTGAGGAGAGAGAGGGAGCAAGAGTAACAGAGAGCGGAGGCAGAAATGGTACAGGGCTGGTTTTTAGAAGAAAAAATGTTGGAGAGGAGGGCTGAGGGCTGACAGCTCTGATAATCTCTGAGAGAGAGAGAAGAACTGAGTTGCAGAGACTGCAGGCTGTCTATATTTTTCCGACAACATAAATGTTGCAGAAAGACTACCCTGAACTAACTCTTCCATGTTTACTTTAAATAAACGGACTAAAATAAACTACTGTTAGTCTGTAACAGAGAAAATGCACATTCAAAGGCACTTTATTCGTGTTCAGACTGCTGTGTCCTATACACAAGCAATACGGGCCATGAAAATACACTGAAACATTGTTGAGTTGATGTTGACTCTCTGCTTGATTGTACAGTCTCCATCTGGTGTTCTGTTTTAGCTCATATGTAAATCTTAGGATTGCTTGAGCAGACTTGCTTGTCCTTCTTTTCCTCATCTTGCTTATCTCCCACTTCAAACAAAGTTTTTTGAGAATTTATCCCCAAAAGAGTCTCATAAAAAAATAAAATAAAATAAATAAAAACAAGGCACAAAGATGAATCCCACGAAAAAGACTTTCAAACTCCGGTTTCCTTCTCACATCTCCCAGGGACACGTTGAGGAAGCCAAGGCTACTTTCAAGGTCAAAAAAAAAAAGATGGCTAACACGTCTTATCTGCAAAGGAGCAGCTGGCTGAGACAAAGCACAGCTGAAAGTTTGTACTGTCATGCAGACTCTACACGCACACCACGCACAGACACATGCCCATTCAGCCTTCTCTAAAAATACTTTTACAAACCCCACTGTGTCTACACACAGGCAGTATTGATTACAAGAGTAATGCCTTTAAATTAGACTCTAACCAGCACACAGCGTCCTTGTGTGCTGTCCTTGTGAGTGTTAATAGGATGTATAAACGTTTACCTTGTGATGTGCACTGTGTGTGTCACTGGTCCGTCAGCACTGTCCCGTCTGTCATCTTTTCAATAACCCTCTGTGAATAAATGACCACAAGCCATTTCTATGCCTATTTTCCATTTCTATAAAACATTCTATATGTTGCACCGAAAGCAGAAACACCCTCTGAAGAAAAACAGTTCATCTTGTCCCACCTGGTGCTCAGAGTTGTGACAGCTGAAATAATCCACTCTTGGAGACGACTTCAGCCTTGTGTAAACATATTCACTTTGGGGAATGTGGAGTCTGAGCTCTGGCAGGAAGAGTAGAGTGACTTAAGAGTTGTCTTTCAGCAGAGCTCAAATATACAGCCCTCATTAAACTTTTGAGATGTCTGAGTGAGAATTCAGTTTATTTAGATGATAATGAAGCAGGCAGACACAAATAGATATTAATACACAGAGAACATCAATAGATGTGTCCAAATGCACTTTGTTAAACCTTAACAGTGTCTCAGGGTTAGTTTGTCTGTCAGATAAAGTTCACTGAACGAAACACCTCTTTGCAACATTCAACCCTTTGTTTGCTAGATTTTATTACATGCTGTGGGTAATTTTAAATGCAATTAAAAACGCTGGTCGTAAGGAACTGTCTCAACTAACTTAAATAGTACTCTGAAATCTATTTCAACAACACTTCCCAGTGAGGTTACTTGAGCTATATGGTCACCTGTGTTTGTCTTTTGGTGGATGTCTTTACCTCAGTGAGAATTGGGGGAGCAGCGTTTTAACAACTGATATATCTGGACAGCTGACTGTCCCACGAGAAGAACGTGAGAGTTGGAGCAAAGGTCCCTGAAGGGAAATGTGTGTGATGAAGTCTGTTTCTTTGTCTATCTCCCTCACTTATGGGCCAGTTTAGCTATGACACCGTACCTCACTTCGGTTGAGAGGAGGAAATTGCACTCGCTGAGCACTTTATTGGGAACACCTGTCCACCTGCTTATTCGTGTCATTATCCAGTCATTCAGTCATGTGGCAGCAGAGCATTGTATAAACTCAAGCAGACATTTGTCACAATGTTCACTTAATGTTGATATCTGGGATTTTTAGAGTTTACGTACAGTAAAGGTGACCAGGATGATGGTAGATGTAATTGTTATACTGTTGTCAGCCAAGAACAACAAACGGAGGCTGCAGGGGACACAGGATGACTAAAACTGGACAGTTGAAGACTGAAAAAGAAATTTAGTCCGGTGTGATGAGTCTGGATTTCTGCTGAGGCATCCTTGTGTCAACAGTTCAGGCTGGTGTTGGTGGTGTAATGTTTTCTTGGCACACGTTAGGCCCCTTAATACTAACCAATCATAGCTTGAATGTCACAGCCTGTGCATTGTTGCTGGCTAGGTTCATCCCTACATGGCCACTATTTACCATCCTCTAATGGCTACTTACAGAGTGATAATGTCACAAAGTCGGCCCAAACTGGTTTCATGAACATAAGTTCAGTGGACATCAGAGGCTTCGCCAGACACCAGATGTAAATCCAACAGAACACCTCTGGGATTTGGTAAAACAAGCAGTATGAATGTGCAGCTGCAGAAATAATGTGATGAAATCAAGTCAACGTGGACCAGACTCTCAAAGAAATGTTTCCAACATTTTATGGAATCAATGGCATAAAGAACTGAGGCCATTTTGAGAGCAAAGGGAGAAGCTACCCACTATTTGTATGATGCGTCTTGGTGAGTGTATATTTGCTTAAATAGGTTTGATCTGTTAACGTTTGAGTTTAATTTCCTCTGTATTTTGATTATATACTGATCAACCTTTTTTTTTTTTATTTAGTTTGGCAATGCTGAGAAGGTACATTTTATAATTCAGATCAGATTCAGATCAAATTTATTTTATTCCCAAGTGGGAAACTTCAATTGCAGTCAAGGGGTATATGAAAAAGAAGGTAAGAAATGACACAGCAATACACACAATAAAACAAAAACACAAGAAGATCAGACACTAAAAACACATAAATTGACAACTAACATGCAAATTTAGCAGATGAAGGAGTTCAATTGCCATTTGCTAATTTGTTTCTAACAAGTCAGTACCACGGTATACAAGATCTAGGGTGGGATGAACCCATCCGGTGTAACCTCGGGCAGTATTGATGGCGACCACAACTAGGCTGCAGAGCTGCATGTTCTTTGAAGCACTAAAACTACAAACCGAAGAAAGCTAATTTGGTGAGACCTGACCGGCTGTCTCATCCAAACTAAACCAGGCCAACAGACTTATATCTAATGTTTATAGATAATAACCTGATCGGCTGACACCTCACTCGGTCTGAATGTCAGCATAGGAGCATCAATATGACTTAGACCTTCATCTGGCCGGTCACAGGCTGGGGATTGAGGGCACAGGGGTTGGGACTAAAATGGAAAGGTTGGGGGTTAGAGTAATGAAGTGCATGGATGGGTGAGCTAAAGCTGGGATTGAAGATTGAGGGTAGAGAATTAAGGGCAGGTGGAGGATAGTTTTGGGGGGCGGGAGGCGGGGGTGCCTAAGAGCTGGCAGTTTAAGTAGAGAGTAGAATTATTTCCCATACATAAGAGTTCATGGACTTGCGTACAGAGCCAACACAGACATTTGTGGTGGGCCTTTTCCTACTGCCACTGAAAAATGCCACAGAATTTTTTTTTTTTTTTTTTTTTTACTAAAAGCCAAACTTCAAAGCAGACGCATAATCTAAAATCAAAGAGATATAATTATGCTGATATGATACACTTTGGAGCTTCAACCAAATATGCACACATGCATTTTTAATGGCTGTTTAAGGGCTGTGAATGAATCATCAGAGACCGAGAAAGAGGGACCGTCCTAAGCCTACAATCATTATAATTTTACTATCATGCAAGTTTGAAATGTTCCCAGAATTAAAGAAACTATTAAGTCGAACCCCGTGTTACTTCAGTTGCAACTAACCAAACTGACAGCTGAAATCAAACTTTAATTGAAAGAGAATTTAATGGTGTACGACAAGAATTGAATATCTTTTCGCTCTCAGTCTGATGCAACACCGTCTGTAAGGCCAAAACCGTACCGCAAGGGCATAATAATGAGACCGCCTTGATCAAGATAGCTCACTGCATTGCAGCTGACTTTGGTGGTTTAAACTGAGGCATGGATAAATATTTGCTCCACATTCCTGCTCCCAAGATCAAACATATAGATCCTCACCTGACAAAGGAATCTAAAGAAGAAGAGGGGGATGAACAAGTAAGGATAATTACATGTTTACGTCAGTTTGAGGACTAGAGGACAGGGCACATTTCTAAAGAGAAACTCTCAGTTGTACTATAGTTTGATATAATGGGGGTTTCTGGAGGGTTTTCTTTTCCTGAAACTTAAAATGTGTGGTTTCCCAGTGCAGTTTAAACACAGTGTGGCTCCGGAGACGGCAACGTATATCTAACCTATATCTAACCATTTCTGTAACTTACAGTATAGCTCAAACCTGCTGTTTCTGGTTTGAACTTTGCCCTTTAACTCATTTCTAAAAAGATTCTTGACGCAACTACTTCACGGGTCTTTTCTCTGAGCCCAGCGTTGCTTGAAAAAGACATAGTTGTAGTTCAAATCACATCCTAATTTCCCCCCTCACTCAGGTTTCAGAATGAGCACCCTCACTGTGTCCCACACTGTAGCCTGAGGACCAATCAGTCACCCTTGTCACATTCCCAGTCACAACCAGCAGGGATTGATTTCTCACAAGGCATCAGCGGTGAAAGACAAGCCGTGGAGAATGAGGAAGTCCACAATGACGACACCTCCCCTCCCACCGCCCCTTTCGTCACAGGGCACCAAATGCCGAGATAATATGATCAGCTCACACACACACACACACACACACACACACACACACACACACAAACAAACACACACACAGAGAGAGACAGAGAGAGAGAGGACAGGAGAATGAGAAGGCTTCAGAAAGACCTAATTTTCAGATAATTATAGTGGAAGCCAAGATGGAGGAAGTGACAGCAAGTTACGTGCCGTTATCTCCTGCGACCTACCCTCAGGGAGGCTTTAACTGCCAATCCTCTCCCACTTTTCTAAGTACCAATGGCTGACTCTGAGAGCGGGCTCTCAGTTTGGCTCTCAGGCGCTGAGATGACATGACTTCCACTGAAAAAAATGTCTGTCAGCATATCTCATTAAAGGACTTTGTCATCTTCCCTGTGTGAACACAAACCTGGCATGACTGGGCAGGTGAAATCAAGCGCACGTTTGGCCTGTAGGAGGCAACACCACACACATCCACCCAGTGCTTTCGGATTACCACATGAGATCTGAGCCGAGTGTGGCCAGAGAATGTGATGGACCCCAGGGCAGCTGCTCAGAGCACGAGAGCGAGGGACAAAGAGGGACCAAGAAGAAAAGAACAGACAGATCAGCTTTCACTGCTCTTTGTTTCTCTACACTATAGCAAGGAAGACTGGGGCTTTCTCTTTTCTGTCTCCCACAGAACCCGGAGATAGAGGCCACCCTTTCGTGAGTGTGTGTGAGAGAGACAGAGAGAGAGACCGCTGTCCAGTCATGCATGTGCCACACACCTAACCAGGTTGCCATGCATCACGCCCCTCTGACACGCCATTAACCAGGACAAATCACAGGACCCCAGGGGAGATGGTAGCTTCACCCACATAGCCTGATTAAAAAGTAAGATCTATGAGGCATGTCCACAATGTCTGTGTCCATGCTAGGCAGCTGACTGAGCAAGTGTATGCAGACAAACACAAGCGCACACACACACACACACACAGAGTTGACAATTGTTCGAAACAACCTTATTCTCCAGCTTTTTTACTACTTCAGCAATTTTTGTCATTTTCCTCCAAGAGAAGATCGTAATCTGTAATTATTTAAGAGGGATATATATCTATACATGCACGCACATTTTTTTTTTCTTAATGACCAATTGTGTCAGATTGGTTTTGCACTACTTAAGGTTATGAGAAAAAGGGCAGACCAGGACAGTATCACATTTGTTCCATTTCCAGACCAGCCTAAAAAACGAACTTTGCTTTGCAGCTCATGCCACTCCTATTAAACTATAATAAAATGGGCTGTCAGAAGTCTGCAGGGACTTCTTGCAGAGAGCAATGTGCTCCACTTCATCCTAACCTAAAAAAAAAAAAGAATCCACCAGAAAAAGAAATGAGGCAAAGTTTTCCAAGAACTGAGCAGTAGCTACATGCCATGTTACGGTGCTCCGTCAGGTTAGGGTTGGGGGGGGCAGGGGGACACATACGTTTCTTGTAATCTTCATGGATTTTAAAAATAAAGTTCTGTCGTGGGGTTCCTCACTAGCCTAAAGAGAGAGAGAGAGGGAGTGTGTTGAGTGTGAACGAGCTGACAGCACGAATCCGACAGAGGGAGCAGTGATTGAGATGCAAGTAACCAACAGAAACAAAATTTGTCTGTTGTTTTATCATGGTTAAATATTCAGGCATTCATCATCTAAACACTGGAGTTGTACCACAGTAAATAAAAAGAGCAGCACAATCTTTTTCTAATGCGTTATCTGACTAACTTGTTGATCTTTCACAGTTCTTAAACCATGGTGGAAACACAAATAGGGACTTTTTACTTTGCAGTCAAGTTGCACACACAGGAGAACTCACAGAACAGCAATTATTCATTTGAATGGTCAACAGTTAACCATGCTGTTGGCATGACAGGCAAACACACATCTAACTGAACTGAAGTTGGCAGTCGAGTTGAGTTCTGCGGACACAGGTCAGAGAGCAAAGGCCAGTAGTTTGGTGGGCAGAGGGTCAAGTTGTCGTGGACAGAAGGTCGCCAGCAGGGGTTCAGTGAGAGGACAGAGACAAAGGGGCAGAAAAGACAGAAACTGAATGCCAGAAGTATCACATGGAACATTAACTTATCAGCCTAATAATGTTAATCAGATTGCTGTGTGTGAATATGTAAGTGAACTAGAAATAGTTGATGACTCAGCTGGATTCTTTTCTTTCATCTGACTACAAACCAGAGGCGAGAAGGAGATGCAATGAAATATCCGCCATTTCATCTGTTGCATAATAACCACATGACATGAGGTCTCATGACAATAAAATGATTGTGCTATTTATGGAATCAGTTGACCAGCGTTTCACAGGAGCTAGGAGAGATTTCTGGGACTGTAAAAGCATTAGAAAAGATAAAAGGTGGAATATAAATACCTTGCTTCATCTTCATTTGTCACCTTTGGTTTATTTTAATATTGCTGCTAGCCATTGAGAAATTTCTTTGAAGCTTAGGAACTGAGCAAGTGAGAGGGGGGTGTAACAGAGCCAAACGAGGACTGAGACTTTCTCCGTGTGATAAGCTGAGACCATGAGAAACTCTGTCCAGCTCCTCTCAGCACTACCAAAAACAGACTGAGCGCGCTGAAGGAACCGGAGATAGAAGGAAAGGTGGCCACATTAAACAGTGCAGACATTTCACGGTGTCCGCAGCAATGAGTCAATGCATTATATTTTGAAATAAGAGACAGAGGCCTGGCTTAGCTCTAAGCTATA
This sequence comes from Rachycentron canadum, assembly GCA_038496675.1. Classification (NCBI taxonomy): domain Eukaryota; kingdom Metazoa; phylum Chordata; class Actinopteri; order Carangiformes; family Rachycentridae; genus Rachycentron; species Rachycentron canadum. The sequence goes on from CM076652.1 coordinate 9,233,387, forward strand.
ATCAATCAGACTAACAGACACAAAAGAGGTGTAGCCTTTAGTTGACATTTCATTGACAGCTTCTTTTTATACGTTTCCCCCCTCAAACTTTTCCTCAGGGTAGTCCAACGTGGCAGCCGTGCCTCAAGGGGTGGTCTGTGGCTATTGATTAGGAGGGCAGCCAGCTCAAAGCCTGCTTCCCTCGGGTCATGAGGTCAAGGTAGAAGAAAGGAAAGGGGGGGGAGGGGACAAGGAGGAGTATGCAAGATCAGTAAATTAAACTTCTGTTCATCAGTGTTAAGGCTGGATGGGAAAGAGACTTTAAGACAGAGGGTGGATGGAGGGATTGTTTTGGAGCGACGTGTGAAAGGTTACACCTCCTGCATTTTAGTCTTCACCATCATCAGACCCAAAAGGATTGATGTGTGCGCGCGTGATAACCAGCAGCAGAAACAACGGGTTTGATGATGCACTTTACAGCCTTTGCAGGAATATGTGACTGTGTTTCTACATGAAAGGAGCATTTCAAACACAAGCTGGGTGTAAGATTTGCCTATGAAGACAACTGTGGTGGATATAAACTTCAATTAGATGTAATGCATCAGAAAAGAAATTGTATTCTTGACGTCCGGGTTTGTTTTAGTTTCACCAGTCCTCATAACTGTGGTTCAGAATCGGATTACTTATGCAGAAAACAACACTGATTGGAAAATATTAGAATCATACTTAAAAAAAATTAAGGGCTGGATAAATGTGGCTTTTTTTTTAAATCTATTTTTACATTGCTCACATCTGCATTGACATACATCTAATGTACACCACCTTAAGCATATAGTTAGAATGATTTTAGAATATGCATTGGTTCACCAACACAGAAAGTAATGTAACTTGGCTCGTCTGCGTCAGGTGCAAAAAACATAACTAGCCATTCAATGATCACAGGTGAGGCTTGACTTGTCAGCACAATGAAAAGCCTCTCGGTTGCGTTTCCTGCCAAACACTTGATTGTTTTGAATTGCATTATTTCAAGGAAGCTGGGAAGGCTGCCAGGTTATGGCAGTCAGAAGTGCAGAGACAAACAACCAACAAGTGAAGGTCCAGGATCAGATAAGGTGAATACAGAGCATTAGATTGTTACTATGATTCTCCATCTTCCGGTTTTAAACAAAGGCCTTTTTTTTTTTTTTTTTTTTTTTTTAACCACTTTGGATTTTGGCTTGTTTATGTCTCACAGCTCTAATGAAACATTGCAAAAGGGTGGGAAAAAAAGTTCAGTTTTGACTTTGATTAACATTTTCTGGTAAAACTGTACTCACAAAAGTAACTGAAATCAGAAAGAGCTGCAATTAACTGTCCTTTTCCCTAAGGGATGTATCCTTCCACTGAGCTGCATGCACACAAAGAAGCAATGTTTGATATAACTATACAATAGTTTCCCATTAATATCAGCTTAGTTATTATATCGCTGTTAGCCATGGAGCAACATCGCTGTTTCTTTAAACCCAAAACTTTGTTCCCAGTTTTATGCTGTCAACTCTATCACACTGTACACACGCCAATAGTAATCCAAACAACTGGTAAGTAAGCCAATTGTTTATTTAGTTATGCTTACGACAATTACAAACTTGTTGGGTTGGATAACCCGATTAAAAAGTTAGCATGCCTGTTGCAAATCAGTTAATAGCATTAACAGTCATAGTCAAATTAGTGGAGTGGATATAAAAGCAAGATTGACATTCATCCGCTGTGTGCACATCAGTTATGGATCTGATGACCAAATGATACAAAAGTTTACATCCCACAGAAAAGAAGCTCTTTGCAAAGCACGAGAGCTCGTGGAGAATGCAAACTGCCATAAATCCAAATTAAAATGCAACCAGCAGCTGCTCCAGTTAAGCAGTCGAACATGAGCATCGTCAGGCTTTGCCAGTGGGAGTACATAAAGGAGCCCCATACAGCTCAGCCCTGGTTCTCAGAAGGTTAATTTGAGACAAAACTGGAGTACCTGAGCCAAGCAGCAAGTCACAGCTTGGGAACAGATTGTCGTTGTAAGTAAAACCTTTGACATAGAAGAGAAGGCCAAACTGGCAGATGTCGCATTGTTTAAGTGAATGCAGGAAATAAGGACCAACAAGAAACTTCACTTATAGCATGTTTGCACTCGTCTTAAAAAGCTTTCGCCACTGCTTAACACATAAACGGCTTACATCTCGCAGATGAATCGGCTGAACACACACAGACGCAGATTAAAACAAGTCAACCAAGTCAGAGATTATGACCTCCGCCTTCACTTATTCCTGCACTGACCTCATGCCGTCCCCTCCCATCCCCCAGTCTTCTTCTCCCTAATCCAGCCTCACTGGGTGGCAGGCAGCAGCATGGCCTGATGGTTCAAACTGTGTCTGTCTGCCTTCCTGTCTGTCCATCTGCTGGGCCCCCGCAGTGGTTCAAAAGAAATAAAGTAGTCCACAAATTAGCCAAAATCTGTCCAACCCTCCCTTTTATTTCTCCTCCCTTTCCCCCTCAGTTTTAATTCCTGTTTTACTTTCTCTTAGCATTGTCCAATTTCATTAACACCCTGTACCTCTTATTAGCTAATGCAGCGTAGCTACACACTGAATCCCATCCAGCTCATTACCAGGCACTCAGGTCCCACACAGGGGGGCTCACAGAAGAACATGGCATGTGCAGCCACTTACTCAAGAGAGCGGTACATTTATTTTTCAATCGCTGGATGATTCATTCAGAGGCAGAACAGCCTCAGTCGGCGTCACGCTGCAGTGAGTTTGATTTGATCCTTTCTGGGAAGAAACTGAATTAACCAGTGTCGGTTACAACTGGAGACAATACACCAAGCTTCTTGTTTTGTCTTCAACAGCAACAGTGCCACGTGAATTGCAGCCTTTTTGTTTGGTTAGGGGATGCGGGGGCATGGATAGGGGTTGGTATGGCATTTTGTCTTTTTTTTTTTTTTTTTTTTGAGGGGGAGGTGAGGGTCAGGAGGGGTTGCAGTAATATCCTGGTGGCCTTTGTGGCTACAATGAAAAGCACAGCAGGGAAAGTGAAGCCTTGCTTGTGCTCAGCAGAGTTTATTAAAACTGCAAAAAGGGTGAGTGGCCACAGATGGTGCTGTCAATAACTATTCACCCACCCATGCAAATGCACGCTTATGCACAAACACACACCGACACCACACCCTGTGCCATACCACTGGGTGGAAACACGCTACAAACACACACACACGCGCACTCATCGAAGGAGGGGTGGTAAAAACAGATGGTAAGCGTGTGAATGGATGTGTGATGTTGTGGAGAAAGGCTGCGGGAGGCGTTGGGATTCCATTAGTCCTTAAACCTCTAAAACCCCATCAACACCTCTGAGACAACTTTAAGACAAAGTATCTCTGATCCACCAATATCCACTGTGGAGTATTAGCTGCATCTTAACTGCTGCTGGACGTACCAAAGCTGGAGCAAACCCTGTATATGAATGAACAGGAATAAACCCATTTCAATTAATTAGAGCACATTTGTGTCTGAACTATTTTGAGAAATAAAATATTAAAACTTACTAAGCATTGGCCTATTATGTCAGTAGTCCATTAATGAGCAAAGGACTCCGAAGTGGACTCATTCATTTGTGCAGGAAAAATAAACATTTTGCTGCATTATTTCTCAAGTTATGAGCTATACACATTGGATAAATAATAGTGATAGCACAGTTGGAGACATTTGGATGTTAATGCAATGCTGAGGCCTATTCCTTAAAATGTAATGTTTCATTTCCCCAAAACATTTCAAGCACAAATGAGTCAAAGTGGTTTGATTGATAACCTGTAAATATATTAACATATATAACAAATCATGTGGAGACGTACCTATGGAAAACACCAACATGTAGCTTCACTAAACATGTCTTAATAGTGATTGTTGAAAGTTGTCCCACGTGTAAAACTCAGAACACGAGTAAAAGAAAAGGAGCTACGTGGATACATTCGACACACCATACTCTCCACATACCACTTGCTAAAGTTGGGTGACAACTGGATTTATGTTGCTAAAAACCAAAACAAAATTGACACAATCCAGATGTTACACATATGTGACATCTGGATTATGTAACGGACAATGATCAACACATATAGCTCATCTGCCACCACACAATTACACAACATTAATGCCTACTGTTACTAATGTGGAAAAACTGACGTTTAACCACAGGACAAACTCTATTAATTTGAAAGATAATCACACCCATACCACCTCAGAGCAGTTTCCTGCCTTTAATCCCCCTGCATACAAACATGAGCTGACCACGCTCTTTGAGTATTCAGAGGGGCAGGGCTCTGATTTCAAACGATAGCGGGGACAGGTCAAAGGGGGCAGCCTTTATGATGATCCAGGAGAGGACCGCCATCAGAAGCTCAAGGGGTCCTGCTTTCAGAGTCACGACCCCCAGGTCACAATCAGCTAGCCACAGACTGACATCAAACCAACACTTTGCCAGTCCAAAGAAACCTTCAGCCACACAAAGAATGCCAATGTACCCATAACCTTTACCTTGCTGCTTAAAATGACTTAAATTGAGCATAACCAATGTGCACTATGAAGCACAATTCCACTTTACCCGATCTTCTTGATGGTTTTGTTTTTACAAAACAAACTTCAGTCTTAGCAATGAGCAAAAATGTATCCCCCTTCTCAATAGCCTTTACAATAAAAGGATAATTATCTTGAACTACCAAAATGACATCCATTTTCATTTTTTCTGTGGGAGGGGAGAGAAAGAGGCTGTTGGAAGGTACTTAAGAAGTGAATGTCAGCTGAATGACAAGTCAGGCCAAGAATTGTACTGTCACCCATTGTAAGGAGGCTTTCATTTCCATAGGAAATTAAATTAAATACCTCACATCTGCTGACTTGAAAAGCAAGCCAACTCAGCACACAATGTCACCATGATTATGAAATGTACTGAAATTGTATTTTTGGATTTAATTCTTCTGCCCAGAATTTAAAAAAAAAAAAAAATTGCTGCTAGGTGACTGGATGATGGCAGATGACCACAGTGGAAGTGTCAGGACAGACGGCTTCAGATGAAACAAAAACAGTATGTGTGAAAATCTTAAACTGAGAGACAGACAAGATGCAAGCCAAATGATCTAACATCTCCAGTTACTTTCCAGGCTGCTTGTTGTTCTACTTCTTGAGTAATCAATGTCTGTTCACCAGAATCTACCTCTGGCTATCACAGCTACACTGCAGATGTGATCCCACTCATTATCACTGCTAACGCTTAACTCATAAAATGCTTTACAGCTGCAAAATTAGGAGCTGCTCTAAAAACAGAATACTTAATGCTGACTGGATGCAAAAACCATGTAACAACATTACAAAGCATTTACTTAAACTACTAACTGCTGATATGCAAACGAGCCTGGCAGCTATTTTACCACATCAACATCGTCTGCTTTTGCAGAAGTCACCTGACCTCCTGTTTACAACAAGCATAAACATGTGAGTTTTGTGGAGATGATACAGTATAACTGAATATGCTGGTCCTGAAAACATGTAACATAATGTGTGTATGGTGTAACAATATGGTTGATTGGTGAATGAAACTCCATCAGACATTGGATTCAAATGAGGTGTAGCACAAAAGATGATCCTTATACAGCCTCCAAAATGTGTCTGTTTAAAAAAATAAATATGAATTAATGAAATAAAATAATTCTCAAAATGAAAACCCACAGGACATTTGCAATGCAAGCCAAACAAGTACAGTACTTGTGCAAATATCTCGGCGCAACCTGTGATGTTCATTCCCTCTAAGGGAAATATAAATATAAAAAAATAAATATAAAACAAATATCCCAGCAACATTATTTACAATGCATGACAGGCCTCAGCGCATTGCCCTCATAACTGAATTCTGCATCTTCAACAAAACAATACACCTGAGGCTTCAGTGGTCCCATTAAGCAACAGCTATTCTCATCAGCATCAGGTTGTTGTTATTACCCCACTGGGTTCTGCATGGCAAATACAGGGCTTCGTCATCTCTTGTTCAGCATCCCCTATGACTGTGCATCATCCTCTATTATCGGATAAAAGCCCTTAGTCATCCTCACAGGGAGAGGAAGGGGTGCTGAACATTCCTTGCAAATGACAACTTGCTCCCAGCCACATGCACACTTGTAAATCCTCAAGCTGCACTGGTCCCTCCTTTCTGGTCCCTCCTTTCTGCACCCCCCCCCCACCCCGACCTCCACCCCACCCCCACGACCCCCACTAACCTTCCCCTTTTTCTCTGGATTTAAGGTTGGATACAGAGACTTGAATAGGTGGTATTTGAGCATGCTAACAGAACTGAAGAGCAGAGCTGATTGGCTGGGGGCCAAATCCCCATGGTTACCCTGGAGCAAGCAACTGCCTCTTTCCTGTGCTGGTCTGTCTGGGAATAAACTACCTCTGCTTTGAGTGCATTAGAGAGATGGGGGGGGGTTGAAGGAGATAGAGGACGCGAGATAAGTAAGGGTGGTGTCATTATGGTGTATTACCCACCTAAACCAGAGCAGCTGTGGTATGGTACGCCTTGGAGTGAGTGTGTGGCTTCGTGACATTCAGTGGGAAACATAGGGGACATGGAGTTGTCAAAAACTGGGTAACACATGAGGGTTGGACTGAACTCCTGCTCTTCCTCTCTTCAATTGCATAATCCTGCTGTAATGCTGTGGGACCCATGCGGTGACTACTGAAGTCTCCCAACTCCGTCTCCAACAGTTGGAAAAAAGCTCAGTCACCGCCTCCATTAAAAAAGGTAACAGGTTGTTAAACGGGCATACACAATAAAATGCACCAGACCAGGCAGTAATACGAAGACGTGCTTCGTTGTAACCCTGTGAGCCACCTGTGAAAGATAGTGATCTCTTCTTTGGGCTAGTGGTGCGAAACCACTAAAGCAAAAGACTAAACCCCCCCCCCAGCTCAATTACCAATCTATTTATGTTGCTAATTCAGTTCACTCCCTTTGCAATGCGGGCACAAATACTAGTAACCTGTACTGGGCCTTAGGTGCCCTAGGTTAGCCATATGTCTTTTTTTTTTTTTTTTTTTTGCTCCAGTTTGCCTTGTAGCAAACACCAACAGGAGGTCATATTTTTCAACTTTTCAACTTTTTTCATTTTCCTCGCCACTTCACTGGCAGGCGGTGATGACTAAGCCTGGTCCCAGTTGGTCTCTCTCTCTCTTTTTTTTTTTTTTTTAAATATCGCTCCCTGCGGCTCAAACAAGCACATTTCCCCATCGAAACATTTCTCCCCCTCTTACCTTTCACTTGACTCTCGTACTCCGCGATGATTTCTTTATCCTTTTTGAACCTCGGCGCGGACATTTTCTGGTCTCCTTGTGTCCGAGGCTTTTTGTAAACTTCTTGTTGTTTGTTTGTTTTTGGGGTTTTGTTTTTTTTTTTTTAAACTGTTTGTCAACAAGCGGGATCCTACAGCAGCCGACGCATCCCACACAGGAGGAGGACGAAGAAAATGAACACGGGAGGAAGAAGAGGTGCGACACAAAATGGCACTTTGAGAGGATTTAACTCAGCAACAAGCTCGACTTGGGAGCCACAGGAAAAGCGTTTAGTCCTTCATTGTTCCTCTTCCCTGTGGACAAGAGGTGGATATACAGCAGGGCCAATGCGCAATCCTGCTCCAACCAATGAATCCACTCAACTATCAGAGCCGTCGGCGCGGCGCAACAGCGCTGCTGCCGCCGCCACCACAGAAGAAGAGAGGGGGAGGGAAAAAAAACCGAAAAAAAAAAAACAATCACGCAAGTTTTACGCTCTCCGTGGCGGGCTGTCGCTGCTCTCCGTGAAGTAGTATCAGCCGGAGAGTGGACTGACTAGTGCGTGGTATTTAGTAGTGGTTTCCAGTTTGGGACCCGCACACTCACACGCGCGCCCAAACGCACGCACGCATACACACACACACACACACACAGGCGCGCGCGCCAGCACACACTTATCCCCCCCCCTGTCCTCGCTCCTCGCTCGCTGGCTCTCCCTCGACGGTTTGTCCAACCAACTCCCAGCAGGCTCAGAGGCAGACAGGGCAGGCCGACTGCAGCACACAGCAGCCGGAGCCAGCCTAGGTTAGCCAAGGAAAGGGAGGGATCACACACACACACACACACACACAGCTAGTGGACACCAGTGGAGTGACACTCCTGGTCCCAAGGCTTTTCATTTGTCCATATGAGTCAGTTGTTCGATCCCCACTATGACCAGTGTAACTAAAGGGTATATCCCGCCCTGGCCCTATGTTGGATGAGCGGTATAGATAATGGACGAAATACTTATACACTCTTCACATAACGGCCTTCTATTAAGTGTGAATAATCAATCTTATAAAATAAAAAAAAGGAAATCTTTTTAAAATAAACGGACATCCAGTGCTGTGCCAGGTGAGATAAATAACATACACGGGGGCCCAGAGCTGCAGGGGGCCAATAAAAGGCCATTTCCTATTTACATTCATGCATTCAGTACCCCTAATACAGTTAAGTGTAATTAAAGATACTATATTGTATGTACATATATTTGAGACTGCTCTCCCATTTGATATGTATTTGATCTGTACATCCCAGAAAAACAGCACAGCCATTATTTTCCATAGTTAGTTTTAGTTAAAGTCCCCAAAGCAAACTTTCAGAGTGATGCATTGCATTTGCTCCCTCACATAACTTCATCGTTGCTGTTTTTGCAGAGCCAAAAGTTTAAGTTTTTCCTTTTCATTCAAAAAGCTTTTGCCTCAATTGAAATGACTGTTAAAACTGCGGAAAATTAACTAGTCCACAGCGCCACCTGCAGGGGGGAAATGAAAGCACAGGACAAGCACGTCCACTGATTTCTCTTTAGGACAACACTCATTTTATTTTATTGCACCATTTAAGAAAAAAAAAATCATGCAGCGCACCACTGAAATATATAGACACATTTTTTTTAACCAGAAAGGCGACACATGCAAACAACAATTAACATCCATTTCCTAGCTGCTCACAATACAAAATTAACACGATTTTTGTACCATTTTCGAATACATCCTAAAACAGTCATCTCATTTTACACCTAATGTTTAGTGTTTTCTAAAAATCACTAAATTAAGTACATACAAACAGAGATATAAAACATAGCTGAAATAATTCAAGGACTTCAAAATGCAAAGGCAGCTCATCATTCATGATCTCTAAATGCCTGGACATTCCACAACTGTAAACATTTAGGTAATAAATATACAATAATGCCATGAAGCCCTTTATAGGACTTAATTGACTAGTGTTGGCAGGTTTAAAACTTTACCATAGACATAATCATTTTTTAATAACCTGCACAGGAATATTACACCGAATATCACCAGGTTCACTATTTCAGTAGTACATCACATTTCTCCACATTAAATAAATTACATCACTCTTGTGTTATCCCTGTTACTCTTTTGAAGGTTTGTTCATTTAGCACCACAGTCAGACATTTTTGAAGAAGGTCTCCTCAATGACATCAGCAAACCTCTCTTTCATCTGCTGACGGAAACCAGCGTACCACTCCAGCAGCCTCCTCCTCCTGTCCACCCTCTGCTCCTGGCTCATCCCTCTCTCCCTCTCCAAGATGGCTGGCAGTTCTTTCCAGTCATTGATGAAGATGAAGGGTGCTCCTGCAGCTTTGAGGAGACGTAGTGGGGAGCTGGGGCCCGCTGCACAGGTACCGGGGGTCAGTATATCTTCCACCACTGGCACTGAGCCATAAGAGCAGGCTTCATAGATGCGGTAGCACTCGGTGTTGATCCCGACTGGACAGAGGGTGAGCTCACTCTGGGCCAGAGCTGTCTGATAGCGTCTCAGACTGTCTGCTGTCTCCTGAGGGAGCCACCTGAGGCAAGAAGAGAAGAGAGGATATTTAAGCTACCCAGATAGATATACAAGATACAGGCTGTTCCTGTAACTGTTCCATTAAGACACGTCATGTAGTGATCTCACCACACCAACAAACAACTGAAATGCTGTGTTTAAAATGACCAAACGAGCTCAAATTACAGAAATTTCAACTTCCAAGGAGGATATTCTCAAACTGTTTTACTTGCCACATACAGGAGTGAAACCTGGCCAAGGAACAAAAGCTATTAACAGTCCCTCTATTCTCTAATTCTTCAAGAAGCAGCCTCAAAATGTTTGGAGGAATTTTTCATACTTCTTATATCCAAGCAAAGAAGCCAGTAGACAGTATGATGAAGTCTGACTCAGCAAATCAAGGGAGTATCTTCCAAAGTCTTTTTAGTCTAAAATTCACTCTTTGTATTACAATTCCTTCAGTGCACCTGATGCCTATGAAAACAGAAGAATTTATTTGTTTACGTGAATTTACTTGTAAGAATAATCCTCACAGACATAAATATGACATTTGGGCAAAAGCATTTTTCAGAGTGTCAGGGGCCTTAACCCCCCTCCCTCCCAATCCATATCGGTCCTAAACAATTTACTCAAAGGGTGAATGACGTACTTCTCCCTGGCAGTGGTGATGCATTCCTTATCCAGGCCTGACTGTTTCAGCACCTGCATGAGTGTTTCTCTGGAGGAGTTTTTGTAAACAGTTCCTAGGAAATTGCAGAGGTATGGCCTATTGGAGGTAATCAATTGGGCATTAGGCCTAATCATGGGGAACTGCCTGTATCTGCACAGAGAAAAGGAAAACAGATCAACATGTTAGACATTGTTATGCATTAAAAAAACAAACAAAAAAAAACAACAACCTGCAGAGTTCAATGTATTAATGCTGTTCACTTATGATGCCCACACAGTAATACACATTAGACTAATAAAGGATGACGTACGTAGCGACACCGAGAGGCCACTGGAAGATGTCTTTATCATTAACCCAGGAGCTGTCATACACTAGAAACAGCAGGTCCACAAAGCCACCGTTCCTCTTTAAGTACGGGCCAATCCAGTCATTGTTGCAGTGCTCGTTGCCCAGCATGACCACAGCCACATGCAAAACTGTGTGGGACTGAACTAGAGCTTGAACATGCTCTAGCCACCGTGTGGAGTAAGAGACCTTCTGCTGTTCACGGCCGTTCAGGACCAGAACCAGGCTGTTCATATCCAGAGGGACATGGCCCTGGACCACAGCAGGACCTGTGTAGAAACTGAAGATGAAAAGGTTAGAGGGGAAAGAAGAAGAACAAATCAATATGCTATGTTTCAGACTCCCTCAGTGGCAGTTATATGGTGTGCTTTATTTCACAGAGGCTGTGAATATATGTTTGGGTTTGGCAGTTTTTTTTAACATCTCATGTGGGACTTGTTACCTGAAATCAATCTTTCCTAATTGCAGCTCCCCCTCTCTCCATTGTGCTACCTTGTCAGTAGGGTTGAGGGGTCCTTCTAAAATATGTTCCCACAGGTAAATCCCTGAGGAGGAAAGAAAAGTTCAATGCAATTTACTATTGGAGTTAAAATGTCAACATGTGCAGTACAATGATGTCATAATTACTATGATGCCAGGCTTCCACAGCAGTATAATATTGTAGTATAAATCTTTTTATCGTTTGTATCTTATGTGTGTAGACCCTCCTGGTATTATCAGATGTAAATATACAGTATATGTATGCAGTTATTGAGGACAGCTGGTTCCAATTCAACTAAATAACTCATGAAACATGTAAACATGTAGACAATAATCAAAGCAGCACAATTGAGGAGGAAAAAAACTCAAAGTAAAGGTAATCATAAAGTTTTTATTGTTAGATGTTTAAAACTGAATCTAATCTTATCTATTATTCCAAACAATTAATATAATTATGTAATTTTTTCACAGGGACCATCAACGTTTTACCCCTTTTTCTCTAACGCAAGAAAAATAATACTGTTTTTTCTTTAAAGTAATTATTCGAGATATTGGATATTTGTCCTCTCACTTTTGCTCTTTTAAGGTGGTAAACCTTTATTAAGTTATTAATTTACAGCATGGGTTATACTAAGTGAACAAATGTAATCTGCTTCTTTATCTAATTTACCTTTGGACTGCAGACAGTATTGTTGAAAACATTTGTTTTAATTCTGGACATTAACTACACCAGATTACTCAAAATCCAGTAACAAAGTTCTGTGTGTTCATTGATCGCATTTGAATAACTGCCCCTGGGGGAGGGCAGCTACAGAACAGCACGCATTCAAAGATTCTGGTTGCTAACCTAAAAATCTACAAAAACGTGTGGAGCCATAGGACTTTATAACTCTTTCTCTCTGTGTAATAATTTTTAATGAACTTTTATTAATCAATTGTATTTTTTATTATTTTATTGTTATTGTTTTGAAGTGATTTGTCGTCTTTTTCTTTTTACCTGAGCTGCTTGACAAGTTAATTTCCCTCCAAGGATAGATATAAGTATATCTATACCTAGCTATATCTATAATCTGGATCATTTTATTTCAGAATTACACATATATTCTCATCTGTATTATCAGTAAATGCAGCCCAAGGTCAACCTGGTGTTTCTAAATGAGCCAGAAATCAAAATGTAAAAACCTTGAAACCTTAAAAACCTTGAATATACCTCCATTTTCTAAAATGATACAACATGGCAAAAAACCCCAAAACAAAACAAATAAACATTGGTCTGTTACTTTTATGTGAACTAATTAAAATGAAGACAACGCTTTGTTTCATTAACAGTTGTGTTAATTCAATGCATTCAATATTCAATAATATTTTCTGCTCAACGGTGTGTGGCTACAAATAGTTTAAAATTGCACTGCAGTACAAACTGGTCTAAATATTGAGATATTTATATTTATAAAGAGAGTGACAGTGTGCATTAAGTAAAATATTACATCATGCACACTGTCATTCTCTTCATACTTAGTTAGGAGAGTTATATTTTGCTTGCATGCTTAACTGAATATGGCCTTTTGACCAGAAGAAAAAAAAAAAAATTAAAAAGCTTTTGAAAAATGCAGCACCAAAGTTCACTCAACAAATTTGAAAAACAAAATTTTCAGATTTTAAAAAATAAAATACTAAATTTATGACGGCCACTTAGAAAACGGCCTGAAAATCTTAGGCTGTAGAGTAAATAAGGGCTTGTAGATGAAAACTACCACCGTGAAGTCACAGCATTATCATTTTGTGATGAGAACTAAAACCTTCTCTGCAAGCGGCGGCAGATTAATCGCATCTCGTGACACCGCGATTTACCTATGGCGGCTTTCCCCCAGATTTGGACCTTGTATCTTTTGGGTTTGCTCTTGTCAATCCGAGCCAGGTGCTGTTTAAAAATCTCTCTCTTTTTGTTGAGAGCAGAGTTGTAGTCCACCTGTTCGTCCTCCCACGGATTCCACTCGTCTGCTATAAATGGAGCAGCTGCACCGCCATCTCTGACAACACCTGCAAATACAACGCCACACCATTTCCATTCAGCGTATGAACACGCACTTCTTTTAACTACATTCAAAGAAAAAAAAACGAGTTTCTAACTGTGAGTTTATAAGGATTTTTGGTTAATTGGTCTTTCCGACATAGCTTGACAACGGTTAAGAGAAATTACCCGAGGGTGCCCCTGTTTCTTTCTTCACCACCCTGTGAACGCGGGAGATTACTTTGGTGCTGAAGAAGACATTATAGGCCGCATACAGTGAAAATGCTACATAAGCAAAAATAATAAGAAGGAATAGTTTTCTTTTTGGTATTTTCATTTTTTCTTTTCTTTCTTTTTCTTTTTTTCTCACGTTACCATTGTGTAGCTCGTCTCCATATTTTGTAAGAGAACCCTTGTTTACATCACGAGGACCATTGGTATAGCTGACTTAGTAATGCCTGTATAAAAATAGTAGTTATTTTTAATATATCTTTGGTTTCTATCATTATGGCTCATGCTATCAATACATTTCAGCATTCGGTATATGTATTATTTGGGTATTGTCTTAATTAAAAACTGTAAAGATATTTAACAGGGTACTACTTTAAAAAAAATAACGGCAAACTTCGTTCAGACCTAGCTTGAGGTAGAAGATTGTTAAGGCGGAGCGGATTTCCGGTGAAGCAAGTTAAAGCCAGACACACAATAATTATTTACGCAAGGTCGTGTCCCCTAACTGCGGGGTGAACGTTTCTTATTTTAGGGCAAAGATGATGTCCGTAGCCGCCCGCCCAGCGGTTCTTTCCCTGTACTCGCAGGCAACAAAACAGACGGTGAAAAGCCTGGTTTTCCCCGGAGCTAAGGAGCTGGTTCCTGCTGCTGGTAAGGACGAATGAAAGCGGTTATCAACGTCAGTCAGACCTGTTACCGAGCTGCTCGGTGTAACCAGGGAACTTAATTATAGTGACCTGTTGCCGACTAGTGCCCGTGGTCGATCTGATGAAAAACTGATATACTTTGATCTTTAACCTGGCGTTTTTGTCCGCATATTTATTTATATTCATTGCTAACAATTTTCCGTGGCTAACAGGATATATAAGTAGAGTAGGTCGAGCTGAAATCTGTGACCTGAGAGATTCAGCAGTGAATAAACAGATATTTACCAGTGAGATGTTAAAAACTCAAGACTGAAGAAACAGACGTAAACAGCTCAGTCCTCTAGTTTCAGTTTAAATGTAGTAACCTGTGAATATTTTTTGTAGTCAGCTCTCGTAGTATGCCACATGGCCCCGGCCGGCATGTCAGTGCAGATGACATGTCTGTCCTTAGGGTGAAGAATAAGGTGTAACGCTGATTGTGATGTAAATAAACTGGACCCTGGTTAATCATTAGGGCTATTGCGAGTTCATTTGAGCTAATTTACAACTGTCTATGTGCCGATTATTTAATTGATAAACAAAAACTCTTCGGCTACGATTATGACAATCAAGTAGATGTGACTTCAGCTTTGTCGCTGGGAAATCGTTTGAATTTGAACTATATCTTAACTGCACTGTACAGACTGTAAAATTAATCTCTAAATCTTGGAGAGGGGGTTAACACAATAACGATTTGTGATAAGAATTGTTAATCGGAGCTATAATTACAGTATCACGATTTGTAGATCTAGACCTGATATGCTGTAAAAACATTTAAATGCTCCTCAGACTGGTATGATGTTGACTTCAAATATAACTTCACTGGCTCCAGTAATCTACAGTAACAATTAAGCTTTAGTATAAATTAAAATTGGTATAATTCAAGTTATCAAAGTTCCCTTGCCATTTCCAAGGTCACATAAATGCACCACAAATTATTAATCTATATTTATGCTCATTATTAGATTGATTATTATTTAAACTGTATACTGTATTGTATGTCTTTTTTTTAAGCTCCTGGAGGAACCCGGCTTGCCCACACAGACATCAAGATTCCTGACTTCACAGACTACCGTCGCTCTGACGTTGTCAACCCCATTAAGTCGTCCCAGGAGAGCAGCGAGGGAAGAAAGTCATTCTCTTACCTTATCACTGGAGCGACCACTGTGGTGGGCATCTATGCAGCCAAGACGGTGGTCAGCCAGTTCGTCTCTTCCATGAGTGCATCAGCCGATGTCCTTGCCTTATCCAAGATTGAGATCAAGCTGAGTGACATCCCTGAAGGCAAAAACATGACCTTCAAGTGGAGAGGAAAGCCCCTGTTTGTCCGTCACCGCACAGAGAAGGAAATCGCCACAGAGGCAGCTGTGAATATGGCAGAGCTGCGTGACCCCCAGCACGATAAGGATAGAGTTGTTAAGCCCAGTTGGGTCATCGTCCTTGGCGTGTGCACCCATCTGGGTTGTGTCCCCATTGCCAATGCTGGAGACTTTGGAGGGTACTATTGTCCGTGCCATGGCTCCCACTATGATGCTTCAGGAAGAATAAGAAAGGGACCTGCTCCTCTGAACCTGGAGGTTCCCTACTATGAATTCTCTGATGATGACACAGTTGTTGTTGGATAAATACTGGAGCTGTGTTGCACTTTCTCTCTGTAATGGCATTGCAAAAGAGTAGTGGGTAACATACAATATGTCTATATACTAATAAAGGGATATTTCCAACTGTATTATTGACTTAATCTGTTTTTGAACTAATGTTTCTTCAGTTGTTCTGGATCATTTAGCTTGATGTCTTTGGTTCACTGCAGTTTCCAAAAAGTAATAATAATGACATTGTCATTGTCTCTCATTTCACTCTATTTGTAGCATTAAGCAAGGTTGAATATAATAAATATATTTAGTATTTTACAATTAACAATATGTAACAAAGTTTTGAACTTGCATAGCATTACACAGACAGACTCATTCTGAAAGCAGAAAGTGTGTGAAAGGCAGATCCAAAAATGCAGGAAGAATCCACCAAAATCCAATGAAATAAAAAAAAAAAAGCTTCACAAAGGCTTTGAAAAATAACATTTTAACAGCCAGGTCCCTTTGAAGGGAAACATACAGGCACAAAACACAAGGTTCGTAGGGTCAGAGCCACACAATTGCAAACAAATGACAATGTAGTAGCAAAACTTAGCTGCAAACACAATTATAGTGGTGATTAGGTTTTTAAGACTGGGTTGACTGAACCCTGGCTTTCTGTTTCATCTTTACAGAAGAGTTGACCCCAGGGACCATGTTATGTGTAACAAATGTGCTTATTTTAGGGACTCATTTTAATGTCAGTGATAGCAGCAGAAAAAAAATATCTCTGAACTACTAAGTAAGACAAAGTGCAAGTGTGACTGTATGAACCACTGAAATCTATAGTCTTTTTGGTTTTTATTGAAGAAAGCATTTTAAGCATTCAATAGTTTAAATTGACTCAGTAATGGTGGAACAACACACTGTAGACAAAAAAATGGTGAATTTCTACACTTGATAAATTCACACCAAATCAAAAATAGTTTACAATGTAAAATTGCTGCTCACTTGGTACACAGCCCTCTACATTTGAATATAGCAGGAGAAACTGCTTCACTGTGGCAGCAGTTAGGCAGCCAGTTAATTGAGAGAAAAAAGTCAGACACGATCATCAGATCCATTCATGGCTTAATAAATAAACAATTCCTTCAACTTCCCACAATAAATTAATCCAGATAAACAGCTGTTGTGATTCACAGTAATGTGCCAATTTGCTTTTTAACCACTGTTACCTATTACCAGGACATTGACTGTGTCTGTATAATTATAATATGTGATGTCACATTTAATTAAGAGTCTTTCCAGCTTCATTAAAAAAAGCTGTTCACATTATTTTCAAAGATTCCATTCTCTTGAACACTAAGGCCTCTCAATCAGGTTTTCCAAGGTTTCCAGAGGCATTAATCCACGTAGTGCACCTCGGCCTGGAGCTCCTTGGTGACGTACCCAAGAAGAGCGGCCGTCAGCTGCTGCTTCAAGGTAGAGTTGCCCATCACCAGAGCAGTGAGCTGGACCAAATCTGTCCACTGAATGTCCCCCAGGACGACCATGAGATTGTCATAAAGCGTCTGCTGCTGCTGAGGACTGAGCTCCATGATGATCTGAGGCAGAGGTTTGAATTGTCCACTGGTCAACCAGCAGCCCAGGAGGCCTCCGACAGCACCGCCTGCAGGGAGAGAGGGATTCAAACGTGTGAAATGAAATTAAAAGATGAACAGTCCCACGGAGGTAGTTATAAAGCTTTGTGGTTTCCCCACTTACCCACCGCAATACCAAGAGGACCCCCGACCAACCCCCCAGCAAAGGCCAGTCCTCCAGCTGCTGCTGCTCCCTTCCCTGAGCCTTTCACTGTGGTCTGGATCTGCTGATTGGCAGACAACTCACAACACAGCTTCATAACATCATCAATTCGATGACACATGCTGTAAATTAGATTTAAATGAGGAGAGAATAGAGAAACTGTGAGATTCTTCTAACACCGAGCAAAGAATAAATAATCAGGACAACATTCAAACAGACACTGACTCACAAAATAAGAGACACGCACATGCTGAATATGAATATTGTTTCACATGAATGTATTTTCTAAAGCAAGATGCCACTGCTGAATATTGTTTAGCACCGATTGCATCAGAAATCACAGTAAGACACAGGCTAACGTTACAATATAGCACCTGTATTCCCTTTCCACACAGTATTATACACTGCAAAGCTGCTGTGGTGGTGACGGTGAACGCTGTTTACATACCTCACTGTGTAATGAAATCCTCATCAATATTTTTGGGGTTATATATATATATATTTTGGTTTTATTCTAACAGTGCTCTGTTTATCCAGCTGAAGCCTCCCCCTGACTTCTGAGCTCGCATGACTGTGGCCGCAACGCTTCATGGGAACAACAAAAATGCTGCGTTCAGGAACACTAGACCAGTCCCGAAATCTCTACCGTTTCGGTTGGATAACGATCAAAGGCCTATGGCCAACTTTAGTTGAGCGTTATCTTCGTAGGAAGTTGCGACAGTAAAATGCTAAAATTTCCAATCACATGTTTAATTACGGATTCTTTTAAAACAGCGGGCGGGTTTGCAGTGGAGGGCATTGAGAATAAGGACATTATTTTAATAATATGAGTGAAAGCACGTAATTTAACAGCAATGCCTTAAAATGAATTGATTTTCTGTTGGTGGTCTGGATTAATATAATTCATGAAGACACTCTCAATCTCGTAACAATAGTTGAAATTAAGGATACATTCGTTAAATACTGTATGAATTAAAAGCTACTTCATTATAATATTTGCTTTCACTGGATTTTTTTTTTTTTTTTTTTTTTTTAACTGTTGGCAATTGTGATATTTCCCGAAAACAATTAAAGGCAACAAGGACAGCCAATGAGAGTCTGACAAGACGGGGGCTGGGACCATGGATGGATTATACTGAGACCAAAGTAGTAAAGCACAACTACCCCGTCTGAGTTTATAATATCTCTGCCTTTTGCCGTGTGGTTATACAGATATGTGCGTTTCATTATTATCCATATCGACGATGTCCGTGAAGCTAAAGGCAGCTCGACCGTGTCACACGGGACAGGCTTAACTTTTTCCTCATAGATGAATCTCTGAAAATGCTTGTGCATGTTATCGTGTAGCTGTGTCCCGGTCGCTACAGCTGCATTTATTCCGATACAGTGTGACGACTGTTTATATTTGTGCAGTCGTCCACATTTACCCAGAGTACACCGGGAGACACCGAGAAGAAGTTGCGTGAAGCTCGTTTCAATTGGCTGAAAAACGGAAAACACCGAGTTACGTTTTCAAAATAAAATAAATGAAACCGGACTGGGCCATCTTAGATGAATATATCAAATAATATTAGATTACATTGCCTTGTATTTATTTGTGTTCACCCCGATGCGTTTTCTGTTCGGATTTCATTCCACTGAATTGCGACGTAGGGAAGAGATATTTTATTTTGAAGTCTTTGACCGGAGAATCCGTTGCCATTCCCATTGTGTTGACATTGGACGGAGGTGCATGGCGCAGCGAGAGTGACGAGGAATATTTGCACAATCTTGGATTATTAAAGCCGTGGATATTTTTGAAAATCATGCAGAAATACTGAAATGAGAGTGTGAGATGATATCACTTCCGAGAGTGTGGATAACTATCACTGCCCCATTGATGAACACGAGCAGAACGGGTCTCAAGAATCGCTGCTGCTGCATTCATAAACACTTCTTTAGGACTCACAACAACCCCTGAGCTTTGTTTGGGGTCACAAAACACCACAGATTCCCGTTGTGCACGTGGGTTGACAATGGCTGAAAAAGGTAATGTGAATATAGAGCATCTCGGCGGAGTTACCAGGCTCCGGGAGGAACACGAGAAGGTAAATGTTGCCCAGTTGACACGAAAACATTTTTGGCTGGCTAGTACCTAACGTCCAACGTTAGCCCAACCACAGCCAGCCGCTGGCCACGAGGTGGACCAGCAAGGCTGTTGGACCCAGGAGTGGGTCTTTAAACACGTAAAGCAAACATTTGTGCCCTTTATTGCCCTGTCTGTCACATCTCTAAGTTGTGCGTTTGTGTGTTTTTCGAGAAGCTTCTCCCCTTGCAGCCACTCACATGTTCAATTTTTTTTTTTTTTTTTGACTGTCGTCTGGAGGAAGGTGTGTGTGTAGTTCCGTTTCTTTCAACTTCTGTGCGCCTGCTGCCACTTGTACTTGCAGGCCTGTCGGGATTGTGTGTCTGATTGACTGTGGACAAGTAATTTAACGGTTTTCTGCATTGTAAACAGCTAGCTAACAGAGAGCGAGTAGTAAAGCCACCGTGTCAACGACCCCACCCCCCACTTTCAAAAAAAAAAAAAAAAGCATATGAGTATCAATTGAGGAAGTCTCCGATGATACTGATTTAGAACAACTTCACTTTCAGATTAGTGTGTGAGAGAGAGGGCACCTTGTTTTGTTTTGTTTTTTTTAATTTCTACTTGAAATCTTATGCTGGTGTCTCTTAATTTGAGTGAGGGGCTTCAGACAGACTGCAACACATTTGACCATATACCACAGTGAAAAGGTGCTAATGCAGAGGCCCTGGCCATTTGGCTGTAGTTTTGGCAGCTGTGTTTCTTTCCCTGCCCTTCCTGTCTAATTTGCTTGGATATTTTCTTCTGTTTTCTTTTGACCTAGACAATATATGTATAATTTGTGTTTGTATTATCAACCAAAAGTAAAGCACTAATCTGAAAAGGGTTCTGAATTGAGAATGCACATAGATTATTATTATTATTATTATTATTATTATTATTATCATCATTCATGTTGAAATTATTTGTCCTAAAAACAGGTGGTGAAAGACTGTGACAGTCGGATTCAGCACTGGTAAGCATTTTCGGCACTTTGATAGTGGTTGCATTTTTAGGGTTTGTTTCCTTTTGAGTACACTACGCGCATCACAACATTTTGCGCAACAGTAAAAAAAAAAAAATCTCACAAAGCAGCAGAAAACAGGTTCCAGCATGATGGCAATTTATTTGGAAATATAGAAGATATATGTATCTACGCAAAGAAAAGAAAAGCCATTCAAAACATCAGATTTGACTTGGTTAACTTTCAAGACAATTCAATTACAGTCCCATCCTGCACAAACCCTGACAAATTTAAGATAAATAAGTCACAGCCAAGCTTTTGTTAAACCAGCAATGACTCTTCTGCACTTGCACTTGCTTGTCTCTCAGTAATCCATTATATATGAATACAGCTAATTTGACAAGGAAATTAAATGAATATTTCACTCAGGATTGAAGCTTCTGTCATCATCTACTCCTCTTTCTGCCATTGAGGTCTGTGTGTTCATTCATTTTATAATAATAACCAGTTTGGCTTCCAATTAATCAAGCATGATTCTGTGTAATATTGATGGCTTGCGTTAAGAGTGCCAGCTCTGGTCAGAATCAACAAATGAGACACTCCCTGACCAATCAGAGGCATTTGTTTCAAGTATGGCATAATAAGCCCATTTATTCCTGCTTCCCAGACACAGTTGCGGCAGCAGGAAGGAGCACTTTCAGCACAACAGAAACTTTGAAGGCCCTGCACACCAACACAGTGGTTTTCCGTAATGAACTGCTGGATGGGCCAAATGCACTTATCCACCTTTGTGAATAATAAAGTTTTACTTTATTTGATGGCACTCTTATAGACCTCTCCTCGGATTCAAGTTTGGTCAGAGCTGTGGTAGTCAAGAGTGTCATCATAATCAAAACTGAGCTGCGCTACTGTCAGTTTTTAAAAGAACTTTTGTGGTACATCCATGTAGGTGATTTCACTTACTGTTAGTTAGAGGTCTTCTCAGGACTGTGTGCATCTGTACAGACTGTTGACATCACTCTGACTCTCCTGTTCGACTTGTTAGGACCTGATCCTTCTCATTGGTATATTGAGTCCAGTGGTGTCACATAATTCTGATCATACATCCAGCCAACTTTAACCTGATGCTGTGCTCATGTCCTTTACAGAGTTACCATAATTAAAAGTTTCCTACTTGTGAAAAGCATTTACATCAACTTCAAAGTCATAATTACCACAGTTTTCTGAAAACTCAGATATTTCTCAGCTTGGTCATTAATTACACCAAGTTCATCAAAACCAAACGCATCTCATCAGCCCCAAACCTACATTCTCTTATTGTTGATGCTCAGTATTTTAATCCTCACATGACCAGTTCTGTATTTATACAACAGATTTAATGATATGAACATCTGCTTATGGGGATCTTTCCCAACTCTACCATCCTTCCCAGATGATGTAAAGGAAAAGTCTTATTAGGCACAATAACTGAAAACTTCTGTGTAGATGTGCAAAACCCTTAATACAAGTGAAATGAGCTGTCACTTTTTTAATTTCAAAAAGGGCAAAAAAAACTTCCTGCCAATTTTGTGAATTTGAGTGTAATGACCTCAGATTATTGCACATGGGTCCAAAAGTTCAGTATTTATCACAGGGGTTACTAATAACATGAACAATGGCTCCTAGTAAGACATGACAGTGAGACAGCGTGCCAGCATGAACAATAGCAGGAACCTTAAACTGAATTAGCTAGATGAAATTCAGCCATTATGAATTGTTATTTACGCCTGTGTTTTTACTACTGTGATATGTTAAAATCTAATATGTGAAAAAGATCTATTTGTTATGACACAAATTTGGGACTTTCTCCCTCTCTGTTACATTTTTATATGTATACATAGTTTCCTTTCATCAGCGAAACTATTTTTAACACATGACAAGTTGTATTTAAATTTTCATTCTCAGAAAGCTTTCTTTCAGGAGAGCTTAAAGGGAACAACACTCAACGGATCACTGTAGAGCAAGTTAAGAAAACCTGAGAGATTTATTAGTCTGTGTTAGAGGCTTTTGAACACATACTGCTTTTTTCTGTGTATGCAAAACATATTGGATGTTACTCCGACATGAGGAGCTCATGTCATAGACAAAGCTTACGTGAAAATTTAGTAGCCATGTCTAAACTCCTTCGATGAAGGAGGCAGTGAAAGTGTAAGTGGACACATTTCCGTGCTCTTAATTTGCACAGAAGCCATCATAGTATAGTGAACTCTGTTGGCGAGACTCCCTCTGAAGTTTTACATTTTCCTGTTACAAATTTATACAAATGGCGACATCTTGAGGTCATTTGGTTTACATCACGTCTCCTTTGACAGGAATATCTGCACTTCCTCACTACTCCATAGCTGTGGTTTGCTTCCCATTGTTCTGCTTAATTCCCCAAATTAAGTCAAACAAATCAAATTGGACAACATAATAGAGATGGAAAAAATAAATAGTTGTTGGCCTAATGTCTATGTAAATCCCTGACTTTGCAGGAAGAAGGTGTCAGGTGACTATGAAGCCCTAAGTGAACGTCTTAAAACTCTTCCAGATCAACTGTCTTATGATGTCATGGTGAGTGTTAACCTTGTTTAAAAAGCAAAGGGTGGGTAAATTTAAAGGTGAATTCCTGCTGCCACAGGAAAGTTTACCTTTAACCACAAGCTGGTCTAATATTGTGAACTTAACAGAAGCTGACCCTGAGCATTTTTACTGCTGACACTGAAAGTTTAATTCCTCTTTTCTCCCACTTTCATGTCCACATTCTGCCACCTGCTTTGTTTCTGCTCCTCCATCCACTCATTGTGCTATAAACAGGTGCCCTTTGGCCCGCTGGCCTTCATGCCAGGGAAACTGGTGCACACCAACGAGGTCACAGCGTTGCTTGGTGACAACTGGTTCGCTAAGTGCTCTGCCAAGCAGGCTCAGAAAATTGTCGATCACAGGATGAAATGTGAGTCCACTCTCTCCAAACAGCTTTGTAATCACTCAACACTACTTGTCTTCATCCACCAGAGGGTGTAGCTGCATCAAGTCTGGATGGTTTGTCTCAGCATTGAAGTGACAAACTGAGCTTTGACTGTGCCACAATTCACCACATAACTGTAGAGAGCTTTTTGTTTATATCTCTGCTGTACACAGTTAACATAACTGTAATGACTGTAATGAAGTATTACATGATTTTCGATGTGTATGTGCTTTATCATCACAGGGCTGCAAACTGAAACGCACATTTGCAGAACTTATTCATTCTATTTATTTATTTATTTATTTGCATTCCCATGTTACAGAGTATCACTGTCACGGCAAATATAAAAGCCGCAGCAGATAAAGAAAAATTTCCTCTCCTGTGGTCAAATCAATTAAAATCAGAAGAATCACAGGAATAAGTCAAATGTAACATGCATTATGTGTAGCTGTTTTCCCTGCTGTTCATTATACTTCTGAAAATCTCATATCAAGTCAAATGGGCCCAAGTAACGATCTCTGATGTGAACATTATTAGGGTGTTTAGTGAAGCAGAAATGTGCTGCCACAGCCCATCCACAGCCGTCTGTCCCCCCCTTCCCCTCTGCCTCCTATCTGCTGACCCTGCCCACCCCGCTATTACAGAGCTAAGTGCTGTAATACAAACATAGCTAGCTGAAATGTGTCAGACAGCGGCTGAGTTGTCAGGCCTTCTGTGTTTGACCTTTCCTCACTTCCAGTTGATGCACTGACTGGAGGGGCTCCCGATCGCCATGGAAACAAGGGCCCTCTGCTGCTATTAGTAAAAGGGCTTAATTGTTGTGAAGATTTAATGATCCGGACTAGTATTCAGGGCAGAAGATATTATGAACTGTTTGTGTCATCATTTTTCAATTTTTTTCCCCCCAACTTGTTTAGGATTTTAACTCTTTAACAGCTGGTTGTCATTGCTGTGTTAAATGGTTTATTAAAATCTCTTTTAGCCTGCAGCCAGTATTTCTTTTTTTGTTTTTGTACAATGGGTCTTGTCACTTTGTCTCCAACTCTTTGCATGCATTTTTTTAATTTTTTTTATAATGCACCTTTTTTTCCCCTACAGATGTAAAGAGTGAACTTGACAATCTATCCAAGACTAGGAAAAACTTTGAAGCCAGAGTTGGGTTTGCAAAGGATTTGGAAACAATCTCATCCGTATGTTGCATTACTGTCTCACAGATAAGACATTGCAAAAATCATAAATGAGGGCAAAGGTATTGACTTTGCTTGTTCTTTAGAGTAAAGGGGACTATGTTGACATCAAAGAAGAGGTCGGAAACAATGGCACTGCTGTCACCAAAGGTATCTTTGTCAGCTTTTCCTCTGCCCTCATTTTACTTGTACGTCTTGTATGGTTTTATGAGAAAGCAAAGAAAGCTTTTCACCCTTTGTTGAATTCTGCATCAAACACAGATTGACATTTAAGTTTTCATTTTTGTTTCAACAGGAAGACAAAGAATAGCTCACAAACCAAACTCCAAGCCTAAGATGGATGCCATATTTGATCTA
This sequence comes from Rachycentron canadum, assembly GCA_038496675.1. Lineage (NCBI taxonomy): Eukaryota > Metazoa > Chordata > Actinopteri > Carangiformes > Rachycentridae > Rachycentron > Rachycentron canadum. The sequence goes on from CM076652.1 coordinate 9,258,660, forward strand.
AAAGAGGAGGATGAGGAGAATGACATTGAGGGTGGAGACGGAGGGAGCAAAAAGGGCATCATGAGTGAAGAGGAGCTGTGGGCTAGATTGGATGAGCTGGAGAAACTGGAGGAGCTACAAGAAGAGCAGGACAGGTACATGAACACATTTAAGGTTTTTATTCTCAGTAGCTTTGATCTGATAAGGAGTTGAAATAGTTCATGGATTTGTCTCTTCAGATTATCTGATAATGCAGATGTGAACGGGGATGATACATCATCCTCTTCCTCAGAGGAGGAGAAAGAGGGAGATGCCACTCCTCCTGTAAATGGATTCAGTCTGAAACCAAGCTGGACCTCCGTGCCCCACAGCAAAGCTCCACCAAATGTGAACCGGAAAGAGGAGGAAGATGACGAGGAAGAAGAAGGCAACTGTTTGCCTACCATCTTTTTCTCTCACACAGTCGAACCCAAGAAGGTCAGAGTGATAAGATATTGTATCTCTTGTTCCTGTATTATGCCGGTTCATCCTGTTTTGGTGACTTCATCTTTACCTTGCCCCCATCTCTGAATTTTGCTTCAGGTGAGGATAAACACAGGAAAAAACACCACATTGAAGTTCAGTGAAAGGAAAGAGCAGAAGGAACATTCAAAGAGGAAAAAGAAAAACGGACACAATAATGGGCACTCCCATCACGAACTTCACAAGATCACAACACCAGCAGACATTTACAGGTAAAAACAACACGGTGTAGACCAGTCAGTGAGTTCAACTTTATGAATTATTGTTGAATTACTTACTGGCTGACTGTTGTTTTCCCCTCAGATTATTTGTGGATGTGAAGAACGGGGAACCCATCCCCAGAAAGTCCATTCTAAAGTCACGCAGCCGAGAAAACAGCGTGTGCAGCGACACAAGTGAGAGCAGCGCGGCAGACTTTGACGAGAGGCGGATGATTGGACGCAGCTTCAGCCATGACGAGGCGACACACAGTGACACCAGTGACGGCATTACAGAGGAAGACAGTCCCACATCTGTGCCACTGCACCCCGCCAGCAGATTTGAGGTACTCCTCACCTTCTTTATGTCCAAACAGATCGCAGTCAGGTTTCTCTGTGTAGTCTTCAATCTCAGTTAAGAGCGTGAAGGCCTCGACAGTATACCTATATTATGAAGCAGTTTATGAGAATGGCACCTTTGAGTCTTGCGCATCTTAATGAGAATATAACAAAACTCCCACAGAAGGCTCTTTAAGTTAAAGTGGGAGCTGCCTGTGGTCAAACACCCCTTAAATGTCAGTCACAGTAGGCAGCGTGAACAGGAAAACGCAGCATGAAAACATTTTGCTCGTTCCTCCAGGCCTTTTCAGGTACAGTGGTAGAAAAGGACCCGATGCCTTCAGCTGTTCCGCACCTGACCATCGCTCCGCCGGCTTTGCCGACCATACTGGAGAGGAAACAAGAAGAGGTGGCACCTGACGTTGCCCCACCCCAGCAGGCTCCAAAAAGGGTGTCGAAGTTTAAAGCCGCCAGGTTACAGCAGAAGTGACGATGACTAATATCCACGTTTCACAATAACTTCTGTCTTTCTTTTTTTTTTTTTTTTAGAAAGCTTTTCTTTCTTTTCTACAGCTGACGACCTGAACAAACATCCTCTTTTTTTCTTTCTTTCAATCATCTTTAGTTTCACTTTTAACCATACAGGGCTTCTGTAACTGAATACTGTTGACTGAGATAAAGTACAATAGCAATGATAAACAAATCAGCCTTTGTGTTTTTTTTAACAAGCTCTGAACACTAGGTATTGCTGTCTCTTTCGCTTATCTTCTACTGCAGGATAAATGACACTTCATGACTGTCCATGTTTCTGTTGGTCTTGTTTAAACCAATTGCTGTCTGTCGTACATTTACCTGTCTACTGCTCCTCTGTTGATCCATGCTGTTGCCAGTTTAGGTATGACTAGGCTGCCGTAGCTGCCTTGTTTTTGTTTCCTTTTCAAGTACTTATCATTTAACAGAATCAGGTGCCTGCTATAGCTCCTCCTTCTACCTTCTTTTGACCTGCCTAATGAATGTATGTATTTCTTTGTCACAAGCTTTATGTAACAACGAAAAAAAAAAGAATATTGACAGAAACTTAACGGAAAATAAACGAGTTTGGCTACAACCCTTATTTTCTCCTCCTTTCCTGCATGGATTTAGATTTCATTTTGTTCAGCACAGTATTCTGTTGACAGCATTTTATTTCCAATCTCAATATCTTCATCAGAAACTGGAAAGCTTTCCTCAAATATTTGTTTGACAGCATAGTAATAATGTGTAATGGTAACACATTTTTGCTCCCGATACCTAGTGTAAATTGTTTTGGTCTTTAAACAGCTATTACCAGACACCGACTGAGCTAATATGGTCTTTTTTTATGAATTATTGTTACTCCTGGTGAATTTCCTGTTGTGCATTAAAATTTGAAGCGCTAAGTAAAGCACCAGCTCAAATTGCAACCAAACCTTCTAAGGGAGCAATAACGTTTCATCAAAGTTGTAAAGCCAACCAAACGCAAAGTGCCTACTCCAGTTAGTAAAAGTAGAGTCAAACAACGGCCTTAATGGAAGAGAGGGAATTTCCAAGCCAGCTTCTCCTTGACAACAAATTAAGTTTAGCCAGGGCCCAAAAAATAAGATTGAACAGTAGAAGACCAGGAAAAACTCTGGTTCATAGATTACAGTTCGCAATTCTTGGCTGCAGTCTGACTGCGTGAGATAAATCCCCACTACAGCACATTAAATACACAAGTGCTCAGCTGCTCTATGAGTGGATATGTGGATGATGCAAGATGACTGCCATAACATCAATGGTTGAGGTGAAACACTTAAAACTTTGAGCTCTTAGACAGCAGTGCAGCAACACCCTTGATATACAGCAGCACAAATAAAAAAGAAATTTTGGACGAAAGTGATAATGAAAATATCCTGGCATGATAGTGTTTCACCCACTAACCTGCAGTTGTGCCACTATTTTCTGTAAAACGCAGTATCCCCACTTTTGCAGGAATGAGGAAAACAAATGGTGAAATCAGTAAGCAGCGCGATACCCTAACATAGCTCTGAATTAACATCTTATTCTTTTTCATCATCATCATCATTTTTTCTTATACATATCAGTGCAGCAGTTACTGTACTAAAATACTCTGTTACAGGTAAAAGCACTTAAGTATTATCAGCAAAATGTGGCTCTTCAAAAAGTTCTGCCGTAAGAATTTGTTTTCATTTGTCAGACTTAGCTTTTTTTATATGTTGAATAGAGGATGTTTTCACCTCTTTTGGGCCTTGAATGGTTTAATAAAACAATCTGATCCCTTCATGTAAGGGAAATGCTTCATTCCAGTCCAAGTAGCTCTAAATTGTACAGCACTTGTGTAAATATACTGTGTAAATGCACTGTATTTCTCACCACTGCTGAAGTGTAGAACAGCTGCTATGCAGAATACAAACTGTGTATGAAACAAGATTTTTGTTCAGCCGCATATGACTGTACTTAAATATATTATATGAAGAGGGAAAAAATTAGTTCATGCCTTGTTTGTTGTTTTGGGGTTATATTACTGGTATTAGTATTACTATTATGATGATTGCATTTAAATGTAGACAGATGGAAAAACTAATTTATTGTTGAGGAGGATCCAAGATTTTAAAAATTCCCTCAAAGAATAAGTTCCCTCAAACTTATTCATTAATATAGTTTGACTAATTCCTCTTACAGTTTGGTATCACCTGTTAAAGTTTGGGCTTGCTCACAAAAATCACTTTCAGGCCAGATTAACATGTTATGCGGAGGACAGTGTTTTATAGTGGATGTGAAAAGACCACAATCGTGGACTGATTGTATTGTTTTGGACACAATTTTGATCTCCAGAAGGGCAACTCATAGACACCACTGTACTTCATCTCACCCACAAGTAGCTTTAATTAAAGCTGCGGCTTGTGAGTTGAAAGGCTATCACTCCTCTCTTAGTTAAATGGTGGGAGTGCAGGTCTCTGATAAGAAGCTTTTAAACAGGTCCTGAGGTGACTCTGCCCCCCTCCCCACCCCACTTCCCCTTCATCAGGATTATTTCTCCAATATGAAAATCCAGGTAGCATGAGACAGATTAGGCAATGCTTAACATGCTAGCGCTGTGTTGGTGAGACACAGATCAATGGACTTATGTAGGTTAAGCTGTGGAGGTATATGCTGGAACATAGCAGAACTACATTTCAAAGAAATCTAGCGTTCAAACTATGTAATGGGCTGGAACACATGCAAGATCTCCATTTCAGGGATTAAGGGGGATTTTAAGAGTTATGTGATGAAGGATCCAAGCAGGTATTGTTGTCCAGACAGGTGCTTGGGCCCGAGAGGGCGTGGGGTGGGGGTGGGGGGGCTAAGAGTTACACTTAGCTCCAAATGTCAGACAAATGCATTAAACAGCAGCCAGTTTATCAGCTTTGCTGCAATTTGAACATATAATATCAATAAAGACCCAAATGTCTTGTATCGTTTACACTCATGCCTGAGAAGAGGACCATGTTTCTATCCCTCAGGTGGAAATCACAGGAGAGAAACACATGATCCATTGTAATGTCACAGCTCCACAACTTTGTGACACCTCACACTTATTAAATTCCCTCAAATAAATTCAACAAATCATACAATAACAACATATCGTGCAAATTTTTGTTTTGGCTCTACATATCTTTGAAAGAAAAAAAAAACTCACTTAAATATTTGGACAATCTTTATACTAAATAAAAATCATTAGAGCTGAAATCATTTGTTGATTAATTTAAAGTCAACCATCAGAAAATTGAAAAGTAGATTAGTCTTTTTTTTTTTTAAGCACAGATGTTAAACATTGTCTGGTCCCAGTTTCTAAAATGTGAGGATCTGCTGCCTTTACTGGCCTTACAATATATCAAATTAAATTCTTTGTACTTTTTATATGGATATTTTCCAACATTTTATATAAGAAGCATTTAATTAGTTTAATTGAGGAACTCACTGACAGATCCATTGATGATGAAAAACCTCTAGTCACCGCTTTAATCTTTACGTTACCTCCTTTGAAAATAGGTGGACTGCTTAAAACAACACAAAGGCCTAAAACTCATCCTTCAATTTCCGATGCAAGAAAAACACAAAATAAAGCATTGAAACACCTGCTGCTGTATTGATTTGTACTTGTATGAGTGTTTTTGCTTTAATATTGACTTCTGATAACGTGCAGGAATTTCACATTTCCATTTACCCGTTTGTCAAACTTGTTGAGGGCAGTATAGGTTGGAAAGCACTCGTTTATTTGCAGTCAAGTGGCCCTTCCTCACTTTGTGCAGGATAATGTTCAGCGAAGGGGTGTGATAAATGTTACCAGCACCCCGTTAAGGTTCCTTAATAAAGCCATTTGCCAACTAAAATGCTGCATCATGGAGGTGTAGTCATCCTTTATCCGGCCACATGCCAACAGACAGTTTGGCTCCATAAAGCAAAGAGGCAGCTCCACAGCACAACACGCAGGGTCAGCACGCGTAGAAAACTGTATCATTTGATGTCTATATAAAGAGCAAAGATCTACAAGCTCTCACAGAAGTTTCCATCGAGCATAAATTGTCCAGTCTTTGCAGGTAATCCCCTCACCAGACCTGACACACATAACACCACATAATACTCTCATATGCGCGGATCTCAGAGGAGGGATTGACGATGTCTGCGTCCTGGAGACGCGAGGGCACATTTTACGCGCGGTGCCAGTCTGTTACACTTACACACCAGCGGCCAGATGAGGGAGACATACGGCTTCGGGACATGTCGAAGTATCCCGAGTAATTTTTATAAGATAGATTTCATTACCTCCTTCTTCAACTGGAAATACTACAGAGCAAAGCACGCTGCCGACCGCGTCCGGCGAGAGCGCTTGAAGGTTTTGTATCTAGTTGTTGTTCTGTTTTTATTTTAGAGAGGAAGCGGGAGTTGAAAGGTGGTGGTGGTGGTGGTGGTGGGGTGCGATCTGGGTCCGACTGTGTGTGTTGGTGTTGGGCGTTTTATGATAAAGCGCGTGAAGCGTGCGGTCCGTCAGTCAGCAGTCAGTCATCCAGTTCAACATCAGTCTCCACTGAACTCCAGCTGTCACCTCGTATCCTCCGCGCCGCTTCGCATTAGCCAGGTAAGAGCAGACGACCGCTCTTTCTCCGGGGCTTCACTCTCTTAGTTATCTCTGAAAAAGTGTGAGTTTAAGTTTCTGACGAGTCGGATTCTGATAGACGTGCGTTTCCCAGAGCTGCCACTGTGGTTTTTTTTTTTTTTTTTTTTGTGTGTGTGTGTTTTTTTTTTTTTGGTGCAAAAGTAACTGAAGACGAGGACTAAAAAGGTGACTAAGGAATTCAGAAAATAGGCGAGTCTTTTTCAAGTGTGTGTTTCCTGCATGTTTATTTGTACATGTGTGTCGTGAACAGTAGACCGTGAAGATGATCTATAATGCTTTCTAGACGACCCTCCATTACGTTTTTTATTTGATAATGATGTCTGATTGCAATCTGGAGCCATAAATCCCATCATTAAATCAGACTGTAGCTACATTACACCAGTGTCTGTACCTACAGTTTGCAGCCTTAAATTACACTATTCACAGGTTTTTTTTTTAAAGTTGCACCTTTACTTGCTGTATCACAGTCTCTGAGAGGCCATGCTTTAGGTATTGCAAACCCTTTTCTTTCTTTCTTTTCTTTTTTTTTTTTTTTAAACTGTCACCTGTACAGAGTGGCACAGCTACTTTCAAAGCCACCCTCACCCTCTGCCTGCCCCCTCCTCTTCCTCCTGTTTCCAAATGCTCTCCTTTGAAGCGATGATGCCCCATCTGTCATATGTGAGCAAAGAGAGACCATGCTCTGCTCTTCTCAATTACTGAATTCTCCTCATGCCAGCTCCGGTGGGACAGGAGGAGGAGCAGGTGGGTGGCAGTCAGTACGATCAATCAACATGAAATATTCAGCTTTGAATATACACATCATTTACTGCTGCTGCTGTCGCCCTTGTTAGAGACACCCCAAAAAGAGTTGGGGCGTTTGTCTGAAGCGTTTTGTAACTGGGTCCATGTTGCATGCGGCTGTGACACAGTTCCTGATACAAAATATCGGCATCTATAGCCTACAATCAGGTGACACTATCTTTTTGTGTGTGTGTGTGTGTGGGGGGGGATTTGAAATTATTCTGATTATAACTGAGAGGAAATTAGGGAGAAGGCGGGTGAGTGGATGAAACTGTATTAAATGTAGCGCCACAGCCGTTTTCTCATTATGCTGCAGTAAATTCATACAGCTTACATGACAAAGCTCTGCTTGGCAACTTTCTCCCCTGATAGAAGCACTTGTTTGAACATGAGGCACATGATTTGAATATCTGTAATCCATGCTGAAATCAACAGGCCAGATGAACTTTTTGGCACCCTCTTACCACCACATTGAGTAGGATTTCCTTTCCCCCAAAATGCCTAAGCTATTTAGACTTAGGCTTAAATTCACTTGGAAAAAAAAGAAAAAAAAAAAGAAAAAAGCAAGGCAAAAGTTATTTGTTTTGTCTCTCCCGTGCGGACCACAGAAATCCTGGAATTTTGAAAACCTATCAGAGGAGAATCTGAACGTTTCCAATCATTCAAACTCTTCAGGAAACTTTTAATATCCTAAGTGTCTGCCTTGTGATAATAATATCTCTGTGATGTTGCCTCATGAAATTTGCCCGAGTACCATGGCCCTAAGTATTTGAGCTATGAGGCAATACAGTGAAAAGCATAGCCCCCTCATATGAGAACACAACAGTGAATAATTAATAACCTTGCTCCCAATTCCAGGAAAACAATAGCATATTGTAGGAACACTGCACTAATTTAACTAGAGGAGAGAAAAAAAAACAGTCGACAACTTCGACAAAATGTGGAATGCATCACCATTGTTATAAGGCATGTCTGCATGAGTTTTGATCTACTTATTCTCGCCACTGTGGCTTTGCACACTTTCTGTACATCTGTGTTGTATGTGCCTATACTGTAGTGTTGCATGCTGTATAATGCTGTAGTGTAATGTTGTTTGCCTTTGAGATTAATCAGAACCCATTAAATACCCCTCTCTCACCTGCTGGCAGTATGTGAGGTGGAAGTGCACATGCAGGAAGCTATTTTCCACAGGCCCCCTCTCTTGGCTGTCAGCTCCCATTAAGGGGGAAGGTGTCATATCTGTAACACAGCTGAGTGCAGATGGCAGAGTGGAGGGGATGGCTCACCGATTTAAACAATGATTAATGAACAGAGATGGAAAACAAATTACATTGGACTATTGGAGGCAGGGAATTGTTTTTATGAAAATGTTAATTGTGTCTGCCAGGCTGATATCGGGAGTGGGGGAAGGGTGGAGTGAGGGCAAGGCAGTGAGGCAACCAAGGGGCTACTGATAGGACATCTACTACTCCCCTGGCTCAGATTATCGGCGTGTCTCAGCATCCAATGTTTAATACTGTACCTTGGCTTTAAGACCTCTAATGTGCCATAACTTTCAAGGTTTGGCTTTTTATGATGAACCCCATGAAGAATTGTCGCCCACCACTGCACCAATTAGCGTTATCTCTAATAATAAGTGGTTGTAAGTGACGAGAGAAGGCGCCCTGTTCTAGTTGTAATTATTGCAGGCGGGTGCAGCTGCACTACTTAGGGAGATGATGATAATTATTTTTCTTTTTTTTTTCATTGCGGGTTGATTATTTAAGAGCATCATACACTCATCAGAGTAATCAGGAGAGAGTGATTAGTGAAAATCCACGAGGCTAACAGCTGCCACATTAAACACTTGCCTCTGTTGCCAACACACAGAGGCAGAGCCCTTCCACAGGACAGAGACGAACGAAAGCACTTCACCTTCAACTCCAGGACCACATGTGTTTGTTAGAAAGTCAAGGCTGAGGGCACACAGAGAATTAGAGTAAACAGAGCGCCCCATGAAAAGGCATGTTGTTGTGCACCAAGGTCAATCTTCAATGCTTCAATTCACAAGTACAGGAGCGCGCTGAGGGGGAGTCAAAGTTTGATATGGCATTTTTGGAAGTGTGGGAAATAGAAGTAGTTACTGTGCAGTGACCTTGCCCTGCTGAATTGTCTCCCATTGTATTAAAATTAGTAAATTCTGGATGTTCTGCTGACTGAGGGCTGTTTGATAAGGCTTGTGATCTAACACCCAATCTGAAACAGAATAAAAAAATAAATAAAAATAATAACAGTCTCAATTAGAGATGTGTGCCACGGCCATGTCCGGTGTTCATGCAGCGTTGCTTGCCACTGTGTAAGGCCTGCTAAACTAAGGGCTAATTCTCTTAGCCCAGATGTTGCCTGAGCACAGTCCTGGGATCCCACTGGGTTGATGAGCTCAATCAGTGAAATGATGAAAAGATGATTTTGTCCCTGTAATTACAGTGTGTAAACTACTTAGCTAGGATTGCAAAGGAAGTCATTTTCTAATTACGCTGGTACCCCGTTGTCTAATGGTGGATGTTTTGTTGTTTTAGAGAGCGCGGGAGAGAGAGAGAGAGAGAGAGAGATTGAGAGGAGGAATATATATATATGTGTGTGTGTGTGTGTGTGTGTGCATGAGAGGGAGAGTGAGAGAGGAACTTCACAAGGGGCCTGTGCTCTGCTGCTGCGGCTGAAAAAAGACCATCACAAGGGCAAGATGGCTGCCAAATGAGAGTTCATTGAATTATCAGCCCAGTTAATGTGCCTTGGATTATGCTCTTTGTTTGTCAGTTTTTTCCTGTAGATGCCATAGCTTAATGAGATACTGTAAGTGGCATTACCAGACTCCCGCTGTGATTTTGTGATGACTCGTTTAATGACTTTTGTCTCAGTGCCTCCAAGTGCTTTAGCAACTGAAAGTAGACACATCTAGATTTTTCCCTCCATTTTTGCAATCTCTTTTGATTTTCTCGTTTTGCAAATATTTAGACAAACGCGCTGTAAAAAGGGAAGGATCGTGTCTTTTTAAACGATATAGCGACAAGACTGTATTGGCAATCTGCTTTCCTTGCACCGGAGGAAGTTGTAGTTCTTGAGAAAGCAAAACATGTCAGTATGTTGCGGACTGAAGAAGCTCCATTCTTTGAGATCTGTGTGAGTTCTCTTGGAGCTGGCTGCCGTCCTGCAGGGCCCAACCATCTGATGCAGCCTACACCATGTGGATAGGCTTCTCTTGTGCAAGGCATCCCCTACGCACCCCACACTGTTAACACACCCCATCGTACGCCAAAGCTTTGTTTGTGTCCAGAAAGAACAGGTGGTCTGTGCAAACAAGATCAACTGTTCACACATTAGTGATTTAAAATACATTCTATATGCACGTGCCTGTGTGTATATGTGTGTACGTCTTTGTGTGTGTGTGTGTAACAGAGAGAGAGCATGAGAGAGTGGGTGTCTTTGCATGTGCATGACAAGGGAGACTCGTGGAGACAGTGTTTATATTTCCTTGCTTTGTGTGTGAGTGCCTTTGAAAGCAGCAGAGGAAGCTCATGAATGCAAAGTTTATATATGACACACATACACATACACATGCACACACACACACACACACACACACACACACACACACACACACACACACACACACACACACACACACACACACGCACACTCTGTAATGAGGTTATGATACTGCATATTTCCTCCAGTACACTCATGTATATCTTGCTTTTCATTTTCACATCTTTTCCTCCAGCATAAATATGATCTGTGAACAGTTTGTCATTTGAAAAACTTGTGAATTAGGAATATTGACATAAAAGAGAAAGGTTTTCCATCAACTCACACAGGTACAAACACAGCTGGTCAATGCTGGCAAACCTGCTGTTTTCAGTCTGACTCACAGTTGCTATACCATGTTCCTTTTAGCATGTTGTCAGAAGAACTTATTTTTATTTATTTAAGGCCACTAATCTGTGTTACTGAGTGAGACAACAAAATGAATCGAAAGCTTTCTTTCACTGAACATGTGAAATAGCTGACTCCCAAATAACTGCACATCACCACTGCACCACATGCACGCCAGATTTATTTTTACAGGGCACAAGCCTGATTTTTGATAGTTGTAGAAGGAGTGGCATAGATTTACTGCATCCACAACAAATGTGTATGTATTCCTTTATGAGTTCTTTAGCTATTACTCACAAGGAGCTAGTTTGTCAGTGCTGTGTGTGCTCTTTCTGTGCTCTGTACTTCCGCAGTAATGAATGGTGCTGGTTAGACTATTCTGTCTCCGTCAGGCTTTTTTTGGGGGGGGGGCCTACAGAGAAGCTCCTATAGGGTTTCATTAATCTGGCTGTCAGAAAGTATATGGGTGCTATCTTTTGTACGGGTCATGGTGGGCAGCTGTGTTACCACTGCCCTCTTCCTTGTACAGGCTCTTCATCCCTTGACAGGGCGGTCCACAGGATGGTTGGCTGGCTTATTTTGTGGGTTGGGGCGTGGGTGGAGTGATACACAGGGGGGCATAATGCATGGCACGAGCTTTCACTGTCTGCACATAAGCCTGCTCTGTAATAATGAATAAAACAATTGTTATCTGCAGGCTTGGAAGTCAGGGAATTCCAGGAATTTTGAGAGTCGTGATCTCTTATTATGTGTGATTTTTAAGTGGGCTGAGGCATGTTACAAAGAATCTGGGACATCAACAGTTATGTATAGTGTTGCACTGTACCTTTAGCTGAGGTATATGAGGTATCGCTACTTATAACAGAGTGCATCATTCGTTATGTATTTCATCAGAATGTTATATCACCACATCTCACACCCTAACTGAATGAACTTAATGAATGAATGAAGCTTTTATTAGTGTGTCATTCATGGACAGACAAAACAAATTCATGTAAGCTGAATCTAGAGTGCTGTGTGCACACTTTTCAACAGGAATAAAGAGAAGAAAGAGAAAAAGGCAGACGTCAGAGTAAGTGCTAGTTAAATAATCTATCCCTCCATCTTTTCCAGACTTTTTGAAAGTTAGTGAACGTAAACCGTTAAAAAACTAATAAACAACTCTTCCAACTCTTGATGATCAGTACACCAGAATTTCACAATCTTGTTAAACCATTTTATCGTAATTTAACCTCTTAATCATTATAATGTGCCTCATAAGAAAATAATTCATATGTTTAAGATTGGGTTAAGAGTCAAGTTATCACACTACTTAGGAGTTTATTCCACCTCTACTTTTGAAAATTTTAGGTTATATTATTACTGTAACTGTTGGCTGCAGGCTGGTGTAGCTGTTTGTGGTGCATTAGTTTTCTGCTCAACCATCCACATAAATTATTAATGCTTTTTAACTGCTGTTAAAAAGACACATGAAATATGCAGTTCTGATCTATAAATTTTATTCACGTGTTTCATTCCAGTGTCACCTAACTATGGATTTACAATATTGTCCATCCATCCTGGCTGACAGTATGCTGCAGCTACAGGGTAGGAAGATTATACATCCACCCTCTTGTAGATTAAATACTGAAATACAGAATCCTTAGCCTGACTGCAGTGGAAATAAATCTAACAATGTTTGAGATTGTCAGATCTAAAATCATCCAGAATGCACAGCTCCCAGGGCTGGTTTAAATGTGTACGTGTCACTTTTTTCTTTTATTGCTTGTGCTAAATCACACCTGCTCCTTGTTCGTCTACGCGCGGCCACACCTAAGAGGCGCTACTGTGACACGATGCTTAATAACAATCAAGCACTCTCTCAATCTGCACCAAAAGAGCCTAATCCACTCTGACAGAGAAAACACCTGATGGCCCTGCGTGCCGCTCCCTATCTCCACCAATTCCTGCATAACCTACACACACACACACGAGCGATGAAGGCTCTAAGCCTCCTTGCTATGCTTAGTTAATCAGAGGAATACCACTTTAGCAAATATGAAGTGGATCTAGTGTATGCTAATATCATTCACTCACTTTTTCCCTGTCAGATATGATTAGGTCAGACCTGTATCCTTACATTGATCTCAGCTCAGAGCAGACACACAGCTCACACGAGCCATGGCTGCAGGCATGCCAGCTCTTTATCTGTGTGGTTTTGTGCACAAGATTTTCATTACTGTCTTCAGACTATAAGCATCAGCAGCAGGTGGCTCAGACTCAGTGACAGACATTTTATCTGGAAGGCCTTTAGTTATGTTAAATCCAGTGTTGTGGTTTTGAACAAGGTTGTGCTTAGTTTGGGTAACTCTCTTATTACAATGCACATACCTAGCATGTGACAGGCAGGTATGTGCATTGCCTAGTAAAAAGAAACACAATTATACAGTAGTCAAAGTCATATCATAAGATGTTACAAATCCATTTGAACTGGAGTCTGATCAATCATTATTGATTGGATGCAGACTTCAAAATGGATGCTCTGTACACCATTACACATTCAAGGCTACTGTACAGTAATGTCATTAATAGAGGCAAATGCAATAATAGTTCAAATGACCGTAATCCTTGAAAGTGGGTGGGAGGTGGAGGGGAACATCTTATGACCCCCCTGCCTCTCTGTGCTGACAGCAGAGGAATACCAGGTTAAGTAATACTGTATCTATTATATTCTGATATAATTTACTCACTTTTGGCCTGTCAGATATGATTAGGTCAGTACTGTATGGTTAAATTGATTTCTGATCTGCAACTTAAAGCAGACACACTGCTCACACCAACCCCTGCTGCCAGCCTTCCAGCTCTTGATCTGTGTGGTTTTGTGTACATCATTTTCATGACTGACTGAGGTTGCAGTCCAGGATGATGTAAGCCTGTGTTAATTCAGTGTGGACAGTGCAGGCTTTGTTCTGTGCCCTTTGGTGCTGCACTAGAGCTGTGCAGGGCGCGCTTATGTGACCTCTACCATTGTAGCACGATGTGAATTTGAAGCTTTGTTTTGCTGCTACAGCTGAATCAAAAAAAAGGGAGCTGGGCAGAGGAAAAGTGAAGCGTACTTTAGCTTTCCATTTGGATATTCTGCCTTTAACTTGAGTTTGCATTTTTGCATCATTAAGTTGTTTATTTTCTTTAGTACTCCTGTGACATAATTATCCTGGTAAAGGCTTTTTCTTTTTCAAATATGCAATAGATCTGCTGAAAAGGCTTAACTCTTACTTTAATCTTTTTTTAAAGCTTTTCACAGGTTTATGAAATGCAAAGGAAGGGCAACAAGAAGCAGACAGTCTTTGATGTTTATGCTGTCTTAGTATTTTGTGTCAGAACAAAATGAGATCGAGACAAAGATTTTCACCTTACCCTTTAGTAAAGATGAGATATTTTTTGAGGAAGCCTATGTGGTTTCACCTAATCAGCATTTTCACAGTCTCCAACAATAATCTAAAACCACAGGTATACTTAACACAGGATGAGGAGAGTCAGAACCTACTTTGCTCTATTTCCTGACCTATTTGTGGTGCATCACTGGCATTGTATAACAGTTGCAAAAGTACAGATTTTCACACTTAATTGACTGTACTTTTGTGTTATACTTGCATGTTACAGGACACATTTTCACACTGGAAATCTGTGCATTTGAATACTTTCTTTGTTTGTATAGAATTTGAATTCACTTAAGTTCCTTTTCTTTTCTCTTTAGGTCTAAGCTACAACAAACAGACATTTCATCTGAACAGCATGAATCCACATCCTGTTTCAACTGAATAAGAGCAAACAGTAAGCACACAGTTCACTGCTAACCTTCGGACTGTGCCACATAGACACTCCTGACCACCATACTGTAACATCAGCCAGTCCCTGAAAGGACAGCTTCATTACCCCATCCACCCATCCAATTAGAAGCCAGATGGCACTTCTGGCCAATCAAATCATGGATGCAAGGATTCTCAGCAGTATGAATGGGAGAGTAGAGCTTTCCCAGTTCCTGAGAGTCACTAGTCAAAGCATCGTCTCCCAGGTAAATTCTGCTCAGGATGACAACCGCAAGAACAGGAAGTATCCCTGCCCACTGTGTGGAAAGCGTTTCCGCTTTAACAGCATCCTTTCCCTTCATATGCGCACACATACTGGCGAGAAGCCCTTCAAGTGCCCATACTGCGACCACAGGGCTGCACAGAAAGGCAACCTGAAGATACACCTCCGTACT
Organism: Rachycentron canadum; assembly: GCA_038496675.1. Lineage (NCBI taxonomy): Eukaryota > Metazoa > Chordata > Actinopteri > Carangiformes > Rachycentridae > Rachycentron > Rachycentron canadum. Next base: position 9,273,811 of record CM076652.1, read on the forward strand.
CACAAGCAAGGCATTCTGGGCAAAGGCCGCGGGAGGATTAGAGAGGAAAACAGGTTGCTTCATGAGCTTGAGGAGAGGGCAATACTAAGAGACAGGCAGATGCGAGCTGGTCATGTTAGCCAACAGCGAACATCTAATTTACCACAAATTCTAAACCCCCAGCTGTCACAGACCATCCTGACGCAAAACCAGTTCTCAACCAACTCTGGTGCTGCAGAGAGTCAGCCACATACATCCACATCCCCTCAGGTGACTACTGTACATGATGAGCCCATCCAGCCACAACCCACAGGCTTCCGCTGCTCATTCTGTAAGGGAAAGTTCAGGAAGCAGCAGGAGCTTGAGCGACACATCAGAATCCTACACAAACCCTACAAATGCACTTTGTGCGAATTTGCTGCCTCACACGAGGAGGATCTTATTGGCCACGTTGAGACAACACATATAACAGCAGATTCAGGCTCAGGACAGAAGCCTGCTATGGGGCCTGGTGACAAGGGAAAGCCCGTTGGTGAATTCCCTTGCGAGGTGTGTGGCCAGACCTTCAGCCAGGCCTGGTTTCTGAAGGGTCACATGCGGAAACACAAGGACTCATTTGAGCACTGTTGTCAAATCTGTGGCCGTCGTTTCAAAGAACCCTGGTTTCTCAAGAATCACATGAAGGTCCACCTAAATAAGCTTGCTGCTAAGAGTAATCCCCCTGCTGAGCATGATGCCTCAGTTAGCCTAAGTAACCTAACGCAGGACCATCAGAGCAACCTCTACTCGCAGTACATCTCCCGCATTCACAACAGGTTTCTTGCAGCTGAGAGAGCTGACCATCCAGATTATAACCAGATACTCACTACAGCAGGAGTTGACATGAAGGTTAGGGAGATGTTAGGGAGAATGATTTCCTCTGGTCCCGGCCCTCTGACAGATGCAGAGAGGTCCTCATTGCTGGGCTTGAATCCTCTCCATCCTCAGCTGAGCTCCACTAGCATGGAATATCTGCAGAAGGTCATGTCTAATAGAGATACACTCAACAGTGGCAGCAGTTACCCAGGCTGGCAGATCATGACCCCAGGGCTGCCTGTTGAACAGCAAATATTCAGTTCTAAAGACCAGCAGCAGTGCTCCTCCTACCTGCCTGAGAGATGTCTCCCTGTAGACGATGGGAAAGTGTGTCTCAGTGACCCAGACACCAAGGCCATCAGCAGACCCAGTAGCCCCAGCAGCGTGAGTCATCATGGGCCAACGGAGATCATCACAGAGACAGGGAACTCCCACTCCGCTAGTACCATGGACCATCGACCTCAATCTTCTTCCCCATCTACAGGTAATGCAGTCATGGAAAGCTAATTTTTTAGAGGGCTATTTTAGGATCTTATTAAAGCGGCACTCGATTTTACTCATGAAGTTCAGTTTACTGGACACCCACCAAGAAGTACTGCTCAGCCTGTGAAAATGGCTGGATAATGCTTTTTGAGGCTGTGGGAGGAGCTGAACAAAGTTTAGAAAATAATGACCCTATATCTAATTTTTTAAAATTTCTTCACCAGAGGAACTAAACGATATCTCAGCCTCTGCTGCTTCAACTTTGACTTTTCTTTTCATTGTGTGTATATGTATATATATATATATATCCCTGCCAGATTTTAATCAGCAATGTTGTTGCTGTTGTTTATATGGTGTGTATCTTCAGCCATAGAGTACCACAACCATGGCAAGCCTCCCAAACTTATGGAAGTGATGCAATGAATTGCTGGAGTTTCACTAATATTTTGTTTATTTTTTGCAGGATAATTGTGGTAATAGAATCAAAAGACAAAAACAAATAGACGTCATTAGTGCATTAAAGATCAACTCAGATTATCACAACAAAATATCAAAGTAATGCATCTCATAATCTTTTATATATAAATATATGTTGGGATTTTTTATTTTTATTTTAAGTGACAGCTGTGGCCTCATTGTTCTTCCCACTTACTGTAGGTGGGTATGAAGCAAAGGGTCAGTTACACCGCGACAGACATTACTGTCATCCACGAGGACTTTGTCTTCCTTTTAAAGATAATGGCATCATGTTGAATTGTAGGGATAATTAGTACCCTCTATTTTATATCCGTCACATCCCCACCCCTTGCCTACGGGGGCACAAGATGTTAATGCATGCCATCTGGTGTTTTTAATGATTTGATATATACCACCCAGTGATTTTTATGATTTGATCTACCACCTGGTATTTTTATTGATAGTGTTCTGTTCCACCTGGTGATTTGGATGATTTGGCTCTCTGGGTAAATGCCTTTCTTGTCATGGCATCCTGCTAACATGTTATCATGAGCCTAAATTACAGCTATAACAGTGTTGTTAAGAGAAGAGAAGAAAAATAAATCCAAACTTTTGCTCTGTTTCTTCATAGCTTATAACTATGGTTATTTTCCAGCGTCAGAGCACTGCTGTTATGTACATGAAGTCTGATGCGCTCTTGTGGGATTCGATCCAGTATCCTCTTAAATGATGGCCGTATAGCAGAGATAAATGGATCAGGTCTAATCTCATTAGATGTTTTGTTTCTATATTGTACACACATACTGGTATCTGCATATTTACATGTAAATGCTTGCAGTTTATGGCCAAATCCCTTTCTGGTTGCTCTTAAAGAAACATACTCAAACTCTGTTGTTTGTACTTTCCCTCTTCTCTCCTATCTTCAAGACCATACGGTGTCACTTCCAGAAACATTTATGATAGCTGGCTAGCTGAGGATTTGAGTGTGCACAGTTCTGGGATGGCACATTCTGTATCAGACTCTAATTTCAGTCAATATTAAGCATGGAAACTAATTCATTGTAAAGGTCAGGCGTCATTGCTTTAGTCAATGATGGATCCGGCAGGCTCTCTCTCCCCCTCTCCTCCTCTCCTCTCTGTTCTTAGTCCTGTGTAATGGTAGACTCACTCTGGGGGCTTAGCACCGCATTGTTTAGCTCTGACAATATATCCCAGAGACCTCTGCAGCTGCTCCCTGCGCTCACAATGACAGATTAATTAACACAATCACACGCTGCTGGCCCTGGCTCAACACACAGGTCTGCTGCGGGACAGATAGGTAAATCCTACACATATGGAGAACACGCACCACTTGATGAGGGTTTAATAACAGGGATAAGTTTTTTCGGAGGTAGGGGGTTGTAACTGATCAAGTCTGTCTGTCTCGATGGTTGGATGTGGAGGAAAAGAGAGCGAGTGTTTTCTAATTCAGGAGAGCGGAGATGCTGAGGAAGAATTACCACTGCCAGATGTTCAGCTTGAGGAACATTGATTAGTCCAGAATTACTGGCTGCATTATTCATAGTCAGCCTATGGTGGTCTTGAAGTTATTGATGTCCTCAATATGGATAGCAAATATAGTACAGTCATGGCTGTCAGAGTGAGAGACGGCTTCTTTGCTTGATACATCCAGATACAGCGCTGGATTTAGATTTTAACTACAAATATCCAGCATCTTAAATTAGAAATCCCCCTTTGATTTCAATAGAAGGCGCTTGTTACGAATTACTTCTCTCAATATCTAATCAGGACAGATTTGAAAATGCACTTTGACTTTAATTATAATCTGAGATTAAGAATAACGACTCCTCTTAAAATGATAAACTAATGAAGGGTGCATGCTTCAGGCCTCTGACCTACATTGGACCAGTTAGATCCCAGCTCTGAACAAAAAACATGCACAAACATAAAATGCTCTGACAGTTATTAATTAGTCCCATTCAATACTCTTAACCTCAAGGTCAATGAGCAGACACCATGTAATGATGTTGTCCCCACATGTGTTTTGTCCCTCATTTCCTGCTTTTACGCTACTTTTACTGTAAGCATTAAAGCCAAGAGAGTCTGAAATGATAAGCGTCTGTAAAACTGTGAATGGTAATATGAGCAGTGGTTTACCCAGAAACACAGATAAAGCAGGCTGCTGTACAGAATATCACTTTCATTTGGCTGTTCCAGTTACATCAGCCTATTCTTTGTGATTGCTGACAGTAAAAACATCTTTTAACTAAACAGGTCCTTATCTAACTCGGTCCTGTGTCGGGCTTCACAAATTCGGCTCTTATTCAGAGATCAGAGTCAGTCTGACTGGTTTGTCTAAACTGATTACCTGTTGGCTCTTCCGTCTCCCTCTCACTTCTGTCTTTTAATCCTCTTTTTAATTATTATTGCAGATATGAGGCTCAAATTAAGCTCAAAATGCTTGTTTTCCTAGCATGCAGATAAAAAGATTTACCCAGGGAGTTCTGAACACCTGCCTTGAAATATTGTTCCACCGTCTCCTGAATGCCATTTGGCTTAATTGACTTGGAAACGTCCCAAATGCGTCATTGACTATGTGGTCTAATTAATATTAATAATATATGCTATTATAAACATCAAAGAACATCTGGTGCCCCTGTTTTTCTCACCAGTCTTCTGTGTGACTCTCGCTCTCACTCTGTTTCATCTTAAACCAAGCCAGCCACCATGTATCTCTGTTTTGCATTTCAGGTGCTTGATTGCATATATAGACAGAGCCAAAGCTCCACTGTATGTAGAGTTTGATATCTACAACAGAACTGCCAAATGCCTATGTAAGCATATAGTATGTGAGCCTGTGATTGCATTGACGGTGATGTATGGTTGTAAATCTTAAAGCCTATTTCCATATGAAATGAATCACTTGTCCAAGCCCAGCTGCATGCTTTTTCCATAGACACAGCTCACTTGAGGCTTTTATTTATTTATTTACCTTTTTCCTCCGCCTTGCACATCCAGTAAGGGCGGATAACTCATACGCATCACTTCATTATATGCTCTGTGTTAGGTGCGAGAGGCTGGGGTTTGTAATGATGCAGTAATTGGAGTTTTGCTTGATAAATCTAAGCTCTAAAATTACTCCCCTCACATAATGTGAGCCTCGGCAGTGTAAGTAAATCTTAAACTGATTAAGTTAGCATGAACCAGGCAATCACAAAGATGGCACCCATCCAAAGGAAGAGAAAAAAGGCAGAGTCTTCAGGCTTTGTGCTGTTTTACTGCTCTCATGTAGGCTGGTAAATGGGTTTAGGAAGGTCCACGCTGAAAGATGAGGTCAGATATATGTGTTTTCTGCATTTGGAGCTGGCCGGTAATGTCATCGTAATTTAAGCCACAGAATAATTGAGATATATGGCGTGTCTGAAAGACTTCCATTAAGCTGTTTGAATTTTTTCGACTGTTACTGGAGACAAGGGTGTGGCACTGATGAAGTCTCTTTCCCGCTCTTGCACAACGGCGTACGTCGCCACGCACATGTAATGTACAAACATACTGTAGACATATTGACACACTCATACATACAAACAGGGGTGACACTCTTTAGTTCAAGGACATGAATTTGCCATTTCAGCTATGATTTTTTCAATTTCATTAGGTTCAGCTCTATTTGATGAATATGTGGGCGTTGTTTTATGATTCTCTACGTTTGAAATAGTAAAACAGCCCTCCATCTACTACTATTCAGCTCACAATGGTGGATTTTCTATTAAAGTTGGAAACAAAGTAAAGTAACAACTACAGATCATTAGATTTAGATTTACCTCAGTGAATTACCTCAGGGTCAGATCTTGAGGTGTATGAAATTGATATTTCTCTGGCGGGAATGAATCACTGTTGTAACTCAGATATTAGTCCATTAAAGAAGAACAATAAGGCATCAATATGCATAGAATTAAATTAATGGTGGTGGGTTTATCTCCCTATCCCAGACGCATCCCTAAAAGACACAGTATAATGTATGACCTGACCTTCAAATGCCAGGAGAGTGTTGGGCAATAAACTGCCAATATTTGTGGCTTAATGGCGTCGGATGACTTTTACTGTAATTGGAATGGCAGCGAAACAGCTGGGCTGTTTAAAGACAGTGCAAGGCTGAGGTCTCAGACAATCACTAACTCAAAATGGTCACAGGGAGTGTGTTTAACCCTGGAGGGTGTTTCTGTGATAGCCATAAGGATTAAACTGTAGGTAAACAGAGGGAAAAAGACATTTAAATTACCTTTAATTAAAAGTTATGGCGTGCAGGATCAAATCTTGTATCCAGATGGATATTATTCACTGGCTAAAAGGAGAAAAATTACCCTTTGTCATTCTCCACAATAATACACTTTGTACTTTTTGAATTATGTTCCCATCACACCATTTTTCAAGTATGAAGCAAAAATAAACTCAACTGCAGTTCATGGTGCAGTTAATCAGAACTGCTCACATGTTGGACGTTGTTATTTTTGACTGGGAAACCCACTTACTGGTTTTGATGGAATGAGGTTTTTGTCTGCGACATCTGCCTTGTTCTAGTTGCTTTACAATTTCACTGTTTATTATTTCTGGAAGAATCTTGTTTGGTGTTAACATCTTTGGGTGTATTTATTGCACATGGTGGTGGCGTCCATACTGTAAAATGATGGATCACTGGAGCTGAAAGCTGATTACAAGCTTGATTTACTGCAGGGCAGTGCTTAAATCATTCAACTCAGCCTGGTGTGGGATTGCAACATTTTTCATGTTTAGACATCGGTTGTTGGTACATACTTTTCTTAGAACACAATGCTCAGTATGCCTCATATACACATACTTTCCTAATTTGATTTGGACTGTATTATGTTTTTGCTGTTATTGTCTGTGTTAGGTGAGAAAGTCTACAGGTGTCCACTCTCCAGTGACTACACCACTGCACAGACAGCCTCCCTCGGCTTCCATCTGGAACGCTACCAATTCCCCCACTGGCAGAACAGCAGGGATCTCTCTTCTCCACTGCAGCCCACCAGCAGCAGCAGCTCCAGCCCCAACCCCAAGCTCAGACCCAGATCCAGGGAAGACTGGAGCCCAGCCGCAGGTCACTACCTTGGTCTGGAGAACCACAGTGAAAACCCCCTGCTCATCAACAAGCAGTCCGACCTCACTGAGAAAGAGGCAGGTGTAGACGGCTCTTTATCTGCTCAAACCAGGAAGTCCCAGTATGAGCCCTTAGATTTGTCCGTCAGGCCAGAGTCTGTCACGTCTCTCTCAGCCATGTCTCCTGCTGCACTGGTACAGATGTCTGGTGTTTTTAGTAATGGACTCTCCTCCTCCATTACCCGCCGGCTACAAAGTTACTCTAATACTGCAGCTGAACTCAGTGTGAAACCTGCATATCAGTGTGACCTTTTGATGCAGGGAACAAAAGAAGAGATGAACACACAGAAAGGAGGCTCCACTTGCCACGATGGTGAAGGTGAATTTGAGAAATCCGAGCAAGGGAGGGAGGATGAAAATGACAACACTGCCAAGTGGCAGATGCTAAAAAATAATGTCCTGGAGCCAGAGGAGCTGAGACAGGCCAACGCTGATTTCCAGGGTCTTGGTGAGAATAAACAAGACAAGTCGGGGCAATGGGGCAGAGCCGTGGCTGAATCTCCCATCTCCTCTCTGGAGAACTTGACTCCAGGACAGGCTGATCCACTCCAGCACCAGGGTGGCCTTCTCTCCTTCCTTAGGTCTCAGGGGAGCCTGAATAGTGCACCTGCCAGCGCACACAAAGCCAGTCTGAATGGTGGGGGGAATATGGAGAAAGATGTTGCATCAGGTGAGCATCAGCTAATATATCATATATGTTCAATGCAGCTGTGACAAATATCAAGATGCAGCCAGCACTGTATCCAGATTTGAAAGTATCTATTGCCACCTAGTGGACAAAGACTGGTCCTTCTGTTTTTACATCTTGTAATCTCCTCAAAATGCTTTGTAGATCGTATCTGAGTGACACACCACTGCAGATGGCCATATAATAAAATTGCAATATATTATATTAACTTAATTCTATATATAATTGGCTGACTGTTGTTCTGACTGTACGCTTTGTACCAGGGCATTTCATTGTCAACTGCTATAGAAATCCAGAAAAAAGTTTTTTGGCAGTATCTCAGTCCTCATCACCTGACAGCAGAAGTGTGAAGAGTGAGTGTGAGTGTGCGAATGAATCATGCCAATTACGAACAACACACTTACCTTATACTTATAGCACTTTAGTTTTTTTTATCTAGCCAGATCTTATGTCTGATCTCAAACAAGGGCTAAAGAAGACACAGGTGTGTGGCACTGATTACCCCTACACTTTAAAGGATGATATAATCTCCTTGTGTGATAGGTTACAAATCGCCCAAGCCAGTGGAGCCCACTGATGGAAAGGCTTAAGCTCTTGTGATGGTGTGATATGCTTGCTGAGTGCAGATTTAATAATGCTGTCTCTCAGGAGAGGGAATCCAACAGCTGGGGTCTTTGATATGCATGTATTATGAGTGCAACATGATACACCTTCCCTCTGATCCCCCTCTTATTCAGAAACTCAATATGTTCATGTGAAAGACAGGAAAGTGCCTGTCAACTCCATTAGGGATTAACATCTGTTCCCTTTCTTTATCATTCTAACAGCAAGATGTACTTTTGTATTTGATTGTACAGATGGTTATTATAATATGCCGAAAAGCACCCCTCCCCTTCAACTTCTGTCCTAGCAGTCACACTGTTCATGTTTCTTTCTTGCTTTTATTGCATATAATGCTGTTTGGGTTGAAAAATTAGATGGGATTTAGATTAGCTGGCAGGTTTGAGCTGCCTTTTTAGCAAACCTTGTGTTTTTGCAAATGTCTTTAAAAATCTCAGAACAATGAGGATCATTAAACTATTCTTTCCCTCAAATATGGAATAATTTGCTGTAAATGTTGCTTGTGTTTCTTCACCAAAATGACCAATGTATTGTTAGCTGCGAGGAGTTATTCAAGCACCTCTTCGCTTTTGTTCGCTGCCGATTGATCTGATTTTTCTTTCTCTCACCCGGGGAGTAGATGTCAAAGACACAATAAACACCTGTCAGTCAAACTGGACGTAGAGACAGGTAACTGACATTGAGAGTCCATTGAGTGTCCTCTAAAACTGCACTAAGCAGGTGGCCCGGCAGCCTGTCCTGTCTGCAGTGTTGACCAGGTGGCTTTGTCATGGGGCTGTCTCCTGTTGCCCCCATCCTCTCCATACTGTATGGCACGTCGAGTGGCATGGTGACATATTGCCGGGCAGTTTGGACATGGAGTGATGTGTTTGTGATGACAGTTCAGGTCGGCTCCAATGTGCCAGCAGTGGTAATTGGCCAGATGGTGACCTCTGGTTGAACCTGTCTGCATGCTCATTAGTCTCACCGAGCCCTCCCTTGTGTCTTAAACAGACACTCTCATCTCTGCACTTCTCAGACTAAACCGCTAGATGGCAACATTTACCACTCTTCGAGTAGAGATGCTGGAGGCTTCAGAATGTTTCTTCACCAGGTACTATGGCACTTTTGTTATGCATTCATATTTCACAGGTACCATCAGGACATTTTTTTTTCATATTACAGTAATGTAGCAACGTGGATGCATAAGGGTTTTGAGAATCATCTAACTTAAAACCAGTTAACCAGTTAACTAAACTGGCTGTCTCTTCTGTGGCATCAGATCAGGCCTCTCTGACGCATGAGAACAAGTGAATATGAGAAGATCGATAAAGAAAGGATTAAGAATGAAAGAACATGGAGGACAGAGAGAAAGAAAAGGCCCTGATTTGAAAGGTTGAAAGGGGTGAGTCATTATCTCATTGTCTGACCTCTGTATACCCTCCGCGGAGAGGGTGACAGAGAGTGAGAGAAAAGGAGAGAGAAAAGGAGCGAGAAAGATCACCATAGATGGAGATAGATGGAGCGACAGCGAGGTGAAAGAAGAGCGGTAGTGCGGCTGTCTCCATGAGCAGATGTCGTTTGAGGGCAGCGAGAGGGCAGCGCGGCCTGCCTTTGTGCAGTGCTTCTCCCCATAGAGATAATGAAGGGTGGAGCACTGGGAAGGATGTGCAGTCATCACTCACTGTCTGTGTGCCATCAGAGCTCAGGCCTGTGTCATCCGTCACCATTCAGCTCCTCTGGCCCCCGACGGCCCCACCACTGTCATCATGGTCATTATGTCAGCCTGTGACACACAACACACTCTCACAGCATACACACATGCACGCACACACACACACACACACACACACACGCAGGAATACATGCAAAAATATACATGTTTTCTATCTCACGCAAATATGCACTTAGTACTAGGACAAGGTATCCTTTGAAATTTGATAATACTGCAGATATGACAGCTGGGTTTCTGTGCCAATACAATATGTTTTTCATGCCTTGCTCTGACAAATATAAGCAGGTTTTATTTTAAAATACTTTTCCACTAAGCAAAAAAAGCTTAAGCTTTCAAACAAAAGCACAAGCTGTGCATATTTGTGTGAATAAAATGCTCTCTAAAAATTTGATTTAACCCAATAATTTGTTTGGAAATTTTTGGAAAATACACTACTTTGCTGTCTTTGTGAGGGTTAGGTTAGAAGATTCATACCACCATTCATAAAATATGAAGTTATAGCTGGGAGGTGGTTAGCTTAGCTTAGCTCAGCACAAAGACTGCAAACAGAGGGAAGCAGTTAGCCTGGCACTGTCCAAAGGCTATGACATCCACCAGCACCTTTAAAGCTCACAAATGAACATCATTTTAGTTCATTTTGTACAAAAACCAAAGTGTAAAAGCAACAACTTGTGGTTTTGCAGTTTATGTGCATGAAGATTTTCTGGGTAGATGCTTTGACTTTGGTAAACAGTAGCCTGGGGATGCAAATGGTCAAATGATCATTCAGCTTTTAAACAAAAGATGAAGATGAACAGTGCAGTTACAACACAAACTGGCTGTGCAAAGATTACAGTTTATACAGCAGACAGAGGTCCTGGTTCAGCTTTTACCGAACATACTTGCTGTAGTTGTTTACACGTTTATTTTCCTGTACGTTCTAGATTTAGATCTGGCCAAACTGTAAACTCACTTACATCCTGTTTGATCTGGTTGCAGTGAAGTTGCCATGTTCCCAAAATCTCAACAATAAAATGTAAAATGTTATCGCAGCTGATGGAAATGGTGGGCAAAATCACCAAAATGTTCTTTTTCCTTTTCTATTGGCACACATTCACTCTTTCTCTCATCACCACACAGTCACACAGCTCTTATTTCCTGTCCAGTCTCTTTTTGCATCCGTGCATGTGTAGATGCGTAAGAGTGCATGTAGGTACATGCGTCGGTGTGTATTGGTGTGAGTGTGTGCGGCTGGTCTGAAGCTGTGGCTAGAGCAGCCTATGAATGGAGGATCATGTGGTGAAGAGATGGATGGCTCCGAGCCCACTGCTGTCTTCTCTAATTGTAAAATATTAGTTACATTAGACTCTTGCCTGTGATTAATGGAACTTATTTGGAGGTTGCCCTCTCTTGGACCTCCCCTCTCCTCTGGTGGGAGGGAAGAAAGAACAGCAGACCCAGGAAGATGAGGAAGAGGGAGAGAAAGAAAGGCCATAGAGGAAAAGAGCGGGAGTCAAGCAGGGCGACAAGCGACTGATGTATACACGAGACCTTTTGGCTTGTTATTAACTGATTTTATGAAAGTGTAATAGGCTACAGGATTGTTCATGTTGTTTGATTGACAGAAGAAGATTGAGGGAAATCTGTTGGGTTTATCAAGTCACAGTTGATGTGTGAAATTTGGGGAAGTGAGATGACTTTGTTGTTCTTTACATGCAAGACAGGTGCTTTGAAGTTTCAACAGTTGAGCTTAAGAAACGCACAGAATCAGAGATGCTTATTTTTTACTGTCCAACCCGATTTCCTGTTTTTCCACTTCTAGTGATTGAGGTTGGAGGACGTTGAGGTGAGACAGGTGGAGTTTAACACAAACTGTACCTGAATTTTGACAAAGCTTTTCTTTTATTATTATCCCCCTCCCTCAATGTGCTGCTCTCTCCAACTCTCACTCACTCACTGACGCACAAGCACACACACACATACACATACAATCCCCTCTTTGCCATCCTGATGATATTCAGATGTGTCAGGCCTTATCCTCTCTCTGACTGTGTGAGTGTGTGTGTATGTGTCCTTTACGGCCATCAGGTTATTATACACCAACAGATGGAGCATTACCTTTTATTGCTCACACCTTCTGTGAGTTTTCCCACTTTTCCCCCCAAAAACACCTTTTTTATGTAGATGTGAAAGCGAGTGTTCAGCTGCGTGCAGCTGTCTCAGCTCTGATGAGGAACATGATAGAGAGGAAGAGGCAAGGGTGGGGTGAAAAGGCTGAGACAGCCCTCAGTTTTTGGGAAGTGATGTCAAATGACATCAGCACATAATGGTTTACTGTAACCATGAATCACAGAAAAACACATTGAAGTGTTAGACAGAGGGGAAAAGAGAAAGTCATTATATGAGGTAACATCTCAAAAATAGCACAGCAGTGAACAAGGACACATGGCTGTCTAGGTAGAAAGGTAAATGAGTCATCCAGCACAGTTTCTGGTTTGATCTTAGCAACACCTTCAGGCTTTGGTGTCATACTGATTTTTATTGAGGTCAGATAAACTTCTGGAAGCTATTAACCACATGCTTTGTTGTTTGTATGCTGTACCATGTAGGTTCACATTATTTGGCATGGAGCTATGTAGCGGGCGCAAAAGAGGGGGACAGACAGGAAGTTTTGGCATGCCTTGCCTCCCAGCTGCAGACGTCTGTCATTCCTCAGCTCAACACTTGTGTGCGTGTTTTTATATGTGTCTGTGTGTGCGTCTGTGTTTGTGTTGTGAGCAGGAAATGTGCTACAATGAATTAGAACTTGCTGCTCTTTTTATACAAACCTGTCAGTCCATGAAGTGTCACTGTGTTTTGGTAAAGTTGGGGTGTTAGAAAGTGCAAATCGTTATTATGAGGCCAAATCAATGTCAACAGTTTAGATTACTTTTTTATTTTTACATTTTTCTTCTACAAAACCACACTGACTTTTTCATATTATAATTATTGGAAACCTTTTTTAACTCCACTGAAACTTGTAAACTCAAAATGTATGAGTGTATGAATGTATTTTTTTCTTTCTCTCTGGAATTTCAAAGGCTCAGTGTCAAAATTCAGCTTTTCACCTGCCAACATCTGGTCTAAAATACTGGAAAAACGACCTACCAAGAATTATATTTAACATCAAGAATTATAAACAAACATTATTCACGGCAATCACTCTCACCCTGCTCATTTTCACAAAATAGTTTCATGAACAGAAACCTGTACCGTGTGAAACATTCAAGTTTTGATTGGATCCAGAGGTATTGGTTTGATTTGATTTGTTTGAGAGCAGATAAACAGTATAATCTATGAAATGTCATCATCTGAAAAATCATCTTGTTGATATGAATACATCTGGCTCCACCTCATCTGGTGGTCATTTCAGACCCTGATGGCATGAAATTACTACAAACTGTTTGTGTATTAAGTCTCTTTTCTCTATCTGCTTTGTGTTTTTCTTTCCAGCACGGAAACCGTTCCAGTGCCGATACTGCCCCTACAGCGCTTCCCAGAAGGGTAACCTGAAGACCCATGTCCTCTGCGTCCACCGCAAGCCCTTTGACAACAGCCTCTACCCCGACCGCCGCCTCCGCCGCTCACACACGCCCCAGAGGCCCTCCAGATTGCCTCCGAGCATCACAGGAGACAACCATGCGCCGGGGAGAGACCAGATTGGCATGACATCACTCTGTGGGACTTGATGTTGTCATGGCAACAGCAGACACAGACAGTTATGATTATTGTTTTAGCTTCACCTCAAAGGGGTTAGGATGATTGAGATTGTTAAAAAAAAAAAAAAGTTAACCAACCTTGATGTACATTCCAGTGTTTACTTGAAGAGCCACAGTACGTATTTATCTGTAGCAAAAGAAGCTGCCTATAATAATAAAGTCCATTGTGATGTGAAGGTGTAGTGGGGGTATTTAGTGCCGTTCATTTTGTCAAAAGTGTCCAAACGATTTACTTGTGTTTACATGCATCTATCAGTTCAGCACTTGTCTGATAGGGAGAATGTACCGTGCCTGCCTAAAGCACTTGTTCTTTCATCCAGTAAATACCCTGTGTTACATTTTTGTAAATATCGCTCGATTTCCCTTCCAGTCCAGAAGTCTTGTCTATCTGTCAGGATATGGTGCCAGATGTTCGGGCTTTAATCGCGGCAGATGTAATGAAGTAGAATGTTGCACATCGGAGCTTCCATTTGTTCTGGATTCCACTCCAGGGAGAAAGCCTCTCTCACATATAATTATTGCCCATTAACTCCTATGCTTCATGCCCTCGTGCTGGAACAATGCTCAATTAAGGGGAACCAAGGAAATGGAAAAACTGCAGAGATTCATTGATAGTACATTCAAATCCCCTTTTTTCTACTTTTTTTTTTTTAATTGAGTGGAACCACCCATGTGTGTATATACCAGATCTGCCCCCTAGTGTAAAATAGGCCCAATCAACACAGCTATTGTATGCTGCGACTGCCGTGTATGGTGATTTTAGTATGATCTAAGCTGCCTCAGCCTCCCGTGCCAATAGTCTGCCTGTACACCCAGAGATCACCCTGGGCAGCTGTGTGCCTGTTCAGCCGGGCCCTTGTAGCCACAGCGATGTGACTTTGACTGACAGTCGGCCTGACAACTCCATTCATGCGCCACCTGCTAGCTGTCAATCAGGGCGGCCATCCTGGGGCTATTGACGGAGCTGTCAGCCTGTGTGAGATGTGTCTGTCAAAGCCCACCCACTCTGCCACTCTGTCTCCCTGCCTGGGCAGTCCGACATTCGTTTACTGTCCTCCTTCCACCTTCGCGTTTTTTTTCTTCCACCTGTTTCTCTTTCTTCCGCTCCCTGTCTGTCTGTCTCCTGCCTGTTTCCCATCAGAGACACACAGCAGCCCCTTAATCCCAGATCCAATCACAGATTCTTTGGGTACACATTTGTCATCCTCAAACCCTCTGGTTTTTGTAATGAAGTGCTTCACAAACACTTCTGCAGGTGACTCAGGCTTGATATACATGTGGTTTTTATCGCTACTTCTTGTATTTCTGCACCAATGTCACCAATCCTTTCTTTTCCCTCACGTTTCTCTCTCAGCCATCTTCCTCTTCCTCTTCCTCCTCTCCTGCTCACTCACCCTTCATCTCTTTACCTGACAGGTGACAAGGTCTGGGCCTCCAGCTGACTTGCTAATCGGAGGCCTGTCATACTTTCCAATACTTTTTGGTCTGATCCACCCAAGCCAGATCAGACCAGACCAGACCAGACCAGACCAGACTGTCTTGTGTGTTGACCAAGGGCACAGAGTTTTGTGGTGAAAAGAGGAAATGCTCCAAAAGCTCACAGCTTTGTAGAAAGTCTGTCACTTGTACCCCTTCAACAGCCCTCTGGATATGGATCATCCCTGAGGCCTCATCCTGTCAAACCTCCTAATTAAGCGCAGTTTCCCTTAAAGCAGGGCCTTTTAATTAATGCTGGGGAAGTTTGTTAATTACTCCTAATGGTGATGAATGTTTTAGTTAACATCTCTCTACCATAGTCAATGTCATACTCAGGCTTTTTTGCTGCTTTGTTAGGGCTCATCTTTCTAGTGCACAGCCCTGTTGTTCTTTCATTGTTCCCAGTGTTGTTTTATAAACTCTTCATGTCATCATTTTATTTTGAAAGGGTTTCTGTGTTACCATGTTCTATCATGCCTTTCGCAGCCTGATTGGCCTCGCAGACAAGTGAAACATAAAGATGCCAAATTCCTGTATTTTATCCACCTAAGCTTTGGCTCACCTTGACCTTTTTGTTGTGAATGACATCCTGTTTGCCTGCAGTGAATCAATCCTCATTCTCTGACACCTATAAATAAATACTTCTCTGGAGAAAAGGCAGACATGTCATCTCACAGACCGTCAGCGTGGGGTTTATCCAATGACCCCAGATTGAAAATGTGTGTCATTTTTAATTGACCTGAAGTGAAACGTTAATGTGAAAGTATACATTTGAGCAGCTATGAACACCGTTCAAGTCTACATCATGCTCTTCTTTCTTCTTGTTTTTTTTTTCTTTTTCATCCTCATACCATTCTTAATATTTACAGTTCCTTATCTGCAGACCATGTTTGAGGTCTCTTTCTCAGCCTCATTGAGAGGGGCGGGCCATGTACAGCTAATCAGCCTGAATAAGTAAAGGAAACAGTTTGACAGGCCAGGTAATGAGAAGTAATGAATCACTAATCACAGTCTCTTACAACCCTTGGAGCACAGATGAAAAATTAAAGGTAATTAGCTTGCACAGTTGTGAAAACAATATTTAAGACTGTTGGCATCACATGGCACAGACTTAACAGATTTTCTCCACCGACAACATACATCAACACTGCGCTGAAGTCCTAATATCAAGCTGTTATTGGAAAAGCTTTCTCGATGTAATTTTAGTGACTGATCTGATCAGGGTATACAACTCTGCCTTTTTTTTCCTCTCTCGCAGGCAATCTTGCCAAGACGCAAGCATGAAAAATGTTTCACTTAGGTTTTCTTTAAGGATTTTCTCTACTGAGGAAAAGAAGGAACATGCCAGGAACATACTTCCTAGATCTAGTTTTGGTAAAAGTAACATTGTGGAACAGTGAAGTGTGAGATAATATTCAGTCTCTACTTCACACACACACATTAGAAGCGTAAGGTAATTCAGAGACGTGTGGTCAGAGCTGCTGCAGCTCTCCCTGGTTCTTGTGCTTGACAGCAGAGTGAGGGATGCTTTGACAGAGCCCATGTTTGACAAGTCTGCGTGAGACTCAAAGTACAGGATCCAGACATGGGCTGTCAGTCAAAGCCGGCACATCTCCCAGCTGAGACGTGCCAGTTTAGTCACAGTTACAAAGGAACTAATATGCGTTAACTGGAGCAAGGCACACATATGGGCCTGGTAGAGCCCTGTGTCCCGAGGCTGGGATTGAACGGATGCCAAAGAACATAAGCCCAAGATATAAAAAGAATTAGGGGACAAATAAAACATGGGGATTATGTCAGAGTGAGAAATGGAGGCGTTGTAATTCTGCATGTGTGCCGGCTTGCCTCTCCTGTTTCAGCATCCAGGGCCTGTGGGCTGTAGCCCTGCAGTCCTGCACCTGTGCTCCAAGGATCCAGGAGCTTTGGAGACAAAATGGAGAGGAGGTTGTTATACTGTATGTGTCAGAGAGGGAGAAAAGGCAGGAGGAGGGAAGGGAGAGTTGGAAGGGAAAAGTGGGACAAGATCGACCGACTGGGGGTGTTGGAGACAGCAATCAGGCCCTAGAATGCTGTATCTGCCAAATCAGTTGCCAGCACCCATGTCTTGAGTCTTAGGAGTACATGTAGGAGAGTAACCCTCCCTCACAGTGCACAATACACGTGTTCAGTTAAATACCTGGAAGTGACTGGATTTAAGCCCACAGCTACTCCCCTGCTCAGCCGCTTGTGTCGTGTTATCACCCAAAGTTCATTTGAGTTTCAAGCCTTCTCTCTTACTCACTCTCCCTCCTTGCTTTATGCTGAAAAGACCTGTCTCGCATAACAAACAATTGCACCAAACTCCATTAAAATCACTTCATGGGGATGTGATAGTGCCTCAAGTTAAAGGCTGTAATTGAAAAGCATTTGACAAACCACGCGCCGCAAAGCGACTATAGACAAGCTGTGATTCTCACTTGAGTTATTCAGTGGAGATGATTATCATCATTTTATTCTGTGACCTACACAACTTGCTTGAACAGTACGTCTCCAAAACAGTGATTCTTGGATTTGTTCATGCTAACGAACTTCAGATGGATAGACATCCAGATAATGATTTTCTTTTTAACTACACAAATCAGTATACAATGGCCACCATATGCAGTTTTCTCATGAAATAAAAGCAAAAATGAATGCCTTTTGAATTTTCTTTTTCTTGATCAGATGACACTAAAACAGGGCTCCCTGAATGCCACTTTGACAACTTACTGTTCTTCATCCTGCACTGAAGCGCAGTGTAACCAGTCAAAGCCTCAGAAGTGGAAAGTCTCCCTGGGAAGATGCTCCCGTCCATTGATTTGAAGTGACAGCCACATCCTTGACAAACACACCTGTCATTGTTCAAGTCACATCACATTTTCAGTTTCATAGATGGAAGACAGTGGAGGTGTGCAGGTGTGTGTGTGGGTTCGTGTGCTTATGCACATGTGAGCATGAATGCCCATAAGAAAGTTTCTTCATAAACCCCCTTTGTGTGTGTGTGTGTGTGTGTGTGTGTGTGTATAGATGGGTCCACTCTGCTCCAGCTGTTGTTCAGGAACACAGCCAGATTCTTTCATTGGCTTCTTCAGCCAATGTTTATGAAACAAGACATCTGGGGTATTTATTTTCAAACACGCGTCAGAAATGGATTTAATGTGCCAGAACCTGCTGACCATCACTTTGTGTGTGTGAGTTAATGTCGCTGGGCTGGTCAGATGATATTCACCGTGTGTGTCTCTGCAGTGGTGTGGTAAGTTTTTTGGGGGGAGGGGCTGGTTATGGGGACTGAGGGAGGGGGAGGGTGATGAGCTGCTGCAATAATAAGCAGATTTTAATGATTTACTATAAATCAGCAGCCGAGGCCTCTGCTTGGGGAGACTGAGGGGGATGACAGCTCCTGACTCACACACCTCGCAAATGCCTTGCTGATGATGTGTGTGTGCTTCAGATCATCAATCACAGAGCGCAAGTACACACACAGACGCACACACACACACACACACACACACACACACACACACACACACACACACATGCGCATAAACCACACTTTTACAAAAACATGCTTTCAACACACGCGGGCAGGTGCACACGCACACACAAACATATGTGCGGCCACACACATGTTTCATGTCTCTAATGTCTCCTCTGCTGTGGCAGGGGACAAATCAATCACGGGTACAGAAGTTCAAGGGGGTAAGAGATTGTCTGGTCCGTTTTTCCCTATGCTATTGATCCCATTTTACTGGCATCATCGCCAAGCTGTCTCGCAAACCGTGGGACAGCGATGGATTGAAAGTGGATGATTGAGAGAGGAGGTAGGGTGACATTCACTGTAATCTCAGTCACCACCCATACCCCCACCCCTACGCCGCCCCTCTCCTAACACACAGACAAATCCAATGACATTGAAAGTTAGTATTTTACTGGGAGTTTTTTGGAGCAGATAGAATCAGGCCCATCATCTTAAATCTGCAATGTCTCACAGTGAAGGAAACGTACATGGCAGAGATTAACAGCGGGTTTGTTTTTGTTTTTGTTTCCCTGTCTCTTTGCATTTCTTCTCCAGCCATCATACTGTATGCCTGACTGTCTGAAGGTGTTGTGCCATCTCCTGTTCCCTGAATTTGATGAAAAAGACACTGGAGAGAACACCTCCTGACAACACATCCCAAAGTGTGTGGGAGAGTCAGAAAAGAGTGACACAGTGCAATTCTGTGAAATGTTTTAAATCAGGCTCATGTGGAAAATATTGATGCGTGCTAATTTTCCTTGTAAGTATTCACAATGTTCTCTTATCTCCCATGTATAAACAAATGGGGGGAAATTTTCCTCGTAGATGATAAATTGTGGTTCATGCACAACGAAAGCAATGCTGCTGAAGGCGCCTGGGAGATCACAAGATAAACATATTGCAAACTGATTTTCCAAAAGACAGTCATTTCTGCCATATCCTGGGATGGTTTTACAACACTGTCTTCCAGTGAAGTGTCACTTGCCACTGGTCAGATGATACAGTTAAATGATTATCTAGAAATAACTTACATTGACCAGATAGTGCAGAATTTCAAATTTTATATCCTCGCTAATGTCCTTTCAAAGATTTAGGGATGTATTTGGTATCCAAGTTAGAACTGTCTGTCCTATTTATAGAAGCTCTTTCCTTGGGCTTCATCAGAAAGTTAATTTCATCATGATAATTAAAATCAATCACTCCACAACACTGAATGATATCCAAGTGAAGATATACAGTAGTTCATATCATCCTGCACCAAGTTTTACAATGTAAACCCATAATGACAATATAGCTCAAATCATTTACCTTCAGTATTACAATGCAAACTTCAAGCAGTGATAAAGCTCAAATCATTCACTGCACTATTAGTATCAGTATATCACCGTCGAGCTGTTTATCACATTATATCTACATTATGATGATGCACAAGTTTAATTACAGATAGATGAATGCTTCATTCATCTTTCCTGTTGTTGACATCTTGATTAAAAATGTTTAAAGGATTATGTATGGGGCTCCTATTTGTGTCCTTGTGTTTGTCTTTTCAACTTTCATCCACTCGCCTGATTTATTCCCCTTGTCTAT
Source organism: Rachycentron canadum (assembly GCA_038496675.1). Classification (NCBI taxonomy): domain Eukaryota; kingdom Metazoa; phylum Chordata; class Actinopteri; order Carangiformes; family Rachycentridae; genus Rachycentron; species Rachycentron canadum. Next base: position 9,294,117 of record CM076652.1, read on the forward strand.
AAATAAGTGGACAGGGTCCATGTGATGGATTAGTCTGTTGACATTGTACCAACTGCAGGTAAACAATTACTATTCATGCTTCATCGTTGCAGAATCTATACCAGGATGCTGCCACTTAGCACGGTACAAAAGGTTAGATTGCAGGCTATTGTTCTGCATTTGGTCAGATGTCATTCTTTTTTCATTCTGCTGTAATAACTAAATAAATGTTTTGTGAGGTGTCAAACACTCAACTTGCTGTCTTGAACTTCTTGTACAAGCTGAAACAGTTTCCTGGCATTTGTTGAATCATATAGACCCTGTCATCAAAAGCAAGCTTGTCTTCACGTCATCGCAGCTATGGTCAGTGTCTGTGGACTATGAGTATCCCTTTACGTTGTGACACACACAGAGGGCTGCGGCCACATCCAGACCCTCATCATACGTCATTCATTGTTTATTCAAAAATTCAGTGTTGTTCCAACTCTCAGGCCCTCTGGGCTGGATCAGTCTGCGGTCATTATGCTGATATGAGCGGTGAGTCACTGGGAAAAGAAAGAGGGGGTTAAATCTCACTCTCTCTCTCTCTCTCTCTCTCTCTCTCTCTCTGTGTGTGTGTGTGTGTATGTGTGTGTGTGTGTGCGTGAGATTATATGTAGTAGGCCTACATCTGTCAAAGAGTGATTACAGAGTTAGGAGTTTATGAAACAGCATCTGTATCAACAAATTTTCATGTCCCTTAGGCCACAGAGTGAAAGGCCTTTTTCAGACTAGACTGTGGAAAAGAGGATTAGGCAGAATACTACGAAGATGTGTGGCAGAGGGAAACATGTTATACAATACCAGCATTCAAATGCTATTCAACCGGTCTTTTCTATAAAACATGATTTGTTTACTCAATCAGATTCAACTGTACTTAGCTATTGTTTGCTTTTGTTACAGCAAAACTCAAAGGAAAATGCTGTTGTTCATAGTTGAGTAAAAGCCAATGTGAATGACAGGGACTGACACAGGTCATCAATTATGATTATATGTGGTCATATTGTGACACAGGCTGTGGTGGGTGTTTGAGTGGTCAAGCTTTATTGTTTTTATCATTTACAGAATGATACATTGTGCTGTAAAGTAACTGCTGAGATCTTCAAACACACCTACAATGAAATCACATGGGGCAAGAAACATTTGCAGTCAAACGATTATAGACAATTATCTAATTATCTAAACATTATCTCAACCACTTGAGGCAAAACTGAAAGAGAGCACGCCCAAACTGTTGGGTAATGAGTTAAAAAGCAGAGTTTAATTTAGAACACTAAGACTAAGACTTTAGCAAACTAAACTGATCAACAAACAAACTGACCTATCAAGAGGACAAACCAGGGGATCTTCTACACTGTAGTTGGCCTGTTTATTTTAACACACAAGTGGTGGACAAAGCACAATCGCTAATAGCTACAAACATTGTTCATGACCAACTCAGTATTAAATATGAGAAACACACAAGAAAAGTAAAACTTTGAAGGCGAGAGGGCACGATATTATCTATTGTTTAGGCCATCACACTGTATCTATATTGTTTTTTTTTTTTTTTTTGCAATGTTGCCCCAGATCTCGGCAAAACATTAGGAATAAAATATTATTACTGATAGATATGATGATCTGAGCATCAAAAATAAAGACTATGTTGGATTAAACCAGAGTTCTCATTTAAATCCACAAACTAATTTTGATGCATTGAAAAAAAAAAAAAGACTTCCCACAGTCAGACTAGTGCCCAAAGAGTCTTTAACACTGACTAGCACACATCCAAAATCAGAAGCCAAAGTGAGCTGAAACAAAGCAATAACGATAACGGGTCACATGAAAGTGAAGCATTGATGCGGTTAAGCCGGGTGTTTATGTGGAGACACATTAACAGACAGTGACAGCAGCAGGCTGCTGTTTGGACTCATCTGTGATGGAGGGACAAAGCTGCGGCCCGTGGTTCATCGGCTGAGACATTACTGGGCCATTTCTGTCTAAGGCGGTGTGATGCCTTGTCACCTGACACAGGGCTGCTTTGACAAGCTGTAGCACCTTAGCTGAAGTGCTCTGAAGACCTCGTGTACACACACCATCAGTTTCTCTTACTCATGTTTTCTCCAGGACTTGCCTCATGCAGAGTGTGTCTTTGAGTGTATCTCTGTATACAGTGTGTGTGTGTGTATGTGATTATCACAGGCATATGACTCTCAAATTCATAAAAAACAGGACAATGTTTGATCTCTTGAAGATTTATGAGGCAGACAAAATAACAGAAGCACCTGATAATATATTGTGAAAATAAACACTACCCTTAGGGAGTTCAGAGATGTTCTGCCTCAACTCTGCTCTGTAGTGATTTTTAAACCAGTAATCTGTGGTGGTGTTGTTGCTCAGTTACTTTTGCATTTGTCTCCCTCCATATGTATACTCCATATCTTCATTTACTGTTATTTTTTTTGAAGAACCTTAACATTTTACCTTTTGGTAAAACTTCACATACTTCACATCCTGCCAAAAAAAGAGAATAGCACACAACTAAAACTTTAAGGTGAGTCTTGAGAGAACAGTTTGACATTTTGAGAAATACACCTTCTTGCTGAGATTTGGATGAGAAGAGTGATATCACTCTCATATCTATCTGTTAAATATGAGTTGAAATCAACATACTGTTTTCTTAGCTTATCTTAGCTTATTTTAGCTCAGTATAAAAAATGGAAGCAGCTGGTGCTGCTCAAAGGTAATAAAATCCATCTAGCAGCACCTCCAAAGCTCATTAATTAAAACATTACATATTGATTGTTTAATTCTTAGAAAAACCTGTTAAAATGTTATATTGTGCTTTTTTTTTTATAACAGGTAATTTACTGTTGTATCAAGAAACCAGTAAGACACATTTACTCTACTAAGAACTATTCCAGCATATAACTCCACATAACCCCATGCAAAACAATAACTTGTAAAGGTCCGATGTTTTACACTTGTCTGAGGTTTTATTTGAAAATTTGATAACCATATAAAATATAATTGTGGTTGTAATTACCAAATACAGTGTCAATATACTTTTACATTGCCTCTCTCAGACTTTTCTCTGGAGCTGTAGAAAGAACAACGTGTTTTGTGTCAGTCTACGAGCCTCTTTTCTGATGACTGGCTGACTTTCTGAGTGACACATGGCCAGGCCATCCACAGATTGGCAGCCTGGTAAAACTTGCTCATAAAGAGAAATGGCAATGGTCAGACAGTGCTGAAACATTTTAGTTGTTTTTTTTTTCAGACAAAAACTTTGGATGGTGGGTCTGGGCGGGACATGCTGGGGGCATGGCTGCGTGGGGAGTTGTGACATCACAAAATGATGGAAATCCTGACAACTCTTTTTAGGGCACAGTTTCTGTATTTATATAGGACCTCCTTTAAAATGAGAAATTAAAATCTGAAGGTGTTTATTTTCTCATCTAACTCTTACCACGTAAAAAAAAGTATATCAGTTTAAAGGTATATTAGCAAAAAGTTAAAACAAAGACTCGCCATAAATGGTTCCCTGAAACCAATCAGCCATTTACAGCTTTCTGTTCTTCATTGCAGGTGAGGAACTTGTTTGCTTGTACACTGTCAGATTAACATGAAAGGTCAGAAACAGGATTTGGAAGACAGCTGTTCATGTTGTAAATATTGATTGAACTGTAGTGGACCATAGGGAAAACATGTGAATTGTTAAAGTGAGCTGTAAGCCCCTTTAAGTGGTGTGTTTGCTTTAAAAATTAACCTGTAACTGCCTGCAGCATGCGGAGAGTTTGGTGCTTCCAGGTATTGTACATCTGTTTCCTTTCTTCTCAAATGACAAATTACAAGATTTACTGTATATCTATTGTTACATTTTATAAGCTGTGTGTGTGCATGTCTGTGTGTGTTGTATGTGTGCCACAGTACAATATCAACATGGTGATTGTGTATGTGCTTGTGCATATATCGACATGTGTCTATAAAAACAATGCATTGTCCAGTAAATCTCAGGAGGGATCATTTTCATGTCCCCTCCTCTTCCTCCTCCTCTAACCCTCAGGAATGGAAGACATTTCTTGTGAGAACAAACCTTTAATTGTCTGCCCTGTCGACATGTAAGGGAAGTGATGCGTTATATTATATCATCACTCTCCCTGACGTCCTCTGAATGACCCCAGAATCAACGATTCAGCTAAATGGACCTATTGTTGCTCACAATTTAATCTTACTCTTTTAGTCATCTGATGAAATATCTATGTGACTTAAAAAAATACAGTGCTTAAACCACTTCCTGTGTCTATTTAACTGACATCACAGATATCTGATTGGGATTGACACAGACTCCAGTTACAGTCTACTCCCAAGGGCCATGGTCGATGAAGAACATCCACCATCCTGGTCGAGCCTTAAACTGTTACTGCTCTATCTCTTTTGTTCTTCCCTCTTTGCAGCAGCACCAGAGGGGAGAGCTGAAGAGGGACTGCAGCTGAGTGACAACACTGACTGAATTACCCTTCACCCCGTGAGAGTGCAAGTTTGGGTCACTTACTATCGACAAGCCTATGCCGAGCTGGGGGGAAGAAGGGAGGTATTGTTGTCCTTTTTTTGTGCCCCTGTTATTGAACTAAATGTTTCTGCAGTTAGACAAAACACACAAAACTACAACTCAGAGCCAAAGAAAGTAAAGTGAGCATACAAATTTCCCCAACACAATGTCTGCATTAGCCTATTCTCTGGTGGTGATGGGGGGGGGGGCACATTCTTTCCAGTGACTGACAACTAAATCAGCTGTGGAATTACAATGCTATTTCTCCCTTTGTACATGTTGCCTTACACAAGCTGGGCCCTTATTGGATAACTAATTAGGCAAAGAAAGTAAAGTGCGAAATCCTGTATCACTGAAAGGCTTGAGAGGGAGAGATGGCAATGCATTCTCAGACAAGCGACTGTTTGGTGGACCTTATTGATTCTGAGGCAGAGGCAGAGATCAATGAAAAGAAACAGACTGAGACAAAGAGTGGCATTTAAGGGTGGAAAAAGCTGACATTTTCTCCATCACTGTCACAGCCGCGGCCATAAAGCAGCAGCAAATATTAAAACATTTCTCATATGCGCGGGAGTATTGGCAGAAGAAATTGTTTTCTCCGCGGTGTGATACTCAGGCTGAACTCCCAGTAGAATCCCTGGGGACTGCAGATTGGTGCCTGTGACATATCGGCTCTAGCATTTACACACACCTGCCACTCATTCCCAAACAGCCCAGGAGCAGGGCTGTAGAGGGCAGATAGCAGCCGAGGAGGCTGTCGGTTGGACTGCTGTCAAGGTGGGTAGGTGTGGTGGAATTCATCACTGATAACACGCTTATGTTTGCAGGCCGCACAGAGTGCCTCTATTAGTCAGCAATGCCCTCGACGCTGTATGCTGGTTATGCATATGTAATGAGCATGTGTGTTTATGTGTGAATGGCGTTTCTTATCTGTGTCTATGTGCACTTTAACTCAGGCAGCAGCATTAGTGCAGAGCACAGGCATGTGTGCGTAAAATATAATGTATGTTTATGCGTGTGCACTAACCGGATTGTGTGTAATTATGAGTGTGTGTCCTGTCCTTCCAGTCCACTCCCTGAGTCTTGAACTCTGAGTGACACGGGTACTGCAGGGTCATATGTCTATTTGTGGGATAAATGATATTATGCTACACTAAGAGAATTACATAGAGGATGTCCCTAGGAGTCACCAGGCTCAGTAATCAGTCATAGTTACTTTGTGTGTCTCTTAAGCCCCTCTATCTGTACTCATCCACTGGTCTGGAACGGGTGTTAAATGGATCCTCGACCACATCCTGTCATTATGAGCTTATGATCTGAGCCTTATGACTGAGACTTTGAGAGGAGAGGGAGAAAATCACAAAAGGAAATTAAGAGAGAGAGAGAGAGAGAGAGATCATTAAAAGAATACAGCACATTCATTCTGCATCCTCTTTTTTGTATCACCCTTGTGAGCACAATCACACATAACCTCCCTCATCTTAACGCATCATGTCTTCGTCTCATCTCCCTCTGTTCGTATTTTCCTTCATCCATCCCTCCCATTTGTCTCCTCTCATGCCTTTTCTCTCTAAAAACCAGCTCTCCCTGCCTGCCTTGCAACTTTTCCTTCAGCTCCCTCCTCCCTCACTCCTTCCCTCTCACTCCTTTGCTCTCCCTTGGTGGTATTTGATAGCAGTAAAGCAGGAAGCAGGAGAGCAAACAGCAGGTGAACCCACTCTAATACTCAGCTGTGCCATCTGCTGCAGTCACATGCCTGAGATGCAAACTCGCTCTAACGCCATGATGCCCCATCATACCCGACACATCGATCAATCATGACCAAAGAACAAGATAAAGCGAGAGGAGAGAGTGAAAGGAATGAGGAAAAGAGTGAAGAGGAATAGAAATCAAAGCAATATTAAACACTGAATGTCAAATGAATGCAACCAACCAGACACGACTGACTATATTACCCTGTTTTGACTTGTAATTATGGCAACTCATCAGGACTATATAAATTATTGAAGTACATTGTATATGCAGCAGCGGATTGCATATATTTTTTAAAATTTGGTCACAATCTGATCAGTTGTTTTTGACAAAACTCAAAATAAAACAGCCACTCTTCAATAATTAATATCATTTTAGGTCATATAAGGCAAATATCAATCAAAATCAGATCACTTAAGTCTGATTGCTGAGTGTCCATGTAACAAATGGGTGAACAATAAGATACAAACAGTAAAAATAAAACCTCTTATTTAATCAGAAGGGGTAAAACAACTAACAAACCTTTGCTTTAACTGAGAGGTCTTGATAGGGTGTGAAGAACACATTCAATTACAGCAACAGAGTCCACAGGAAATGATTTCAGTCAAAACTGTCCCTACCACAATTAAGCTGTGTTAATTATGTATTTCATTAAGTAAGTGGATTAGAAGCAGCGCTGATGAAATCATAACGGGGTTTGCCGAAGGCCAGGCTGCAGAGAACAGACAGGAAACGACTGATATCTCTCCCTCTTACTTGCACTTCTCTCATATAGCCTGAAATAACCCTATAAATACTTAACACCTTTACCGACCTATCTGCGTTGTCTTCATTCGCATACAATCACCTGGTCTCTGTATCTGCATACCGTTTTTGTGTAGGATCATATAGCGTAATTATGCCATAGATACTGCTGACATCCACATGCTGTTTGCAAGTCCTCTGCAAACGATGAAGTCTCTCCATTTCATCTAAGCCAGTTCATTACCATTCAGGTGCAAAAAGGAGATAAAGCGAAATGCAGATCGCTCTTTCTGTCTCCCCCTGTTTCGCACCCTTACTCTCTCTCTCTTTCACTCACTCACTCACTCACTCACTCACGTGCACTCTTTCATTCTATCTCTCTCTCCCATTCTCTGTGTTCTCTGATGTTTTATTTGATATCCCACAATAAAGCCTCTCTTTGAACTGCCATCAATTGTGTATGGATTTTTCCTCTGAGGAGAAACAGAGAGCTGTCTGAAAGGGCTCCAGTCCCGCAGGCTGCCTTCATATTGATGCAGAGGAGTATTGCCATCCTCATTGCTGGATCAATCACTCACGTCACTGTTGTTTTATGGCTGGGGCCACTTCACAGAGAGAAGCCTGACAACATCACCGCAGAGGTTTGCAAAACGATACAGCTCTGATAGTTGAGGAGGGTGGAAGAGGCAGTGGAGGGCTGCGGGAAGCTTTCCGAAGCAAGATGAGATGAATTTAGATTCTGTAACTGTCACACACACATGCACTAGCACATATCTCTCTTCTCGAAAGCTTTAGGAGCCTTCTGGTTCATGGCTTGGTGTGGTTAAGCCAAACAGAAAAGGCATTGGGAAAACCACAGGATGCCATCAAAGCTTGGTTTCGGTCACCTTGCAGATGCTGTGTCTCTTTTGTGATGTTCCTCCACTTCCACCACTTACCTGTGTGCTTACTTTCAGTGGTCTGTTGTGCAAGACTTCACACTTTACTCTCTTGTAGCAACACAAAACTAAATAATAGAGAGAAGATTCACTAAAAACAACGTGGTGTCAAATATTTTATATTACACCTTTGTTGTGGAGATTTGTGAAATGCAGACTCAATAGATGCACTCAAGCCAATTCTGTCTTTCTGAAAAACTTATCTTAAAAAACATCTTAATAAAAATCATCCCATTCTGTTGTCATTGGATTGAACAGAAGTTGAAATCTTGAAATCCCTGCAGCTGCTCCATTGTTCCTGCACTAGGTCTCTTGACCCTGGGAACGGCTGTAGATTTCAGGTTGTGTGTGCTTTTGATTTGATTTGTTTAGGCATAGTCATTACTAGCCACAACTGGTGTGTATCTTTAAGAAATAGTTGCAGTCTATGATTGTGCATGTCTGCCTTATGAATTTTTACTTGCAAACACAAACCACCTTCTTGCGTGCACACACAACTTCACACAAACTGCTGTGCACATAAATAGAGCAGGAAAGTTAGTGAGGGAATTGACCATAAAATGGAGCCTTGACTTCACATAACAGTAACACAGCTGATGTAACACTAAGGTGATTAAATATTACATCAGCTGATTGGTGTCATCTTCTGCACTTATGCCCAGTATTATACATCTATTTGACTACTATTACTCTACCGATTTCCTCATGGGACACAGTTTACTGCTGCTTCAACTCCTCCACCAAGATCTAATGAGGATGTATGTTCACAGCTATGATGGTGTACTATGATGAGATGAGGGGTGCAGTTGTCCCAGCAGAGTCCTTGTTGCTGCTCAAATTCTTTGGAGAGCTCCATCAAAGGGCAGATCCCCTTTTGCCAAACCTAAGTGTGTTATAAACGGCCACTTCCTTGGAATAAAGTGGATTTGCTATGCTATATATCTACACTACAACAGGTGCAGGGGTTTCTATGGATCTAGGGGCCTGCTTTGTGCCTTTACTTTCAATTGGATAAAAGATTTCTGTGAAACCAAACCTCTTTTTTTTTTTTTTTGGACAATCGTGGGGGCTTTCCACAGCTGGAGTCTCCCTTTCACAAACATGTTTCCGATATTTCTGTCAAAGTGTTGGTGAATGAAATATGGACAAACTGTGAGAGTAAGACATATGTTGAGAAATACTGGAATTACTGGAAATATGCGCATCTTGTGTAATCAATTTCTCATGAGCCATTTTTAAGATGGAAATCCATTACAAAAAATTGTCATGTCTTTGCTGAAAATAACAGCACACATGTGAGTTTAAGTTTGGCTTTGGTCACCTTTTTAGCTGACGGCTATAATATCATCTGAGCTTTTCATGTTGACAAGTGATCAGAGAAAGAGCAGACTTTCCATGAGTTGTTGATCCAATCAACAACTGGCTCAATGCACTGTGACTTAAGTTTAGCTCTTGCTGTCCTTGGTCCCGTCCCAGCTTGGTCTGACCAGTTCACATCCAGTGAAGCCTGGCCTTTGAGGTGCAGCAGCAGACACCAGAGTCTCTTTAGCCATCAGTCATCGCTCTCACTCTGAACTCTATACGACCTTCCCCTCTGCTCTGGAAGACTAATTGGCTATGTGCACTCTGGCATTTCCATATTCACCTTAAAGAGACAGCACCTACTTTTTTTTTCTGAATGAACCTGTGTGGGAAGTTGACTCTTTCAGCACCTATTAAGTGTCAGAGAGACCTAAAAGCAGTAAGAGCTGGGTGGGAGAGAATGGATGAGGCCTGCTTGGAAAGAAGTGGAAGTCTTCACGTCTGGTGAATGGCCCTTTAATTCCTTCTCCTGACAGAAGGCAATGGCAGCCTGGAGGAGGGTCAGGACACCAGTTGGCATGAATAGACACATTTTTGTCTCGTCTCCAACTTTCTCTGCTCCGTGCCTCTACTGACTGTAACATCTCATTTTTTCCCCCAAGCTGGAAGTCTCAACAGCCATTCTCTTGTCATTGGAAGGCGGGCAGGCAGCTCTCTGTCTCTTCACTCACAGATGAATAGAAAACATTGTGCCAAAAGCTTCAGAGCCACCAAGCTGTTTTCGATTTCATATAAAATACAGAATTTGAGAACATGTTTGAAAATGACAGGCTGATTGGCTGTGGTCATTTCAGGCTGTGTGGGCCTCATTTTTTCCTGTGTTTCATCAGTGGGTGCATTCATCCATTCAGGATAGATTGAAGCAGTAGCCTTTAATAAAGTCACTAGGCTTGAAAATATATGAATAAAATGACATCCACTGCCTTGGATGGATCAAATTGACTTATCCTGGTAATAGCCCAAGGATAATGTGTGCGCGTGTGCGAGTGAGAGTGTGTCTATGCGGAAAGAGAGCAAGAGAGAAAGAAAAAAGAGAAAAGAGCAGATACAGAGATGAATATAGTTGTAAGACAGAGGCAGGAAGGACAGAAATATCAGAGAAATAAAACAAACTTGACCTAAGGGGACAGAATTCAATGAAAACCTGGAGCTGGACACATGACTTTGAATCTTATTTGTATTGGTGAAAGTGACCCATCTCAGACGCAAGCATTATTAGGGATGCTGGGAAAGAGAAAAACAAAGCCATTAAAGGAGAGAGCAGAAGAGGAGGAGTGACAAACTTGATCCTAACAAAGTTAAAGGGCTATTCAACACAAAACATCAAAATTATGAGTCAAATTTCTCCAATTCTACAGCAATTTGATCGCACTGAGACACAGGGGACTCCCAAATCCAATGATACACCAGGGGGAGGCATAAAGAGTTGAACAAAGGGAACAATGATGATGAAGAAAGTTTCATATATCTGTCAATTATGAGAAAAAGAAACACACAATCGCTTATCTTGACCAGTCACACTGCTTTCCTCCCATTTTATGGGCCCTTGTTTGGCAGATGGCTGCTGGATTGTGATTTTGACAGTCGTGGTCATGAACCACAATAATGACAGTCAGAAACGATGGCTGTACAAGGAGACACATGTCTGTTCTCCGCTCTTCAGATGTCCAGCTTAAACTCCTGTTATGTGTGAATAAAGAGGACAGGAAGTGGCAGTTTGGCAGCTCCAACCAGGAGTGTCACTCTCAATTGCGTCCCCTGCCAGCTCTAGACACATCGCACGGCCGAAGAGGTCACGGGTCTGACTCCTCTTTTTCTCTCTCTCTCTCTCTTTCCCTCTCTCCCCTCTTTGGACTGTTTTACAGGACATTCCATTTCAGTGCCACCTACGCAATGCATAACAGTCAAGGAGCAGACAGAATGATGTACGGAAGACACAAGCCAGAGCGACGGCGGCACATTTTTTGAACGGTCCGATAAAACATGAGGCTTGTCTTGTCAGATTACCCTGACACCGTGTGTCAAAATCTCTGCCATGTCTCTGTGAAGCAGAGAAGCAGATGTCCTGAGTTTGCCTTCCTTCTATGGACAGAGCTGTCAAGATTTGCTCGTGAAGGACACTGAAGACAGCCCAGATGGAAAGAATGAGTTGTCTGAGGTTTAGGCTTGTGTCTCTGTCAGGAATGAGTTTTATGATGGGAAACACTAAGCTCTGTGTTGAAAATTGTGTTAGACTTTCTGTTAAAGAATCTATCCATCGTAACCAATCACACAGCTAAGTGCTCAGTCTGGAAAATGCTCCAAAATTAAAATTATTAGAACTTGTTTTGATGTGGTAGGCATCATTTTCTAAATGAAATCGGTTATTTACCTTGATCTTTTCAAGACAATGACACCTATCAATTTTAAAATCCTGCATTGTAAATAGTGTTACAAAAACACCCTGGAATTTTACAACTGAATCTATGACACTAATATATGACACATACCATGCAATGTTAAGGATGAATCCGCTAAACGCCATTTTAAAAAGTTAAACAGGCTCTTTCTTATATAAAACACATCATTGACAGTATTTCAGTAAAATTACTTAGATACTTCCTGCAGTTAAATACAACTGGAAACACAAACTGAAGCAGGAACTTTGTCACTTTTCACTTACAGTTTCCTGTAAATCTATATGTGTATGAAGGAAATTGAATGAAATGAAATGAAAACTACTACATAGAATAGAAATTACAAAATATAAATGTATTGAATGACCTTGTTTAAAAATGTTGACCAGAAATAGTATTACAAACAAGCCTCAGTTTAATATTAAAACTTTAACGTTGACTCCAGGTATATTACAAGTTGGCATTGCTACTTTTACGTAGGTAAAGGAATCTCAATATTTCCTCCAACTTCTCTTGAAAGGCTACGAACTTTTTGCATTGCAGGCCTGCATACACTCACACTCAGTCACAGCCAACTACTGAATCGCTGCTGCGGATATCAGCTCCCACACTAGCAGCTGTTATAAGAAAACATTATATATATTAAATAAAATCAGAAACCTAGATTAAAATGCACTCATAAATGTCATTTGTATCTGATAGGAAATGGTTCTTGATGATAATAAGCCTTAGCCAAACAGAAGGGGAGTCAAATGGATTTTGATTTCACTCCAAATCATTCACTAGCTTCCCACTAATGTAACTTGATCAGAGCACTCTCAAACCCGAGCTCTGTGAAATGACAGTTGAGATTAATTTTGTCAGCCTTGTAATCGCGCCTTATTGATGTGTTTCCTGTGAAATGGCACATTGAAAAGAGCAGTTCCAGCCACGGGGCAACTGTGTTTCATGTAGTAGTCATGGATGGACATTTGATGTTGACCTCCTGATAGCACACCTTCATACTGTTGGGCAGGCACGCACACAAACTCACAGGTAATGCTCTATTATGCTGATTTATTGAAGGTTAATTTAATCACTCTTGTAATACCTGACCAGAGGGTGTTCTTATCCGTGAAAAACCCAAGTAGCAGGGAAAAAAAGGAGAAAAACATGACAACAAATCAAAAAGTGATTTCATGAAGGTGGCACCAGAGACAGCCCAATCCATCAGAAGGGCGGCAGAGTGTGGACGTGTTGCCACGCGTGGTGCCAGGCGAGGTGCCAGGCGGTCCAAGGCACATCCTCTATGCCAGCGCCCTGAGGCTGTGTGTCCTCGTCACAAGGACACAGAGGTTGTTAGGACCAACTGCACTAAATCACATACCTCCTTCCACCCAGTGTCATGGCCGACAAAGCAGGTTGGTGCAGAAAGACTGGAACAGAATCTACTGGTCAAATCCACTGGTTTTTTCCAAGTAATATACATCACATCCTTTTATTCCAATTGATACAGTGATATATGATGTTGTTATGACACTTCCCCGCTTTTGAGAGCACCCCGATGTCAACAAGGCTTTACACAGAGTGAATGATTCCTCCTAAATGCATTTTAGAGTTTTGCACAAATACATTTTCAGAGCTAAGTAAACAATGCAGGCCATTATCTAGATGTATTGTTTATGCATTTTGCGCTTGGTGGCAGAGCAAGTGAGTGAGAGAGCGGCAAAGAGAGAGTCAGAAAGACAAAGGAGGAGCGAGAAGAGAGAGAGAAAGAGAGAGAGAGACAGCCTCCTTCTCCAAAAGACATCAGCTCTGTGAACAGCACAGGCAGATTTTCCATTCTGTCAGCATTTTTCTTTACGTGCCGAACAGATAGCTAAAGGTACCACTTAATGTGATGGGAGACAGGATCTAATGGATTGATACACAGGTTTTGACATGCTATTTGAGCATGGAGCTTGCTATAATTGGTCATGTCATTGTGCATTAAACTAACGATATATAGAGTAGTGCCCTGAGACGAGTATCTTTAGCAAATCTGTCAGATATCACACCAAAATACCTCTGACAGCTATCTCAGGCAGCAGCGGAGCACTGCAACACAGCGGCATGAAAACCTGCACCCACTAGTGAAGGCACATTTGGAAATCAGACCACCTTAAACTCACCTCTCTGTCTCTTTCTCTTGCCGTCTCTGTCTTCACCGCTTTTCCACAAACCTTTGCGTGTTATTGTAAGTTTAATTTGTTTGTGCCATCTTCATACATTTAAAGTTGCTGTCGAAATTAAATGCGATGTTTCCTTCCCTGGCACAAACAGAGATGGGACAGTGACCTTTATATTGCTTGTCATAGAGGAGTGTGATGCCTCCCATACATTAGAGACAGGGGTCAGAGGTCCAAGGTGAAGCTAACTTCACCTCTACCCATGACTCCTGCACTGCTGTCAGAGGACATCATGTCACTTTTGGTTGAATGGACAATACTTACATTGTCTCCTGTCTTGGCATGCAAGGATTTCAGGAGCCTCGAAGCTTATTTGTGGGCATATTATTTGTTGTTCCTTTTTAATAGTGGTTAAACCATTTTATCCTCTTAACCTGTTGATATTTTTAAGACTTCCTCTGATTAACGCAAAACATTAAAAACACAAGAGAGCGCTGTCTTCTATAAATCTTACTTAAATCACAATTTATGTCTTTTCAGAGCTGCATACTTGTGACACAGTGGCCAGTATCAGTTTACACAACTGTACAAGCTCACGAAGACAGGAGCAATATATATCAATGTGCTCTAAAGACATCCACCACTATTTTGGCAGCCATTTTGTTTTCCTAAATACATAGCCTCTCCTCCTCAGCTGTCGGTCTGTCGGTGCTGTCAGCCACTCTTGTGTGATTGGTCTGATGGGCTTGATGCTCATCACTCTGTCAGGCTCTGCTCGCCTTTCATTAGTCTGGGCCCCTCCATCCGCCACACTCGCACAAATCACATTGACATCCAAACTCCTCAGATCCACAGAGCAATTTAACTGATATTCATTAGAGGGATGACAAGAGCTGATGGGAGATCTGTGGAGTGGAGGAGTGGGGGGACTCATTCTGCTCCTATCCTATCCCTGTCCTGTCCGCCTCCTTTCTTCCCCCTTCACTGCTGACTTTGTTTTAGGAGCATTGAGGCACATCGGCGTCTATAACTACCCAGCCCTCAAGGATAGTCAAGACAAAAGAACAATGGATAACACATCTAATCTCCTCTTTATTATCGCAGAAAAATACAATTGAGAGGAGTTTTGTGTTTTTCACGCCAAATAATTGGCTACAGCAGATCTGTAGTTTCTACATTGCTGTGCTCTAGCAGCCACTATAATGCTCATTCGAGCAGAAGTCCAATCATTTAGCCCTCTCCCTCTAGCCCCTCATTAACCCCCAAAGTGTCAACTATCTCATTAACGCCCCCAACCATCCTCACCCCCGAGTCCTTCACTAAAGCCTTAAGCATTCATCAACACTTACAGTGTTGAAAGAAAAAATTGATCATGTCTGAGATCATTTTATAGCTGCATAGACTTGGTAAGCTTGGAAAAGTCACAAGATATTTAATAAGGCAGCTCAGCCTTTTTCATTTACATTATCAATGGCTACCGGTCTGAATCCCATCTTTCAATTATCATCCTTTGTTAAGGGCTTCATTCTGCTTGTCAGATGTGACTCATCACTGGGTTCTCCCACAACGTTAGACCGATGTATCCTAAACGTTGGAGGGCCGGGAGCAAGTCTGAGGCGGTAATGAGTTTGTGTGAGAAGACGGGGTCAGGACACAGTGTGTGTGTGTTAATTAATCTGTTCCCGGGTGGGAGGAACTGAAGCGAGATGATGAGATTTAAGAGAGTAAATGGGTGTGCTGCACTCGAGCTGTCCTCTGTTGAGTGAGCGAGCAGGGTTAGAGGCTGGGCAAATGGCCGTCACCATAGTAACCAGATAACTTCCCCGGCCCCAAGTCACTCAGTCAGTCCGTCATGACAAGCAAAGCCTGGGAACATCAAACACAAAGAACATGGTGTCCCCAGGCATCTTCAAATAAGACAAAGGTAGATGGTTGG
Source organism: Rachycentron canadum (assembly GCA_038496675.1). Lineage (NCBI taxonomy): Eukaryota > Metazoa > Chordata > Actinopteri > Carangiformes > Rachycentridae > Rachycentron > Rachycentron canadum. The sequence goes on from CM076652.1 coordinate 9,309,941, forward strand.
AAATCTGTGGAGAAAATGTGTGTGTGCGAGTGTGCCTTTATCATGCATACAGAAAAGATTTAAAAAAAAAAAAACAACCAACTTTCTCATTACATGGCACTGAGCCTGAATTGTGACTACTCTGATGGCATCAACACCTGCCAGTAATATTGTTAGATCCAAAAGCCTGCTTTGAGGGAATAGCACCTGTCTGTGCATTCTGCACCACTGTCAGCTTGTCTCAGTGCGCGTATATAGGATCCGCTTTATTTTTTCCAAGGGACAGTCTTGGAGTCCAGGTGTGTGCCAGATCTGCTGTCTGTGCCCAGGGCTCCTGATGGCATCCAAGCCCCCGTGGTAATCAGCCCACTCTGCCTGCTGTTGCAGCCTGCCTGCCTCCTCCTCCTCCTCCTCCAGTGGCTCGTTTCAGAAACATCTGGTGGTTTACATGCAGCACACACCACCTGCCAGACGCCTTGCAGGCAGTGGCACCACTCGCACCTCTCGAGTCCGCCCCGCAACAACGCGGCGACACAGAAATCACCAGGAATATCGAGACAAATTGTGGTTGAGAAGACAACTGCAGAGATAAATGCTGAGGGTTTTTAAGCTCTGTTCAGGGTTTTTTGCAGATGTAGGCTGGTGAGCAATCTGTCAGATGATTTGTAAATGCTTAGTCATTACAATGTGGGACAACAATTGGGAGGGGTGTGTGTGTGTGTGTGTGTTTTTTTTTTCTTTTATAAGATGCATGATTTTCCAGTAAGCCAGGTGAAAAATTTGGTAACAGCTTGGAAACTACATTTTGGACAATACTGCTAGTTGAGTTTCATAATGTACCTTGATCTACAAATTTCTCTGATTGATTAATATAAATGAAAACAAGTGTTTTATGCAGCAGTTAATTCAATTTAATCATAGAAGCACAAGGCATTAACATATTTGTATTTTTTTTTTATCAAATAACATTTATAAAACTATTGTGCAAAACAATGTCCTTTTAATCTTCTTCAAAGGCTCTGCACCAGTGGATAGTCATAGTCCTCTTAAATTAGGAAATATAACAAGTATGCATAATTTAAACAGCAAGTTGTAAGCTTATATACTATATGTACATTTTTACAGAGACCTGGATTTTAAGTGCCCCTTACTCAATGATAAAGAACAAGGCAGCTTTTACAATCAGCAAGAAAATCAAGAGGCTGTACAGAGAAAACCATAAAAACAAGCAATGAACTTTTGCTGTTTGGCAGACTCTTTTAAGGAGCTTTACCAGGCATTTGGCTGTTTTAAGGTGTTGAAAAAAATGACCAGAGGGCATTTTAAAATCTGGACAGGACAGGACTGTACAAACATAACGGTAAAACTCGTTGAACATGCAGTCTACCATCAAATCAAACCCAAACACACAAAAAATACAAAATAAATACAATAGTTAATACATTTCAAGTTATTTTCTGAGCTTCTAGTCAAGAGATTCACCAAGGTTATGAATCTGTCCTCTGTTGTCTCACATTAGCAAAGGTGTACATAGAGTGAGGGAGACAACAAATTGGGCTGAATGTCTTTGACCAACAGTGTATTTTGAAGTAAAATAAATGTCTTCTGAAACACAGAGAAATCAGAAATGTTTATAGGCCGAATAGATGTAAACACCTTGTGCTGACGTTTTTAAAACAGTAGTTCATATCATCTTTGTGCATTACCACACCTTTCAAATATTCAGTTTTTTTTTCTACATATGTTTTCCAGTATATCTACTGTTAAGAGTAATTTAGTGTTTCTCTAGTTCGCACACATATAGCAGATGGTCCTCTGGAGACTTCCCATGGCTCTTGCTGAGGTGAAGCTTGATGGCGTGCTTAGTGGCAAATTTACGGACACAGAGCTGGCAGCGGTATACCGCCCCATTACTACTGCAGTCATCTTGTGATTGTGGAGAAAGGAAGGACTCCAGGGGCACAAGTTTCTCAGTGTGACAATGGGAGTCCCTGACAGTCTGTTTGGGGGACAGCTTGGCCAGGTCCCTAATTCTGAACCCTAGGTGGGCCTCCAGGTGACACACATAAGCTGCTGGGGTTCGGATCTGTGAGGCACAGTCACTACAGAAGAATATAGGCTGACCGGAGTCCAGGTTCTTTAGGAACTTGGTTCTGCCTGTTCTTCTTAGCTGGTACTTGACATTAGCCAGCCAGTGGCTGATGGTGGTCATAGAGAGACCTGTGAAACGTGATACATGCATTCTCTCCTGTGGGCTTAGGTCATTAATGATATACTTCCCTTCTGATGTCTGCCTCAGGCTTGAGGCGAACTGGGCCTGCAGAAGAAGGAGGTGCTGGGGGTTCCAGTTGGAGTGACGACCCTTGCGTTTGTGCCCGTGCAGGGACGCGTCATCATCGTCATGAGTAGACCCCACAACCTCAGCTTTATCTGACACCCGGGACCGTGATGGAGGCTTTGGGACATGGTGGGACTGTGTCAGGTTCCTCAGCATGTCTGAGATATCCGACAATGCATTTTCATGTAGGGGACTGCTGGACGTGTAGGGAGAGACCACAGTTAGCTTTGGGGGAGTAACAAGAGAGGAGGGGGAGATGGAGGAGGCTGTGGACGAGGGAGTTAGGGAGGCTGAACTTACAGAGCCTCCTCTTTCAGTTTTCCCTTTTGTGAGGTCCATAGGCTGGTCATCACTGGGCTGGCAAAAACTATTATCGACTACGCTTTCCGGCTTTTTGGTCTGTGAGGGAGGTGCGGCCACAGCAGCCCTCTCAGCCATGCTCTGGCTGAGCCTTGAGAGCAGGCTCAGGGGATCTTGGTTTGGCAAGGAGGGCTTGGCTGCTTTCCCCAAATGAATGTTCATTACTGACTGAAGAGCACTTAGAGGGTTGACAAAGGGCTGCTCTGGAGGAGTATGGCCAGTAATAATGGCAGTACTGCATCTCAGTGGAGAGGCGAGTGGGGATTTGACTGCTGTCTCTCTCTTGGGTTCTGTTGCCGGGGATGCTCTGTCACTATGGCTTCCCTTGTCGCTATTGGCTGGGGTGACTGCCCTCCATTCCCTAGGTGAGTCAGACTCTCCTCCCTTATGTGATTCTCCAGCTTCACTACTACAAGGGGAGAGGTGGTTCTCCTTCTTAGGGGACAACTGCTTCACCCTTTGCTCTACTTTTGCTACTTTCTCTGTCACCTTTTTCACTAAATCCTCCATTGCCTGGAAGTTGTTGCTGGGGAATGGGGAGGACTGACTAAGTGGTGGGGAAATCAGGGGCTGGTTCTTGGATAATGCTCCGTCCCCTCCATTGAACAGGAACTTCATTGGGGAATTCTTTTCCATGTTGCCCTGTTGGAGCTTGAGGGCACCGGGGAACTGGTAGGCTGCATGGATGCTGGGGTAGCCCCCCCAGCTTGGATTTCCACTCTGGGCCTTGTTGATGGCTGATGTCACAGTATTTTCCAGTGATTTGAGAATATCCAAGCCTCCTTTAGGGCTCTCTTTCAGGTCTTCTTCAGTAAGATAGTTATACTTTGAGATGTCATATTTTTCCTCCTTTTCACCATCTTCCTCCTTCCCAACACAAACTGCAACTTGCTTTTCATTTCCAACAGCCTCTTGCTTAGTGCACTCCTCCTCAACCTCTTCCTTCTTGATCTCCTTGAGAGGAGGGGAGGTGGCGGGGGGAGTTGTGGTACTTTGAAGAGGTGGAGGAGAGAAGGTGGAGGGTGCCAGTGGGACAGACTGGACCCTCTGTTCAGTAGGTGTGGTCACCCTACCAGGATTAGGGGAGGTAGCCTCAGGGAGTGTTTTGATTCTTTTTCCCACAGAGCTGGTCACCCTCAGGAAGTGTCCTGTCACCATCATGTGGGTTCTCAGCTCTTGCAGTGTATTATGGGAACTCCCACACTCCATACACTTAAGGATCTGAAGTTTGTTGGATTCAAACTGCCAAGCATAGCTAGCGCCGTTCTGGTGGCCGTAGCGGTTATTAGAGGTGTTGTAGGGGCTGGAGGAAGGTTTCTGCGGGATTTCACTCAGGTCTGACTGTGGGTGCTTAGCTTTAGGGGTCCCATCTCTAGAACGTGACGAAGCAGTGAGGTCCAACCCCACAAGTCCTCTTTTCTTAGAAGACATGATTTTGGCTGCCACAGGGGCCATGGGCTCCTTCAGAGGCACTTTCTGGTAGTGTTTGGTCTTGATCATGTGGACACTGAGGTCCTGGAGTGATTCAAAGGAGTGGCCACAATACATGCACTTCAAAACTTTCTGGGCATCCTCCTTCCCCTCCATCTCCAACAGGGACCTCTTGCGTGGTTTTGACCAGCGTTTTGCACCACTTCCTGCCCTATCTTGGTTGTCATCGCGGTAGTGGCCTGTATCATTCATGTGAACTGTCAGCTCCACCAGGGTATCATAAGCAGCACTACAGCCCTTACAGCGAAATTTACTGGCCCCAGTGAAGATTGAGCCAAAAAGCTTTGGATTTTGCCTGTGGAGCTGGACTGTACTGAAGAGGCTGGGCTCTGACTGAGCAGGGTGACGGCTCTGGGGAGGATGCTGTTGTAGTGTCTTTGCCACTGCAGACTGGTGCCAGTCATAGCTACCACTGCTGCAGCTACTACTGCTACTAGTGCTATTGCTGCGAGTTGGCTTCTCTGTAGAAGCTGACGACTGCGCCTGTGGCGGTGTGGAATTAAAGTTCAGCGGTGACCACAAGGGGCTGGTCAGGAAGCTGGAGTAGATAGCCTTCATTTGTTCTAAGGTGTCTATGCCTACAGGAGGTGTCTTAGTGTCACTATTAAGAGGTGGTGTGACCAAGATGCCCTCAGCTTTTCTGCAGGGACTTTCAAAGTCTGAGAGCCGGTCACTGGTCTCACTGACATGTGACTCACTGTCCATCTCTTGTCCCGAGAGCTCTGCGACCCCAGCTGATTCCTGGTCACATGCCTGCTCCTTGGCAGGCCCTACACTTTGCTCCACAAACTCATCTTTCATGGGAAGGTCATCCTGAGGGGCTGAGGGCAGGTCGTCTGCTTCCGCCTCCTCATCCTCCACAGTGTGCTCTGTCAGCTCCTCGGGAGAATAGGCTGCAAGCAGAATGGAAACAAAGAGAGAAAGAAAGAGATGAGTTAAATTGCAGGGAGTGAAAACGCCATGTTAGAATAACTGGAGAAAAAGTTTCCCTGCTATGTGTGCCCGAGGACTCCCAGGGATAAATGAGCCATCTGTGTGGGAGCCTTTAAAGCTGAGCTGAGAAATTACAGTCATCCCATTTCACCTCATCAACCGTTGAGGTGTTATTTTCCTCTAGGCGAGCCTGTATTTATATACTACCCCAGCCACACGGAACTTATGCCTCCCCTCTTTTCACTCCTTCTATTGGAGGAAAACAAAAAAGAAATATCTTGGCAAAAACATAATGCGCCATTTTATTTATCTCAGGGCGCAACAGCTTGAAATGAAAACTAAATCTGAAATTAATGAAGCCCAATCTCACAGTGGCATTCTCCTCTGGGGTAATAAATGAGTTGGATCAACCTCCATCTGTCAGTTAATATGTCTGACGCCTCTTCATCTGCCTCTTCTCTGATTACACACACATGCATACATACACACACACACAGACAAAGAGCATATCTTGAAGAATTTCAAGAGAAAGATGTCAGGAATTGGTTGTGAAATTTTGACAAGTTGAATAGACAGCCAACAATGTCATCTGGACTGAAGTGAGCTCATTAGTTTCTTAACATGAAGAAGATAGTCAATACCCTGGTTCAAGCTACATTCTTAAAAGCAAACCTCAACAGTCCAAACAGGTGTTAAATGTCATGCAAACATGACACAAAGATATTTCACAAATCATAAAAAAAGAAAAAGAAAGCGATGCATAAGCGATGTGTCACTTTGCATGCTGGCACAAACCGTTCACATGGAGTGTGTTCATGTGTTTGCATGTATACATGCACAATTATACACACAAACTCCTGTGTCTCCTGTAGTGACAAGCCAACCCACCTAACGCCAACTCATCCACCACTCGCCCCCTTCTTCCGCACTGTCACCATGTCCCCCCCACCCCCCCATTTCCTGTCCACCTCATTCACTAAACCGCTCAACTTAAGGAAAAACAAATATTCTCTGAAAACAGTGGATGGCCTGTGGACAGGTCTGAGGCCATTTGGACAATATTGTAAACTAAGACAAATGCCACAGAAACAGAGCTGTAGGTGTAGGCTTTAATGGTTTGGGCACAGTTGAGCCCGTGTATGTGGAGACAAACAGACACACATACACACGCACTGTGACTAAATCCTTCATTCCCCCCACTACCCCACACACACACGTCCAGTCTAAACAAAAATGTCATAGCTGAAATAACTCTCATTTCCAGTGCTAACAGCCAATCTCTAGGCAGCCATGCGGCTGGCGCTGGTCTGATTTGGGCCCTGGGGGCACAGTCAGCAGGCAGCCCCACTGAGAGGCCAGCCTAATGGAGACCTGGCAGGTGCGGCCCACTCTTCGTCCTCCCGGAGATTTGGTTTGTCACTGGGTATCCATTACCTGCCATTCTCTGCTGATAGGGCCCGACAGCCCTGATCAAAAGATGTCGTCGGGCCCCAGTCCGCTTGGCAGTCAGTGGCATGTCGTTTGTAAAAAGGGCCAAGCAGGGTGTAAATAAAATGACATGATCACTTCCCCAACCCCTCATGTTCTGGACACAATTATGATAATGTGGACGTGGAGGGGAGGGAGGGGTCTGTGAGGATGGAGAAAGGGGCGAGGAGGTAAATCGCTAATACTCGGAAAAACACGCAAGGGAGAAATCTCACTGCTACCAGCGCTCATGACACTGCCCACACCCTCTTTACTTGTGCTTTACTTTCTCTTCCACTTCTTCTCTGGAAGATATTTATGTCAGATTCTCATTTGAAGGAGGAAATCCAGCCAGGATGAGGTAGTTAATGTGTTTGTGTCCTGACTAGCTGGTCACAGATGTCAGCTTGCATCAGGCGAGCCTGGCACACCGCTTGACCAAGTTGTCAGGTCACTTTTCTCTTCCTCAACAAGAAAATGCTCCACATATTTCTTCATATTGTCTAGCTCTTTCATCAAACTACTGCTATATCCAATTTCATGTCATGCTACCACATCTGTAAGCCTTCCCCAGCCTCTCTCTGTGCTTTAACTACATAGTAAATGTTTTACATTTCATTCTAATAGGGCTGCAGCACTATAGGTTATTGTTCATTTGTCATTAAGCCTAGATAGTACAGAGAAGGGGAGAGTAGTCCAAAAGGACCAACTATAAAACCTACTGAGTCTAGCCATGCTCCCAGGCAATTTAAAATGCAAAACAAAAACCATTATGTCTGAGCACTATCTGTTAATTTAATCCCCAATGACTGATAATCCATCACAGAGGGCGACAACCACATCCAATTATTCTCCCTGGCTTGACTGACAACAGAGGTGATTTATCAAGCTAATAAAAGGTGATGGGAGTATAGAGGCTCCCTTAGAATAAAAAAAGGAAAAGGATTATGAATACAACAGTACTCATGGATGCAGTCTCAACCAATATCTAAGCATATGTTATAGGCTCAGTGTATGAGTTTTCCTGGTGTGTGTTTGTGTGCAACACAGAGAAAAAGAAAGAGATTGCATGTGTGTGTGTGTTCTTGTAATGATAAAGTGAGCTGATGCCATGTGGGGAAAAGACAAGAATCATTAGGTTCCATGAATGATTCCTTTGGGGGGGTGGGTTTAGGGGCTGGATAAGAAGGGTAGGAGGTACACATTCACACAATCAACATCTCAGTCACGGCTCACATAGAAATAGCAGTAACACGTTCATGCAAACAGACGAGCTCCAGAAAATATAAAACTCCCATGAAGAAGATACACAACCTCAAATACACCCTCACGTAATTATAAATAAAACTACTCAGTCAATTATGACACCCCACCACCCCTCCCCCAAGCGCAAACACGCACACACGTAGATGCAAGCGATGAGGAAAGACAGTGACATCTTGGCTTCCAGGAGGCATTCCTGTGGAGTATCATTTTCATAAACATAAGGGCCGCAGACGAGAAGGGAGAGATCATCTGATAGAAATACTGCAGTGCTGCTCTGACGATCAGGAACAACAGACAGGGCAGGGACAGGGGGTGATTAAGCAGGAAGGTGCTGTGGCTGCCTCTAAAGCAGAGTCTTTCAGTGTCTCTCTCTCTCTCTCTCTCTCTGTCCCATGGGTTATTTCTCCTCAAGTGCTGCTGAAAGCACTGTCTGTTTTAAATAGGCCTCCTATGCAACAGTGATAATATGTATTCCCAAGAAATATTCTATCATGTGTTCCTCAAGTACAAATTTTCTCTTTGCTCTTTATGGATGCCTATAACAGCTCATGTTAGCACACGATTTAATCTCCATATGAATCTATATATCTTTTAGTGGATTTGCCAAAGTGCCAATCATCAAGCTCCTCTAGTCTGTTTTTCCTTAATCAGCCCCTTGACGACCAAAGTGCATATTCCTGGTCTGGCCTCGATAGCTGGGAGCCAGATCACACCCAACAGTAACGGGATAAACAGGATGTGTCATTAAAAACTCTACCTGAGTCTGACCCCTCATACCCAAATGACTGCTTGGTTTTCAGAAATAAATAAATAAATAAATACTACAACCTTGCCATAGGCGTCGTGATATAAAAAAGCTCAGTTCTTTGTGTGGTCATCGTGAGTACAATATTTCATCTGTTTCTTACCCAAAACCATACCACATAGAAAACTGTACCATACACAAAAACACTACAGGGATCCAGGAAAGGGAGAGGAAATTGTCGAGATGGGCGGTCCCTCATGGCTTACTATAAAGATTACAGGAAAAATATAATGGTGTTCAAAGACAACAAAACCAATTCAACCAACACACAAAAAAGAAAGAACAGAGATCATGGGCTATCGTTACCAGTTTAACACATTCTAAGTGCAATTTTTATCATTCAGGTAAAGAGCAGAGGAAGTGGGTTAAACCTTGTTGCCAAGAGCTTTGATCACACATTGGCAGACATATTTAAAGTCAGCTGGTGGTGCGGGGCTGCTCAGAGAGGAGAGAGGTAAACTGTGTCACAACATGACAAGCGTTTCTTGACATGTGTACAGTATTTTAACTGGACCTCGACGCCCTTAAACCAACATGGCCCTTCAGCAGGGGGCTCTTTCTGACAGGAAACAGCTCCAGAACACTACAGGACAGGAAGTCACCCCAGTCTCAATCATAAAAAACAAAACAAAACAAAAAAAAAACAAAACACAACAACTACAAACCGCAGACTTCCACCCACTCTCTCAAGTTTCCCAGCAGCCTAAAACTCTTTAAATAGATCAGAATAATTTAGTCCAAAAACAGCCCCATTCTGTCAAAATAGCAGCAGATCAGTAACATACCTAAAATGCCTTTCTGTTGTACACATTTGTCAAAGTAACACACTCAATCAAACTTAGTTCTCTGCCTCCTTCCCCTTTGATCCTTACAGGCTGCCTGAAAGTCCCACGAGAAAATATGTAACAGGTGATCTGTGGCCATCTGAAAAATTAACAAGACCTGACATTAAGTCGCTTTTTCAGACATGACCAGTGAAGGCTATCGAGTGCTGCTCACATTCTGCTTTTTTAATGCACAACTCTGCTACTACATTATTCTCAAGCTATCATGTTACAAGCGATCGTGGATGTCTTTGTCAGTTTTTATTTGTGTGTGTTCTCTACCCCCTGATGGCATTGTGAATACATTGTGTCCGCCGATTGTAGTGCAGGATGTGTGATATGGGAGATGGGAAAAACAGAGAAATCATTCTGGCCCCAGGCAAAGCTTAGGGCTGAACCTTGTCAATGCACATAGTAAGTGGAGAGAGGGGGAGAGAGAGAGAGAGTCAGACAGAGACACAAAGAGAAAGTGAGGAGAGAGAGAGAGAAAGAGAGAGGGAGGAAAAAAGGAAAAGAACGAGAAAAGGACGCGGACACTGAATAGATTCAACCCTCGGCTGATTGTTGTGTTATGACCTCAGAGCTGCCAGCTGCACATACAGACCTTCGAGACCTGAAAATTCATTTTGTTTATCTGACACAAGACGAGCCACAAACACATAAAGGCCTCCCATTAACAACGCTAACATGGAAGAGAACGAGGTGACAAAACTCTTAAAGACCCAGTTTGAAACTTGATGCAGTCACAATAAGCGATAAACAAAACGGAAACAGAAAAAAATAAAAAAATTTAAAAAAACACTACATGGCACAAACAGCTTCCACAGGTGCAGATCCAAGGGCAGTAATAAGGATCGAGGTGCCGCGGGAAGACAATGTTCCAGTCTGACATACACATCCGAGTCGTCTCGTCTGACGATACGCAAGGCAGTCAAACTACCTTCAACATACTTCTCTGCCTCCTTCTTTCCATCATTCTTTCTAGACACCCTCCTTGAGCAGTTCCCATACAGAGCTCCATGAAGCAGAACTGCTATTCATTTCCCCATTCCTTGAACAGCCATGTAACAATACTGTTAAAAGGTCATCAGGTTGTGTGAACGAGGCTAAACAGTAAAACAGCTGGATGAAGGTGGGGCTCAAACTAAGTTTAGGATATTCTCTGTGAACTTGCTCCAACATTACTGCATGTCTGAGTTTTTTTTGTTTTGTTTTTTTACATTTTAATTTCATAGTTTGTGCCAGAATATAACATTTAATATAATAATCTACACTAAACTATCCAGAAATTTGCAAAGGCTATCTTAGTTAATAATTTGAATGTTCATATTCCTTTTGACCTCTCTATAAAGTTTCTATACCTGATTAAACTGAGCCTGTTTAAACACTGTCTGATCGGTTTTCTTTGTTGTTGCTTGAAGACACTTAGATCAAACTGTCTCAATTATATCATGCTGGTGTCAGGGTGGGATGTGTCAAGGTGTCCTTGTTTCTCTATAGCAGGTTGAATATTTATCAGGATATGCTAGAAATTATGCTCAATGCTATGAAAATGTGAGCTCAAAATGAGCAGGATCAGAGCGGCATTACTGTTTGTCCGAGATTGAGGCTGTAGTTGAGGTTTAAAGGACCGGCCACAAAGCTCTAAGTAGTAGTAGTAATTTGAGTTGGAGCCAATGCTGAAGAGATGGACTCTGGTCTGAAGTTTGTGGCTGGGGCTAAACCTAGGACTGCATTTAAAAGTTGAATCTTGGGGTAAAGGGGAAAGTGGGGGCTGAAGGGAATAAAGTTGGGGCTTGGGAGTAGGACAACCAGACCCCCTCTCACGACACACAGCTGCTGCCATGATCGCCTAGCAACGAGGAGGTGATGGACGCAGCCTAAAGATGGATGGCCACCATAAATCACAGTGGTGTGTAGGAGGAGGAGGAGGTAGGAGACAGAGAGAGGGAACAAGAAGAGGCCAAAAAAAACAAAACAACTGTTTTTTGGGTTTTTTTTTTTTTTTTTTTTTTTCACTTTTCTGCAGCAGCAGCAGAGCTGGCCTTGCCTTGACCTCTCACTGTACTCTTTTATTCATGATTGTTGGGGAATGGCACAGGGCTGTGGACACTTCTGGGCAAAGCTAAATGGAAACTCCTAGGTAATCATTACACTCGGTTATATTGGATCCAATGGATCATTTTATAATCCATAATTGCAATAAACTCCATCGAGTCTTCTGTGTGCCCTTCGGTGTTCAGAGTTTTTTTTTCATGATTCCACTAACTTTTTAAAGATGATAATAATGACAGACTACACCTTTCATAAAGCAACCCTCCAGGCAAGGCAATCTGGGTAGTGTAGTTGCGGGATAAACATCCCTGGGCTATCTGATTATGGCCTACTGCTGCGGCACTGGTGTCTAGTAACACTCAGAGAGAGCGCTCAGCCATCCATCACACAGTGAGTGTCTGTCTAAGGCTTTCCACCCTGCTTCTTCTCGTCCTGGCTCTCCAGTTACAGCCATACACGGCCGGCCTAAATAATATTCTTCATGATAAATGGCACTATAAGCCTGGTATCCATCATTAATCTGATTTTTAAAGAAGCATCCATCTTGGAGAGAGCCTGTTAGGGCCACGGGAGAGCAGAGCAGCTCGGGTTCATTTAAAGGCCAGGCTGCTGCATGAGTGATACCTGTCAGCTCTGCTCATCAGGGAGCAGCACACACACACTTACAACATTAAACATTGACGCCATATGGCCGCACACACACACACACACACACACATACATACACACCTCTACAGCGCCTCCATGCATGTCTACTATGCATATATTATGAGTACACAACACTAACACACATGTCGGATCTTTATACTCACAAAGCATATTTCTTCCTTTCATTCAGACATCTACAGATGTGTCATGGAAGAACATTCTGTCACTCATCAAAACACAACTCAGTGTAACTAAATCCTCCCTGTCATCTCAAAAAAATCTCCCCTCCCAAACATGTCTCCTAAAGGGTTTGAGGAAAACTCACTCTTCCCTGGAAAAACTCTCCACACAAAAACGACAATCTCCTTTCCTAGCTCTCTGTTCGTCTGTCTCTCTCCACTGACTCTGCACCTCATTCTCCATTCCTCTCCTTCTTTGTCTCTCTCTGTCCACTCTCTGTCTTGTTTTCCCCTCTTTCACTCTCTCTTTCTCTTCCTCTCTGCCCCCTATCCACCTCCCTTCTCTGTGTGTCTGGTAAAGCCTGTTTGATAAATGACACACGTCACCGTGTCAGAAGCGAAGGGTGGGTCAGTGATAAATGACTTTGTTGAAAAGGAAATCGGCTCTCTGGCATGGCCGAGCTATTCTCCTCCTGGATTGGGTTTCAGGACCCCTGAAGACCAGAGCGGCTCAGTTTCCCCTAAAAGAGCACACATCCCACCAGGCTCTGACGCTCTCTACCTCTGGGAAGGGGTGGGAGAATGAGAGAGGGAGAGTGAGGGTGGGTGGGAGGTGGAGGGATCCAGTCTGTCCCAATTGTCGCCACAGTGCAGCTGCATCTATCACAACAGCGGTGGGACTATTTTTACAAAGCCTCCGACTCAGTGCCCAGACAGCAGTCCCGGCTGAAAACCTCGGCTGAAAGCACACTGAAAGCTGAAAGCAAAGAGCGGATGGCTAACGGTTTTCTATTTGTGACACTACTACAGCACTTACACTCCTCTTTCTCTCCCGGAGTCCAACCCTATGGCTTGACATCTGCCAAGTGTGTGTTAAAAAGGAGAGAAGGCCCATTTCACCGCCCCCGCTCTTCTTCTCCTTTTCGTCCCCACCACCAGCACCTCCTCCTCTTCCTCCCCCTCTGCCCTCTTTCTATCTTCTCTCACACTCTCTCTTTCACTCACTGGCTGGCAGGGTGGCACTGTTATCATTACACAGGCAGGATTTATGGAGTCAGGGCCTATGGCAAAAACAAAAAGGCATCTGTCAATACCTGTGGGAAACACTCTGTCAGCCTTCCGCCTCCTCCTTCCACTGGTGCTCACAGCCTCATTAGGTATGCACTTATCAGACACATAGATCACAGACGTGACTCAACCTCACCGGAATCCAGCCACAGGACTTTCATTAGCAACAGGGCCTGTAAGGCCAAAACATTCACTGCGCTCACACCTGCAAACAACGCCAGCGGAGGCGTGTTGTTGTTAAAGCTTGCTAACGCTGTCAGTCCGTATGTTGGCCAAACAATTAGGTCCCAACCTGGGCTCCCCTGCTGCTTCCGTAAAGGCGTGCTTTTCACATATAAACAACAGGAAGGCAGACAGATATAAAAGCAACTTGACACATGAATGCTGCTTTTACAACGCAGTCTCAACATGTGTGCATGTGTCTGTAATGTGTGCTGTAAAAGCTTGTGTCTTTACTAGCGCCAACACAGCATGTTTGTGTGCCCTGTCTTGTGCTTCTACATTGGCATATGTGCTGTTTAGGTAATGTGTGAAGACAGAGAGAAAGGAGAAGGAGAAACTAGGCGATGTAAAAGGCCTTCAGGGTTAAGAGAATTATGGCCTGACACCAGCAGGGGGTCTACAGTTACAATTCCTTTCATCACCATCACAAGCCAAACACACACACACATTCAAACCCAACAAATCGGAAAGTACATGCCCGCTGATCTGAGCGTACATGCACACTCATACATGCACACACACACATACGCACACATTCACAGAAAGACATGAGTGATGGCTGCCAGTCTGGCAGCTATAATCCTGACCCTGCAGAAAGAGGAGACTGTTGCTGTGGTGCCTGGTCCACATCAGACACCCCCACCCCTCTACTTCTGTGTTGGACTCTCTCTTATACGCACTCACAGACAAATGACCTGAGTACAGGTTATGACAAAAAAAGAGGAGAGGGTGGCTTTCTCTTCAGTGGCCTGACAGTACACTGACACACACACAATATTGTAAATACGCTGCCACCCCTCTGCAGAAATACTGTACAGGTTATACATTCCAGTGAAATAGCCGTGTCTTTGCCCGTGTGCTGTAAAGCTGCTGTCGACTTCCTGTTAAGTCGGTGGGCTATTGCAACTTTCTGCAGCCATTTCAACAGCTCTGGGCTCCGGGTTTTCAGCGCAGCAAAGGAAGGAGGTCTGTATTTCCACAGCTGGGAGAGTGTTTTTCTCATGTTTGCTCGGCTGTTTACGTGGCCAGCTGCCCTTGGTTGTTAAGAGCACTCAGACCTGACCCAGGTACGCAGGCCCATTTGTCACCTGCAGCGGAAAATTGAGTTACAGCACAACCAAAGGCGAGCGGCTCTGTGTAATATCAAGTTGATTACATCAAAGTGGTGGCAAACCTCATTGGGCTGGGCACCCCGAGCTTGTCATCTCCAATCACAGGGCCTGTCAGGACTCCATCAGCCTCACGGCTAATTGGACCAACGCTAATGAAGCAGGCAAAACAAGTTTTCTACTGTGGAGAGAGAAACCCTCTCAGACGGAGGAAGGAAAGAAAGAGAGGGAGAAGCTGAGAGTGTGTGTTTGAGAGACAATGAGAGAGCAAAGCAGAGTGTATGTGTGTGTATGTGTGTGTGTTTATGTGGAGGGGAAGGGGGGGTGGATTTTTCATGCAAGTCTCAAGGTTGCAGTGGGCTGACTCTCCCCCTAAGTCCCTAATCAAGGCCCATCATCTGTCATCCTTTTCTTTGCTCTCTCTATCACCATGCTCTGTGCTGCAATCAATTCATCATCACCCTTTGTGTGCCACTGAACAGTTGACAACTTTATAACTTGCAGCTGCACAGGCTGACTGACAGGGGTGGAAGGGGAGCATGAAAAAATGAAGAAATGAATAGATGAATGAATGAACAAAGAAGCGTGGTTTAAGAGAGAAAAAGTTGTTTTCTAAAAACACAAAACGATCTATATTACAGCCTTTTATTCCCTTTCGTCAACAGAGAAACAGCAGTGTAGCAGGGAGGAGAGAGTGGAGAGGAGAAGAGGAGATGAAAAAAAAAAAAAACATCCTTCTCACTGATCTGAAATCAGAAAGCTTTCAGTCATTCTTTATGTGCTCCCCGCGGCCACTCTGAGCCAGTGAGCATGTACATTAGGCTGGGGCATTTTGATGAAATAAAAGCCCAGGCCAGCTTATGGCTAAACAGAATGGGAGCACTCACTCAGCCTGTCTCTGATTGACCATTAAAGCCATTGATGAATGGGCCTGTCAGGGGAGAGACAATTAAATCAAACATGAAACAAAGCCGTTGTGACGGCCCGGTCTGACAGAGCAAACCCATTCCTCCCCTCCATTACATAGCACACGGCTCCTTTTACAACCCCTAACCCACTCCTCCCGCCCCCTCTACCCACTGAGTGTGTGTGTGTGTTCAAAGTGAACAAGTGAGCATGTGCACATAGGAGTGTGATGTTCTCTACTGGAAGTGTGTGTGTCTGTGTGTGATGTCTCACTGTGAAACCACTTTGTCCCTCCTTCTTTTACTTTTTCGTGAGTTACTTGACCATTAAAGTGAGAGAAAGGAAGAGAGAGCGAGAGAGAGTGAGAGAGTGTGTGTGTGTGTGAGAGAGAGAGAGCGACAGAGAGAGAGAGTAAAAGTACACAGGGCCTTTCAAAGTGGTTTAAACGTGACGTCAGGGGCCTGCAGCACATGGTGGGAAGTGATTTTCTGATGCAAATCGGGAAGGATCAGATCAAAGCCGCATGACAGCCAATCAATCAACCGTCAAATCAGACATGGCAACTGTCGATTATGGCTCCTTCCAGCCCACGAAACCCCATTGTCTGCCCTCAAATTGTTTATCTTATCCCAAGAAAAGAAAAAAAAAAAAAAAAAAAAAAAAGCTCAGAGGTAGGGGCTTTTTTTTTTTCTTTTTCGCTTGTGCAAAGAAGTTATGCGCTCGGATCAAATGCGCACAAAGCCCTCACGTCCCCCTTATGGCACGCCCCGGGCACTCACCATCAAGAAAACACAGCTTATTTGGAGGCTGTTTGTTCCTACAGATCAAATGGAGATGGCAGCTGGGATCGCCAAACTGTCAGGGATTCAAGTTGGGGAACAATAGGAAGCGAAAGTTTAGAGCAGCCAACTCATCCGATGGGACGACAGCGGCCGTGCGGCGTGGGGAGCGAGAAACGCAGATCGTTGTATACAAAGTGTACATGCGTTTTCAGAGAGAGACAACAGTTTCTATGAGGTCTCGCAAGAGTAGCCAAGAGTGACAAAGCGCATCGTTGGAAAACACAAAGTGGAAACGGAAATGCAGTGACTGTAAAGTGAGCTTTACAAAACAAAGGTAACATCCGCAGCTTTGTGATAGTGAGCCTATGTATGGTCATTTTTCCGCACATTATTAGTTAGATACACGTACCTGCTGCGCGCTTGGGCGCCTCTTGTTTCCTCCGTGGCATTTTTATTTGTGGGGATTTCCGCGAAACTCTTCTCTCTCTTTTCTTTTCTTTTTTTTTTTTTTGATTTGATATGCCCCCTCGCTGTATCCGGGAAGATCCACCTCTACTCAAAAAAAAAAAAAAAAAAAAAAAAAAAAAAAAAGGAAGAGGAAAAAAAAAAAAAAGAAAAAGATTCACGCCTTCCTGTAGTAGACTGCACAACATCGGGGAGTCCGATGGAAAGAAAAACTAAAAATCATCGTTACGGAATCGCAGCCTGCGGCGAAAAAGTCAGCGGAGAAATAAATAAACGAGGTGGAGGCGGCGGCGGTGTTGCTGTTGTTGTTGTTGTTGTTGTTGTGGGGGGATATTTAGTTTTTGGGGTCGTCGCGTTGAGAATGTCAGCGGTGATAGCCAGCGTCCACCTCGGCTGCCTGGTCTGGCAACAGGCAAAGTTGAGGGATAAGAGAGACGATCGCGTCACTCACAGCAGGAGAATGGGCAAACCCACCGCTCCGTTAACTCTTTACTTCTCAGAGAGGGGCGGACACCACACACCGAGTGTCCTCCCACCTCTGCCTTTCGCATGAATCACGGCGCATTAGCTGATCGTCACACACCGTGGACTGATCGTCACAAAAAACAAACAAACAAACAAAAAAAACCCCACAAACTCTCTGAATAATATTCCAGTGATGTCAACAGATAAGGTGTCACTTGGCTTCATCGTCAATGAATTTAACCTTTATCCCCATTATACTTTGAATCTGTCCTGATAATATTTCTATTGTGTACGATTCTGTTAATTATTAGCATCTGTCTCTTATTGTTCTTTTAAGTGATTATAGTTGTCACTAAAGACGAAATGTATTTGTTCCAGGCTTTGTCTTAATGTGCAAAACGCACGAATAACCTTTTAAACCCCCGAAATTTTCAAAGCTTTTGTTCAGGTTCATAATAATAATCAGATCTCACTTGTTCTGTGCAATGACATTCCCAGAATCACAGAGCAGCACATTATTTGTTTCACAAATGTATATCATTTCTGATAATGAAAACATCATAGCCTATTATTAGTTGTCTAATGTAACATTAGAATACATTTGAATCAACTTTATTGTCATTGTTCTCAGTACCAGACCAGAACAATGCTTTTTAGCATCAAACTATAGGCTGCAGTGAAAACTGTAAAGAAAGTAGATCTATATTTCTATAGATTTACAGATAAACAAATGTACAGAGCAAATAATAAACCAAAGGCATAGTGTTAGTAGGGAGGGATGTATTTTGAAATAAACAAAACAATATATTCAAAAGCACTGATATGTTGCTGATGTAACATCACGGTTAGAAACTGGTTAATAGCATCTACAGTAAAATGACTGCATTATATACAACGTAAAAAGTAATCAGATTTGTAATGTTTACGGTGTAAAAAAGGCTAAATGTGCAGTTGAAAGTGGACGACTTAAATACAGCTATACTGTGGATACGAAGAAGTGCGAATACGAAAGACAACCCAATGGTAGTGGCCTTTTATATGCTGCTTAAGTCAATTTGTAATTGCACACTCTCTCCGTCTGCAGTCTGTAGCTTATAACTGGTGCAAAAATTTGATAAGCAAACTCATCCCCACTGCCCCAAAATGCAAACATGCCTGATGCCTTTTCCTCGCTAATTTAATGTGAGCAGTTAAACGTTAGCTTTCATCACAGTAAAAGCATCAGTTCTCCCATATATCCACATTAGGAAGAGATCAAAGCCAGTTCAAGGAAGGAGCGTTAAGTCTTAGTGCTAAGGTAATGAGTTTTTCCCCCCTGTTTTTTTCACAACTTGTCTCTCTTTTTTCTCCAGCCAGCAGTATCTCTGCAGAGTGGGATGGTCCCGGATCTCCCCCTGTGCCTCTGATGTGAGCTGACCCCTGCCAGCGAAAAAAAAAAACATACAAATATCAAAACATGCTCTGTGTGGGTGCTTTTTTCTGCACACATCTTTTGCACACACACAAATGCAGCAGAGAATGGATCTGCTCAGTCTCTCAGAAACCTACATACACACATACCCTCTTTCTCTGTCTGTTTCTCTCTCTCTCACACACATACATATACTTGCACACA
Source organism: Rachycentron canadum (assembly GCA_038496675.1). Taxonomy (NCBI): domain Eukaryota; kingdom Metazoa; phylum Chordata; class Actinopteri; order Carangiformes; family Rachycentridae; genus Rachycentron; species Rachycentron canadum. The sequence goes on from CM076652.1 coordinate 9,328,918, forward strand.
CAAGCATCCTTACTCAGAGAACAAGAATTAAAGGCCTCTCTGATCATGACTCGCCCCTGCCTCCCCGTCTCTAAGAGCACAGAGGCTGGGTCCCTGTCACTTTAACAACATGAAATTACAACCCAAATGGGATGTCAGGGGTTAGCAGTGTCTCTAAGAGAACTATGCGAATATATTTCCTCCTATGGACTTGCCCCCATCATGACCTCCCCCAGGAACAAGAAGTAACCTGGTGATTGGCGTTTTTACAGCCAAATTAAACCGTCTTGCAGCCTGCTGAAGGCAGGAGGAGAAAGCAGCCGTTCCAAAATTAGTGAGCCATCATCATGACAGAAAGTAGCAGGGACATGGTGTCATCCAGCTACTGTATCGATTAACCCATAAATAGTATATGGCCTCTACACTGTGGCTCTCCCAGGCTTACACTGTAAATGGAAGTTATCTCAGCTGTACATCTGTCTTGCTCTGCTGTGTGCTTTAAAACCTTGATGTCTAGAGACTGCAAACTGGTTGGGTGTTTAGTACGTCATGAAAAAGAGAACATTATGCATATAATTAGTGAAATGCAAATTGTATCTTGGATGCTTTTAGTGCTCTCTAACATTATTGTACTGATGAAAGTGCGAAACAGAATGTGAATGTTTTTAATTAAAGAAAAAATCAAAGCACACAATTCAAGCAGACTTTATTATCCAGTTGTTTTAACATATGGAGTTTGATAGAGGAAATGTGCATATTTATTTACTAAAATATTCATATTCTCTTTTTTTTTTTTTTTTTTTGCACAGGACTGTGTGTGATTGTCTCTTATGTCAGGTAGCCCTGCTGCATTATTCCCATCTTCTTGCTCTTGACACGAGGATTATCATAAAAGAAGAACGTCTGTCAAGCCTGCATTGATTTGCACACATGTTCGCCCAATCATTCTCAAAGTTGCGATTAAAAAGCACGAGCTGCTTCTATTTTTCTATTGAAATCTTTTGGCAAAAAAAGGGAGAGGCCTTTCAATTTCATAGCCTCCAGAACACTCAAGTATTCATTGCACTCTACTTTTCGCTTTCAACCTCTCTGCAGGAGGCAGGACTCATGACATCTATGTATGCTGCTCCTATTCACGATGCTATTCAGCTTTCAGATGTGTGCTGCAAGTGATCCCTCAATACCATCAGATCGCTCTTATAGCCATTCGCGCAGTTATGGGCCTGTCCAGAGAGGCAGCGCAGTACAGTGTCAGAGCTCAAACTGACAGTTCTGTTCTCATGAGGAGTCCCATTCAGCAACACTTTGTCCAAACTAAGGACCAATCTTCCATTATGTGGCAAAGTTTTGTTGCTGCTCATGAAAATGTTTCTGAATAAAACTTAAACGGCAGCAGGATGACACTGAATAGGTTTTCCATTTATTTCCTACAAACAGAAACAGCATGTTTGTCTGCATGCGTGCTTTTGTTGGCTTATCTGTGTATTCATGTGGGGATGTTCATGTGTGGGTGTGGGTGCGTAATGCATGGCCCTGTTGAGAAGAGTGATTGCTTTATTCCTGCCTTGTATGTGCTATGGGGGCCGGGGCTGTGTCTTTGGGCAGCTGTATGGATGGCTTGAGGAGGTCTCCATCATTCATAAAGCACACTCCTACATGTAGAATTGATCTTGCAAAGAAACAGGGTGGCAATAGCAGTTCATCAGTCTTCCCCGACCACAAATCACTCGGAGGTGTCCCCCTCGGGGAGAGGTGACACCATTGTCAGTGCAGCGGTCCCCTCGGACAAAAGAAGGGGCAGGGCAGGAACTCTTGCTCATATGGTGGCCCCAAAGTGTCCGGCGAAATGTGAACGTCCTTCGTGTAAATATCCACAGTAAAGCTCAAAATATATATGCACTATAAATAATGTGAAAGAAAAGACTATTACAAGTACTTTGGCTGACAATGCAGCTAAATCAAGCCATAAAAATAAATAATGCCCGACTCCTTTTCTATTATCTGTTTGAATACACATTTTCTTAATTTATTGTCACTGTTTAAATCACGTAGAACAGATATATTAGGAGCAACTGATGATTCAAAAGGAGAAAGAGGCACAATTGCTATATTAACTCTCATTTTTCAAAAATCTGATTAATTTTAAAAATGCACATACACGCCAGGCACTGAAGTCAAACAGGTTTTATAAAGGATGCATAATTAAAGCTACCTTTACTCATAGTGTTTAATATATGCATCTCTGCCTATTAATAACCCAGGTCATTAATTTGTGTAAATCAGCTATGTATGGCACAGAGTAATTTCCACTCCTGTAAAGAGAATTGGCGAGATGAAGCTCTTGCCTTTGGCTTTGGGTTGCACATTACACTCATCTTACATTAGGGCACATGCTTCTCCTGTTCCTCCTCCTCCTCCTGCTGCTCCTCCTCATACCGTTTGGACTTTGTCATTGATCTTCATTCTAAAATAATCTCTTATCATTTCTCATTGCAAGCCTGCAGAGAAACCTTTTCCAGATCCCAATTCATTAGCTTCACACTGAAAATAGAAAAGCTCGCAGAAAGGTGGACATGCGATGAAGGCTCAAAGTAAGCACCTTTAAAATATGTCCACCAATCCACCTTAAACACTCATGATCTTTCTTTAGACCCTCGACATGTTACATTTCTCTTCTCCTGGGCCATTTGTACCCTACAGCACAAGATACACACAATAAAAAGAGTTTTCAGCTATAATGTTGTCACTCTGCCTTTGGTTTTCAACACGTCCCCCTTTTATCAAGCTGTATAGTTCACTTTTCAGTTCATGTCTTCATTAAAAAACATTAACATTCACAAACTGAATGGGCCGGGCATTGAAAAGGTCTCTTTAACATTTCTCAGCGCTTCTCTCCAGACAGCCAACAAGCAACTCTTTCTCAATCATTGTCCAGACAGGAGAGGGGAGGCATATGTGAGACGAAAGTAGATTTTATAATTTTGTGGTAAATTATTGTGAAAAATGTGATATGGTTCATCCTTTAGGGGAGGTAGATGACTCTACACCGTTTCAATTAGCGCACTTCTGATTGTAGAGGCAGAACTCAGACAATTGATCAAGTCTCTCTCTCTTCTTCTCTTTCCCTGCCTCATTGCCCAAAAGACCCTTTTAAAATATTCAGGTAGATTATGAATGGTTACACCCCTATCTATTTATATCTCCTTTATTGACAGTATTACATTTATATGGCGTCAAGGTGAGGGATTTAATTTAAGACTCTTGCAGAACTGTGCAGAATACTTAAAAAAAAGACTGATTAGGGAACAATGATTTATATGATTAACACTTTTTAGAGAAAAAAGTTTAACACAGAATCAGCTATAACTCTATTATAGATTTGCTGGCATACGCAATTCTGAACAAATTCAGGAATATTTCAATAAGTTTTAGGAGCTATGGTCTCACTGAGTGACTAATAATTGTGGTGTTACCTTGTTATGGAAATTCAAAGCTGCGTCTGGCACATCACTCCTCTGATGTCACGTCAGTCTGCTTAGTGCTGTCAGCTTGTGTTTGAGAGAGGGCTGATTTCTCTCTTTCCCCTTCCTTCTCAGGCGGGGAACATAAAAGGGAGGATGTTTATGATGGACGGGCAGCTTTTTAAAGAGAAGCATCACAGGGTGTTGGATGGGAGGGATCCGAATCAGGACGGCTGTGATGTGACGAGACAGACAGGAACATCCTTCTCCCCGTGTCGAGATGTCAAGCAGGGGGAGACTTAGCAGAGTAGACAGTATCATCACTCTCCCGAGTGAAGCAAGAATTCGCAGGGGAGGAGAGAAGTGGAAGGACAGTGGTGCAGAGCAGGCGTTGTCTCAGCCGTTGTTGGCCTTACTTTTGCATCAGGTTGGCCATTTTTTTGTTGATATATCTAGCTCTTTAACTCATTCTTCCTGACCTTGTACATTTATGGATGTGGAAGTGTATGTGTTTGCATGTAAATGTTAGTGTTAAATTGTAATGGCAGTTCCATTTGATCTTTCCAATTTGAGTACAACAATAACAACTTTTTAATCTGAAAAAACTAAATGGATACTGATTACTATTTCTTAAGAAAAAGTTAACAATTACAGGAAATATGTTCATTCACTTTCTTGCTGAGAGTTATAAGTACGTTGATGGGTCACTACTTCTTGTGTCTCACTACTTCTGTGCTAAATATGAAGCTACAGTCAGTAGTTGATTAGCTTAGCATAGCAAAAATACTGGAAACAGGTTGAAACAGTGAGCCAGACTCTGTCCAAATTGAAATTCTTCCTCCCAGCACCCTCAAAGCAGATATGTATGTGCATATATATATATATATAAAATACAGATATAACAAGTTAATTCTGGTTAATTATCATCATCATGAGTTCGCCATTCAACTAGTGGACACCTCTGGATGTCAATGCTCTAGGCTGAGTAATATACAGTAACAGTAACAGTTAGTTTTTATGCTAAGATAAACTAACTGATGGTTGGATTTGCTTTACGGTATATTTACAGCAACTCTTGGCACGAAAGGGAATAAGCCTGAACTTGAAATATTGCATAAAGAAAAATAAATTAAACTGATGAGGTGGTATAATGCATCTCTCTTTGGATGAATTTTGTCTCATTCATTCCTTCCATGAGGAACCAAAGGTAAGTGCCAGAACAGACTGCATGCTTGTGTCTCTTCCTGTTGAATTACAGCAGAAAGACATTCCAGTCTTAGAAATAATCTGCATAAATTTACACCTTTTAAAAATGTGACTGTTCTGTCTTTCTCTTCCTCTGCTTCTTATCCTGTTTGGTAATTAGCCTTTGACCCCCCTGGGCTCACGCAGGCGTGGAGATTGAAGGACAGAGATAGTTTAAGCGATGGATTTGTCATAGAAATTTCTCATCAGTCTGAAATCTTGAGGGCAGAGCTCCCAATTTATTATATTATAGAGCACATCTTGTAGCACTATCACTTAGGAGGGAAGTGTCAAGCAGAATCTGGCTTTGACTGTCGTGCCAACTCCATTTGCCTGGGTTTTACAGCGTGCCCCTTGACTTTGCCATGTGTGGAGAATCACTAGGCACTGGTGATGGGCAGTAATTCCCTTGCCTATATGAGTGAGTGATCAGAATTCATATTAGCATCTTTACACGCTGATGGCAGCCTGTCACTCCAGGTGCCAAGTGGTCTCTTTGGACTGCAGTCAGTCACTTGCAGGGAGGAAGCAGCATCCCATTTTTATCCTGTTGGAGAGAAAAACATGGTTAGTTCCATTAGTTCCATCTGGAAGACAGACAGGGATTTTTTTTTTTTGTTTTGTTTGTTTTATCAGATTTCAGCCCAGAAAATATTTCCTCTGCAACGTAGAATTACAATTTTTTGGTCACGTGTCTCTACTCATGTAATGCACATGTTGGCAGTGTAAACATCCATGTGTATGTGTGTTCTCACGGGATTCCAGTACAGCAAAAAAATAAAGGTTCTTTCTATGTACATTTTCTGTTAGCAGCCTGTGATTCTGTTGTATTGGTTTCTCTGTCTGTAATTTCACGAGATTAATGACACTGTCACATACTTGTGAAGCGTCCTTAACTAAGATTCAGCAGCATAATGTCCACTCCATCTTTGTTTCATTTTTTCCCATTCAAAAGGCATTCCAATCAGCATTAGGCCATCTTGAATCCCTCCTCGTTCTGGCTACTGCGCAGCGATGGTGCCAGTGTTGGAGGGGGAATGTTTTTGCCAAACAGATGGAAAAGCATCACTGTGTTGCACACACACAGACACACATACTTCCACTTGGTGATTTCACGGCCTGCATTGACATTCAGTCATTCATTACAAAGTGAATTAATGTGCCAGAGTTGCAGTTTCCTCTTAAAAACAGATGTCGCCGGAACATCTAATTAAGCAGCACACCAAATCATTGCCTCTCGGTCAACTCCAGCCATTTTGCTGCTGCATAAGAACGTCCCTCTCAGAAATGTACAAATGTGTCTCATCTGGATCCGACTATGTAGGTGTTGTTGCTGTGACCTCAGTGTTCAGTAACCTAAATCACTATTTAAATTATTCACACAATAACGACACTGGAGGACTCCATTATGAACATTATTGCTGAGAAATGGGCTCAGCTGAGGTGAAGGATGAGTCTTATCTTTCGCTGTCAGTCGGGGCATTAGTCATGGTAACGGGTCCCTCAGACCAGTGTTCGTTCATTGGGCTTTACACAGCAGATTTATCACAGATCACTAGCTGATGTCAGTGTCCTAACAATGAGATGAGATGACCCTCTAAAGCTGTTTAGCTTCAGTATTGCAATTTAAGGTCTGGATGATACAGTATGTGGATAAAAGTATGTCATCTGTGAGGTGGTGCTGGTTTCATGTCAAGTATATGGGGGGAATCTCATGTCAAAATCACACGTTGTGGGTTTTACAGATAGCCAAGATATCCAATCCACCACTGCACTACTTTGACATCTACATTTGCTGTGGCTATTGAGTAAATGAAACTTTGCGGACAGAAAAAGTTTCCATTTGAACCAAACAAGACAGAATAACGGAAAGCGTTTTCTCTGTCATTGCTCTTTTTTCCTCCGTCAAGAAGCCAAACTCAATTTATGTCAAACAAGGTTTAAAGGACCTTGGGATTAAAGCCATAAACTGGCTGCTGTCAGACCTGAAGCCCTGCTAACAATTTAGTGCCAAACCGGCGTTGTTCAATATCATTTCATATTATATCATGTCACGACACAGTGACAGCTACACATCAGCCCAGTCACAGCTGGTTTGCCCTGAAGAACTCCTCCGATGTCGGCTCCAATCGAAGCTGACTCCACTTTGCTCAGATCTAAAATGGGAAATCTATCTGAAGTACTCTGTGGGGAGCGGCTACAGCTTTTGGTAACGAATACTAACAGGTCGATCAGGTAATGAGAAGAGATATTTGGGTAGGTGGGTGTGGAGTGGGGGGTGACTGGTGCTGTAATGGGCCTGCCAAAAGCCTTCACTGGCTCCATTGTAATGGCTTGAGACAGTGCTAATGGAGTACTCACCTATACGGAAATACAAAACAGCTACAGTGAAATCAACAGTATACAACTGGAGTGTTTCTCCTTTGTTGTTGAAAATGTCTTTGAGATGCCATTTAAGCTTATTTAAAGGTGTCAAATCACATCCACAATGACGTGAGTACATTCTGAAAAAAAACGCTTATGTGCCAAAACTTTTCTGTTCACACTTGCATTTCCAAAACTGCAAGATTTTTGCCATTCTCAGTATAATGCAAACACAGCAGACAAATCTTTCACTTGCCTCTGTTTGGTGCATGCAAGCTGCAGCTTTCCATCCCTTTTAAACAGTTTTAAACAGTTATGAGGAAGCCTATCCTGGCACTGGATATGACAGCCATACTTAAACATCAAGTCTCCCCACCCACGCTAGTTTCAGTTCAAGTTCAAATTCTCGACATTTAACATAGGACAGTTTTTGAGAAGCATTTTCCCCCCAGAAGTACATAGAAAGGAGCTGCAACCGCATGTCCATCAACATAATATTTGTGGGATTTCTCATTGTGATACACCTATGGGTGATATATTGTGCACTGTAAACAGTATGTCTTGATATGAACCTTACATTTCCACAAGTCAAGTCATCTTGAGCCCTAAAAGCTTTATCAGCATTTTCATAGCTGCTGAAAGTGAAGCTAACTGCTAGTGCCTCAAAATTGTACTTGAAGATGTAGTGTGTAATATTCATTGCTGCAACTAAAACAGACTTTAAATACTTCATTTAGTTTAGTTTTAATATACATGGTTTTCTTTTGGGGAAGCAACAATCTACCGTGCATATTAATGTCCTGAATATTTAATATTTTTGGATGCTTATTCTGTCAATTTACATGTGTACCTATATATGCTGTTACTGTGACTGAATATATGTCATCGGATCAATGAGCACTTGCTCTAATTCCTGTATACGTACTGTATATGCACAGTTGATAATGCTCATATTAAAATACGTGAACATACATCAGATGTTATTGTGCAGTCTCACAGTGATGTTGACGCAGTGGCTCAGTGGACAGCTATGTCTCCTTCACATTATGAGGAGGTCCTGGTTTGAACTTATTTCTGTGAGCTCTTGTTCACCTATGTTTCATCCTGTCGTCCAAAGACGTGGAGTGGACTGTGCACATGAATGTGTTTGTCATGATACACATGTTCATCCATGATGAGACTAAATAGTCTCCACAGCCTCATTTCATTATACATCTGCAAGTTGCTTCCTATACAGGCCTCACAGCAGAGACATTTCAGATGTACACAGATTGGTAAAAGATACAGAGCACTTCATTATACTGTATGTTACTGTTTCAGTGCATCTGTTGCTGTCTGTGAGACCCTTTAAATTGAAGCTCTTGAGCAGAGACAGAGGAGATGGTAGACTGCAGGAGCAGAAGGACGATGGGACAATTTGTGCAATCAGAAGAGAAGGCAGAGAAGGAGGGTGACAGAGGGAGGGTGAAACCTCCACGTGTTTGATGGTGATTGGAGACATCACTTACACAAACAATGAGGCAGAGGATGACAACATCTTCTGCATGACGAGTGTGTTTGTGAAGGCTGTCCTCACACAACGAAATGGCACTTTGAATCATCCTCACGCCCCAGACGTGTACGCACAATGACACGCACAAACACATCTAAACACACATGCACGCACAAAGAAGATTTCACTTTACATTTTCCAGCCTGATGTCAAATAAAGTGTGTGACTGCAAGAGGTGAGGAGAAGACACGGGGTCATTTTGTAAGAGGGGGATATGACTTGTTTGTCAATCAGTATACAAATACACTCAAAGTAGAGGAATAAAATCAGGTGTTTGAAATGTGGTCAGATCAGTAACACAGAAAATCAGTACATCATTTGAAGAGAGTGCTACTTTCCTTCCTTCTCTCTCCATCTTCACTTACCCTTTCTGTCTTTCTCACCCCCACCTAAATGGCTTTGACAACTCACTGGTCTATGGCCATTCCACAGCACTATCCTTTCATTCGTCTTCCCCTTTAGGGTAATGTGATTTTACACAGTGGAAGTGGAAGCTCTCACACATACAAGATTGGGGGGGGGGGGGGGCTCAAAGGTCAGCAGGCTCCAACAGTGGGGTCTACCTACATGGCTGCTAAAGGTGCGATTAACATTTTGGGAGGTGCATAGAAAAGTCAAGGCTCTAGTATTCACTGAGGTCCTTGAACAGAAATCACTGAGCCAGGCTAATGTTTCATTTAGTCCAGAGAGAAGTTCAGGAAGTTGTTACGAAACTCTGAATTCATTTGAGTGACTTAACAGTGCTTCCTTCACCTGTGTGCCACAGCCGTGCAACCTCTTGGGTTTCATTTTGGCGCCTACGTTAACAGGTTAAAGCTTTGATCAGGTTGTGGCCTATTTTTCATGCGTGAGTTGCCCAGTTCTCATCAAAAATGGACAGTGAAAAGATCTGTTGTTAGTCATATTGGCATCATACTAGCAACATTACATAAACCTGACACCTTTCTTCATAGTTTTGATGTCTAAGCGCCATCTGATGTATTAAATGTATCATCAAGGAAACATTTTTAGACTCTTGATGAGACTCAGAAACTGCCACAGCTTTTTGATCAGTTAATTTTTAACCATTTCTATGATAAATTAAACATTTACAAATAAATAAACAAAAAGCAGAGATGAAGTTTGTAAGTAAACACCCTTAGCCTTTATTAGTTAATAGACAAATACTCAGCTAATCTGCTTCATCAGGACTGTCCTTATGATGTCCCCAAACAACCCAAAAACATCTGAATTCACTCTGTTTCAGATGTAGCCCACTTTAAACCAGTGAAGAGAGCATAGACACAGAAATCTCTCATGTGAAATAATCAAAACTGTTCTGATTTCACCAATTTGGGCTCATGTCAGACTCTATCACTTACAATAAAACACAGATACACAGCAGAGGATTTCCAGGGTTTAGAGCATTTTGTATTGCTTATTGTCTTTTTTTCTTAAAATCCCATCACATCATGTCACATAAAAACAACATTTACTTTATTATTACATGCATAATGATAGTAGATTAGCCATTTGAAGGTGTGTCTATCTTTTTCAAATGATACATTAAATCCAAATTCAGGGGGCTTATAAATGCTATATTAGCTTAAATAAACAAAATTTATAAATATTATTGTCCTTTATGATTTCCTCAGGTTTTGGGATGTGCTATATGAAGAATTTAGGCTGAACAAGTCAAGTGTCACTAATTAAAACATTAATTGATTCAACTGATTTATTGTAATGGTTTCTATTCTGATATAACAATGTTATAAATAATTTAATTCAATCATCAGTATCTATTTTATTTGAACATATGTCTGCACATATTCCACAGATGACAGAGGACCATTCAAATGTGTGTGATCACTGGAGAAAACCTCAGCTTTTTTTTTCTTGCCCTTTCCACACTGAGGTCAAAGTACAGAGTCACACACACAACAGCACCACTGAAGGTGATAATTTTCCAGTGCTCAGCGGAGCAGATGATGCAAACATGGTGCTTGAACACAGTCCTGCATGTCAGACTATACTGCATTTCCATGACTGATAATGTGGACAATGTAGATCTAAAAACCTGTGTATGACAGACGTCATGTGCAGTGTGGTTACTACAGCATATTACACACTTTTAGTCATTATCACACAGCTCAGTGCCACCATGCATCCGGTCCCCTATAACACGTCTCCTCCTCAGGTGTGGTCCTCCTAGATACAGACCATCAGATGTGCAATCCACCATATTCTGCTGCCAGGCTAATAAATGGCTTGTGTCAGAGGCAGTGTCAGTCTATTGGTTGCTCATTTTGAGTTTGTCTAGGGGTTGGAGAGGAGCTTTGCATTCTCCACCGCTCTGCTCAGTGACTGGCAAAGTCCTGACTTTATTGATTTCTTTCTTCAGTGCTCTTTGTCAAAATATCCAACTGCAGACCTTAAAGACCTCCGCCATCGCTCGACATCTGCAGCCACACACGGCTCCTCTTCTAATGGCCGACTCCAGGACTTTGTTTTTTTGAAGGGGGAGAGGAAGGGATGATAGGCCGTGTGAGTGGAAGATGATTGGAGAACAACATCTAAAGCCTCAATGGCTCCCTCTCTCTCCCCCTATTTTCTTTGTATCTGACTCTCTCTCCTTCCATTCTGACACAGAGAAAATATTGTACACTGACTGGTTCCCATTGAATCCACGTTGTGATTCATCGCCCAATTTCAAACTGCCAAGCAGCTAAATTGCACCAGGTCTGCCAAAATTCATCCCAGGAACACGCAGGAGATGTGAAAAATTAAATGTCATCGTGGCACAGTGGAAAACTTTCACCTCTCATCGAGCAGAATATGCTCGCTTCATTCTGTACTGATGGATGATGGCCCCGGGCTATACTTAACCTACTTAGTAATGTCATGTACCGCAGAATGTGTTTACTTTTGAAAAATAGTTAGAAAACATAAACTCTATCAGAGCTTGACATCTACGCATTCTTCCTCCAAATAAAGTGGCTTTTTATGTTGATGCAGGAATGAATTTTCCCCCTCATCAGACTTGTTTGCTGTATATCATGTGCTAACGCTGGAGGTGTAAAATAGTGTAGAGGAGATGAAAAGACAAGATACCGTTTCTAAATATTAAGCGATGTCTGTTAGACTTCAGTGGTTAAATATCTGGATAAGCTGGAAGCGATTATATTTTTTTATCACATGGCTACTCTTTAGGTGCCAATTTGAAGTTTTATCAGGGAAAGTTATGCCGTGCAGACATTTTGAAGAGATAAAGGTATATTATTGAGCGTGAATGAGAGAGAGGGTGAGAGACAATGGGCTGAAAAGCAGAGAAAGGATGAGGTTAGGAGGCAGAGAGAGGGTAGGAGGGCTGAGCGATGACTGGCTACTTTAGCAATTAAAATGTGGGGCAAAGACACAGAGGCTTGGTTTGACCGAGAGACTGCACCATTCATCATCCCAGCTGCCATAAAGCAGCAGTAGATGGAATCTTTGATTTGAGCTTCACAGGAACATAAATCAAAATCCAAACCATGGCCTGTCAGGGCCATCGCCAGAATAACCCATTTGAGAGAGGAAGAAAGAGGAAGAGAGGGGAGGTAAGGTTGGAGAGAGTAAAGGTAGTTACTTTTCTAGCTTGGCACTCCATCCCATCACATGCACACACATACACACACACACAAACACAAAGACAGATGCAGTTTACAGACACACACCTTTGTCCCTCCATATGTATTTGAAGTTCATATGCAGCTGCCTCACACCCCGGCACAATATCGAATCCAGGGATCATTGATCAAGTGGCTGGGTCCTGTCAGTGGCCAGTGGTGTGCCTGACCCGCCCCGCCCTGCCAACATCTCCCGTCCACCCCCCTCCTCTCTTCATACCCTCGAATACAAGGCAGAGAACAAGGAAGTGAGGTCATGCCGCGTGTACACCCATCCATCTAAATAGCATGACAACGACAGCTAATAAATCATTCATTCATTGTTTAATCTATTGTCTGCCCGGGCAAAAGTCATGTGGCTGATATGAAGACAGATTTACCCCATGCAGGTGGGGCCCGTTGGAGAGGAATTTTTACTGTTACTGGTTTCCTTATCAATTAGTAATGTGTTCATTATACCTTGGAGCAATTAAAACCGCTAATGATTGAAATAACATGGAGGGTCCTTTATCAAGTCAGTGCCAAAGTACTTTAAGCCAATTTAGTCATACATTTTATTTTTGCTTCAGGCTTCAGTGTTTCAAACACTGTGATTTACTGGTACATAATGGAAGTTGACCGAAAGATGAATGATTGCTCATCTACAAGTTATTTCAACATTACATTCACCTACACATATGCAGCAGTGACTCTAATAATATATTCATTTGGGTGGGGAGGGAGGGTTGAGGGATGTGGGTGAGGCTCTTGACTCACTGGCAAGGTCAGGGAAGGTTCACTTTAAATGCAACGCACAATCCCAGAAGGATGAATATTTAGGTTCATCTTCTCCACTGTGAGCCATGTTTAATTTATTATAATTACAGAAAGCCTGAGTGAAGGCAGCGTGTTATGAGCAGAGGTAACAACCCTAACATAACCCTATTACGGAGGGGTTACGTTTTCCCAGTGCGGAATCAATGTAAAACACGTGACCTGAAACAGCTCAGGACAGGTTAATGAGGCTACATTTGGGATATGCATCTCATTACGGCAGCCAGAGGGAAGGTCACTAAACACCACTGTTTACCTTAGCCCGCCGCTTAACAGACTCATCCTTGAAAAGCAGGGCAAAATGTAGCAAAACACCGGCAAATCATCATGTTGTTATAGTTTGACTTGGATACAAAAAGCTCACATTGAATTTTGGGGAAAGGTAGTGCGCATATGTCCCAGGGCGAACACGACCACCATGTTTGACCTGTTGTTAAAGCGACGATAGCAATTGTTTTACGCCAGATGAGTCTGATACACAACATGATTTAGAAGCCATAAAAAGCGATGAGGTAGTGTTGATCTCTCCGACAGCTATCGCTGCTGATGAATGATTGAGCCCCGGATGGGCCTGAAGCCGACGATGGGAGGCCATGAGAAGGTGCGTGTTCATTTATGTGGCGGCATAGAGCAGCCAAAAGCGGTGTGTGGCACTCCTGTCTGTGCCCGCATGCGGAGCGTGGCATTAGTCAGAGTGTGTAAAGCCCTACCAGTCAGACGGGAGATGGGTTGAGGGAGATGAATGGGAGGCAGGTTCACTTTATTACTGTCACTCTGCTCTCTCCCAGTCTGCCTCAACCTCCCCACTACCACCCATCCATTAATCAAATGTTACTGCCTCCTCCCTCCCTCTCTCAAAGTCTATTTCTCCTCCCTCCACCTTTCTACCCCTCCTCCATCGCGCCAGCTATCCATCTATCCGTCTATCCGTCTATCGTTCACAATTGCATCACTTTTTCCAAACTCTCGTTTACTTTCTCTTCCTCACGCCCCCTTTCTATCATTCTATCAAGTCTCCCTTCCTATTCTTGAGGCCTGCACTGAGTTTAACATCGAATTGTGGTGTTATGTAACAAAGATTTACCCCAAATATGACATACATCAACATAAAAAGAGAATCCTCCACTGTTGCCCCACCTTTTGAATTCATGACAATTTTTAAATGTAAAGTGTTTCCTTTAGCAATGTATTAATTGGCTTCCAGGAAGTGTTTGCACCACCCTCCAATCAAAAGCGATCACTATGCATCACAAGCTGTAACATAGCTGCTGGGGGTGGGGCATGTTTCAAAGTTTAGCATGAGTGAAAAACAAGCACGTTCACCTAATCCACAATCATGCAGCCTCATATTCCACCAGAAGTTCTGTATTGTTCGTTGGTATATTGTCTTAATTTTGTCAAATGTAATTTAATATCTTTCCAGTTATTATCAAACAGCTTTTTGATAAGGTGTCGTATTTCACACTTGCTTTTCTTTTAAATCGAATCAGATCAGATCTGAGCTATATTGGCAGGTAGCTAAACGCTTGCGTTACAATGGGCTGAGTTTGAACTTACAAAGAGCTGGTGCATCTGCTTCCTGGTCCATAAACATGCAGACTGTTAGAGTTGAAACACTACAGATCAGTGTGGAGCAGCAGCATTGCCACCAGCTCTCCCTGTGTCCCAGCAGCTATCAGCCTCTCTGCAGCTCCCATGGGCCACACGTCAGACAGTAGTGCTGTGTTGATGCTTTTGCTACATACTGTATATATATAGCCAGCTAGCTCTACCTCTCTGGGGTACCTGGATGAGCTGTGTGCAACGTGAATACCATGGCTGGGTGGGGGGGGGGGTGGAGGGAGGAGAGGCCCTCATAGGCTGGCCATGCCGCCGCTCCCCCGGATCCTATCGTCTAATGGGTCGGCAGGGATTTGGGGAGGGGGGTGGAGGTGGACAGAGACGGATGGCTCCTGACAAACTCACACTGACAGCCAGTGAATACAGGGCAGCCTAGCAGAAAGGTCAGAGCAGGGATGGATAAAGGACCGCTTGACTTTCAAAGTTTCACCCTGCTTGGTGCCACCGCACTGTCAGCGTGGAGAGAAAAGTGTTTACAGCTCGTCACTTGGTTTTTCTGTCAACTTAGCTGTGTGTCTTTGCTAACTGCCTCTTCTTTACACACCAAAAAGTTTCCTGCAAACATTTACATTCTATGCAGCACATTGCACAGATTTGCAGTCACCGTCAAGAAATAACAATTTCCAAAATGACTATGCTTTTAAAATGTCCAATTCCAAGTGCAACACATATATGCAACAGCACTGACATTCTCATTAAGTCCTTAGTAAGCTGTGCACCTTCAAGGAGAAAGAATCAAACCCTCTTTAAATGAACTAATCTGGTGTTCACCCTAGAGGCTCAGTTACTGTGTGTGTATGTGTTTGTGCGTAGGTGATGTGTTTATTGACTCCAGCAGAGGAGTGGATAAGAGGAGAGCCTCTGACTGAAGAACACTGATCCAGTCAGATGTCACAGGCCCTCAGAACTGACTCTAATGGGGCCCCAGGGACACTCTATCTCTCTTTCACCCTCTTCTTCTTTCTCTCCCTGCCTCACTAGCCCTCTATAGCCAACCTCACTGTGTCTATTTGCCCCAAGCATTCAGCTCCTGTTACACTTTGTGAAGCAACTGTTCTACATGTGTAAATACGATGCAAAAACCCACCATCAGAGGTGTCACCAAAACAACACTGTTTTTTTTTTTTTTTCAACTTCTGGAGAGCCGGTTTGATATCTTGGTTGATACCTATGTGCATTCTTACTGAGAGTTGCAGATTGATACTTCTTTGTATGCCAACTATAAAGCTGCCACTAACAGCTGGTTGGCTTGGCTAGTCCAGCTCTGCTGGAAGGTGAAGAATATTTCCCATGACACTGCAATGTGATGTTTTTACCCTTTTATTCTTGCAGATATTAAATAAAGATAGAATGATGTAAGGTGTTAATCAATGAGCTATAGGGATTCAGGTAAAACAGAACGAGTTTCTCCTTGTTTCCAGTCTTTGTGCTAGGCTGTGATAACTGGTTGCTGAGTGTAGTCTTTTAATAGATGTGAGTTTTATTGATCTTCTCATCTAACACTTAAAAAGTAAGCAAATATGCAAAGAATGTCAAAACATCCCTTTGACACTTTTTTCATAGTCCTTAATTTTTGAAATTATTATGTGAGTGTAATGGAGGCCAATAGCAATATATATGCTTTAGTCATTCTATTAACATGTTATATAATATATTAGATTTAAATGACCAGAAACCATGTGAATATCCAGTAAACTTTTACAAGCACAGATGACAGTCACGCCTGCCCAGATTACATGTGGAACTGTCCACACTTAACCACATTTGATTTGCCTACTTAGCGTGAGCCTCATCATGTGAGATCAGCGAGGACACCACTCGTCAGCGGGACAGGGGAACCGGAAGGGACAGTTCCCGGCAGGACGTGCACTCCTCCCACCGCTCCCAGAAGGCCATGCTTCAGCCATGTGTCCATCATCACCGTCGGGAGGCGTCCATTTTTGAGTCCTTGTGTCCTCCATCTGAGGCACCCCTGTCTCTTTGACGAGTCGTGTGACCTTTTCCCCACGTCAGGTGTCGTGCTTGGTTACGTCAGGGCGGCGGCTGAGTGTCAAAATGTGGTCCTGTTTGTGTCTGTTGACTCTGTTAATGGTTTTACCCAAAGAGCATCGCTTTGGAGTGAAACAGGATCTGATGTGAGATGACAGGGGTGACAGAGACAGGGTCGGCCTGGCTGTGTTCGACGAGGTGGCCCTGGCGCAATGGGAAGCGTCTTATTAAGATGGGACACACACTGTTCACTATCAACATGGTGGAGGGCACATTCCAGAATAAATCCAAAAGAAATTATATTTGCATGTGCGTGCATGTGTTTCTGATACATCAGTGTGAGGTATAACATTTTTAGCATAGACACATCAGACAAATCACACACAAAACCACACTGCAGAAGTACAGTCAGCGCCACAGATTGTTGTGAGAGGCAGCATGCATATACACTTCTTGACTAGCTCTCTCTAGGAAAATCTCAATGAGAATTTTACTTGGTTAAATGAAGCATCACTACAAAACAGTATGTCTATGTACCTGTGTGTATGTTTATCTGAGCATTTCCAAATGCAAAACAGCATACACTCCTACAACCCCCATGAAACTGCATCTAATGCCAGAGAGTGTATGTCTCTCTACCCCTTTTCTTCTCCCTCATTACATTTCTTAGGGTGCACAAAACACATTGTGCTCACACACCATTGCCTGATGAATGTTGAGTTGACTGGGACACCAGAGCTGGAGTCCACTGACCTCCCCCTGAGGCTTCCTCCTTACCCCCTACTGCTACTGCACAATCACTTGGACATGGCTCTGTCCAACCAACCCCTTTAGAAACCTCCACTTTTTCCTGTACATTAGCCTCACACTGTAGCATTTATGTCCACTTCTTCTCCAGCTTTCAGTGCTATGTACTATTATCAGTATGTCATGGTGTACAGGGAAGCACATTGAAAAGGGATTTAGGGAATCATCATTTGTTTCACCACACAGCCAATCTTTTGTATAGTTTATTTGGACACATATTTGCTTCAGCGAAACATCTCTTAACTGATGGTTTTGTTCCAGCATTTAAACCTGTTTCAAAGACCTGTTTGAAGCCGTGAACATTTGGTGTTAATAGGGCAGAACGGCGGGGTGTATTTGATAACCACGGCAGCTACAGTATGACATCCACAGCCAAACGATGGCTACCAGCTCTGCAAACAACCACCACACCCTCGATCCATTTTTATTGTATTTGAGCAGCAGTGTTATATTTCCTGGCCTCCCCTTAGCACCACACACACAGGGCACTCCAAACAAAAAATCCATACTATCGACCCGCCAATGTCACCACAATTACTCTTCCCAAACAGCCATTGAGGACAAATTACATCTGCACTGCCTTTTCACCCGGTCACTATGGCTGAGCAGTAGCCCCCTCACACCACCGCCTCCTTCTCTTCATCCTGCTCCTATCAGCCCCCCGTCTCCGTCCCTCCATTTGCCCCCTATCTGAAGTCTGGATGGAGATATGGAGAGAGGGGTCACAACGGGGGACGGGACAGCAAAAGAGCAAAAGAGCCAGCAGCTTAGACTAAACATAACAGAGACACTTCATGAAATATAGCCTCAGCTTATCACTGATCACACGATTTCCAGCCTTCTAGGCAGCTGCCACTAAATGTGCAACAGTTATTCTGCTTGAGCACTCACTTATCAAAGCAGAGATTTTCCCCTGCGTTGACATGTAGCGCGGGCAACAAGAAAAAAAATTGCCTCATATTTGCATACGTCATATTGGAATAGGTGATGTCCAAATACCATCTTTCTGCCAGTGGCAGACTCAAGCTGAGAGCTGCATCTTCCTCTGCACCCGGGCAGGCCTCCAGTGGTGAGTGGTAATCTCGCTCTGAGGTGCGAAGAAAACCACTTCCCATGTTTACATGAATACAGAAGCCCAGCGCCACAGAAAACCCTTTGGTATTGATTTCCCTGTCTGTATACACTGCCAAAATCATTTATTCACTATTGGCAGCAGTACTAGCAACAACCAGCATTTAATGCTCTTAGCTATTAAGTTTCTTTGCAAGTAATCTCAGAGAACGTTGTCCCCCGTCCAACAGCAGACAGGGTGATTGAATTTTCCTGATGTTACGATGGCCCAGGAGGACATTTAAATGACTTCTGGTGCAGGTGGTGTATACCTGGGTGTCGGAGTTTGATTCTGTTTCAGACAGTGTGTAGGTCCCCTTTCTGAATCAGGCTCATCAGTCACCGCCCACACACACACGCACAAACACACAAACACACACTCTGCCTTTCACCATCTTAAACAATGAAAGGGGTCTACAGTCTTTTAACTGTACTAGCTTCAATGCCATCTACTCAGTATTTCACCTCCTTTGAGCAGTCGTGTAGAACTGCTTCCCTCAAAGGCTTCAGTGATGTTTTCTGCAATTGTTTCTAGGGCTGGAATCAGAGCAGGTTTTTCTTATTGCTCCCATATCTGGAACAACATGCAGATGTAGCATACATAGGTGTTTCTACAACAGTCAAAGCAGATCACAGGGCATATTACTTTTGATAAATACGTAGGAGGATACATTTGAAGAGAAAAAAAAAAAATGATTTAACTAAACTTATTGGGATAAATTTCAGGCAGTGACTGGCTTTTTTTAAGAGAGATAATAAGAGTATCAAAGGGAAGTTGAAAAAAAGGAGAGAAAGGCAAGAAAGGCAAGAGTATAACTAAATCTTTGTTTTGGTGGAAAGTGTGGCAGCGTCAAGTCATATATCAACAAAATCTCATATTCTTGAACGTGAATGATTTGAATGACAGAGAATATTTGACTGTATCAGTTTCCAAAAAGTCTTAGGTACAATTTGTTACAAGGGGACTCTCATATCTCTGAGGGAAGAAGATGAAACCTGAAATTGCATTTGCACAGGCACTTCTGCTGTGTTTTAGGTCTGAGATGACAGAAGCAAAGCAGACATTTTGAACAATTTTGTGACACAAAATAGCAACAAAGATTCATCCAAATAAATCAAACTGCCTCCAGTTCACATGACAACCTATTACAGTTCTTCTCCAGATCTTGCATTAATGCACAAATCTGCATTATAACACTGAAGCTCCACCTATCAAGAGATTTTGTGTGTGTGTGTGTGTGTGTGTGTGTGTGTGTGTGTGTGTGTGTATGTGGGTCTTCGTGTGTGTGAGGGAATCATTCATGCATCTGTAAGTGTGTATGTGTATGATATATGGTGATCAGTCACAGGAGGGGATTTTACTGCGTGATTATTTCTGCTGTGACACTAACGAGCTTCGGCTGCAGATCCACTGCAGACCAATTACACTGGAGAAGAGGCTGCTTGCTTATTACACTCAGATAATCAGCGGGTTTTACCCTCCATGTTACAGCTCCTGCTACACACATGAACATTTGATTTTTGCAGGATGTGCACGGCATGAATCCTAATATTTATATATATATATACACACACACATATATATATGTGTGTGTGTGTGTATATATATATATCTGTGTGTGTATATTACCGCCCTGCTATTCGGATGGACAGCGGGCTATTGTCTGTGATGCTGTGCTGTCTATATTGGGGAACTTCAGCTTGTTGATTTATCACTCCTGCATTGTGTTGCCACAGCTCTCCACTCGATTGTATCTTTGGTGCACCAATATGCCACCTCTGCATGTGTCAGATTGTGGGCAAGCTCGGTATGAGGGATTTGTGACTGGAGGGGGTCCCTGCAAACAGGAGACCTATGAGGACAGAGAAGATGAAGGGAGAAAGAGGGATCAAAATATCTCTGTATTCAGTGATTGGGTTATTCCAGACAGCACTGTCAGCACTTTCCACAAAGAGTTGCAGAAAACCAGAGAGGGTGGTAGGGGAGATCTTTTGATGTATACTGTACCAGTGTGTGCGTGTGTGTGTGCGTGTGTGTGTGTGTGTGTGTGTGTGTGTGTGTGTGTGTGTGTGTGTGCATGTGACGCACTCTAATCACCTTAATTATTTCCTCTAATTACCTGCAAACAGCTAATGAATTCCTCAGGAATCCTATCATGTTGTGTATGTGCTCACATCATCATCCGTTTTGCACGGCTGCCATTAATTTGCTCATAAACAAATACAATTAGCATAAAATGTTTCATTACAGGCTCATATATCTGGTTTAGTCTCTGTTAAGGATATGAAACAGCTGAACAACACATGCACAAAAAGCATAATTTTGTTAGATTTCCTCTCTTGCATTATAAATGGTATGAAGAAATGAATGTGGTTTAGAAAAATATTTCATGGTGTGTATGTTTGCTGTCCTTGGGGATGTTTATGTGTGCACTAGTATGCATGCGCGCGTCTGTGTTTGTATTTGTGTGTGTGTTTGTTATTTTTTCGCTTTATAAATTTTCCATCCAAGGTCGTCTGCAGAAGAGGGACAATGGACTCGGTCCTGGGTGGACTGATGATGAATGTGTACATTTCATGACAACAAAAGCATAATGACCTTATTCTATAATGAATGGATTCATCATTAAAAATCTCTGGCCTGCGGCAAAGTCTTTTTTGCATATTCTGATGTCACCTCCTCTCTGAACATCACATGCATTTGTACTCTACGCCTCTGGTGTGTGTGTGTGTATGTCTGTGTCTGTGTGCATGTACAAGTGTGTTTGCATTTTTGTTTGTGCTGTCTACACGTGTGTAGTCCTCTGTGCCTCTGTAGTGCACCACCAGTCCAGACATAGCTAACTACACCAGCCATTAACACAGTTAGACATGCTAGCTTGGCTCTGGACTGCAGACTGGTGCTCTATCACTCATGTCATAGACATGTTTATGGAAATAGTCTTGTTTATGTAACTAATGCACTAATACATGATTGCAGTGTGTGTATTCTCAGATAATTAGATTGAACCTCAAAGTGAGACTCTGCCCCACACAATGTCACTAAACAAAACAGTGAGAAATCATGTTAAAAATCATGAAACAATTTTGAGGAATTCCCACTGCAGGTTATGATGATCTGAAAAGCATTTTAAAATTTGATATCCATAAAAGCCAAATAACAGGTCATTTAAAGTCACATATCTGTTTAGTTGTAAGTGATGGAAAATATTCAAGTGCATTTACTTAAATGCTTCAATACAATTTTGAGGAACTTGTATTTTACTAAATACTAAGTAGTTCCATTTTCTGCTATCATAACCTCATTCCATCGGGTGATTTTTTTTATCCACTACATTTATCTGATGTTATTTTAACTAACTAATATTAGGCCATTTTCAAACCATATGATCACCTTATACAACATGATGCAGTGTTGCAGATTAAATTATATCAAAAAGGTGAAATTGGCTCTACATTGAACCACCACAGCAGTAAAATGCTGCTTACAAATGAATACATCTAAAAATAATCAATAATATTATATAGAATAATATAACAGTCACAGTGGTTATTTTCTTGTGTTATAACTACTTAGTAATTTTCTTACTTGAAATGCTCCTGAAATACCAAAAGTAAAAGCTCTCACTAAGCTGAATGGTCCATTTCAGAATGATGTGTATTATATTATGTATATGTACGAAATAACAAGAAAACAGATTTATTCAAGTAAAATACAAGTACACCAAACTGCACTTAACTACAGTACCTAAGTAAATGTGCAATGCATGGCTTTAACTTATAATCGAGTATCTTTATATTGGAGTATTGTACTATTTTTACTTAAGTAAAGGATCTGACTACTTCCTCCACCATTGCAATGTTCACTACCATAAATTATGAGATAAAAGATTTTATTTTTCAAGGTTTTTTCAGTCAACCTCCTCCCACAATGAGACATTTAATGGCTGCACAAACACAGTGCTGATTGATTGACAGCAGTCAATTATCAGTGCTTCTCTGTGCCGTATTGATCTCCCTGCAAGATTAGTATCGTTTCTCTATTTCTCTGTCTTGCAGGTCATGTAACATGCTCTGACCCTGCCATGGATACAAATGGCACATATATCTCTTGAACCGCTCCAAATGTCACCTGTCAGACAGGAGCACAGAGAATGAGGGGCAGAGAGTGGTTTGGGGTAAACACACACACACACACACACACATACACATACACACACACACACACACACACACACACACACACACACACACACACACATCAGGATAAAGGATCACAAGCTGCAGAAATGTCTCTTGTTATAAAATGGCAATAATGCAGTTTGACAGGTTTGCATCTCCTTCCCTTGTAGGACTTGTCTGTTTCACTATGTCTGCCCTCCAGGTGCACATTTTCAAGAGGTGAAGCAGGAAGAAGTGCTCGAACAGAATCACCCTTTCAGCAAACATTCAATTGGAATATCTAATGGAGAGCAACACTATTACTGAGCCAGCCACCACACCAGTGCATATCACAGATAAAGAAGCCTCCTGAATTTAGAAGCCACAATGGATGTACTGTACAGCAGCGGGGGAGGAAGCAGTGAAGTCCGGATGCCAAGTTGAGAATTCAGAGCTTCCCCTCTGTCTGTAATCAGGTGGGATGACAGGGGGCGAGTGCTGGTCGGTGGCTCTCCGGTGGCTCTGACAGCCTGTCACAGGGAGATCAATGCCACATGCCTGTCTGTCCACAACGCTGACGGCTGACCCGTCCAACACGGCCCGGCCCGCTGGTCATGCCATCCCTGTCTGCTGCTGGACGTCTCTGACAGCTGACAAGACACCTGGGACACGGCAGGCAGGGGCCAGAGCACTGCTACCTGTATAGACATCAGGATTTACTGCTGCCAAGGAGAAGAGAAGAAAGAAATGTGGAGTGGAGGAGGAGGAGGAGGAGGAGGAGGAGAGTGGGGCATAACACAAATTTCAAAAAAGGATCACTTACTGAAGTTGCTAAAATCTATTATTATAGACAAAAGGGATTTGCTCCAATTAGTGAGTCTTTGTCATCATTTATTGCCTAAACTTAGATACAAAGTTAGTACAGCACATCCTGGCTTTCGCCAAAAATGTGTGTCTCTGTGTGTGTGTCTCTAAGTGTGCTTTGTTTGCGTGTGTGAGCATTAAATTTTTCACAGCATAGCTCCCTTTAGATGTGGAGACAAAGGAGGCTGGCGGCTAGAGTCTAGGCTGCTGAAACATATGGGCCATGTCATTTATCACGTCTGCTGGTGAAGGAATGAGAGCCCATCAGTGGCCTGGCATTGATCCCTGTATGGGCCAGCCATTGTTTCCAGCAGCACCTGGTGGAGTTCTGTCTGCATCTAATGGGGGAGGAGGAGACACACAGAGAGGGGAGAGGATTAGTTTGGGGAGGGAGGCGTGAACATTTTCTAGGCTACTCTTTTTTGAGCAACAGAAAACTGGAAACAAAAGTGAAGTTTGAATTTTGACATCAGTTTCACACCGAACGAGAGTTTGCGGCTGTTCATATAAGTCTTAAGATTTGGCTCCTGGTTTATTTGGTGAGAGTGCTTTAAGACTACAGGTCCCAGAGTCCTGAGGGCAGCAAACAGTTCATCAGCAGCTACTTTGTCAGAGAAACAACAGAAGAGCAGCTGAGGTATCTGTTTACAGTGCAGCCAAACAAACTCAAGTTATATGTCTGCATCAGTCTGTGATTTCAATGACGTACTCTGAAATACATTTAATGGCTGCCAAATGCCAAATAGTACATAAAAGAGCTTTTAATTGATTCAATATTTAAGGGTTTTTTTTATAAACATGTAGTAAATAAAACTAGTATAGTAATTTGTAACTTCTGCTTTTATATTTACATTATTTATGTGCTTGCATCAGTGTGGTGCTGTGTACAAATATGATGTTTTTAGATGAAAAATATGTGTAGAAAGAAATTAATTAAATCTCAAAGCTCATGATTCAGTGCTTTTATTTGTCATACGATCACACAATATGTGCAGCCAAATGCAACGTGGCATAACTTTGAAGCTGTGCCAAAAGAGATCAGTGTTCAGTAAAGAATAATCATCAGAATATGAGTAAAAGCAAGAATTTGAAAGGTAGAAAAAAAATTTAAAAAGAAAAAAAAAAAACGCAGTGCTTTATGCTTTGCAACTGATGGGCTGTGTGCCCTCATCTACCAAAAGAATGCAGCGCAGATGAGTACAGCTTACAATTTGATGTCTGAAGCGCTGCAAAGAAGCTGTAATATTTTCACCTGGCATTGTTAAAAACACATTTGCTTACTCAGCATTGTTTGTCTGCAGTAATTCATCACACGGGCTTTGAGCTATTGATGGAGCCAGCATCCGTTTGCAGGCCCTTGTCAATGATTCACTCACTAAGCCCATCTGTCAGGCGCCCTCTGCTTCTCCCCTCTTCCTCTCCACCAGTGCTGTTCAGCCCAGCCTTCCTCTTCCTCAGTGATGGATGGACATAGTCCTTGACAGCCTCAAACGGCCACATTCAACACAAGAACACCTCACAGGTTCAGTTGCTGTTATATAATCCCTCACAAATATTCAATCAATTATTGTCTCAAAGTCACCTGTGGCGCAGGAGGAAAACCATTTACAACTTTGGAGAAGAAAGGCGAAGGTGATTTCTGGAGGTGATTGGTAACTGTTTGAGTATTCACAGCTCAGCCGAGGACAGTGATCAATAAATCAACTGCTCACAGAATCCATCATGATTGTGCCATTAAATGCTCCCAATACAGTCAATGATAAACTGTGGCCAGCGCTTTTCTGGGAGGTGGTGTGGTGCATCCTTGCAGAGAGGAGTGCCGGAGCACTCAACCACACAGGGAGGGGATGAAGTATCTAACTGTCTGAGTCTGAAAAGAAACCTGAGGATCTTGATGTGAGCACAGATCAGTGATGTGATTCAGAGCTCAGGTGTGGCAAAGAGTGCCATCTGTGGGCTGATAGGAAGAAATGCATGATGGGGGATTGTGTGACACTCCTGACAGACCAATCTTGAACTTGGAAAAAGCAGCTAAGAGGCACATGATATATATATCACATGATCATTGTCAGCTAATGGAGTTTGCCCAGTTGTCATGAAATTGTAGATAGTAAAATTGCCATTTTTTCCGAGCTGGTTTGAAGCCTGTGGTTGAAAAACCATTTTATACCTTGGAAACAGCTGTTGAAAAAATCAGATCACATGGTCAATTTAGTAGACGATGCAGCTGATTTAGGGACTGTATGAAAATGACTTTTTCTGTATTAACATGGAAGTATCTCCCTATCATTTAGCTATCATATTTAATCTTGACCCCTCTGTCAAATCATAGTGCCAGGTTGGTACAATTCGTTCCACTAATAATAACTAAAAAAGCCAATGAGTGAAGAATTCAAGATGGTGTTATAATGTTAAATATAAACCTCTGTATCTTTAGGGAATAATAATTTTTAAAAATAGCCACCTATGTGCAAATTAGAAATGAAATAACCAATTTCTACATTTTAGCAACGATAACAAAAGACTGAACTTGAATTGAAATATGGGAAAACTTTATGAGACATATCTAAATTAGGTTTTTGAAGAAAGTAAAGGAGGAAATGTGGAGATAACATTGAGTGTGATGGGAAAAAAAATATCCCTGACACAGAAACAGGATAGAAGCAGAAACAGATTTGCATAAGCCAAATCACACCTTTACGGGCCTCTCTGCACACTTGATTACTTTTAATTAATTCTGCAATGGGAAAAAAAAGAAACCCTGCTTCTATTCTAACCTCTCCACCCTGATAATTTGTCAGTGGGGAAATTTGTTATGTGTGAGCTTAGTTTTTCTTATCGCTCATCCATTTTTAAAATTTTAGTTTCTACCAATTTTTACTAATGTAATCTGTTGTTTTGTCTGAGAATTAGCACCTTCTATCTCTAACCAGTTAGCGGTAGTGTAAAATAATTACTATAAACAAACAGTTGTGCTTCATGTTTCAGATGAGACGTTGGAATTGATTTTTCATTTTCCCTCCATCTGCCATCTGTCCTTGTGAGAATCTCTCAGTGTTTGGATTCCCATAGCATGTAAGACCAGGGGCCCTTCTCCTGTTGTGTGAGGTAAAGCACTTAATCTTGTACTATAAAGCAAATCCAAGATTCAACATAAAATCAAATACAATATGGAGCCAGTTGGAGGCTGCCAATCTTCTCAGTGATGGACTTACTTGTTAACAATAATATCCCAGAGAACAGTAATGATTTATTGATGTTAACATGCTACACGTGACACATTTAAGAACCATGTCAGTCTGACAAACGCAGGTTTCTCTTACATTCATTTGGGAACAAAAGACTTTAAGTGAGGTGTAGTATAGTTGCTGCGTCTCCAGCTGTGCAGAGATCACTGCAGCTTTCACTCACCCTCCAAGAGCCCGGCCCCTCAGCAGTGACCCCCTCACATCAAACTTGACTGCTCGTGTCCTGTCTGCACGCCGAGTTGTCGTGTAGGCTGTGTCGCTCTGTCACAAGACATGTCCCACATTTGCAGCCGCCATCGCTGGCCAGCAGGATGAGAGCGTCTGTCAGGAGAGCTGACACGCACGCCACTTTACTGGCCGACTGACAGAGGGCCACGCCACATTGTCACTTCTCCCAGATCTATTGCCTGAGGATAAACATGGACACACACACAAACACATACAGAAAGAGAGACATACACACATACACACACGTTAATAACACAAGAGTAAACAGAGCTGGAATCTCAGAGTGACTGACTGACAGCCTGACTGGATGACCGGCCAACGCTGAGGAAGCTGGAGCTCTGTGTCACCCCTCATTCTTACAATCTCCAGCTGTCACATCAAACACTCTGCTCCTGAGGTGCTCCGCCCTCAGACTCATCCCCACCACCACCACCACCTTCCTCCACCCCCACCACCCCTACCCCCACCTTCTTTACTGACATCTCATCAGAAATGTGTCCTGTAGTGAGAGAGAGGACGCAGTGTATCATCCACCCTCACAGTGACTGAGTAAATATTGCCTCATACTGTTGTCACTCTGTTGAATCTGTTGGGTTTGAAATTATTATCTAGTGAGCACAGACTCGATTTTAAGAGTTTGTTGATTTCACGGTTTGAGGTTTGTGGGAGCTGCAGTAAAGGCTATAAAATCTGATTAAACCTATGACAGATTTGCATCAAAATCATTACCTCAACATTAAATGTCTTGGTAAAGCCTTGAGTCATAGGTCACGCCACTGATTCTCAGAGTCTGTGAACTCAAACTCAAAGCCATGGGGTGACTTACTTTACTTGACTATTTCTAGTGCTTGTTATCTTCTACATTTCAGAGGAATATATATATATATATATATTATATTATCTGCATTGAGTTCATCAATTAATTTGTAACGTTTTTTTTTTTTTTGCTTTGCAATGACGGTACTTGGGTTGTAGTCCAGTTGGGTTGAGATATGGTGACTGTGAAGGTCAGAGCATTTGATTCCCGTCATTTTCATACTCATCAAACCATTCACTGATGTTTCTCCACTTATTACCACCTTCAGCTTTTTTTTTTTTTTTTTTAACTGTATAATTGCCCCTCAGGTGCAGCAGCAGCTCGATCCTGTCGTTTGTGAGCACAATAGTGCCCTCCAGCGGCTGAAAGACAAAATTGCATCACATGGAATAAAATAATTAAATAACGACAGGATGTCGCTTATCTTATCCTCTGTTTATTCAGGGCACTTTTGCTGAGAGCAGTGCTCCCTTTTTAAAGAACATCCTGTTCACAGTCTCACCTGGAACCGCGTCAGATCTGCTGCCAATGAGCTGCTACACAGGAACAGTTGTGGGTTCAGGCTCTTGTTCAGGCTACTGGAATTTCAGAGATGGGTTTAACTGCAGCTTCTTAACATTTATCAAGACAAAGACCTGGAGACAGATGTGCACGCAACACCTCCAAGTCATTTACAAAGTCCCTTTCATGTTTAACCCATGTTTAGATTGGACCATGAGACTGTTTACACTGTAAATAAGTGGAAAATAGTACAGTAAGTGACATTTGCAATTTAAATTTAAAACTCACCGAGCACACAGTCCTTGAATTATTATTTTTCCCCCTCTGAATAAATGTAATAACATTAGAGCTAAATTGTAATTGTGAACTCATTTGAGTGTCCTTCAAACCCACTATGGGAGACCCCACGTGTGTGTGCTGCAGAGATCAACTGTAAATGTGAAGCACTGAGCTGCTGTTCGTACCAGACGCGGTGCCTGAAGCTTGCCAGTAGGTGGCAGTGTGCATCCACACAACGTATTTACCTCAGCAGTGACTAATAGACTGAATCACTTACAATTTAGTAAGAACCTTAACAACCGAACAGGGACACAGATGTACTGTGGCATGAAAGCAGTGATGATCTTTGAGCCCTCACTGAGATTCCATATGAACATAAGAGACTCATAAATAGAAAATATGCACAGCTCCTTAAAAACCAACAGAGAGTTGAAACCATCCCCTTTTGCTCTCAGATGTCTCAGCATGCTCTATTATGTAGAGTAT
The DNA here is from genome assembly GCA_038496675.1 of Rachycentron canadum. NCBI lineage: Eukaryota > Metazoa > Chordata > Actinopteri > Carangiformes > Rachycentridae > Rachycentron > Rachycentron canadum. The sequence goes on from CM076652.1 coordinate 9,358,086, forward strand.
GTGCGTAGATGGATGGGATACAGACATCAAAACCATCAGCTGCATGCAGCAGCTCCGTGTTCTTCCCCAGCGACTCGCTCCTGTGTCACAGCTGTTTAACTCCAGTAATGCTGGCCAATTAGGTATGGTGCATGGGGGCCTGCAGGGACCTCCACACTGTGAGGTTCATGCTGGAGCCTCCCACAAACTCAGGTCAGGAGGCTACGGGCTCTGGACATGAATGATTAATCCTGAAATTGACTTTGGTGCTTTCATCAGGGCTTTGTTGCTGGTCATAGTTAGTTGAATAAGACAAGAACAGCTGTTCCAGTTTATTTCTTGGTTTCATACTAATTACTGCCAGGAATAAAGGGTGACAAATAAACTGGAAATACACGGATGGGTTATTCATGTAGAGGTAATAAGAAAGATATCTAACTTTACTTTGTGTCTGCTGACCATAAAAAAAAAAAAAAAAAAAACAGCCTCACCAACATTTGATGATGAAAGTCGGCTTGAACTTCAAAAACGGGAGAATTGAGGATCATTAATGTGAACTGGTGTTTGAACAAGATCAAGCCCGAAATATTATCAAAGATATTCATTTATTTAAAAGGAAATAGATAATACAAATGAAACAAAATCATTTTGTCACATAAACGATTTCATGAGTCATTAACAGCAAAAAGAACCCAGTCCCCTCACAGGAAACTCATTTGCCGTCTTACTTGCAGACTTCACTCTTATGAGTTTTATGACATGACACAGGGCGCTTCCAAAAAGTGCTTTCTGTGGAGTAAATACTATACAGTGCAATGTCAAGTAAACAATACATCACATCTGATCATTCATTGGTAAACATCTTTTATATCAAAGAACTTAAGTGTTCGGAGTTTCATCAATACAGTACATTTATAGCAGACTTCACATAGACCCTGGGCAACCTCCCAGTCTCGGAGTATTTCACATCTAATTATCTCCCATTGGAATTCCTCCATCACTTTCTGATTAGTGTTGCTTTTCTGCAACCTTCACTTCAGCTTCTCCAAACCCAGCCTCACCCACTCTTCTCGCAGTTCAGCTGCCCTTTGCTCTCCTTCGCTTTGTCTCTCTGGCCCTCTGGAGTCTTGGAGTCTCCTCTCAAATCGCAGACCACAGCTCGGAGAGTTTTGAACCTGTCCAGCCGGGTGCTCTGGGCCCCCTGAAGCTTGACCTCTGAACCCTGAGTTGCACTGAGGGAGCTGAGGGAGCGCACTGCTGCCAGGCCGCGCTCCTTTCCGGGCGGACGGCGCGGTGTGGTCATGGTGCCGGCCTCCCCTGGGTGCTCCATGTCCCTGATGACCTCACACAGGTAGCGGGCTAAGTCCTGGCTGGAGAAGGAGAGGGTTTTCTGGGATCGTCGGAAGGTCAGAGGAGATGGCAGGGTCTCCGTCTCTGAGGGGGGGATGGCAAGACGCAGGGCGATAGCTGCACTGCCATTCCCATTAGACGTCCCCTTCTTGTTGTTGTCCTGGGGAAGCTTACTCTGCGGGTAGGTGAGGATGCTGTGTGGGTAGCTGTAGCGCAGAGACTGTGCTGGACTGGGCTGGAGGGAACGCTGCAGCTCCACCATGTTAAAGGCATTCTGGACGAGAGAGAGAAAAGAGGAAGCACTGAAGAGGAGAAAGGAGACGTTTCTCTTGTTCCTGTGTGAATCTTTCTAGGAATTCAAGAGATAATGAAAAGCAACATTGCCACATGACACCAATCTGTGTTCGGAGCAGTGTAGCACAGTTAATGCATCTGCTAGCAAATGAACTTGTTCCCCAGACTAAGACGAAGATTCACCATGTAGGAAGAGACGATGGCAACAACACCCCCATTGATTAGCCAAGTAATTAATTATCTGATTGCAAAGAGGGGGGGGGCTGTTATTACCAGCACTATTAAAACAGAGGCATTAACAGCTATTGGTGTCTACTTGCCTAATTTCAGTTAATTGACTCACATTCATAGATCTCCCAGGAAATGATATTTGGTTTTCATTTCAAGCACTGCTCTCTATTAAATGTTAATGTTTATGTCATGTTTACTTTCTGCCCTTACTTATATTCTTTTATCCTTTTAAAAAGTGGTGACCTATTAGGTGATGGCATTGAAAAATACAAAGCCATAAAAATGAGAATTTAAAGAAGTGTCATATTTCTATTGCTGTGTCTGCCTGTCTAAATATCAGCTTGTGTGCGTGTTTACCTGGTCTTGCTCCCCTCCACCTTCCTCGTCGTAGTTGAGCACATTTTCTCGGATGTCCTCCCACTCGCCGTGGTGCGCGGACACATGGTACACACCCTCCTTCAGGCCCTTGTGTCTCCTCCAGCAGGAGTAGAGAAACAGGCCCAGCATCAACACTGAGGGGTGCCAGAGAGCAGGTTAACACAGCAGGAGCAGTCTCACATAATTGCAATTGAGATTCTGAGCAGAAAAACATATCTGTGGGTGTAAATGAAATCGACTATGTGAGCGGAAAGTGATGATATAACACTGAAATACCAGTAAATAAAATACCACGCTGGCAATGTAAATATATGGAATTTCTCAACAAATGCAATATAACAGCAATAGAAATATATTTGAGTGTAAATGGATTTCCCATCACACTGATTTGTCCTCTACGACCTATTAACTGCACTGACTCTACAGTTAAGACATACTAATGGAACATACATGGAAACAGAGGCACCACCTTTCCACCTATTCCCTTTGATGTTTCCTGTCTTCGAAAAGACCACAGTTCCTTGGAAACCTATTAACTGAATTTGTACTCCTCCCAACTTAAACTCAAAGCCTCAGTGGCTCGGCTGAACGTCTAGGAGGAATGATGCAGGAACCGAGCAGGAAAGGTCCCACAGCATACACATCAATCACAGCTATTGTGTGCTGAATTATACAACATGCTGGACTGACCTTTAAAGTCCATTAATCTCAACCAGTATTTTTCTGCCATCTGCCATCCCTCTCTCTTTTTCTCTTCCTTGCTATCTGTTTTTACAAGTTCAGACTGATTCTTTCTTCTTTTTTTTTTTATCTCTGTAATTCGTTTTTTTTTTTTTCTTTTTTGTCTACATTGGAATTTCCCTCTGTCTTTCCCCTCGTCTTCCTGACTCATTAAGTCTCTCACTGTTCCTATTTTTCACTCCCACTCTGGCCTCTGTTTGGCCTCTGCTTTTATCTCTCACACTAGATGGGATCCATTTCAACTAGAGTAGTTTATATGGTGCGTGTTAAGTATCAGTTTAATTGGAAATCTTCAGAGAAATGCAGGGTAATCACATTATTCTGGATTTTTAAAGTAATTGCATTGAAAGCAAAGAATGCACCAACAGCTCTTTTGGGTCACACTAACAGGCAGGTACTCATAAACAAAGACAGAAAAACAACTCCCTGAGAGCTACTCCCCACTAAAAAAAATGTTATCTCAATTAAAAATCATCATCTCTATTTATTCACTGCCTGGAATGTGTTTTAGTACCTGAGCTGCTACACTTTTCAATTTCTATGCTGCTCTCATATCAGACAGAAACAAAGAGATTGTAAGCTTCCCCTTTGCTCCTCAGCCGGCCGTCCTCAGTATGGGGTGGAGGGGAGAGCGGTATTGATCAGCTGACCCAGCTCCTTCACCGCTGCGTCCAGAGCGCCCTCGCAGAAAACACCAGAATCTCAATGAGGCTCAGCACCAACCAGATGCCGGCCCTCCTCCTAACCTCCAGAATTACCTGCTGCCTGCAGGCCTGCGCTCACCTCAACCCTCAATATCACCTGAGCTGATATTAAACACATCTCTATAGGGGAGGAGTTCAATACACAACCACCACCATACACACACACACACACACACAATTAGGCACAGGTAAACAGACAGTTGCTCACACACTCTTGTTGTTTTGGCTTCTACACCTGCAGCCACTCCTGCCTGTAGTTGTATGTGAGTGTGTGCATGTGTGTGCACATATGTGTGTATGTGCAACAACATTCCAGTGAGATCAATATCACCCAGGGCAGAGAACAAACCTCACAGTCATTCATCAATCCATAATGCTGCTGCCTCTTTGCCCTCTAACCGCTACTATGAACAGGGTATTATGATGTTAGCCTGGACCGGACTGTGCATTATGAATGAGAGTTGAGTAAACAACATCAGCTTGATCAAAACACTTAACTCTATCACTGTAGCTCGAGTCTGAGCTTAATGAGAAAAAAAATGAGCCAGATGAAACATCAAGGGAAGGTTTGGGAGAAAGGAAAACTGACGAAGGAGCAGGAGGAAATGAGACAGGTGAGAGATGGGGAAGAGTTGAAAAAATCATTTATTTATGAATCACTCAGGGAATAAAAAGAACAGGCACTTTACATGATCGCTTGCCATCCAGAAGACCATATGGGAGGCTAATTTCTTCCATTCTTCAAAAAGCGAATGTCAGATTTGATGCTGAACTAATGAGGCTTGGTCAGATATCAGCTCATCTGGCTGAGTCAATAGCTCACACTGAACTCACATTCTAGTCGGCCTGTGATGGCTTATGTAAAACTTAATAATGGATGATCGTTTTAACTTTTAATGCATGTTGAGGCAGAGGAAGAGTCCCCCTTTAATTTAGTGCCCAGCAGCCAGCAGCCTCGCTTCGTGCAGCGAGTGTACAGAGTGTGAATGTGTATTTATGGTGGTGGTTCCTGTGGTGATGGGGGTTATCACTGAAGAACTGCATACTGTATAACCAGATGTTCATTAAATCTAACCACTGAACTCATTTTACTACACTTCCACATTCAGGACTGTTGATCGTGATACCCTGCAAACAGACTGGATGTTCTTTTTTCTTTAAGTTTAAGAAAATGATTTATTCTTATTTTATTTTAATAAAAGGGTGCAAAAACATATGTCCACCAAAGAGCATTCGACCAAGACTGAATGATAATGTAGGACAGTGAGGGATTCTTGTTGAGGTGAGAAGTTTGAGCTTTGAATATAAATGCCTCATCAGCAACAGCAGGCAGGCTACTTCAAATTGACTCCACTGTCTTTTAGTTAGCATGCATGCAACACATGGATTTTCATGAATGATGCCAAGGCCACATTTTATCATCTTTGAATTCATTATCAAATATTGAAGACCGCTTTATATGTTTCACTCTCAAGTGTCAGAATAACTGATGTCCCAATACTAGCCACATGCCCTGGAGGGAATGTTGAGTCAGTTATAAAGGCAGGGACAGTGTATTGAATCGCCCAAGCATTTTATAAGCTTGTCTCTGACAGAAAGACTCATAAACAGCGATGTGGCCCTACAGAGGGTAGTGAGTGCAACAACATGCAAGCCACTCACACACACGTACACACACTCGCAAACACACTTGTGCTTCTATCTTTGTGAGGACAGAAAAAAAATCACATTTCCTCAGCGACAATCCCTGAAAATAACACAGTTAAAGCATCTCCTTCCTGAGCCCTAAAGATGAATTAAAGGTATAACTCATCTTTTTGACAAAGGAGTGTTGTTTTCTGAAGCCATGTCAATACATATGCGTTTAAAAGGCCTGCTGCCAGCAGATGTTTGGTTTATGGTGTATCTTGATCCTATTAGATCTTAACATGGCTTGTAACACCATCAACCCTTTATTGGACTGTTTTCACAAGTGGGTCGGTGTCATCAGCACTTCACAGGTTCAAGTGTAGAACAGACTCTCTGAGTTGATCAACTGATCAACAGAAAAATTAATCAACAACTATTCTGATAACTGATCATTTTCACATAAACACTAAACATCAAATGTGAGGATTTGTAGGTCTTCTTAGTATGCTCATCTTTTTTCGCTATTTTCTCATCGTAAGGAAGAAAAACATCTTAAATCAAATCTTAATTTTGAACAAATTTTATCAGTTCAAAGTTTTTTTTCTGAAAATAATACTTATGGTGTTCCTCAGGGTTACATTTTAGTATGTATCAAAACTTTCTGCTCCTACAAATAAATAAAAGACTGTTTTTGGACTATATTTTGGATATAGAAAAAACAACTACATACTTGAAAAAAGGCCATGCACACATTGACACCTTCTCATTTAAATAACACTGTGCACCCAGGCACGGGTCGTAAAACAAAATTCTACAGCAGGGCTCTCAACAGGCACGAAGAAGAGACCACATAACCCTTATCTTATACTTATTGATTTTAAGATTCTACTCCTCACCTACAAAGCAATCAATAGTCAGGCTCTGGTGTACATTTCTGAACATATGACCTCTTATATGTCAGAGTGCAGCCTTAGATCATCCGATAAGTCAAAATCTTGAAAGGGAGATTTTTTATTTCACTGAAAGTCCTCAAACTCCCATACCTAAGGCTTTCTAATTCAGCTTTTATTTTAAAATATCTTGTAAAAACTTCCATTTTAATATTCTTGTCATACAGAGTGTTGTTAAGTAATTTCTGTTCTTATTACTACCTTTATCTTGTGTCCCTATTTGTCACAGTTGGAATTTAATGCTGGCCTTTTTGCCCACAAATAAGGAACACAACCCTCTCACCTGACTCCGAATTGTGCTGACTACATGCTGTGCTATAGTTGTGAATGTGCTGTGAGACTGGTTAGTTTAAGGTTTTAGTCATAACTCATGTCATAAATTATAATTACTTTAATGTTTCAAAATTAAATGTCTTTGACAGATGTAATGTAAAAGATCAACTATTTAAGAGGCTAGAAAATGCATTAGGTTTTTTCATTATAGCCATTCAGATGAAGTTACTACAAATGCTCACTTTTCCCCTTGCACTTAAAAGTGAAATTTCAAAACAAAAAAATTATGATCAAAGGCCACTAAGTAGAATAATTTTAAGTTTTCACACAAATTGAGGGATCATATGATCAATTATGGGAACCACTTATGCTCATTGTCAACAATGGAGATACGGAGCATGTTATTAGACAGTAAAAATGTCAACAAAGAAAATCAACCAAAAATAATAAATTGTGTGCAATTCAAAAATTGTGAATATTTTTTCTTCCTTTCTTCGGAAACATTCAAACCATTTACATAAACAAAAACACCTCCACATGTAGTGCTTTTTTTTTGAAGCCACAGTCCTATGTGGGCAGCCAGCAGTGGGTATTTTTCCCATCAGAGGATGGAAACAGCAAGCTGCGACATTATTTTTAGAGCAATCATGCTTTTGCATCTTAAAATACACAATGAGCAAAATTGTTTCGCCAAACCGAAGGTTTTGCGAGCAGACGCGGCAGGCGCTCTTTGCTGTTGTGAATGCCTGAAATGTTTTTGCATCTCGTATATTGGCACAAAATTTTTTTTGTAAATGAGCCACTGTGGCTACTGTTCTCTTATTTTTTTTCATACATCCTACCAGGTATTGACCACAGGAAACTTAGCCTATGTATTTCCATGTATCTCAAATAATATTAGACTGTCAAATCTGAACTATCCTAACTATTCCATTAACTTACAGTCCCCTGATTAAAAATCATTTTAAACCCCATAAAAGTGATTTTGAAAAATAAGGTTCATCTCAGGCCTAACCCAAAATATAACCCTGAGTTGGAAATAACCTCAAATGGTGCATATATTGGAGGTTTTTCCCTGCTTATAGTTCCAAACTCAGTACATTAAATTAAAGTGCACAATATGGACACATTGAGGTTGACTTGGGAGAACATAATCTGTACACAAAAGTGTGGAAGGCAAAAAAAAAAAAAAAAGACATCAAGGGAGTAAAATGAGTGAATGGTGGGATATAAAATAAGTTGCACAGATAAAAGTGAGGCTGAGAGTGAAATTGACTTCTGAAGTCAGAGCGTAACATTAGAAAAGACAGAGGACAAATAAGTGATGCGAAATGTAGAAAAACACAAAGAAATTCCACAACGCTTTTACAGTTTCCCTGCGAATCACAAAGTTAAAGTGTACAGTGTTTTCCTCTGTGCTTCTCTTCCCATGCATTTATTTGTTTCATGTTTCCATGAGGGTGGTGGAAACATGAAGCCTACTGCATGGGAAAAAAATCCCATCCTGGCACCACTCAAGAGATCAATACAGCTACAAGATATGTGTATGAATAGATTTCACAGAACCACACGGGCGGAAAACAAATAAAACAGTGGATGTTACATATAACACCAAACATAATGCAAGAATTATACCATGAAGATGACAACAAACAAAAATAAAAATATACCAAGATGAATGTCAGTGTATTAAAGATGAAAAGGAAAGAAATTGGCAGACAAAAACATGCAAAAGACATTACAAAAATGCATTAGAAAAGACAATGACAATGTGGTTACCACAGGTAGAAGAGGACATAGTCGACATAGCTACCTAGAAAGGCCATGACACAGATGCTGATAGCGAACATGGAGCTGAGGCTGAGGCTGTTGCTGTCCTCGTTGTGGAACATGGCAAGTGTCACCTCGCAGTGCCGGCCCCGGTAGCCCTCACTGCAGTGGCACGAGTAGCGGGATGGCGAGTGAGCCACGCAGGTGCCGTGGCGACACGGTCGGCTGGCGCACAGTGTGTAGACGCACACTTTTCCCAAGGAGCTCTCTTTGGTCAGGTGGCCTGGAGGGCACCTGTGCAGAGAAGATATGGTGGTGTAAAGCAAAGACAAGAGACACTTGGGAAGATGTCAGATAAAAGAAAGGCTGAATTCTACAGAGCTATGAAACCTGCACTGACAGTGTAAAAATAAATCCCTTGGGAGTTACACCTCTTATATCAGATTCAAAGATATGCTCTTTGAAGGTTACAGAGTGTCGACTGTACTGTAGGAAAAAAAACACAAAGAGAAACCAAGAAGCTAAGATTGGCTTTGCAGTGCCGGTCCCTCAGTATATTTGTACAAAATATCCCCTGAATATCGTTCACCTCTGCCCCTACCCACTCCCAGTGCTTTGTATCCCGAGGCTGTGCTGCAATCACAGAATATGGATATGCAGCCGCAGTGAAAAGTCCCACATTGGTTTGGAGTCTTGAAATCACACCTAGGAAAGTTAGTGGCCCTGCAGAGTTTAAAGGGGCAGCCAAGACTCTGACAGTCGCTGCTGTTATACACCGTTCTTTAAGGTTGACACACTATTAGACACACAATATAGCTGAGCTGAACTCAGCCTAGCTGCCATCTGGTGGACACTTTGATTTCAAAGGTGCTGCAGGAAAGTCACCAGACCATGAATAATACTTGGATGCACTGACTGTATATGCTATGCGAGTAGTGTGTGATCTGCAAAAATTCATTTTCATCTTTATGTGCATCCTTTTTATGTTTGTGTGTGTGTCCTACTGCTTTTACAGTACAGGACACATAAAAACAACCTATGGTACCATCTCCTAGTAAGACATTCATAGTCTAGTGTTTATAAGTTGTAATTCATCAAAACTCCTCATAATCATAATTGCTTAGTAATGTTTAATTATTGAGGACAATTCAAAGCATAGGTTTTCAAGTTTCGAGGTTTTCTCACTCTCTAAAAACCCATCAGCAAATGATACAGGTGCATAACATTTGGAAAAAAACATAGTAAACTTTTCCAAAACCTCTATTTACAGCACATAACTAAGTCATTAGAAAATAGTATTGAACTATTTAAACATGCAATCTCCCACAATCACTCAGGGAAGTGGAAATAAGTTTTGAACACTGAAATACACTGAAACATTGAAATAGCATCACCTTTTAAGATAATACCAGGTAATGTGTCAGAAAACCACAGCTTAATTACACATCCAGCAGCTCCAGAGTGTCATTATCATTAATTCAGAGTTGTGTTTTTGGTCACCTGCTGAATGTAAAGAGCTCTGGTTTTGGTCTCTCATGAGGGAGATATCTGGCTCTTTAGCTGCTAAATGCTCTACTTCATTAACCATCCAGTCAACTGTTTGTCTACCCTTTGGTGCTGAGCAGGTAGTGTACAGCAGGCTTTTAGAGCTCCTTTCACTAAAAACAGCAACAAAACCAAACATGCCAGTAAGAACAAACTAAAGTTGCAGCCGAACAGCTAAACAATGAACTGAAACTCACTATAAACCTGCATAAAGCCAAGGACAGCTACACATTCAGGTGATAATTCTGCCACTGCATAACCACCAGTTATTTTTATTAGCATTTGTCAGTTTTTTCAATTATTTTAGTTTATTATTTCAGCTGCATTTTGTAAAAAATAGGGCACAAAATTGGCTATCATTCTTATTCTTAGTGATCATAATGATTATTTATATGGTAATGTGGTTGTCCATCTTTGAAATATAATGTCAACATTTTTCAAGGCTTTTCCCTTGACATGTGATATTTTTGGGTCACTGCACATGCAGTTCAGTCATAGATGATTTGTATTCATTAAATCCTTTTTTTGTCTCATGTTGGTTTACTTCAAAGTGCTAGACCTTGTTTATAGCTGCAGGTGTGTGGTTTTTCACATCATTTGTTAATACCATTTGCAAGTTGGGTCACTAATTTTATCATCAACATAGCGTTGGTATGCTGTTCTTGTCTCTGGATGTATGTGTGCAAATATGTACAGAGTGTGCCTGCATCCTGTAAGGCCTCATTAGCATCCTGGGTTGTTTCTTCTGTATATTTACAGCACCTGCACTCATGCTGTCTCCAGAGGTCCACACAGACCAAAGGAGGAGAGCAGTGATGTTTCCTGCAAGCTTCTGAAGAGCAGCCGACAGAGACTCCCTGCGAAGTGACCACCTGAAGTCCCTCTGAAGGCTGCTCTCTATCCAGACGGATGGAGCGGCTGTTAAACCTTACATCTCGCAAACAGCCTAGTGGAGATAGAGGAAAAAAAGGAGAAGGAGAGAAAAAAAAGTTTCCAGAGTTTACAATGCCAAAAGACACACTAAAACACCAGTCCTCAGGCAAAATCTTTTATGGACTCACATTTACACCTCGGCAGGGGTGTAAACTCAAATACACAGACACATACACATTGACACATATAAACTGACTCACTGACACACCTGCAGAACAGCATACACTCTCACGCATGCAAACACACAAACTGCCTAAGGCTAAGCTGTCAGCATGGACTTTTTTTTTTGTAGGATATTTTCTCTGCTGGTTAGTTTGCTCACTCTGTGGGAAGCATGGGGTCCAACACATCATTTAAATACAGATCAGAGTCACTGACTCACTTTCTCTCATCTGCTTGAAACTAAGGGATCAAAACACCTTTGGGCCAGGTTGTGAAACGCAGAAGCACCAGTAAATGGCAAAGATAAAACTGAATCTTTTATGTGCCCATTAATTTTAAGAGATATACAAGTGCCCTCCTTTGGGTATCTGTTTGCCAATTAATCAATTCACAAATTAGCTTGTTAATTCATTCATCAGTTATCAGTTGACTTTTCCACTTAGCTAACAATTCATCCATTCACTCATTTATCTTAATATACATTCATTGAGCCTCATTCTTTCAAAATAGATAAGTAGCCAACCCACCAAGGAAGCTCCGGTTGTGTCCTGAGGGAAAAGAGTTTCCAATCATCACCACCGAGTGGTCAATAATAATTTCCTGACTCCGCCCAGGCGAGGCTGTGATCTCTCGGCGTCCTCCGCCTCCATCCAAGCGCAGGGTGAACTCTCTGCCATACCGGTCCAGTTCCACCTCATGCCAATCTCCATCATCAACACGATGGTAGGGCAGTGTGATGTTGTAGTCACCATCCCCAAGGTTGTAGAAAACGGCCAAGAGACCCTGAGTCAACTGAAATAAACAGCAGTCTTTCACTGGTTCAGAGAGAAGAAGCATGAACACTGTAATCTTTCGGGTTGGCTTTGGCTTCAAATTCACACAAAACATCACTACTGGAGTCTTTTACATTGCTGTATAACAAGGTCTGTTTTGTCATTAGCTGCATTAATAGTGTTGTGTCAGTTCAAGGCTTGGTCTCGTTATAAGCTGACACAAATTCTATCTTGACAAACATGGACTCCAGCCATATCGTGCTGTTGTTCATGGGCAAAAACAGATCTTGGGCAGAACAACGTTATAAGAAGTAGGGCAGATCCTGTGGTGAGGAAAAAGGAAGCCGAGGTTGAGAATGAAAGAATTGTGAAATTTAACTACCCAGAAAAGACTCTCTGTGGTGTGATCCTGCCAGAAAAATGGTATGAAAATTTCAGTGGTAAAAATTAATTCAGCAATTTTGCAGCCATGATGCTTTGTAGTGCTGGTGTACGCATCATTGCATGGCAAAAGCCAGAGTCATCCCAAAGGGAAGGTATACAAGAAACAACAATTATCTTCAGCAGTTAAGGATGAGCGAACACAATGGACTCAACCAATGAGGGGCTCCCATAACTGCAGCTTGTACATGTCCAAAGCTTAATTGGAAACAGTGGGGCAAGATAATTCACATTCAACCCTGCCTGCATTAACTACTGCTCCCTCAGCATGGACGTCTCAAATGCGTCTCCCCCACCGGACACACACAGCAAAAGCTGACTGCGCTGTCCCTGCTGCCTCATCTTGCCCTGAAGTCCACAACAAAAATGAGCAAAGGACAAAGGACTCAATCAATACTCAGGAAAAAATCTGATTATATAAATTTTCTGTAGCGCCCCCAGAGATCTATGCAATCACCATTAAGCACAAAATCTTCAAGTGAATTTCTAAAGCCTGAATTTCTATAGAACTTTTCAAACACAAATCGCATTTAATGAAAAAGAAAAAAATGAAAGCATGTTTTTTGAATTTAACTGTTCTGAAGGGTCAGTGGTCTCTGACAAAGCATTGCGTGTCAGTGACTCTCAAAAAAACTCCTTCACAAACTGCATTAGATAAATGTTTTCTTTTACAGAGACACCATACTCCTCAGAGAGCTGAAAGCTGTTTATACCCAGATGGCCCCTGGTAACCTTTGTGTGAAAGTGTGGTTATTTATTCAGTGTGCACTCTAGCCCATATCTACCCTTAAGAAAAAAGGGGACGGAGACAACCCTTTAAATTAGAGCCTGTTGTCTGCAAACACACCAGGCTTGTGCTCAACTCTTTCTAAGAGCTTTGAGACAACCAGGCTGAAAATGCTTCAGTGTGTTGCAGCAGACAGACATCAGATGTTTTATACAGTTCACCAATTCAGCTCCAGAGAGGATTTCACAGGGAGGGGCTTCATAGGCCGCAAACAGTAAAGGCTACAGCTTTTTCCTTTTCCTGTCACTGTGGACTGAAATAGGGGAAGAGGACAACCTTTATTTTCCTCATGTTGTGTAAAGACCCATAGAAGCACAAGAGACAAGGCTGACGCTTGAAACAACGCTGTCTAACAAATAAACTCGAGCACAAAGGCAAGTGGTGTGGAATATACCGCAACGGAAACAGGTTCACTGAAAACGTCTGACCTGCGAGTTAGTCAAAGGTAACTGTCCTAACAGCCATTTACTTCCAGCTGCTGTTCACATTCGGTCTGTCACTCAGTGAGATAAAAGGCTTTGACAAGAAGCACTGGCTTCATATCCACTCAGGAATGTGTCAGACAGGAGAGGTATGCTTGTATGAAGGTTTGGCAAAGTGAAGCAGACTTGTCTCCTGAAGAAACGCACTGCGTGAGCACCGCTCCACCCCAGTTGTGGCAAAGCGAGCAGTATGACTTTGAGCTCACCACTTGAAGCAAGCTGTGTCAAAACCCTCAAGTACAGAGAAGAAGATCTGACCTTCGCTTAAGAGCACTCTGCCCTCGAAATACAGTGCACACATTCGCTGCATTGCCATACTGAATTGTGCTCAAAACATTAACTAGAGACAGAAATAACCTTGAATAAAGCAGGCTTAATTTTTTAAATAGCAGCCACTCAATAGTAGTATCCTGCAGACTAACTAAAAGACCTTGTCGAGAACATACATATGTCACTCACCGGCCCCCTCAGTATCCACCCATATGTCTCAAACCCTGATATTATTCACTCTCAGCCTGACAGGCATTTGTAGCAATCATTGTCCATGCCCGAATCATCATTTTAAGGCTCACAAACAAGACAATCAGAGCTGTCAAGGTTGAGGGGAGTGACCAGCCATGACTCACCTCTAAACGTAGGTATTCATTCTGCTCCTGGGAGAGGAGACTGAGGATGACACCGGCAACAGCACGTGTCCGGACCCCAACCTGGACTCTTGTCTGTCGTGCAGGCAGGGACCACAAGAGCTGGAACTGAATGTGGCTCCGGCCGTCAAAGGAGAACTCTGGAGCCACTTGTCAATCAAAAACACACAAAAGCAGATTTGTTCAATTAATTCAGCTGTCATATGGGAAATACACGAGCATATCAGAGCGAGGGCGTGCTGTTCTGCCGAAGCACTTTATGTAAAGCGGGGTTATCTTCCTACGGCAGCAAAGTGACATTTTGGAACACAGAATTTCCCACATCACCTATTTGGTCAGTACACTCTGTGAAGCTTAAAATCCTTCCTCCACAGAGAGCTCCCTGTACTTCCCCTCGAAATCTCACGCTCAATTAAAAGCAATTTTATATGCTTACCCTGGTCACACTGTGGCCCTGTAAACCCTGGTTCACATAGGCAGCTGTAGGAGCCCCACTCGCTGTGACAGTGACCCCTCTTGCCACAGGAGGGAAGCTGCTCCATGTTGATGCATTGGTCATCAATAAGAGAGCAGCCTGGCACAGTGTTGAAGGATTCAGCTGGGGAACCGAGGTCGTACAACTGAATAGAAGAAGAAGAAGAGAAAAATATGAAGAGGAGAAAAAATTCACTGAAGGGAGGAAAATGAAAGGGTGGATATCTTCAACCTTGCAATCATAGTAGATGAGTGAAAGAAAATTTTATTGCAGATTGAAAATTGTATCTTATCATTAAATGTAAAATCATGTAAATTGATATCTAATTTCCAATAGTTTAAGTTTTGATAGTTTGCATTGCATCCTGATGTATCTTTTCTGAGAAGTACTATTTTTTATCATAACAGCTTTTATTTTGTAAGATAAGAATAAAATAAATTTTTATTGGTCCCTCGATGTGAAGTGTGAGCGTAAAAAAGAAGAGCAAAATCAGTGATGTAACCTCAACAAACTAGAAAAACAAACTACATACACCACGAGAGATGGAAAACAAATAATAACAAAAAAAAATTGGTGCAACATATTTTAGTTGTAGTAAACTAATGGAAATAGTATTGAACAGTCAGTTAGGTGTCTTGTGTCTGCAGACAGCAGTTTAGCAGCATAAAAATAAAGTTATTGCACTTGTGGTAGCAAGACAAAAGTGTGTTAAGTCTTTTTTTTGCAAAGATAACAGTACAGAGAGTTACACACAAATTGCACGTGCATTTACCCAAGTACAATATCTAAGTGCAATTTTGAGGTCTTTCAATTGTACTTGAGTATTTCCAATTTATGCTGCTCTCTTCTTTTAATCAATGACATTTCAGAGGCAAATATTGTACTTTTTACTTCACTCCATTTATTGAGCAGATGTGGTTACTGTAGATTAAGATAAAATTATATTATGTATCATCGTAGATTGTACATAATCTGTGTATTATCTATTTACTACACATTATCTATGTATTATCACAGATAATACCGAATGTTTCACTAAAAGGTTTTTATACTGGTGCAATATAATGAAATCAATGGACTTTGCAGTCCCTGTGAGTAATGTCTGACTTCTATTTAACAGATCTAAACAGGAAGTATAATGCTGCCATGCCATCAGCCCACAGAGAAGCACATGCATGAAAACATGCACACAATACACCTTCCTGCCTATGGTGTTACAGTATTCCACTGTTTCAGGTGGTGCAAGTGGACAAAGAAACAAAGCAAAGCACCAGCAAAATGCAGGAAAGAAGATGGCTACCAAGTAAATATAATGTAAATAAGGCAGGTTTAAAAATTGGCTTTGGTAATGTTTTATGTGCAATTGTGGATGCATAGATGTCGTGTAACAGTATTTTTTTTGTCATGGTTTGCATGGTAACTGCTTTCACTTAATAATCTCAATGCTTCTCCCACCGCTGTCCTTTTTTTTATACAGAAATCTGGGCTCAAGCACATAATGTACATCTACAATAAAAGATATAGAAACGCATTGAATAATTCCATTTGGGAAACTCCCAGGAGCTACATGTTGACTCCAGAGGTACAGGCAGAGATAGTGAGAGGGACTTTGACTAGCAAAAGGAAAACAGACATAAGCATTTGTAAGGGTTGTCTAGTGTAGCCTTGAGGCCAAATTCAAATTCCTATTGTGGTGGAGTCCTTCAACACCTATGTGGTCCTTCATCCAACCAGGTAAAGAATAAAGGGATACAACAGAAAAATCTATTCATCTATAACTGGTCTCATAAAAAAGCTCTCTTGGCAGTGTGTATGTAGTAAACTCTAGTAAAAGCTTGCTCTATACTTCACCTTGCTATCCACAAGCAGATTCCTTATACAGCCAGTATAGCGTTTGTACTGCAGCTGTGGGTATTCATATGATATGTTCGTACTGACTCCACCGAGCTGCAATACATGACTTCCATTCAGATACCTGGAAATGAAAAAGCAACTCTAAATATACAAGTAAACAGAGAAGAAGAATGTGAGCAGAAGAAAAGGGAGCAGGCACCATGTAAAGATCTCATGGTTACAATTCAAAACACAAAGATCAATACAAAGAAACACAGAATGCAAGCCAAGAAGAGGAACACACAGACACACACCATAAGCTGTCAAGGTTAAAATTCAGGGTTTCTTTCTTTTCTTGCTGAGGCTGTCATCACTATTACTGCCTTCTGACAACCACTATGACATCTTATTCTTGTTCTTTTTCCCTTATTTTGAAAATATATGCATGATGCGTTTGCCTAAAATGATCAAAACATAAACTGACTCAGCACAGTAACTGTGTGATTTTCAAAAGCCAAACTGACTACACAAAGGAGAAAAAACAATTTCAGCTTAGCCTGGTAACTAGGATATTCTCTATTCACTGCAATATTTGTATTACCTAATAAGTAGAAACTGAAACAGTGAATCATTCTGGAGGGCACACAGTGAAAAGGTTGGTAAAGGTTCTTAAAATGTAGAAGTTATTAAAATTAATAGCAGTGCTGCATTTTTAACCTTCATAAACTTAATTGCACAGCAAAACAATAAGCACAGCAGCAGGTTGAGCTCACAATGGGGAAAAACACACTCAGCTGTGGCAAAGAAAACCCAGCTATTTGCAGAAACATGGTCAGTAAGGTTAGCTGGTATTTAAGGATTATACCGAAGGATTTCATCAACAGTTTCTTCCCTCCAGAGAGGACAGCCTGGTACATAGAGAAATTGAACACTGTGAGCTTCAAACAGTCTGAGTCAGTATCTGATTAGATTCTGATAAATGATGTAGTTTGCACAAAAATACCATTTTAGCTACTGGTTTGTTAACTAACTAAAAGACAACATTCTAGTCCTATCTGAAAGTGCTGCCAATTGTTAGGACAAGCTGCACTCTAACTATAACTATAATTAAATCTTAATATTAATTTTAAAACAAGCCTCATATTTAATCTTTCAGAACCGAGAATTCCAAACAAACAATTCATGACTCTGACTGTGTAGCTGATGTTGTTATGTTAATTCTAAATCATTAACATGAAAAAATATCACAGTCTCTCAAACAATGGCTAACATTAGCTTATGCAAATAGCAATACAACAATTAGAATTACCAATGTCACCAAGGAACTATTGCATGTCAGCACATAATGAACAAAATTCAATATCCAGCTTCAGAATGCCACTACTAGAATACAACAAACAATTCCTTTTAAATCCTTCCAATAAAGCGTGAGCCTTGTGCCTGAAAAAAGTGAGGACGAGCATTTGGAGACCTCATAGTCGAAGTTTACAAAGTATATTAATTCTTAATATATGTATATTAATATTAATATACAGTATATGAGAGATGATTCTTTATTTACCATATTTAAATAGAGTATACCTTTGCTCTATATGTCTGTAAATAAATAAAGAACTTTATTGTTCATTTTTACCAACTGGCACACTGCTGCTGATGTGTCTGCTGAGGTTCTGCTCTATAGAGGATTGTTTACCTCTAGGGGGGTATGGGCATCGTCCCTATGGGCCTTGCTTGTCTTTAGTTTAAAAAACAGTGAGCAGAAGAAAACCTCTGTAGATTAGTAGTTTGCAACTACAGCAAAGCCCCAGAAGGATCTCTGGAGGATTTCTAAATCCCTATTGTTGGTTACTTCAACTGTGTTTATATACTGTAGCAACCGTATATAAATATTCCTCAAAATGAATGTGGTTGATTTATTTATTTACATATATTCATTTGTAAAAATACAATTTATTATTTATCTAATGATTTAGTAATGGAGACATGAGGTACTTACTAGCTCCATTTAAAATTCAGTTGGTTGATTTTTATATATTGTTGGTCAGACACGTTTCATTTAGTGAATGATCTTACTTGTCCCTATTGGGAGTGACCCCCCAGATTTCACAGGAGGAGCGGTCCTCTGTCATCGCCCATGCGTCCACGCCTTCTGTCTCCATGACAATCGAGCTGGAACATCGATCGAGAGTGAAGCGCACTTCCTTTAAAGTGGGAGAGAGTGGGAAAGGGTCATCACTGCCACGTTGGATGTGTGAGTACACTGTCGCCTTCATACACACAGAGAGAAGCATGTAAAGGCACTAGCATGACTGTTCTTCTCTTACTTTACTGTTGCTCCTCACATCGAGCCGATGCCAGCGTCTGTCAGCCACCCCGATGTTATTAGTTAATTGGAGAACCAGGGTCCCAGATCCATGGTTAATTTTAAGACTGGGCGTCCCTCCAATCAGCTCTGAGGAAAAGGGAGTTTCAAATTAGCACTAGCTAATAAAGATCATTATCAGGCCTTAATGAAAATTTTGCAACCCTAAAAGAGAACTCCTACAGATTTCTAGTGTAGAAAAACAACTTGCTTGCATAGACGAAATGTCCAAGCAAGGTCAAGAAAAAAAACTGTGATGAAATGCATAGCAAAAAAAAAAAAAAAAAAAGGCAAGATGCAAAAACTAGTTTGTACAGGAATGGGAAAAAACCCAGGGGACATATGAAAGCACATCACCTGAAAACAAACACACAATGTGAAAAAAATATATGGAGTATGGCTATAAAATATAACACAGCTGGGTTATGGCAGAGAATCTGAATGGCACCAGAAACCAAGCCTTGGAAAACAGTTAGACATAGCTGTAAAATAGGAAATAAAAAAATCAATTAAAGGATCGGTTTACCCAAATGACTGCTCACAATGAACTCTGTGGATGAGCCCAAGTAATAATGATGCTGGCTCTGGAATGAGACGTTCTCTTTTTCTAAATTTTAGTTTTAAATTATGCGAAGCCCACAAATGAAATTGAATTCACCTTTATCATATTGGGGTGGAACCTGAAATCTGAGAAACTGATATCTCAAAACCTGAACAACAACAAAATCTAAAAAAATATCTGGCAGTATCTGCATGGCAAGATATTACTAGTGGCAAAATTAGAAAATGTATTTTTGTGTCATTTGGGTAAAGAGAAAGTAAATGTAAAGTGTATGTATGTGGGAGTGTGTGTGTGTTGATATCATGTTTGCAAATAATTACAACATGATAGCTGGAGGCACTGTTATCAAAAATAGATGACTTAAACTGGTTTGTACCATATTATATGATATTTATTGGGGGCATAAAATTTCCAGAATTACAATATCTATCTTTATTATTTAATCATCATCACAGTTATTTTTACTATAAAGATTTTCTTTGGCTCATTTAACCAAGAAAAACATATTTATATCCACGAGTAAACATCACATGTCTATAAGTAAATGATATACGACTCTAGGCTTTTATACAAGTTGCTTTTAAGTGCACTGAAATATTATTCCAATGACACTGCACCCTCATACCTAACCATCAATTCCTATTCAGTTCGATAAAATTTAAACTACCGTCCTTCATGTGCAGGATTCAGGTTTGAGCCTTTGTGTCAGCAAGAATAAACCACTGCTGATGTGGCCCTGAGTAAGATACTAACTGTCTCCCTGACACAGAGTGTTCAAAAGCTTTGACGCTGAAGCAGAAAGTTTAAGTGAAAACAGAGCTCCTTGTGGCACATAGCACACAAGTATTATATGTACCACAGTAAGTGGTTATTGTGTAACTCAGGAGAGTGAGTGCTCATTTTACTCAGCTGTACACAAACAAAATTTGTTTCATATATTGGAATAGCTACCACCCAGTAATTAAACACACAAAATTAAGTTCTGAGTTTAAGTGTAATAAGGGCACAGAGGCCCCTCGGCACACATCTAATTATCCAAACTCATTATTTACCTATGGCCACGTAGTCCTCGGCATCCCCAGGCAGGAGAGTGGCTAACGGACCGGCATACAGTAACAGTCCATCGTCTTCCTCTGTCATAAACTCCAGTGAAAGATGGCTATCAAAGCATGGCCTTATGGGGGGAAACCAGGCATAGCTGTTGCCAAGGAAACTAAGCCTCGTCTGCTGACAGTCTGGCCCCTCAAGCTGTGGGGGGCACTGGCACCTGTAGCAGCGAGGAGGGGAAAAAAAGTGAGGAAAATCAAGGCAAAACACAGGGAAAAAAACAATCAGCTGTGTTCACATTTTGTGCTCTGACAAATCGTCAAACTGCCCAATCTCCAGATCTGTGCGTGGTGACTTCTCTGGCAGACGTGACAGTCTTGTTGATTTACAGAGGTGGGGGCTTTGACTTTGACTCCAACATGGCGGCTGTCAGCGGACGGCTAAGAAAATGTTTTTATCAATCAGCTGTTTGCATTTGCCACAAAA
Source organism: Rachycentron canadum (assembly GCA_038496675.1). Lineage (NCBI taxonomy): Eukaryota > Metazoa > Chordata > Actinopteri > Carangiformes > Rachycentridae > Rachycentron > Rachycentron canadum. The sequence goes on from CM076652.1 coordinate 9,378,917, forward strand.
ACCTGAATATTCACTCCTGTATTAAATCAATTAGCCATGAACAAAACATTACTCGCTTCTATACTTTATCTATCACAGCTGCTTCAGCTGAACCCTGTGGAGACTGTTCCTGCTCGACACATCACATCCCCTTTGTTAGGAGATAATTAATTCTATTTCTCTCACTTTTGTATGTGCTGTACCACCACTGATTTTCCTGGACTTTTTCTCACTTATTCTCCACCCACCCCCTTCTCATTCTTAAGGTATTACACACTCTGGTTGATATCTGTGCAATTGCCTCCTCTTGTACTTATCTACTTTGATTAGAGCTTGAGTGTTATGGATCGTTGGTCTTGCAAAAGCTGGAAATGAAATGTTTTCCACGGCTCCCTTCAATGTGTTTGTGTATGAGACCGTATTGGTAAATATTAACAATCATACAAAAACACCATATAGAGATAGATGCACTGATGAAAAACAGCCCATTCAATCAGTGCGATGGCAGGGATGGAAGGGACCAGTTGATCTCATCCTGTCCCCTCCACTGCAGGCATGTGAGACAAGCTGGCTTTGCTGATAATGTCAAAGCCATCTATTTTCATGCAGTGTCTGAGGAGGGCTGTGTGTACTGAGGCTGTTAGGGGCTGTTTCTCCCCATTGCTGTTTATTCTGCAGAGGGGCAACACATGTCAGGAATACTGATCCATACCCAGCAAAAGGAATGGCTTAGGCTGAATGTAGCCTTATGCATACATATGCACACACCAAGAGCAGCACCTTACTCTTTCACTGCTCTTTCATGTGGCTCATGAGAGCAATGCCAGTCCAAATCAAGAAGTGCGGGGCATGTTTTTCTCACTTGGACTGACAATATCTGATCAGCTGCTGTCTGAGGTTTCCTGTTAAGCTCCTTCAACAGAGGATAGAACCAGAAATGGGATTCTTAATGGCTGCACTGCATTCACATGAAGGCACATACAACACATGTGGGGAGATATTCTTCTCACAGTAGAAAAGGCTTCTCTCAGCAGTGTGCAGATCAACTGCAGCGGAGACAATTTAAAAGATAAAAGTGGAAAAAAACAAGTTCTGTACATTTTCCCTCTGAAGACTGTGCCTTTACAAACTTCCATGTTCATGTAAATGGCATTAAATGAGATTTCCTAAAGTTGTGAGCATAGAGGGGGGCCACAGTTGTACTAATCCCTTTGCCCTATATTTATTTAATCTGGGCATTAGTGTGTGCATGAAATGAACTGCATGCTGTTTCGTCTGTGGTAGGTTACCACAGAAGCCTATTCATTTGAAGGTGAAGGCCTTTATATCGACTGCAGATGTTTATCAATATTTAGGGTTAATATTCATAGTACTCGCAATTGACCTTGATACAAAGGCTATGTTCATTATCTAAGGTTAAGTTCTGCAAAACACAGAGCACCAGGACTTTAAAATTTCAACATCAAGCTTCAGATCTGTGCACTTAATTTTAAAATCTTTGCAGGATACACTCATGGTTTAGTTTTCAATTCCCCCTCCAATGAAACTCTTTTTTTTTTTTTTTTAACCTTGTTACCTTGAAACCCAAAACCTTGTCAGTGCATAGAGCAAGAGTTTGCATTAGTATAACGACACTTTCAGTTAGAAGATGGGAACTATGTCTACACTTCAGACATGTCTGGCAGTGCACAACAGACTCCTCATTTGAGTCTGGAGCTGAATGAAGCTCAAACATGTCCATCTTGATACTCACTGGCCTCTAATCAGTCAACCTAGTGAAAGCGGAGGTAGTGGGCTAGGCTTCATCCAGAATAACTCAGTTCATTTTTAGAGGTTTGTTTTTATTTTTCATGTTAAACAAACTATTTATCATAGCAGAGTATATTTATATAGTTTAAATGTGTTTGAATCGGAACTTTAAGAATATGTGCACATCGATGTACACTGCTTGCATGGCAAATACACCAAGGCCAAATAATCCTGCTACTCTCTATTAAGCTGACAACATAGGAGAGCAGCTAAAGTATGTTTGCTGAAGTTGCAGGTAAGAGAATTTTCTCACAAGACACATGGTTAGTAATTCTGGGCTCATTCTGCATGATGCCACTCTTACAGTAAATCTAACAACACTAGAGAGAAAACTGGAGCAAATCAGAAAACTTCTATTATTGTTTTCCTTTTTTCAATCTCCAGCTCTCCTGAACATCTGCAGGCACGCCTCTCACCTGTATCCGTTGTGGGTGTCAATGCAGGTCCCCCCATTAAGGCAAGGGTTACTGGGGTAGGACGAGCAGGGTTGGTGGGTCATTTCTCTGGCAGCGCAGCCACACACAGCTGAGGATGTCACCTTCACTGACACCAGGGATAAAGCACCTGAGTCTACCAGAGTGGGCGAGTCACTGATGCTTAACTGCGTGGAGCAGCCGCCAGAAGTCTTGCAGTGAGCGCGCACACACTCATCTACCTGCACCTGGCTCACATTCACACGCAGCAATGACTGCAGCTGTGGAGAGTTAGAACAGGGAAGAAGGGAGGAGGTGAGGAAGAGAAAAATGGGAATTATAGTAATTGTCATTGAATGGTTTGTAGCTCTCAGTGTTAGTGGTGAGGGGTACTTAGTGAGATACATTTGGAAGAATAAAATGACACAAACAATGCAAAAGAGGAAGACAAGGCATTATACCAATCCACACGTGCAGAATCACAGAGGGGCTGGAGTCAATCCTAGCTAACATAGGGCGAGGGCGGGGTACACCCTTGACTATCACACATAGAGAGACATACAACCATCCCCGCTTATGGGAAGTGATCAATGAACCTAAACTGCATGTCTTTGGACTGTGGGAGGAAGGAATGAGGGAACCCATACAGGCACAATGGTTTGAACTGAGAACATTTTTGCTGTGGGCCAACAGTGCTGACCACCACACCAACGTGCCACCGTAAAATAATAGTCAATAACCTATAACTGGTTCTTCTTTTATAGAGTCAGGTTTGCAAAATAAATCACAATGACGCACAATCAAAACATGGACGAAGGAAAGCATGTTGCAAAATGAGGGGCGACAAAGACCACAAATGAATGGGAGAGACAAAGAGACATGACAGGGCCAAGCAGTAAACAGACAGAAAGTTGGTGTGAAAATACAGGGGCAGATAAAAAGCCCTGTTATCTCTTCCCCTCAAGCTCCCAGGTGCATCACTTGATATATGAGCATCGATCGCTATCTATCAGACACATATACCTTCTTTTTATGTGTGGCAAGGACAGCATGCAGTTTCTCTGGGCGCAGGTAGCCATTATCATTGAGCACATAGAAATGAATGTCCACTGTTTTCTCCTCCCGGTCTGCTATGCTGAAAATGTTGATGCTTCCCGGTCTGACAGACAGGGCTTCAGACAGGAAGTCCCAGAACGTCTCCAGCCGACTCTTCCCCTCGACGCGAGAGTCGATAAAATCTCTTGCTGTAATGCCTTAAGGAGACAAAGAGAGAAGGAGTTCATGCAATGAGAACTACTGACTTATCAATGACAACTACAGAGTTGATCAAAGCCTACTAAGTTCCTGATTCCATTAGCGCAAGAGGTAGCCTGACATCTCCCTCTATCGATCAATTTCCTCACTGAATCATCAATAAAGGGAATGAGTTGTGATGCAGTCAAAGATAAATCATCTATTTATTCAATGACATAAAGTTAGGGGTCAGCCTGGTACAAAATATTTTAATGACCCGGAAGATCAATCACATTTGTGGCACCACCTTCCAATAATATCTGGAAAATGTGGGCAGTCATCTTTAATCTCCAAAAATGATAATGACTTGAAGTCAGAGGCATCCAATAATAGCCTTCGACTCTGTTCGCCGAATGGCTTTTTAAATGTCAAGGACTTTACCTGACACTTCTAAATTGACCTTTATAACTCCGATTTGCTCTGAGAGACTGACAGAAAAATGAACAGTCTAACATAAACTTCAAACTGTAGTAGAAAAAGAAGAAGAAGAAGAAGAAGAAGAAGAAGAAACTATTACCAGCAGGCACTCTGAATAGTTGCTTTACAATGCTTAAAAATGCTAAATAATGCAAGTATAAAAATTTCTCTTGACAGCCTATTATTTCTGCGTTAACTGGATTGACAACCTGATAATCATTCAATGAAAAGCACCAATTTATTCATGCCTGTGGCCTGTCTCTTTGAACATCAGCTTCAAAAAGGAAATTAACAACAACAGTGACAACAAAGAGCAAGCTTTCTATTTTGTGGAGGATGACTGAGACAGGGAATCCACTTGAAAAACAAATACACTCAACAGTTTTTGGGTTTATACATCTTGAGTTCATCTAGAGATATAACAGGTAAACGAAACCACACAACACCCATCCATGTGTGGAGCTTCAGGTACCTAATGAATCAAAATTAATACAGTGAGTTATGCCATCAGGTGAGTCAGTGTTTCTGCTAACGTTACCTGTCAAACGCAGCGAGGCAGACGACTGGATGGCCTTTTCCTCCAGGTCCCTGACATGAACTCTGACACCTGACATCACATCGGGCCACACTCCATCAGACACAGCAACTCTCAACCAGTAGCTGCCCGCTGGAGTGTTCTGTCGGACAGTCAGCAATCCTGAGCTCTGGTTCAGACTGAAGTATCTGAGAAAAGCAGAGGAGCTGTTAAATAGGAGAGGAAGGCTTCAGTGAAAGATGAGAGAAAAGAAAAAAAAAAGACAAGTGGTTTCTTTTGTTTCTGAGCTCTTTTTCAGAGGAAAAATACCTGACAGATGGCAGAAAGACAAGCAGAGAATTGGTCAGCTGTAGCGGGGTTTCCTCCAGCAGGAAGTGAAAGTGAATTTGTTTAAAAAAACAAAACAAAACAAAAACCAAGAAGAAAAAAAAAACACATTTTTTGGCTCCAAAAGAGCCCCTAAAAGAGCTTGATAGTTGTCATGGTAACTGTCAGAATTTGTTACATGAATAAAACAAATATGCAATTGGTATTTCTAATCTGATCTTGACTGTGTGAATACTGCATAGCTGAACAAGGTCCCTGATGGAGACCCAGGATATTTCATCTTGGGAACATCATACAGGTGGACCCAGATTGCTTAGTTTGTTTGAATCTGATTGCATTTCCTAGAAACCACAATCACCGCCGACATCTATTAAAGTCCCTCTGGAAAGTGTACATTATGTTAGAGGCCAGAGAATTGCATCTAAGATTAGGAGAAGTACCTGTTCAGCACGTTCACATCATTGAAAAAGGCCTCGATAGAGAAATATAGCCGAATCGTGCTTATTTTTATTTTTCAAATTCTCCACTGTAGTTAGTTCTTCTGGTACTGTACGGCTTAAGCACTTGTACTTGTGCAGCACATTTGGAGATCAGCATGTTTTCAGAAAAAATTAGATGCATTTAACAGTCAGTTCTTACTTGGCTGCGCTTGTCTCCAGCGTGTAGGTCTTGTTGCCCCAGTCATCAGGATCTGGGGCATACACCTTCCCCAGTGCCGCATTTGCCATCCTTCCTGTTCAAGGTAAACACACACACACATACACACGTGCATGCACGCACACACACGCCCCCACACACACACACACACACACACACACACACACACACACACACACACGCACATTGATTCCGTCTGGACAGAATCTGCTGATGCCAACACTTATCTTTTTATCCCTCTCTTCTCCTTATCTTGCATTCTTGTGTTCTGTTCTACTTATTATGCTCATAACTGTGGAGGCCCCACTGCTGGAATGAATAGGCTCTCAGTGCTCCACTTCAGAGAGCTTGGAGCTTAAGGAAGCGGGGCTATCTCAGTATGGATTATGTTATTATCGACCTGCAGTGCCAGAGTACTGCAGCTGGGTAAACAATGGCAGCTTGGATGAGTCACGGCGCTCCTGTTTTCCACAATTACCAAAACTGCCATGTAGCTGAGTGTGCAATCAAAACATGAACAATCCAACATTCCTAACCAACCTACCTGGAGGGAAAAAAGACTACAAAAACAAAAAAGAGAATCATGATCCTTATCATAATGTGGTTTTCAGATGAGCTTTAGGCATAGGGTTGGGAAGGGAAGAATGTGCTGGGGGCTTGAGAAAGGATTTGACAACGATATTACCATAACAAAACACTGTTAGAATGTAAAAGGAAGAGCATAATTATGAATTCAAGACTACACTGAGCAGGTATGGAAGTGAAAAGTTTTCCCTTCAGCTGTAGCCTCAGTTTCCCCTCTTCAGTCAAGCACTGCCTGCTGAGCAAAGCTCTGTAGCTAAAACAAGGGGCAAAGAGAATGAAATGAGGGGAAGCAAGCAACTCACCCTTACGGCTATGAACATAGACATCTTTCTCTCCTGCCTGATGGGCGTTATCATTCTGGTCGCCGATGGTGATCGTGAGCGTATTCGTGGCTGTCATTGGTGGATTGCCACTGTCAATCATAATTACTGGCAAATGGAACTCGCTCTGCCTTTCCCTGTCAAACCTCCGCAGGGCAGTGAGAGTGGCAGAGCTGTTCCCGTGATCCTGTAGGTGGAAGTCAACAGAGTAAAGCGAGGGCAGGGAGAGAAAGAACGGAGGCCCATGCTCTGGGGAGTCTCTGTCCACAACGTGAAGCAGAGTTGAGCTCCTGTTGAGCCAGACCACTTGAGGTGCTGGACTGTTCTCCCACAGGACCGGAGCGTAGGCTCTCTCCAGCTCTGGCCCGTTGTCATTCATGTCTAGCAGCGGCAAGTGGACCGTGACACTGCCAGTCAGCGGTGGGGTGCCCTGGTCTGTCGCCATGACGACCAGTTCATAACCTGCCACTGTCTCCCTATCCAGCGGCCTGGCCACGGTGACCACACCAGTTCCGCTGACTGCAAAATGTCCATACGGGTCGGACTGGGGGAGAATGCTGTATGAAATGTCCCCATTCAGACCTGAGTCAGAGTCAGTGGCCATGACCTGAATGACGCTGGTTCCTACAGATATGTCCTCAGGCAAAGGAGTGAGCAGGTGGGAGCTTGGAGCAAACACAGGGGCATTATCATTCTCATCCTCCACTTGAACCAGACAGTGGATGAGGCTGGAGAAGTCAGAGTCCTCCACCTTAACTGTAAGGTTAAACCGCTGCTTCCCTGGCTTCTCAAAGTCCAGCCTCTGCTTCAGTCTAAGAGTGCCTGCCTGCTCCAGTCTGTGGCTGACCATGTAGAATTGTTGCTCTGGGTCTCCAGCCACCACACTGAAGGTCAGCTGTGCGTATGTGCCAGTATCAGGGTCCACGGCGCTCAACTCCAGAACAGGAGCATCTTCCTTAGTGCTCTCGGGCACACGAGCACCACACCAGTCCTCTCTGAACTTTGGAACATGGTCGTTGATGTCTGTTACAACTATAGTGGCAGTAGCTGTACCTGTCATACCACCGCCATCCCGGGCCTCCACTACCAGCCAGTGGCTGTCAGCTAACTCCCGGTCCAGACCCTCTGCTGCCACAGATATGGTGCCCGTGCTGGAATCAATAGTGAAGAGGTCTGCATTGTTTATGTTTTGCGCATTCTCAGTAATCCTGTAGGTGAGGATTGCATTTTGACCTACGGCTGCATCGTCAAGGTCTACCGCCGTCATTTCCACAACAAACGCTCCAGGGGGGGAATTCTCTGCCACGCTACTGTGGCAATTATCCGGGGCACAGGAAAAGGTGGGGGCATTGTCATTGATGTCCCACACGTTAATAATAACATCCGTAAATCCAGTAAGTCCCTCACCCTCTTCATCTGTTGCCATGACAACAAAGCGCCAGACGGCACGCTCTTCTCGGTCCATGGTGCGTTGGGCATACATCTCCCCTGTGATGTCATTGATCATGAAGTGTGACTCTGCCCCTTGGCCGTGAATGGAATACCGGATGGCGCCCTGGTCTGCATCTTTGTCTGGGTCAGTAGCCGTCACCTACAGAGATAAAGACAACTTCTTAAGAAAATGGATATTCATTCACCCAGTCAAACCCATATTACTGCCTCCTCTTATCTCTTTTCAGCTGTCATCCGGGTCTTCTTTGCTTCTGGATCTTTTCAGACAACCCCATTTAAGTATTTGCACTTTTTGCTGACCGCCTAAATTAAAGCGATGAGCTCTGATCGGGGATGTTTCTTACATCTAACCTCAGAGAGGGTCTGACAGCCTTACTGCTGAATTTCTCCACCCAAGATCCATCACTTCCAACTTACTGGTATCATAATTCTAAAACTACGGTAGCATATAAACAAAAAAAGACACCTGAAATAACATGTTACAAGATATTCAAAGCAATAATTATCTCAGGCTCTCACCTGTAACACAAAGACTGGTGACCCATCGAGCTCCTCTGTGACAGATCCATAGTACTCATTCATGGAGAACACGGGTGCTTCGTCATTCTTGTTAACCACAGTAACCACCACAGCGGCATAGTCCTCCCACTTCCCATCAGAGGCAAGGACCAGTAGTTTGTATCTCTTCTGCTGCTCATAATCCAGTGGCTGCGCAATGAAGATCGTCCCCACCTCTGGCTCGATGTCAAAAACACCACCTTTGTTGCCAGATGTTATCTGGTAGCGCAACTTGGCATTGGCCCCTGTGTGAAGAATTACAAAATGAATGACTGGGAAAGTGAAGTAATAGGCCTGAAGGTTAGTAAAATCTAAAGGTGGAGCATACATACGTGCACATGAAATGTACCAGCATGCTGCAACATGCACCTGCTGAATACCTCAGTATTGGCCCTTTTCTAACTTTTAGCAGAAGCCTTGTAATTCTGGGAAAAACAGAGGGGCATAACCACGAGGGTATTACACCTCATTTCCTCTGAGACCTGAGCATTAGTAGGTTTCCATGTATGCCTTTGTTGTTTTGATTACTTAATTAAATGGAAACCTTGTACCTCTTCTCCTCAGCTTTAATCAGATACTAATTAAAAAGGAGTGCCGAAAAAGTAAGAGAAAATGAGAGTGAAAAGCAGTATAATGCACTCTGATAGTGGCCTCAAGGGAATGATTTTGAGGCCTGTGAGAGGGTGGAGGGATGTAGTTTAGTAAAGAGGAAGTCAATATCTCAACTTATCTCCTGTGTCTCCATGGAGACTATCCAATCTACTGGTTTAACATTAAAATAGATAAGATAATCTCCTGGAATGTACAGTATTTGCTTTCAATCATCCTGTTGGGTTAAAGTAGCTACAATCCCATGTAAATACACTAATCTGTACTATTAACACAACCCTAGCTGACAAAGTGCTCCCTGCCTCCCACAGGGATCTGGCAGGCTTACAGCAGTCAAGCCCAGGGTGGAGTTTTTAAACAAGACAGATTGAGGGTAGCCTCTCAGGCGCAAGTGCAACAGTATTGTAACTTTAATGTTGGGGGTTGGTGTTATTCCACAGCAATTCATCATTAGTGCTGCAGCCCGGCCTAAGCTGCACCCCCGCTCGCCATAAATACTTGATTAACGGACCTAAACATGCCTGATAAAGGGATCTTAGGCTACTGCTGTATGGAGGATGAGCAACTGCTTTATTGCTTAAATCCCGCCCACCTACTGTGTGGGAGCGTGTCACTCTTTTTGGAACATATGTGCTACAGTGCATTACCCAGCACTCAAATGACTAGTGCTAAATCTAGCACACAGTGTGATTTCGGCAGCATGATTTCAGCAGAGCTCAGGCCAGATTGGGAAAAACTGCCCACAGGGTCACTTCATGCATACTGTTACAAATGCAAGCAATCTTGCAAAAAGGTGCCTACTTGGCACGCAAATCACTGCTGGAAAAAATGACTGATAGGCTGCCAAAATAATTTTGCTATTTCAAGAAAGAAAAGAGAGTCTGGTGAAAGATAAAGGAAGAGCAGTCTGGAAACTTCTGTGAAGTCTCAAAAAGTGGCTCGCAAAAACTTTTTTATTGGTTCTGGTTGGCTTGCTTCTATAACCTTTATTTCTAGGAAGTGGCATCGGTAAAATCTTCATGGGACCTTCTCAGACAGCTGCCTCATCAAGCATACCTTCATCCTCGTCATTAGCACTAACAGTGACAACAGCCAGGCCCACATCTGCATTCTCGTCGACACCGACTTCATACAATCGCTGAGCAAAGACTGGTTTGTTGTCATTGACGTCGCTGATGAAAACCCTCACATACGCTGTGTCTGCAAGAATGACAGAATGGCAGAAGATTAAATGACACAGCACACAAACAAACGCACACACTCACAGTTAGCCCAACACTGCATGTGCGTTTTCTCCTTCCATCTGTTTATTGATTTTACAATTCATTGTCACTGTTTAGTGGGGAAGAGGCACTTAACCCGACGCAATGTGCCTCATTGACATGGAAATCAGACAAAACATTATTCACAAAGATGTGCTGTAAATTACATAAATTATTCATTTTGTTAAGAGTTTATTGTTTTAACAGGGTAAATGTCTTCTACAGAGAGAATTACAGTCATGGGGCTAAACCTCCTCAACAAGCTGCTTTTTTTCAGAGAGTAGATAAAGAACCTCTCTACTTGGAGGGTTAAATATTTATAAGATGACAAGTGTTTGTGTCTTATCTGTGCCCTCCTCATTACGCAGTTTATTTCTTTAGTTAGAAAGAGTAAATTATCTGCTCACAGAACACATGGGTGACATGTTAATTTGAAGCTGCTGCAGTCAGAGATGACGGTGGTGGAGGGTGGCCCTATTTCCTCAGCTTGTTTTTACATTTACCTCCTCCTCTTGGTGTATCCCAGGGATAACGCAGAGAGACAGGTAATGTTTGCAGAGGAGATGAGCCCTTCTGGATGTGGGAGATACGTAGCACAAGACACAGCTAAGGCTCATTGCAAATGCTAAGCAGCCCTGGCAACCCTGGAGAGAAGTCTTTGCTGCTCCAAAACATCACCCTTTACCCCTAATACCTCCCTCGCAAACATTGGCAAAAGACCCACTTCTGAATACAAACGTCATATTACGTCATTCCAGATACAGACTGAGGTTTTACCACTGCCAACATGTCACAAAAGAGAACATGGGAACCAAACAGAGGCAGGTCTGGTTAAATATTGAACAATTAAAATTCAAATAGGGGATAAAATGGTTGTCAAAAAAAGAAATATCTAAGCTATTTTTACATGGGAGAGAGTGAGGCTGTCTAGTCATGGCAGTGGAATAAATCAAATTAAGATTCACTTTTCAAAGCCAATTCCAAGGTGTAAATGCCAATGCAGTCTCTTTAAAACACAGCGCACAGAAGAAGCACTCCTTGTGGTTGAGTTTTCAGTATTGTCCTCTAGGTTTATGGAGAAACAACACTGCTGCTTATTATTAATAGGAATTTTCACCAGGGCAGAGGTCACCTCAAAGTTAATTCTGCCAGCTTATTTAGTTTGCTAGAATGTAACAAGAATGAAAAACAACTATCTGTGTGACTAAAAAGGACAGATATACATTAAATCTGAAGTATCTAACCAGCAGCTGGTTATCTTATCTTAGCATAAAGACTGGCAACATAAATAAGACTACATCAAAAATAGATGAGGCTATTCCCAAAATGTCAAACTTTTCATTTAATGAGATGACGCAAAATATAAATAGAATGAGTTTTATGCTGTGCTGAGAAAATGTGAGGTGATAAATAAAATCCCGATCATTTCTAACCTGAGTTGGGCTGTTTGTTCTTTCCAGGTCGTGCCGACTCCTGGCCATCTTCTGACTGAACCTCCAACAAATAGGAGCTGCGGGCCTCACGATCAAACACGGCTTCTGTGTAGATGATCCCGACTTTTGGGTCAATGCGAAACAGATGGTGGTCGCCACTGCTGTCACTCAGAAGTGAATAAGTGATCTGTGGGGCCCATGGAATTTGAAAATTATGCCATTATTGCAAGATTATTCTTGCAATAATGAAAAAATAGCAGAAACCAAAGGCTTTAAAGTTGAAAATGTTAGGACTCCATTATATAGCTAGAGTCTAAACCAGATCAATACACTCTATCCCACCGATATTATCAGTCAGTTACACACAGTCAGTCACACAGCCGCAATGGCACATTTCACAATGCCACCTCAACAACACTTGACAACTCTGAAACAAAAGCTTCCACACTTAAGGGCTTGTGGTGCAATGTTACAGCATGCTCCTTCTAGCGTAAAAATGATGGTTCAACGGGGAAGAATCAGTCTTCAGATGTGGTTGAAGAGATTTCTGTTACATCTCTTCATTTGTCTGTGCCTACACAACAATAACACAAGTAGATAACCACAAACCTCTCCATTAAGACCCAGGTCTTTGTCATGGGCAGACACTTGGAGAACAGAAGTCCCTATCTGGGCTCCCTCTGTGACTGAGGCCTCATAGATGGAGGACGTGAAAAATGGCACGTTGTCATTCACATCTTAGGAGAAGAGACAGATTCAGTAGCAAATAAAGATAATGTGTTAATTTCCAGTTGGCAAGTAGGTACATTCTCTACCATCCAAAGACATGTCGTCCTCCACAGAGCAGATTGAGCACTGTCAGTATTGCAATATATAATAACTATTCCACTCCTGACATTATCTTTGTCACTACAGTTATTTATAAATATAACTAAAAAAACAGACACAATTAAATCTGAACATATAGAAGACGAATATTAATAAAACCTGCTAATGTGATTAAGTGATAAAGTCTGCCAATGTCAAATTCCCATTAAAGAACAGTTAAAGTGAGAAAAGTACGCGTCATGCCTGTAATATTGACATAAACTGTGGTGAATGCTGCAAGAGGCACTGCAGCCACATTCTGCGCTCGGACCCGAAGAGAGAAAAACGGTGTGGTCTCGTAGTCCAACGGCTCGGACACCAGAATCGACGCAGAGCCATCTTCTCGGTTGGGGGAGAGGTAGAAGCGAACTGGCATGTTGGTTTCGGGGACCATCCCATCCTCCAGGTTGTAGGTCACCCTTGGGTCACCCAGGTGAGAGGTCGCCTTGATTGTCTGGAAAGGATGAGAAGTTCGATCACAATTTTACTAGGATGGATGTTTTTATGGTAGGTTATGTTAAAATTAAGGAAGACTGATGCTAAAAAGCAGGAAAATAACCCAGAGCAACGTTAATTAATCTTGTCGAGAGTGAGAGGAGGAGATCAATACGACCCGTCATGACTGTCCCTTAAGTACCGAGCCAGGAAATAATTAGTTTAGCACGGAAGACCAGAAACAACGGGCAACAGCTAGCCTGGCTCTGTTCAAATTCAACAAAAAATCTGTTTACCAGCTATGGAGGCTCCAGTGGTTGCAACACAGCGTCAGTGTGTCCAGCTAAGAACTTAATTCTACAGTAAATAGGTCCCCTCAAAAAAACCCTAACATATAAATTGTTAACTTTAGAAGTGGAGCAGGCACGTAGTTTTAGTTTCACCGTCTTTACGCTAGCAATCTGATCTCCAACAGCTCTAGCTTTGTTTACTATGCAACTGCTTTGGGCAACTAAAAGGGTTATTTAAGAACCTGTTGTGCATTTTGGGAAATGGCCTCCTTTGCTTTCTTGCAGAGACACAGTTTATGAGCTCGAGCTGGGAGGCAGTGAGTTTAGTTTAGCATGACGTCTAGAAACGGGGAAATCTGGCAAAACAAAAATACAACATGTTAATTAGCTGATTAATTAGTGAGCTCTTGAGCTGCTGGTAGGCATATTTACAACCTTTGGACAGAGCCAGACTCGCCGTTCCTCCCGTGTCTTTATACTAAGATAAAATAACCAGCTATAGGCTATAGCTCCATAACTGGTGTTAAGTCATGAGAATCTTATCACTCTATAAGCGCATTTCCTAAAAAAAATAAATAACAAGGATTCTCTTGAGGTAGGTCAAGTAACATTTGTTTATGAGACACACTGCGTCAGAATCCTTGTTCTCTATTTGTAGTCTGAATGAAGATATTTTAATTACTGTGATGACTGATTATCTGGTTAAGAAGCAGAGTAGTTGAGAGTCAAACCTGTTGTCTGAGCCCTGAAATAACCTCTTATCTTGAAGTGAATCCACTTGTGAAGACCTTGGGGGGGAAAGGGGATTTTTGTGCTCTCCAGATTGACAGCTATATGTTTTTCACATCAAAGGAGACATTTCAAATAGATTTAATTATCCTGTAGTTATAAAACTTGCTTAGGACATACAACCCAATGTCAGCTTTCTCCTACGGCATCAAACTAAAACACATCTGCAGATTTTTCAGTGCACTGACAGGCTTTCAAAGCACGAAAAGAACACAGTGTCTCAACAACGCTCAGACTGTGCACTAATCCAGAGGAGTAAGCAAACAAACATTCAGCTGATTCAATTACAGCAAAATGGCAAGAGATGGAGAAACCACCATAGTAACACATCCTTACATATTAACAGTGCAACTGCAATCAAAGTAACACGCTTACATACCACTATGGGTGTGTCCCTGGCGGTGTTCTCAGGGATGACAACACTGTAGCCCTCCTCTTCCCACTCTGGAGGCTGGTTCTTGACATTGGTGATGGTGACTGCCAGCTCCACAGAAGTGTTTCGGTTTCCACCATCAGTTGCTATGATGTCCCGTGTAATGTAAGTCCTCTGTGATCAACAGTAACAGTGTAGGCTTCAGTTCAGATTATCGCTATGGTAGTTTGAGCTGAAATGATTTGTTGCTTAATCAATTAGTCAAGCAACTGATTGACTTTTTTTTTTTTTTTTTTAACATTTAATCATTAAGCGCAAAACGGCCAGCATGTGGGCATTTCTGCTTCTCAAATGTGAGAATTTGCTGCTTTCTTGTAAGTTATATTAGACATAATATTTTTGTAAATTGAAAACCCTGCTAGGACAAAACAATTCATTTGAAGAGGTCACCTTGGAAATAGTGATGGCCACGTAAATTCATTTCTCTGAAAAATCACACCATAACCTCACAAGACAACATATTATGAGTATAACCAATAAAGTAAATCACAGAAATATCCATAAATTCGACACAATTAGACAATGAAACACATGGAAACAGCTTGCATTGCAGGAGTGGGTCAGAGGAAGCTGGCCAACAACAGCAAATAGCAGTAATACAGAGTAAATGGGTAGAGATGGGTTTTTAAATAAACCTCTATCTTAAATGTGTAGCTGACACTGAGCAATCAACTCATGATCATATTATTGGCGGTAATTACTTCATATTCCTGCCACTTCCATGAACTCCATTGAAGAAATCATTTAATTAGGAGCAGAAGCAGCAGTGTGAATCTTACAAATTTAAAAAAAAGAAAAAAAAAAAGATATAATTTAGGTTTGCATAAGAGCTCCTTTTCTGTTTATTGTGCTACAATGGAACCACAAGGAAATAAAGGGGTAAATTTGACCAAGGGAGGAAGCTAAATGGACACTGCAGGGAAAGATGTAAATTTCCTTAAGAGATCATTTGAGTGTTTGATTATGTTTATCTAAAGTGTAACATCAACCTTAAACTCATAATGAAGAAAGAAACCCTCTGATCCCCCCTAAAGGGCTTCTTATTGTCCACAAAAGGTAATGTTAGTCATAACTGCACCACATTGTTAATGAAAAACTGCTCAAATAAGTATTCAATTCTTAAGATGTGTCATTTCACCCATCAGCTGTAATATTCTATCAATGCAAATCATGGCCTAGCAACTCTATTATTATGCTGCAATAGTCAGATAAAAGAAAATCTCACTTAACTTCAAAATTACATTTTCTATTCCTGGGACAATCCAATTAGTATTTGTGAACAAGTACAACTCTTTTCTAAGGCTTGAAACCAGAGAACAAAGATTGTAATCTGTGATGTCCAATGTGGACCCAGCAGCTGCTGCTTTACAATAACTGAATGACTGACTGACTTTGTGGTAACATCCAACCAAAATTAAATTTGCAGCCATAGTATCAGATCTGAACCACAAATTATCCACAATATATTCTGAATGCAGCGAAAGAATGTTTTCTATTGTCTCCACTTATTTCTCAACGGAGCTGTACCGTACAATGTGTTGACACTGCACAAGGTTGGCGCTGGCTATACAGTCTTAGAGCATGTGAATATTGGCTGTTCTTCAATGGGACGTCTCCTTCACATTCCATTGAAATGCTGCAGGTAAAGTAGGAACTGTGCAGCTCACTTTACTGTGAAGTGCAGTGTGAACATTTAGCCTTAATACTTGTTCACTGTAATCAGAAAATGTGATGAGAAAATCAAAATGAGAATAATGTCTCAGACAGGCTAAGACATTTAACATTTAATGATGTGCTTTTATAATCTTTGTAACAGCATAGAGATTGTGGGATGATTCAAATAGCTTCTGAAACCATCCTCAAATATGCAACAGCTTTGTTCAGCGAGATTTTCGGCTTAACACTTCAATTTTGCATGAAGTCAGCAGCAAAATTGCTGCTTCTAACGCCAGTGCGCAAAAAGGTATGCTAAATAATAAACGGCTTTATAGTGCAATAGCAAGTTTCTGGCCAAGGAACAACTCTTAGATTTGAATAAGTAAAAGAGGAAAACAAGGAAGAAGAGCAACGGAAAACATGAAAATCAACAACATGCCTATTAAAAATATAAAAACTTTGTTACATCACTGACACTGACATAGTAAGTCACTTAAAGCATATCAATTAGTTGACAAACATCAAGTAATAATGGACATCTTGCAAGTTTTTATAGTTAGTTTTTTATTTTGAACACGATCATTTAAGTATTTAAACTAAAACAATTTTTCAAAACAAGATGATTTCTGCAGCAGTTTTCCTGAGCATATGGCTCAGTGTTTATGTTTCTGAGAAGCTCTTAACATTGAGGTAACCGTGCTTTGCAAGTTAAATCTTCCAGCCTCCAAACTGTTTCAATTAATAGCCTCAAAACGCATGAATCGTCTCAAGCGGCTGCATGCTGTCAGCTTCCTCATCAAAGTCTCAGATGATAATTCAAAATGAAAAAGTCTTAAATTCAGTATATCAAAGACAGAGTATTTAAGCTGGACAAAGAGTCTCGGTTTGTGATAATTAGCTTCTTAAAAACCTCTGCCATCTATTTCAAAAAACAGCATGTCTGTTTTTGACAGCTACTGCAGGTTACAGGGAGGTTTTTAATGCAAATTTAGAGATTGGTCTTTAGTAACAGACTAATAAACACAACTATATCATTAAATGTAACCACAAGAATCACAAGTGGTTAACGTCTACTTTGTGCTGAACAGCTACATCCATGAAGGTCCATGACTGTGCGCGTGACAAAGTTACTCCTCTGGTCGGCCGATTGTTGGATTTCAAATTAAAAGCCCTCTAGGGTTTCAGCGGACAAAACCTTTGAACAGGGATTTTATTGCTGTGCTAATATGCTGCAGTAAGCATACTGTCTGCTTTCCACTGGCTGGCATTTCTTATTTTTCTTGATTTTCTTGATGCTTGATTTTTTTTTCCAGCGCACACCCATGAACAGTCTTGCCATATACTATGCTCATAATTTATTCAGCCTGAATTAGTCTCCCTTCATCTTCTTTTTCTCTTTTCACTTCTGGGAGTACACATACCCCAGATTGGTAGTAGCAGACAGAGGCACTATGAGGTGGCTCATTCATTAACTTTGTTGACACAGACCCACAGGCCACCATGTGATGCAGTCTCTGTGTGTGCGCACGTGTGTGTGTGCTGTGTGACAGAAAGCCTGATAATACCCGCTGACTGACCTGCGATATGGGCTGGTTAACGTAGACCCATCCAGTGACAGGGTTGACCTGCAGGTACTCAGGCTGCTCCAGGGACATGGAGTAAGTGATAGCTGCATTAGTGCCAAAGTCATCATCGTGAGCTGCTACACGAAGGAAACTTGTGCCAACCAAAGTGTCTTCTCTCAGGAAGTCTACAGGGAATAGAAATAATGCATGTGCACTCAGTTTCCTGGCCAAAGAGTGGAACTTTATGAAGCAAATGGCAAAGGTCAAGCATGAGGTATTCTATAGGTATTTGTTGTAATGCAAAAGTAAAAGTTTTTACCACCAAGGTATCCTTTAATTCCTAGTTCCAATTTTCACACTGAGATGCAATTCATCAAACAGGGAAATGGATGGTATTTCTTTAAATAAAACTCTACAGGCATATTTGTTTAAATCACATTCTGAAACACATTCCTCCAAATCAATTGAATTACTAAATCCAAGTAAAAGACGAGCACATGGACTCCCGCATTTAACCTTATTTACCTCAGCCACTTTTAAAGGTTGTGGTTATGCTCTGCCTCAGTGACACTATTTGTATTTCTGTTGGATACCAGCAGCACTTACACTCATAGCGCAAATTCTCAAACTTGGGGCTGTTATCATTCTGGTCCATTATTTGGATGGTGAGCTGACAGATGCCGATGAGCGGTTCCTCAGCCCAATCAGTAGCCGTTACTGTAATTGAATACTCTCTCTGCCGCTCCCTGTCGAATCGCCTGGCTGTCACAATCACTCCTGTAAATACAGAACAATAATCAGCTTGTTCCCTAGGCCCAAACGTACGAGCATGAATACTTATATATATACTCATTCATCTATTTAGCACTTCTCCATTTCACCCCTCTGTGTACATACATCCATCCATCCATACATCAATTCTTATAACCATCCATCCATTTAGATATCCATCTAACCATCCACCCATAAATCAGAAAAACAAGTAAACAGTTATAAATTTATTCTGAATAAGTCAAGCATTCCTTTCAAGCGAAGTGACTTTGTTATTAAATCTTGAGATGAAGACGACAGAACACAAGCCTGAACGAAAATGACTGACAGAATAACATGCTGACTCCACGTGTCGCGACTTCAGAACAGCTTCTCTATTTGCCCTTGTCTTCATTATGTAGAACCATTTTTATATACTTGAGAGTCACACCACGCTTCACCACATTAAATGAAATCATGAGTGATAGACAGATTTTGTCATTTGATTCATATTCTTAAAGAGAGAAAATGCAATTATGTGAGCATTTTCTATGCTCCCGGATTTAAGTTCAACTGCACCGACCATCGAAGATGTCAATTACCATTAAAATGCAGTAATGTCTCTCTACAGTAAACTCTGTGCTCTATGTCTAATTGAAGCCAATTTTAGTCCAGACAACCCGCAACTGCTCTACCTGTGTCTGGATGAATTCTGAAGGCAGGCATAGCGCTGTCTCTGTGCATTAAGCCATATTTGACTTTTCCATTTGCTCCCTCATCTGCATCCACAGCATGCACTTGCAACACAAAAGTCCCCGTTGGCTGGTTCTCTAGCACTGAAGCCTGCTCACGGTATTGCTGGCACTAAGATAGAGAGAGGGAACAGGGGAGAGAAAGAAGGAGAGGCACACAAATACAAGAAACAATTCTCATGTATGAGAATATACTGTCAGAATATTACATTAACAAGAATACAGGGATCAAAGAAAATAAACTCATTAAACAGAAGGTCACTACGCACATAGTGGGAGGAACTGGGCACGAAACAAAAAATGGAAGTTATAGATACAGTAGCGGTACCATCTATGGAAATGAAAACACATGAGCTGATTTCTTTTTAAGAGCCAGCAGTGAAGAGCGTTGTCTTAGCCAAGAATTCAATCCATTCCCTCTAATGAACATATGCCCCAGATAAAGAGCTGTTCTCTGGAGTCTGTCTTTTTTATAATCAGATATAAATGCTAGCTACTCTTTTAACAGAATGGCCATGAAAAAGAAAAACAATAGGCAAGGATGGGTGAGAGTAAAACAGGGAGGGAGGGAAATGGATCAAAGGATGTGAGCAAGCGATAGAGGGAAGAACAATGCAGGGGTTCATGGGACACAGACAGTATGGCCTGTAGGTAGCGCTTCATAAAAATCACATCGTATCATGCTAGCCTAGACGGTTCTGAGGCGTAAGTTGATATTTGAACAAGTCAAGTTGCCAAGACTTCCCAGCCCACCCGAAAGACCTCAGGAGCTTCATCTCTGCATGCGAGTGTGTTTTCTACCGAAGTTTAAGTCATTCCTAATTAAGGAGAGAGTTAATTAAACAGGTATAGTATATTGTGATGATATTGCACTTTTTTTCATAAATTAATTGAAATCCCAATGGAGCGCCTAAAGATAGAGTGGGTTGCGCAGGCTAATCAGAACTCATGGGAAAACAGAGCGGAGAGAGACGGAGGCCAGGGAAATGAGAACGCCAGGGCAAAAAAATAAGAGAGCTAGTGAGTGGGATGAGGTTAGAGAAGAGGGAGTGATAGACGGAAGAAAACCTGAAGAGCACTGAGAGTATGAGACAGACAGGTGGATGAGAGCACATTCTTTGATATGAGGTGAAAGACTGAAAACATGAGGAAACAACAAGCCTGGCTCAATCCAAAGGTAACAGTATCTGCCAGCTGTTTTGTGGGAATCTCTTGCCTAGCAACTGGTCTTTGCAGCAAAACAGTACAGATATATTCGGACACAGCCAGACTCACTGTTTCTTCAAGTTTTCAGTCTTTAAAGCAATTTAGCAGACTTTATGGTGGTATTAATCTTCTCAGCTAACTCTTGACAAGAAAGCAAATGGATGTTTTGCAAAACTTGTTGAACACTTTCTTTAAAGCTGACAGAAAATGAATTTTGAAAATGAAAATCTTTTTTACCAACTGTGTTTTATTCTTAAAATTGTCTGCCATCCATCATGCTAACTTTGCACTTACCACCTCCGCTCCAAACAGAGTGACTCCAGCAAAATAACATATATTAGTTTAAGAAAGTAGCAGTGGTACTCGTCCCTGTGACGAGCTACTGTTGCTAGAAAATTGACACATTTAGGAGAAAAGGACCTGGGCTGAATGGAAAGACTTTTCCTTAAAAAAGATCCTCACCTCCTCAAATACAGGTTTGTTGTTGTTGACATCATCAACCCCAACGATGACCCGGGCAGTGGAGGAGAGCGGATGCGGCCCACCTGATGCATTGTCATCTGTGGCCGTTACATTCAGAACATACTCCAGCCCTTGAAGCTTGGGCAGGGGAGTGGAGCGGAGACGAATCAGCCCTACACAGACCACAGGTGCATTAAACAACACGTTATAAAACATGGTCCATCGTAAAAAGTGCAGCAGTTCCATTAGTCACTGAGCAGGATGTTGTTGCCACTGTGGCCTTGCATGGTGAAGGATGTGCTGTCGATAAAAACACACCAGAAAATGCATACATCTTGCTGTCGTTCTAGAAAGAGTTAGCGAGTTGCAGCAATTCACCTCAGAAGTCCGCAGAAAGGTAAGAATGTGATATGCAGACTAAATCCAAAAACCCATTTCACAGTCGTGATCTTGTCGCATTTCTAATCTAATAATTGCATGCTCTCCTCTAAAGATGCCCATCCAGCTCAAACACTTGAGCGGAAAAATAAAGTAGTAAGTGACTCGGGTTAGAAGTTAACCAGGCTCAGCAGATGCCTATTAGTTGTTCCTCTCTCCCACCTTTGTCTGCTTTCATGTAACAGTCAAGATAAAAGGTGGGATAAAAAGATGCAGCATCTGAGTCAACATCTTTCTCGTCAACAGTAATACAGAAACATCAGAGGTTGCAGGACGAGCAAGCAGCCTGTGATGTGGGGGAAGCTTATTGAAGTGAGAGCATGGGGAGGTTTTTTTTATTCTCGCGTTGTGTTTCTATTCATCTCTTTCAATGCTCTTGATTAAAGACAGCACAGCACGCTGATACGCGAAGACGGGAGTGCCTTGCTTCCCATCTCCCAATTTACTTGGGAGCCCGGCTGCCCACAGAGCGGAGAAGGGTCCTAGCTCCTAATGACAATGCATGACATTGATAGCGCTGCACCACTACATTAAAATAAGTGAACTGTGGGATGTACATGGTAATTTTTCCAGCTTAAATGTCAACCTTGTTTACAGATGCGACATCTAGCAGCTATTCAATGAGACAGCGCTCTTCGTACATACAGTAAGTGGGACGCTGTATCGTGGTTTCCCTACACCCAGTGGATGCCAGCCTTAGCATTTTCTAGCACTGAGAATACACAGAAAGGGTATAAACGAATATAAAAAGACGACACAAAAGAAAGAGGAGCTGGCGGTGCGCAGCCTGAAGATTGTGAGCTATGATAGAGCAGTTGTTGTGAAATTGAATTGAAAGGGTTGGGTGACAAATGTCACAGCGATTGCCACTGGTTTCGGATCAAAGGGTAAATAAAAAAGATAAACTGTGCAGTCACCATTGGCAGAAAGCACAGAAACATGGGGAACATTCCTCTCTGTATCTGAAAAAAGAAAAACCAAGTGTGGAAATTTCCTAAATAATGTCATCGTTTATATTTATGACTCCAGTACAGAAAAGGCGGCACTCATATTGAAGTGACACCTTTTAATATCAGCTTCCAATATCTTTCCACATTGACTTTGAAAGTAGAGGGCGTTCATTGCATACCACTGTAGCAGGAATGTATTAGAGAAAATTTAATGTGTGATTTGACGGAAGGCCTGTCAATTAGAGGGAGAGGTGCAAATGTGAAATCTGGCTGGAGAATTAAGAAGAAGTATCACCTTTCTGGCTGTCAATGACAAAGTTTCCATCCTCATTGCCGGCTGTTATAGAGTAGATTATACCATCACCATCTGGGTCTTTGGCCAGAACTGTGGCGACAAGGGTGTTGGGACCCGCATCCTCGGAAACAAACGTTCGATATCTGCAGAAATGAGCTCAAGTTTAACAAGTGAGAATACATACGTATGGGAGTGACAAGTCAATGATAGAAACACACGCAGACAGGAGATATGAATCATTTGCACAGCTCAAAACATCAGCTGGCTTATTAGACTTATGGTCGTGGCTTTTGCTTGTCACTATGATTTAACCTGTCCTCTTAGCTGGCAAGACCAGAGACAAATGATAATGTCGACTGGGATGTTGAAGTCATTGAACAAATGGTGCTTCCACATACCCAGCCCACTGTGGGCCATTTGATCCAGTGCCTTTTAAAATGTCAACAGTGATTTGCTTGCTCTGTGGTGCTGGGCAGCACGATGCCCATCGAGACACAGGAGACTGATATACCACAGTGGTACAAAGCACAATGGGGTGGAGATGAACTACGTGACTTGGAAGACACGGAGATGAAGAGAAATGAAAAACAGAGCAAAAAGCGAGAGAGGGGAGAGGAGCAGGTGACAAAAAAGAAAGCTGGCACTGAAATGACAGGTAAAGTGATATGTGGGGGTGAGAGAGATAGAGAGAGAGAGAAGAGCTAGATATAAGAGGGGGCGGTGTTCACTCACAGAGTTTGAGTTGATTCGTCAGCAGAACTCATCCCCTGTGAGATTTTGTGCCGTATCCTCTTCTAATGTGTGTGTGTGTGTAGGTATGTGTGTCTGTGGGAGGGGAGGGGGAAGCCAGGGGTGGGTGTCGGTGTCTGCAGTGAGAAGTTAGGGGTGATTGATGGTTTACAGAAGAACACTGATGGGTGATTCATCTCCGCCAGCCGCGACAGTCTCCGTGGCAACATGAGTGACCTGTAATCTCTCCCCCGGCTCGGAGGCCACCTCTCCGCAGCTCTGTGGGATGAGACATATACACTCCCTCCGCTTTCTTCCTCAAGCATCTCCCTACATCTCACTGAACTGCGAAGTTATACTCAGCCTGAGTACGCTTGCTTGTCTGTCTGTGTCCTGCAAGTCCAGCTATTTGCATTTCCATAGGCTCCGTCCCTGTCCATCCCTCACTTCAATCACTTGGAGCCTCTCTAGCGCTCATTCAGATGTGAACTAAGAGGACATGTCAGGAAATATTTAACCTGTCCAATCAAATGCCTGAGTATTTCAATTTGTCTGACATAATGTGCATCAGTCCTCCTCTACATGTCAGTGTTTGTGCTGCTTTTGGACACTGTCCTGTTCTGCCCTCACAGCGTTTATCTACATCTCAGTAAGCCACAGTATGACGAAGCAGCCAACACATCCTACCTGGCAAAATGCCTGCATTTCTAACTATCTGTTTGCTGGTCTGGCAAGAGTATTTGACTGACTGCCGACAGGCTTCTCTGTTTATCTGCATATCTTACTGGCTGCCTCCTGTCTGCTCACTGCGTATGTTTTTTTGGTATTCTCTACTTGTTTGCCCCGCAACCATGCTTCAGTGTGTGTTTTTCTCCTCAGTTACATGTTTTTCTGCCTACATCTCCACCTCTCTGCCCACCTGTTTGTTTGGCTGTGTCTAGCCACCCACCGAGACTGACACCTGACAATGGAACAAGAGTGGGTACCAGAGGTCCGCAACAGTCTTCTCTGAAGGTCATTGAAACATGACTGACAGGACAAGCCTCTTACTCGTTTGGGGGAATAAATGCAGTGGAGCCACAGTGACAGTTGCTGCCCACCCACTCACACAGCTTCGCCAAAAAGGCATTCGAGGACACACTGGGTTGCATTCGTATGTCAGTTTACTGCTTACCTTTAGAGAAGGCCAAAAATAAATCCTGTGTGGAGCTGTGTGAATGCTTGATTTTACTACCAGTATTTAACATGGGGCATTTTTAGCAAACCCACAGAATGTGCTATGAAAGCAGCAATGTCACACTTAGTTTGTGGTTAATGTGTGAGAAGTGAGTAACAAATTGGTTTGATGCCAGATGGGTGAGATTAGCACATTAAAATCAAATGCAGAGGAAGAGTTTGTCTTACTGTAGTATTCTTATTACCACAGGGGTTGAGAGATGGCCACTTTTAATGTCCGGAGCAAGCATCAAATAATATTACAATGATTAGCGTGAAGTAAGGCAGGTTTGTGATGTGTGATGTAACGACTTACACATCTGTGATGCAACTACCTTGTCTGCCCACAGAGCAAAGCTTGGATATAATGAAATGTGATCAGCTGGTGGACCAGAGATGAAGCAGTGCCACCAGGAGGAACATTATTTAAACTTGACATCTTGGAGACAAACTTTGATCTTTGCAACTGATTTCAGGCCATGGTTAAGACTCTATTTGTGCTTTTATGATATGGCCTACGGTAACAATTCATATATATTTATAAGTGCGCCTTGGGCTTCTTGCATTTTGTGCAAGTAAACCTGTTATTGTGTTATCCAAACTCAATAACATTCACATGCACAAGGACTCACACAAACACTGAAACCTGTTTGTAATTGCTTATTGATCTACTCACTTTTGTGTCTTGGCCTTGCACTTTTTTTATTCCAATATGTAGTCTGCTAAGTTTCTCCTCAATAAGAAGGCATTGTTATCAATAACTACAGCACTAACAACTTTCTCTTTAAGTCCTCACCTTGGTCCTGATTTTATTATGGTAACCTGGTATGAATTTTTGAAAAAAACATTGTTCTTGGGTGTAAGCTAAAACGTAGAAACTCTCAAAATAAACTGCAAACGTCTATGTCTAAAATAAACAGGAGAAGTGATGGAAGAAATATGGGTTTATGGAAAGACTGTAATGGTAATTTTGTAAGTATAAGTGATAAAGCTGCTCACACAGGCTGGGAGAATTCAGGGGCCTCATCATTGACGTTTGCCATCCTCACGCGGACCGTGGCAGTGCCGGAATGAGGCTCATCCCCGCCGTCCACAGCCATCACCACAAATTCATACAGATGGTTAGGCCTCTCATAGTCCAGCCGGCCCGCGGGGAAAACCGTCCCGTGGGGTGAAATGCTGAAGTCCGGACTCAGGGTATAATAGGTGAGCTCAGCGTTTAACCCCGAGTCACAGTCCGTGGCTAACACTGACAGAGAGGGAAGACATCACACAAGGATCATCAATTAACAGTTAATCGAAAAGAGCTGATGAGATGGCATCAGCTGATGAATATGTTGACATCTGTGTAGATCATTATCTCTTTATGGCCTTGCTAAACATGTGATAGATCATAAGCTCTGACAGCTACAATTACTAGCACCCAAACTGCTTTCTGCAGTTTTCTGCCCCTCCAGAATGATTACCATCATTTGCAAAAATGAGCTTAAAAAGAGCAAAAAGACTTCGTGAAATGAACGGGTTGTGTTTTCTGCAGAGTATTTGGAAATGATTTCATTCTGAGGTAATCACACAGAAAAACTATAGATTTGTTTTGAATGCGCGATGAGATTTTTTTCTAAGACTACAGCCACAGATATCAACACCCTTGGTTGCAAAGCTAATTTAAGTCTAAGTTTGCTGTTTGCTGGTGTATTTCACTTATAGTCACTGTTCCCCTCTAGCTCATAACACTTGCATATTGCTTATTCTTTTGATGTGTTTATTTCCTCTGTGTCAAGCATCGGCATGTGCAGCCTGTGTATCTCCATGCTTCATTCTCCTTTCATTTCAATGTTGTATAATAAAGTTGAAGACTGGCAATTTACAATCCACTCTTTGTGTAGTCAGTATAGTGTGACTGACTCGTTAAATGTTAAAGAACTGAAGGAGTAAGTTTCCTTTAAACCTGTCACCAGTGCCAACAGTTGATATCTTCTTAACCATCAACCTCAGTGGGTAAGGTTGAAGTGATTGCCTCATTGTAATGTATTCATTTGTGTCTTTGCCCAGTAGGAACAGGGGTGATGGGATAATGGGGATTTCACTCCCTCCGTGCCTCAAAACTTTGACATTTCATTAGTGAGAGGCACAGCCCCCCAGATCTGAATTGTTGGGGCATTCTGGGCATTCATCTGAGGAAACTGTTGAACTATAAAGTCAGACATTTGCATGGTATATCAGCTTCAGTCTATTTGTAGCATAAAGATCTAACTTCCCCACTGACACATCTTTCAGAGGACTCCCTGTCTTCTTTCCCTCTACCTTTGATCCCTCCTCTGTTGAGATTTTCCTTCCATACAACGTTTTATTTTTTTTTGTTGACGTGCTGGTTTCTGTTGGGTGCCATTTTCTCCTGCCGCTGGCTCTGCTGTGGCAACTATTTCTACCGCTCCAGGCTGTGTATTCGAATGTTTTCAGATTAAATTTGTTCCATTTTTCTCAGCCAGAATGCACTAGAGACAATCGCCCAGCCAGAGATTCCCTTGAATCACCTATGGTAGCCCATGGAGGACAGAAGTCCCACAAGCACAGGAGCATTTGACAGAAACTACAAGAGCAAATGGGGTGAAATGTGCAAAAAAAAAACACTCTTGAATAATTGTATTTTTTGCATTTAATGTGCATTTTCTGTACTTTAAACTGTATTAGTGAATAAAGTATGACAGATTGTAGACAACCCCTGCTGAGGTACTTAAATATTAGGGTGTAGCTAAATATGGCAAAGAATTCTCAAAGGCACTGGAGCTTAAAACACCTAAAGCTTATGAGTGCAATCAGAAGTGACATTTTTTCAAGCCGCAAACAAGAAAAATGTGCCAGTGATCTTTTTTAGGAATAAAGGTTATCAGCCATAATGAAACAAGCACCTGGATCTGATTAAAAGATATGCAGTTTTTCTACACATCCCTCTGCGCAATATACTTCTTCACTGGTGTGTATTTTTACAATTCAAGCAGTGGTGATGGCACAACATACGCCTCATAATTGGTAATTACAAGGTAACCTCATGCCATAAAAGATAAATCGACATGCCATTATTCATACAGAACACAATAAATCAGATGTATGGCGGCTGTGTAGCAGCTAGTTTAGTTTATCATAATTGAGATTATGATAACTGATGTGAAAGATCAATTTTTTTTTTTTTTTAATTTCAGTATGCAAAAATGGAAGCATTATGGGTCTAAAAACCCTGACTGAAGATCTGAACTGAATCTATGGCTTTCACCCAAAAATACATCTGTTGTTTTCTTGCAGAAAAGTGACTTTTTTGATAGTTTCTCTCTCCACTTCACAAAGAAACAGATGGATGTGAAATATGGGGTCATAGGAGCCTCACCCTGCAGCAGGGACGTTGCCGTGGTTACAGTCTCAGGGACTCCATCCACACTGTAGATGGATTGGAGGAACTCTGGGACACAATCATTCTCATCCGTTATCAACACCTGAACCTGATTAACGCCAGCATGATGGGATAAGAGGAAAGAGCAGAGAGGAGAGGAGAGGAGAGGAGAGGAGAGGAGAGGAGAGGAGAGGAGAAAATCAAAGTAGAATAATACAAAATTAGCCTCCCTTTAATAACCCTCAAATCCAGGAGACAACCATATAAAATTCTCTGTTCAGGAATCTGACCGCAAAACTTAATCTAAATTGCATTTAATAGTTTCTCGAGTTACCAGTTCAACACACCCTTTATCTTCCACTTCATGATTTCCCTGAGTTGAAAATAGAAATGTTCTGAGCATGTGTGTGCCTCACTGTGTGTTTTTGACAAAGGCCCTTAGCCGCCCTCCGCCCTACAAGCTCCCTGTCACCACTGTGTGTAAAGTGTGAAGTGACAGCTGAGTAATAGTCCTGAAATAGCTGGGATAGGTTTTCCCAGTCTCCATCTCCTACTCCACAACATGTAGCTGAGCAGTGAGAGATTTTGCCTACTAAATCTGTGGTAGGAAGTGAGTGCCTGACATGATAATTGGGTAACAAAATCTTCAAATTAATAATTTAAATGTAACTGAATTCATGAATAGTTTATCTAGAAATATTCATTTGTGAATGAAGTTTTCAGATTTTGAGTTCTCCTTCCAAGTGCCTCAGAGTGTGTTCTGCATTTTACACAGTTCATCCGCAGATCACACACTCAACAAGAAGCACTTAACTGAGACACAGAAACAAAAGGGTGCAACAAACCGCAAAAAAAAAAAAAAAAACAATCACTTGGGCCGCCCAGACCAACTTTTAACCTTTCAAAACCATTCAGCCATGCCATTCTTGTAGACAGCCTCAAACTCCGCTGCCTCTCCTTTGTGGTTAACGCTAGTAGTGTGTCAATAGGTCAGCACGGAGATCAGGTCGTTGCTGTTAATACACCCTCAGTCAGCTGATATGAGCCACAGAACATTTAGGTGAAAACCGATCTGTCTTGGAGCTTTGTAAAAGTCAAATGGGGGGAGCACAACACAACCAATCTCAGCTATACAGCAGATTTTTATTTTTTTAATTTCAGTGTAATTCAGAACAGTAGAGTAAATGCTTGTGTGACAGATGCAATAATAAAACATCACAGTGGGTCTTGGCTTTGGGGTTAGTTAGTTTGAGCCCATGAGCTCTTATGTGACTCAAGTTCGCTGTCTGCACTATTCTCTAATTAAACTAACCTCTGTGGCAGTGCTGAGGCTGCTGGGCTCCTCGCTCGCTCGCGCCATCAGCAGGTAGCGTCGCTGGTCGCTCTCATAATCCAGCGTCCTGGTCAGACTGATCTCACCCGTTTCCTGTCGGATGCTGAAAAGGCTGCTGGGATTGATTAGCAGGCTGTAGCTGATTGGCTGCTTCTGGAAGGAAACGGCTAACACCACCAAGAAGCTGTGAAGCAAAGAGAAAGTGATTTTTTTTTTTTGAAGAGGAAAAGCAGTCTTTGCTGTTCGATTTCAATTGAACACATGAAATTAAAATTGAAATCCTCTTTTCCTACATCAGCACTGCTCTGTAATGAAATCAATGACTACATGGCCCATTGGCTACATGCTATAAACACAGACAATCCATACTTGTCAGTTCTGTGTCTCAACGTAATATTATTATAATGATATCGATGTTGGCCTTTGTGGTAAAGAGAGTTTCTGCTCTCTAATGGTGCGTGTATGATGATGATGATGATATGTCAGTGACGCCTTTGTGTGCTGGTGTGAAGAAAATTCATATTCATCAGCAAGTCTTAACAGGTAGTGAGAGGAAACTGACAGCTTATACAAGTGTGTCTTTATGCAAGTCTCTATTAGTTGTTGTAGGAGCAGTGTTTCAGACATATGCATGCAAGTCAGTTTTAATTGTTACGCTGAGCTGCACATGTAAAGCTCTCCCTGTATAACAGAGTGAGTGACTAACACGTAGCAAACCATCTTGGTTTTTTAAAACAAGATTAAACCATATTAAACCACCTGCTCTGTTCTCTATCGTGTCAGGCAGGTCGCCGTGTGTGGTACCATCAATCACACAGTAACCACGCCTTAATGCACATCCTGCTTTATCATCTATTTTCTTCTAATGGGACCATCATTTCAAAAATTCAGATTTGGTTTCATATTATATGAAAGAAGACTTGAAACAAGCGATAGAGACCTTAAACATTTACTGAGCTAATAAATCAAGTGAGAATTAGGGTCAGGCAACCTTTTCATATACAGTGTAAGGTGACTAACAGTATGTTGTCATGCATGCATTCACCCTAGTGTTTGATCATTTACAGATTCAGGACAGTTCACTGTCAACTCTTTTGCAATATCGTAGCATTTTGAATACTGTTTATCATTACATGGCATTGTTACTCTGTAGTCAGGCAGTTATACCTACTGAGGTGACAATAAAGAATCTGAAAAGTGGTAGGTCAAGCACATGAGCATAGTCTACATTTGAATAAAAGCCCCAGAATAACAACAACAAGAAGAAAATATTGTATGTCTGTAATTTTGACTGAAAAAGTGAAAAAGCCAAATGCAGTTACAGACCATTGGGAATTACAAAAGAAAAAATTATGTATACGTGTGTGTGTGTGTGTGTAGATTTATCATGATGTGATACCTGTGTCTCTCAGCCCTAGTTCCTGCCTGCTTATGTATGTGTGGGCGGATGTTACTCACGGCTGTCCTTCAGGCGTGTTCTCTGGTATGGAGATGGCGTAGCTAATATTGGTGAATTGCGGCGCTCTGGCTCCCGCCATCACAGACAGCATGGCAGGGGCACTGCGGCTGCCCAGGCCGTCAAGGGCCACCACACTTAACAAGTACTCTCTGTCCCTCTGCAGCACCAGCCCTGTGGTCACCACCTGGCCTGTGTTCTTGTCCACCGCAAAGCAGCCATCACCGCCTACAGGGAAATACAATGACATTATTTTCCAGCACTGGATCCAAACTAATCCAATAGTGCTGGCTTGAATACTAACAAATATGAGCCACTGAACATTTAGGTGAAAACTGATCTTTTGAATCTTTTGTTCTTTTGATCTTTTCTCACTCAGAAATGCTAACCAAATTGAAATTTAAAATAGGCAACTCTCCTCTGCTAGGCTTGCTGACTTAAGGCCCACAACACCAAGAGTTATATTTTTTATAATATAATACATGTTAAAACTAGGCTGAATCTGAATGATGGAGTTTCCGTAGGCGAGTACTGTGTTGGTGGCCACTCTATAGGCATACATTAGTCACCAATGCTTGTCAGCCTATAAATCTTATTTTCTGGACATATAGAAATATGTTTGTTTGGTAGAAGACACAAAAAACACATCGTCATTTTTATAGTTTTTTCATTTCAGTAAATGCAAAAGCAACCATTCCAAAACAATTGAACCTACATATTGCAACAGCTGCCAAAAATAATCGCAATATGATTTTTATTCATTTTTTTGTTGCATATTGTGCAGACCTATCCAGTGGCTCTATTTTTTTATTGAAAGACTATGTTTTATAAGTGTATGGCCTCATCATTGGGACTAAGCAAAATACTGTTAACCTCTATAGTTAAAGGTTAAATCTCCTCTGCATGTTAGTGCATCTGGATGTTTTACGTTCTTATTTCAGTGCATTTTTCACAGTGTATTAATTTCTTGTTTGAACTGAAGGACAGGCTGATTGCACCAGTACTTCAGGGTTGAAGGTGGTTGTCCTAAGATTATTGTACAATCCATTGAGGCAATTTATTACACTACAAGTTGAAACCAGATTTCTTTCATGTTTTTGTGCCTACAATGTATAAAGCATGTTTGTTAGCTAGCAGCTAACAACAACAGCTTGTTTGGACATTCTTGTGCACATGAAGCTGGAAAGCTTGGACATGACGGATTAAAACAAAACATAAAACTCATAAAGACATTGTTCCATATTGTTCCATTACTGGTGGATAAAAACCTGCAGTTAAATTTAAAGGATCAGACTGACTTCAGTTTTTGCCATTTAGCAAATAAATCCCATTAAACAACAAAAAACAATATTGTGTTAATCTGTTTCTCAGTACTTTTGGACTTCAGTACCCTATCTGTAAGTCAGTTTCAAAATTCAAAATGTAAACTGTAACATTTTTCTACCTTTGGTTTTATGAGTGGGTCTGCATTTTTTATACTGTATATGTAGCTATGTATGTGCATGCATGCGAACAAAACACATATTTTATTTCATACTGTTATGCTGGTTGAAAGTTGGTGGCAGTGCTGTGCAACTAATGGCCAACAAAGTCATCAAAGGAGAAGAAGACTACTTGCAAATAATACAGGTCTTTTAACAATTAAAAAAATGGCTCTGCTAATGTTTTATGAGAAAAGAAATGCACTCAACACATCTGTTAGACCTCAAGGATCCACACAATATGGTTAAGTGACAAACTTTTGTTTGTTTACAAGAAAACTTCACAGGGCTGCTTGAAGTAAAAGATCGAAATAATTTTTCCACTTCGGTAGATGCTAAAAAACGGGGTCAAACAGTCTGACCTCACTCATCAAAGGTCCAGCTACTCTCATCCTCTTGATGTCTTAACAGTTAAGCACAGGGTAAGAAGGTTTTTTAATACATGTGAAATCTTGGAATTGGGTCTAAGTTATTTTGAAGGGAAACTATTTAGTTTGTACAGACTTTAAAAGACAAACCCAGTGTTTGGTTAGTTCTTAGTGCAGCCATATGGACCATGGGTACCTTGTAGTAATTGTACTTTAAGTCACATCAGGGAGCTGTGTGATGGACTAAAGAAAATCAGAGAGAAGTTAGTAGTTTTGTAAAGCCCCATTGGCAAGATTAGCACATCCCCCCATCTTTGACATGCCAACAAACCTCTATCCCCTCAACCACCAGGGGGTCTACTACTCTGGCTGTTTTCCAAAAGCCCACTGTGTGTGTGTTTGTGTGTATGTATGTGTCTTTGTGTGTGTGGGTGTGTGTGTGTGTTGCATGACTGTGTGTATGAAACAGAGAGAAGCAGACAGATAGACAAGAGTGTATGATAAGTGCATAAACAAATGTGTGAAGGCCTCTGGCTGTGTCTGTGATTGCGTATGCGTGTACATGTGTGTGTAGAAGAGAGAGAGGGACAGAGATACAGAGTTAGAGAGAGACAGGGTAACAGGGAGACATAGAAACTAATGGACACCTAAAGAGCCTATGAATGCATGAATGAATGTGTGAACGCCTGTGGCTCTCTGTCTGAGTGACTGTGCTGGTGTCTGACTAGATGGATTTATTTCGAAGGCTCTACAGCCTGTCAACCTATTTTAACAAGAACACAATCTATTTTAATACCCTTTTCCTCTTATACGTCTTCACCGTGAGTGTGTTTGTGTGTGTGTGTGTGTGTGCGTGCGTGCGTGAGTGTGTGTGTGTGTGAACAGCAAAAAGCTTACCATCCGACAAAAAGTATTCCACTTCTCCGCTTTTGCCCTCATCCCCATCATGAGCCTGGAGCTGGTAGACAAATGTTCCCGCCGGGGCCTCAGGGGACACTACAGCCAGGTAAGGGTACGGCTTCATATTCCACTCAGGGACGTTGTCATTGACATCGACGATCTTCAGCTTCACCTTGTTCAGGTACCAGTCTGGGCCTGAGGGATAGTGCAAAGATAGTGACGGAGCTTTGGTTACTGAAAGTGACAGCTGTCATGTAACTGTGTGTGTAGAGGGAAGACAAGCAGCCAGGGGAATCCAAAGCAATGACAAGCAGCAAGTCAACTAAGGGTACAGGTATGGAAGTCCTCTCCAACTCATGGAAAAACATAAAGCTGCAGGATTAGAATAAATCTCAGTGATTCTTGTATCTGCAATGTGGAACTGATGCCAACACAGTCTCAGTTTAGCTCAGAGTTTTGGTCAATTACCACACAAATCCGTAACGTGGCAATTTACTTGCTATCTTTCAACGTCCTTTTGTTTCACTCTGGCTGCCAGGTTTTGGAGGGATGATGTGAGTGGATGTCAGGAAATCTTTTTGGACGAGTGGTGGAAGTTTGGGCATATGACGTCATCCATAAATTTTCCATCAGGGCCCAATACAGGCATCTAGACATTCAGGTTCCCATGGGAGAGAACCTCAGCCATGGTCTCATCTACCAAGTCTGTGTAAAGCTACCTTGATCTTCCCACAGGGGCCTAGGGATGATGCCTCATGGCTGCAGGCATTTTGTCGCCTGCACACTGCCTCAGTGGAGAGAATAAGAAGATTCCAGGAATCCAATTACCAACTCGCTCACCCTGAGCTGGGGCAGACAGCAAGAGTGCACAGCAAGGCTGAAGTAGAAGCAGTGTACAACTGCGTTGTAGTCTCTATGACAGGAGCGTGTAGCGTGCCTTTTGCCGGAACTGATAGTAGGGGATCATTATCCACATTAAATACCATGACACAATCTGGAAACAATGTGCACAAAAAAATTCTGACACTGTCACGGTCCCGATCTAGGGCACTTTTTGTGTAGAATCTATTGCTGCAAACTGGAGCAAGTCACAGATTTGTGAGCTAAGACACTATTTCCGCAAATATTGGCTGTGATCTTGTGTCAACGTAGCATGAAGGATTATGTCAGAAGAGCTGCCAACCAGTTCAGTAGGCTGCGATCCACAGAGGCCATCTGTCTCACCCCAAAACAGGGAGGACCCCCTGCCAGGACAAACACACACAGATATGAACACAAGCACAAAGATTTACATAGACATACAGCAAGTTGCCCCGTCACACCCATACACGTTTGCACACTTGACAGAGCTGAGCATGTGAGCATTAGCATGTCTGTTTGTGTCTTCCTGTCTCTCTCTCTCTCTCTCACACACACACACACACACACATACATAGACACACAAATACACACACACACCAGCACACACTTATGCAGAGAGGTGAGTTACCTAAGGGCTAAAAGTAACTATGGATTTCAAATCCCATTATGTAAAAGGTCTCTTGTGTGTGACCCCAGGCTATAAATGTACTTTTTAATCCAAGACAAAAGCAGCAGGAGTTTGTGATGCATCCTTTCACTGCCTTGGGGCTGACTCAACAGATGTGTTGTCACTGTACAAACCAGTTCTACTTTGCTGGTTTCCCTAATATTCTGCAACATAATGTCTCTACAAAGTCCATCATAGCTGATAATAGAAAGCTATAGGTTGCTAATGAGAAGTACATGGATACAGCAAATGGTATGAAGTCTTCAAACTGCAAGAATTGCTATAATAAATCTCTCATAGCACCTAGTATTCGCTCAAATCGGTTGGAAGGCAGAAAACAGATGCTGAGATCACAATTCCCATTTCTTTTTTAACTGGCTTACAGTTAAGATGCATTTTGATGGAAAATACAATGTGTTGCACACCAGACTAGCTCCGGAGTGTTCACAACTGAAACACAATAGCAATAAAGTGTGTGACAGCTCCTAAAAGGATTGTTAGAGGGATAATAACAGGGGAAGGAAGAAGCTAGAGGAGAGAATTAATCTAGCTTTCTGCTCAGGCTTTAAAGTTGCTCTGCAGAGAGAAA
The DNA here is from genome assembly GCA_038496675.1 of Rachycentron canadum. Lineage (NCBI taxonomy): Eukaryota > Metazoa > Chordata > Actinopteri > Carangiformes > Rachycentridae > Rachycentron > Rachycentron canadum. The sequence goes on from CM076652.1 coordinate 9,414,438, forward strand.
AGTTCTGACTCAGATCTGACGATTCGTTCGTTTTGGATAAATAGCCACTGTATCGTGGGGGCAGAGAAACTAATCAATGTTCAGATGCTATCTCCTAAAATGTCGACAGCGGCAGTTTATGCAGTTTAAGCCAGATCATCCTGCCCTGTAAGACGGAACAATCCTTTCGTGATGAATAATGAGGAAGGATAAAGATTCTATTGCAAAGTAGAGGGCTTTAAAAGGCACTTAATCAAAAAGAAATCAGAGCTTCAGCACTTAACATTTAGTTGACTATCAAATCTTTGCGGGGAGCAGTGCAAGATACGTTCCTTGCCTCCTGCTTGTTGGTGTCTTTCCCAGCCATGTCTCTGTGGTAATGGTGGTGATGATTTTACAAGGCTCCATCTAATTAGCTTGTTACAGAGAGACTAATCAGAGCCAAGGCAGATAATTAGAGCCTATCAGCTCTGGAATGATAATGAAGAATGTACTAGTGTGTTTGAGTGCGAGTTTGTGTGCGTCTGTGTTTGTGAGGCGAGAGACGATAGAGGCAAGAGTGCACGCTGCATGTGCTGAGGCGGCGATCGTGTACGACGTCTCTCTGATCTGGTGAGTTAAGTGGAAAGTGGCTGTGAGCGATGCCCAATGAGCACCAACCTGAGAAAAAATCTGCCTCACCTGACTGAGACAAAAGACATGATCAAATAATGTGGGCGAGTTGGAGGCTCACAAACTCAAATATGCTCTCTGTGTGATGAAAAGCTGGTCTGCACTGTACGTTACAAAGCCATAAGGATAAGAGCATTTGCTGGATGACTAACGTAATGTAATGTATCCTACAAAGGTGGATGGCAGGGGTGCAGTGTGTAGTTGGCCAAGGCTCAGCAAGCACAATGAGTGTAGAGTGTGTGCGTGTGAGTTGCGTATGAGTGTGTGTTCTATTTTACTGCAAGCCATTCTGTTGATGTTTCCTGCTGTTAATCCCCTCCTTGGGTAGTTGCTATATAAAGCTGCTAAGTGGCTTGCCTGTATGAAAAAAAAAAAAGTTGTCTCAAGTGCTTCTGTGCACATATACACTGCCCACAGTACAAGGACACTGAGTGTGTGTGGGAAGGAGATGAGAGGAAACAGAGTGAAGGAGAAGAGGCACAGATACAGAAACACAAATATCTACAGAGGGAGAGAAAGAGACAGAGAGGAGGGAGAGGCAGGCAGCGTGGAGGAAGAAGTATTGTGTGATGCTAAGCAGAAAACGTAAAATAACATTATAGAGACAAGAGCACAGGGGAAGCACAACAAACAGCACAGCACAACAGTGGATGCTGGGAGCATCCATGTTTGGAAAGAAAACATGCAGTAGCAGAGCACAGGCCACAAGAGGAGAAAATTAAGATAGAACATACAGTATAATTAAAAACGCAAGGTTTTGCTTATGCTTCCCTTGATCCTCCTACGTCCAGTGAGAAAGGAAATTAAGACACAAATATTTCTGTGTGGAATTAAACAAATTGCGTCTGCAAGCATAAATATCAATGGCCTGTGCGAGACATGGAATTTCAGGGGTGTTTTTTTAGCAGCGAATGAATGGAAAGTGAAAGTCAGCTCAATGGGGGAGTAATAAGGTACATTAACCCAATGTTTGCAGTGTTAAGGAGGCTCTATTCTAAGCTGCCCCCCCCCTCCCATCCCTGTGCTTAAGGCTGAGTGTGAAACCGTCAGCAGGAGATCAACACGCTAAAAGCACTGGGGACAGAAATCTATTAACTCAGAGATCCCGGCACCACACACTCTGGACTCTGCAGCGGCTCAGAATGGCTGACACACTACTTATGTAAACACACATGCAGGCAGGCAATTTCTTCCCAGAACAATTACAAAAAGTCAGGTTCTGCACGATTTTCACTCCAAATCTGCACGTCTGCCGAAAAAGCACATAAATGTGTTCAATAATGTGGCCAGTATGTTTTTGCAACTATATCTGCAATGTTTTAGCCAGGATTGTGGCAAGTCTGCAAGTAAGGGAATTTAAAAAAAGACATATATGCAACACAGACAAATACAACAGTGATGTAACATCTGTGTTCATCAACAGATTACTGAAGGGACATTTGGAGTTTACCACAAGTGCTGCAGGAATGAATCCCAAAACCCAGAGGTTTTCAGATTTCCTGTTATGTTGTTTTTTTGAATTTTTTGTGCCTGAAATCAAGTCTGTAGTTCACCCAAGCTCGAAACATTTTCAGGATTATTAAATGACATAAAATATGTAAGTAAGAGTGATGCATGGATTGGCTAAAATGTCATCCAAATCCGCATGTAATCATAAATAATCCACCCACCATCCACCCAAACAAATGATTCTCTCCAGTTTAGAGTCCAACACATGATCACATATTACCATCTCTCAGTGGGATATTAAACATGATGATAAGGTAATGATAAAATAGTTTAATGTTAAATAGTTAATAGTCTAAAATAGTTTACAGTTTAAAGGAAAAGTTGTTTGTTTTTGGCAGCATTAAAATACAAAAGTATTGTCACAATAGCTTGAACAAAGGCTGACATTTTAAATTCATAATAAAATTTTGAAGGGCATCCCTACTTCCTGAAAACAAACCATTTAAAAGCTCATAATAATGTCCAAAATGAATAATAAATCATAACAAGTTCAACAGTCCGCACACAGTCTAAGTCATGCCTGATGAAAATGAAGCTTAAAATATGTTCACATTTTAGAGGATGTAATTAATTTTTATTTCATTCACCCACAACCCATCTGTTGTTAATCAGAATGTTACTTTTTATGACAAGGTCCACAGATTAACTGCACTGCCCACGGATATAACAGCGATCACTAGTAAATAAAAACCACACTCATGAAATTTTAAGCTTTTACGTAACTTAAATAAGACAGTTGCTAACAAGTGGCTGAAGTAAAGAGGAAGAGGAAAGGACTTTGTAAAAGAGGTAAGGATGAAATCAAATTACAAATTGGAAGCTTAGTGGCGGTGAAGTAATACTTTTACTGGTGGCTGTATTCATTTTGCAGAATAAAGTGTGTAAGTATCCCATCAGTTTTTTGTCAAGGGAACCAGGAAGATGCTAACTTCCGAGTTAGCCCACGAAAAAATGTCATTCATGCAGCACTCAGTTTGTTCTCATCTTAGCAGACTTTCCCACATGTCAGATTTTACACTTTAATATCTTTAAATTCAACAACAATTTTGGAAATTGCCTCTAAGTCACATTAGAAAAAGTGAAATTTATTGACTTTGTATTTTGCAACAGAATTTTCCATTCAATTTTAAAACAACTGGAGCAAGCAGCTGGTGGCCCTAAGTGTACACATTTACCCATGTTGGGTGTTGCATTATACACAAGAGAGAGATGAGCTAACAGCTCAATCAGGTGGAATAAAATTGCACAATATAGTATCACAATAAACAATTTTCTAGTTCGCTTTTGTTATTTATGGCTCTATTCCTCACACATCCAATTTCACAAGGGAGTATGAGGCGCTACTGCCTCCTAACATATATATTCTGGTGATTCAGTTCAAATCTAGAACATAAGAAATGTGTTCACAAATGTTCTCAGCATAATTAATTACTGTGCCATAAACTTCACTCTAATCTGACAACCAAGCCCCATTCACAGTACAAGTGATTCACTATTGTATACAGTGATTAATAAATTACAGGTAGATGTAGACAAATGCATTCATAGTATTAAGCATGCAACTCTGCATGACCCTTAATAGATGCATGAATGGATGGATGGATGGATGGATGGATGGATGGATGGATGGATGGATGGATGGATGGATGGATGGATGGATGGATGGATGGATGAATAGATGGATGAATAGATGGATGAATAGATGGATGGATGGACAACTCTCTCCCATCAGACCTCAGACAGCCATTGTCTCCTTATGGTGGGTTCATTTTTTTCTTGTAGTTCAGCCAAAAGAATTACAAAACTAATTCAATCCCCTTTGTTTTATTGCTTTGAGCAGAGAAAAATGTGCCCTATTCACTTCTATTCACTCACATAAAAGAGGGGGATTTAGAAAGAAGCGGGTGTTGAATGGAGATATACTGGTACAGCCTGGTATAGCCTTCAGGGAAAAGAAATATAACATGATTTAGTCAAAATACTTTAAATTTCATTTAAATTTAAAACAACTATGGCCTATAACTTACTACTTGGGTTAACATGTTACAATAATGTCACAATATTTATTATATTGAAATACACATTTGCCTTGAAATACTTTCTCTTCTGCAGCCCACTCATAGAGACATTTTCCAATTCATTTTTTCCACACAGTAATGAACATTAAATAATTAACGTGCTGACTTTGCTCTGTGACGAATCACACCCCTTAACATCGACCAATCAATTAATGACCACACTTAATCATTAAAAAAAACCCAACATGTTAGTTATTGGCTGAAAAAGAAAGTAAACACATAATGATTGATCAATAACTGATTATCATTCCCACTGCACTGGTGTTGTTTTTGAATAGGAAGAAAAGATATAGTGCCACATTGCCCCTACCTCCACCCACATTTCCTTTGCGATACATGCTCATGTGCATCATTCTCTTCTCTCTGTGGGATCCTTCATAACTCCAGGGTCCAAGGTTTAAACTCCAGTAATACCGTGCACTACAGGCACTGCCCACATGCAGGATCTCTGACAAAAGCAGTCAGTGTGAAAAAGGAAACACGGGCATCCCTGTGGTGTAAGGCTGACGCTGTGTAATCGCAGCGTCGCCACTTTAATTCCAACTAGGACCTTTAACTGCATGTCATTCCCCTCCCCGTCTCTTCATTTACATCTACATCTAGCGCCTACTACTACTGAATAAATGCACATTTTTTTAAGAACATGTGTTATTGTTGATGGACATGAAAGTAAATGTGCCCTCTCAGTAAGTTCTGATGCCCTCTGAGTGTATTTTTTCCTCTCTGGCTTGGAGCAAAGTCCTCTGTCTCTGAGTTGGGCTGCTCAGTAAATACACCCTTTCCACTGCCTGGCATTTCACACTTGGCATTAAGATGTATCTTGGGTGATCCAAACACTGGCGGACAGCCGAGACAAATCAGGATTTACGCATGTGTCTATCATGCATCTCCAAAGTGTCCAGCTGACCACCTGTGTTCAGATTTTGTTCATGCCTGTGTCTCTTCTGCTAGAAGGTCAAAGGGCCATGAGCCCAGTTATTGCATCAGTCTGTCACCAGACGCCAGATTTGTTTTGCACAGTCTAGACAGGAAAATAAAAATGTTTTAAGAATTAATAATCCTTGTGGAGGCAATTTCAACTATTCTATTTTAGACTATTAACTATTTAACATTAACTATTCCAAGATTGGCTGGACAACATCATAGTTATTTGTGAGTTGCAAAAGAGTGCAAGACAAAAAAGGCTGAATGTTAGTAAAGCTTAGGACTTTGACGTTAGACGTTGATCTCAGCATTGATGGGAAACCACAGACCTTGGAACATTCACAAATGACTGGTCACTAACACATTTTCACATGTGAGGTTACCCTTTCTGTATTCTCTGTCAAAAGCAGCAACTGATGTTGGATTGAGAGGAAGCACATTCACGTCACACCATGCAGTTATGGGGAGTTGTTATTGCCATTTGATAAACTGCAGGAGATCCTGGGCAGCATTAGAGAGAGATGGGCCTTCCATCAGTGCAGTGCATCACTGCAATAATGCAAAGGTCTATTACAACTGCAAAGGGAGCTACTCAATTATATTGCAAGCTGTAATTGTTAATTTCTTTTGGCCAGTAATGTAAGTCTGGTACCCACACAAACCAAATGCCCCTGCTGACCTGTCAATACACAAAAAGCACAAGTGTAAATAATAACATTATTGATGGTTCCGTTCCAATAAATGTCCTGCTAAGCCATGTCAGTGAGTAAGCAAACACAATACCAGAGCCCTGAAACTGATTCATCCAAATGGAATGCAGCCATCATTCGTGATATTGATTCCACCTTTGCTTTTCCCACTGCAACGGGTCAAAATGTCTGTTCTGAAAAGGCTCTGCTGCATTAAAACTGTGACTCTTGACTGACACAGGTTGAATAATATGGCATTTGTATTTGAAAAAAACACATACATGTTTCTCTGTTTGCTCCAGACACTGAGAGTGTGTAATATAGAGCTTGTGAGCTGTTACATGTTGAAGCAGCGTGCTGACCAGACATCATGCAAACGTGAACTGACAGAAGAGAGAAGAATCAAAAATACATCCATGATGGGAACGTTAGTCACTGTCAAAATGACTCAACAAAGCCCTGCCAGCAACAATGAAAATGTCACATCTGTAGTGAAAAAAAAAACCTTTGTCCTTCCATTGTGTTGAAACTTTTCAGATTTTAGCCCAATAACCTCAATGACACGAAAAGATACTGTATAAAAAACAAAGCCACTGTGGTATGAACAAGTAATGGTGCATAAATTTGAGGTCAAAAGGCCAACGGTACTTTACTTTGATTGCAGTTATTCCACATTTCAATAATGCTTTAGGGTGATGACTTTTCACCCTCAATCACCCTCAATCAAAAAAAAAATTTCTGGTCAGCCATTGAGTCATTTTTAAAATATATGTTAAGTGTAAAGTGTAAAGTGTGAATATTGTTTTACTGTGCTACTGTTGGGTGAAAAATTCTTTGTTACCTTTGTAAATGTGTATGTGTAAATGTGAAACTTCTCTCAAAGCACTGAAATTACTATCAAACCCCTCTTATTCTACTGGGACACATCACAACTAAAATTTATGTTTGTTTGTGATAACACATTTATGTAAAATTCTAAACCAGTCAGTCAAAACATTATGACCACCTGCCTAATATTATATAGGTCCCCTATTTTCCACCAAAACAGCCCTGACCTGCTGAGGCACGGACTCCACTAAACCTCTGAAGGTGTGTATCTGGCACCAAGATGGCACCAATTCCTGTAAATTGTGAGGTGGGACCTCTGTGGACCAGATTTATTTGTCCAGCACATTCCACAGATGCTCGATTAGATTGAGATCTGGGGAATCTGGAGGATATTCTACATTCATACACTCATTTACATAAATCTATGTCTCTTCTATAATCTAAAATCAGGGAGTATTAAAGTATTTGATCAGTTGTTGTCGAGTACAGGTTGAAAGTGAGTTTTGAGAGCTAGAAATTTCTGAATTAATAACCGAATGATGGGGATTGATCAGAAACCCTAACAACCCCCTACAGATAGTTGAAGTGTATTTTATGCTGTGAGGGAAGAAAAATCTTCTATTCTGCACCTTTGAGATAAAAATTTCATACCATCTCCTCAAAATCTGTTTACGTTTCTGATGTACAATCTTCACATACTTTATTTAAACATAAGTAAGAGAGATTACTTTTAAGTGAATATCTGTCAATAGAGCCAGTTCCAATTTCCTTCCCACCAAAATGTTTGGCTTGCTCTTAAAAGAAATGTGAGTCATGCTGCCATAGAGCTTTTTAGTCACTTTGTTATATTCATCATACGGCAAAGTTCAACACACAAAATGAGTCAGTGTCATGAGAATATCTATGGTGATGTTAGTTGTTGTGGTTGATTACTTGATGACAAAATTCAAATGGTGTTCTTCATGTTAAAATTTCAGTAAATATTCCTTGGGGATTTAAACCCTGGTGATTTACAGCCTGACATCTTACAGTGTAACCTCAACTACACCATATGCATACTCTGGCATAGGTGATGCATTTTCAGTCCTTCCTTCCTTGTGTTCCTTATATACAAGAGACTTTATTGAGTCTGGACTTTGATTCTAGATAATCAATATGAGGCTGAAAAAAAGCTTAATTCAGTCTGAAAGCCTGCAACTGGAGTGACAGCTTTTAACAAACATTTAAATGCACTGAACTGCCTCCATGGAAAACATACTTGAGACCTTCATGTTAGCTACCAAACCTGGGAAGCACTCTTTTCTTTGCTTAATTCCTTAATTGCTTAATTCCTTTGAGTGACCACAGTCACGACCTGACCTCACAGTTCAAATGCTAAGCTTTGTGGTTGTTCACTTAACTCTTGAAATTTATTTTTGCTACTTATGTTGCACCTCATCCGCCATTATCTTTGCCAAAGTATGTTGCAGAGACATATTTAGTCACACATTTAACTGCATCTGTCATTAAAGGCACAAAGTTGTCATTTTTACTGTGAAATCAAAATTTATATTCAGCCATAGTCATATTTCTGTGAACATTTACTTAACAGTATTTGACATTGACCACCATGTTACAAAGTTCCACATATATTCTTATTGCATCTTGCTGTGCAACTCTTTGTAAAATAAAAAAAAAAGAAAATCCATTTGAGTTAATGGGTAAATGTCAAGAGTGCTGATCAATGAAGCATATACTCAGTTTTTATCTGACACTAGTCAGAGTATGTGGACGAGTATAGATGGAAGGACAAAGTTTGGTCCGGTTAGCAATAAAGGACTATTGCTACTACTAAACTGACTACAAAGATGTTTCCAAACTTTATTCCAGATAAATCCAGTTTACTCAAGTAATACAAATAATACTCTATGCATTGCAATGTTTACTATTGTTACACTAATGAAAATACTTCCAAGACAATCATATTCAATTGAACTATTTTGAATTTTATACATTGCAGAAATTATGTATGATATGTAACTTAAGAGTTGTGACTACATTAGTATTATTGCTTACCTCAGTATCAATACACAATTGTAAAATAGTTTTCTTTGTCTCTTGTCAACCTTGCATTACACTACTCTGATTTCATAACAGCAATAGAAGCAGAAAAGCAAACCTGCAATAACCTTTTTTTTTGGGGGGGGGGGGTAGTGAAGTTGTGACCACAGCATAAACACATTGACCTTTTAAACTGATATGGGCAACTTGTTAGCAAGCAGTTGGTTATGTACACATCCAGAAATTCTGGATGAACTTTAGTTTTCAGATAGAGCTGTGCTCCTGGCCACTTGGAAATACTTAATATTTGTGTTTCTGTCTCTATAGTTCCACTGTGGCCACCTGATAACAAACAATCTCACAATGAGAGCTGAGTGACAAGTTTGCCACAAGAATGTCCAAGGGCAACCTCAGGTTTATTTGGTTTGCCAATGTAAAAAACAGGCAACTTCAATAGGAAGGAATACTTTAAGATTACAGTTTCTCAGATCACAATGACTCATTTTCTTTTATTTCTACAGCTTTTGAAAAATTAATTGCTTGACTTTTGACAGACCTGAGCTAATTGTTTCACTTTTAGTAGTCTGGATTCACATAGATATGTTCACATGTTGATATTCTTATCTGCCTAAATGAAGGCAGCAATGCATACTGATACCGATTTCACGTAAATGTTAGTGTTACAGGGTACAACTTGTTCAAGTTGGACAATAAAACTGTTACCAAACCAACAGTAAAGCCCACACTTCCCATCAAGATGCACACAGCAAAGGACTACCACAAATGCATTAAGCACTAGTTTAAAACTCCATGCACCGTGTGAGCAAATGCTAAATACACCATCAAAGCCAACAGGACCCAGCGCTGCCAATGGATCAATATTAGTCCTTTAGCTAAATGAGGGCAGCAACAGGTTGGCTGCTGAATGCAAGATAATTAGAATTTCAGTTTTGTCTGAAAATAAGATAAAGAGTTTCTGTTTGCACTCCTTAAAGCAAGTGTTTTTTAAAGTTTTAAGGCCGTTATTGAAAATGCTGGCCCACCTGCTGCCTCTTTTCTAAACTTTGAAACTGTCTAAACAACACAACCTTATCTGCAGGTATTCTGTATGATTACCAAAGATTGAGAGTTAAAAGCTCCCTAACTGTGGCTGAAGACAGCTCATTTCTTATATCAGAACAAGAACCTAAGGCCTAAAAATTGAGTGAACAGCAACCTAAGAAGCTGAAATAGGCATTCGACTTCAGTGGCTTTATTCTTAGTCCTATGCAAGCCTATGTTCTCGTGAAGATTTTGATGGGGCGCTGAAGATAAACAATTGAAGCTTTATGGGTGGAAAATTTGAAATGAAATTAAAGTGAGTCCGGGTGATTGACAGTGTGTGGGACTCCTCGCTTCTTCTCAGATGAAACTGGGGAGAAATGACTGTACACACAGGTATTAGGTTACATTTGCATAAGCACTACATTAGTAGTCAAGTATTGTATCTTCACAACTACCTGTGATATCATCCATAATTAGATCTGGCAGTGAAGTATCCTTTCTATTCTCTAATTTATGTTGAAACAATGTTGCTGCTATCCAAACAGACACTTAGTGTAGAAATAATATGCACTCAAGCATATGTACAGTGCAGTCTATGGGGAACTCACCTATCCTTCCAACCACCAACCCACTACACTACAAATGACATGTATGCGTAATGGCATAAATGCATGCCTTGTTGCACAGTTCATAGCAGAGACTATTCATTTGGAAAGGTGGCAAGGTGAGTTCATCTAAATGACACTGTAAGGGTCTCTTGCTCTTGGTCGGAGAATATGAAACAGTCTAGAAATATTTGAGCACATACAATATTCTGTATAATCATCAGTATTGATTCCTTAAAAATCATTCAACTTGAGTCAACAAGAAACATAATGCAATATAGTGTACCTCAAGAATCAATACTGGGACCTTTATTATTTATTTTATTTTAGCATTACAGGTTTCTAAGACACCCTCACATCTATGTTTCTATTTCCTTCATTGTGTTTTGTATTTGTTTATTATAAACAAAGATATAAACAAGACAACGTATTTGTCCTCTCCCTGTCCTTGCACCTCTCTCTGGGCTTTCATGGTCTGCCTGGAGCAGGGAAAATGCAATGTGTTTGTTTTCCCTTCTTGTACGTGTGTGAATTTGTTTGTTTGGCAGTGTCATCACATTGAAGTTTTATTGAATGAAAGCATTCAATTGCTTGTGCTTTCACGTGAGTAAGACTCTATGTGCACATATGGATGTGATGTCAGCATGATACTACTACTACATACTTTCTAAGTGTGTGCTGTTTGTGTACTGAGGTGTAACAGTAGCTGTGCACATGTGTACAGAAAGTAGATGAGTGAGATGCTTCTATGAACCCCTTAGCTCACAATTGCCTGGGGTTAAGTGGAAAGTGTAAGAAGTTGCAAGAAACCCAATACAGCTTCAGAACAAAAAAAATCTATATTCCTGAAGGAATGGTGAGCAGGGCTGGGTTTGATGTTCATGAAAGTTGAGAATTGAAGAGAAGAGAAAAGAAGAGAAGAGAAGAGAAGAGAAGAGAAGAGAAGAGAAGAGGAAATAACAGTTGATATGTTGTTGCTCTCTTCCGTTTCCAGCCAGAAAGGTGCACTGTTTATACCAGAGGCTTTCATTTGGTCATTAGTCTCTATCAGCAGCCGTCTGTTAGTGTTAGTGTGTGTCAGAGAGCTATCTCTCTCTCTCTCTCCCTGGTTTGATGATGGAGAGGTAATTTCAGCTTTATGACGGCATGATTCTAATGATGAGGATGGGAGTGCTGAGAGCATGTGAGGGCAGGAAACAGTGAAAAATGCTTTGTGTGTTTCTGTGTGTGCACATACAAAGTCACACATGTGTGTCTTTTCTCTGTGTGTGTATACGTGCGCGTATGATCGTTGGTGTATGTGTAGACACAAGCAGGATAGGGTCCAACTCCTACCGCTGTCCCTATCACTGAATGGGCTGTTAATGGAGAGTAATGAGGGAGTACTTTCATGGCAGATGTGCCCTCTCTGCAACTCTGTTTTACTCCGAGACAGTAAAACTGACCCAAGCGAGACATCACGAGGCAAGCAGCCGCTCCCCGCTCTGATTAAGCTCTGTATGTATTGCGGGAATTTGAATGGCTTGTTCGTTAAGTTTGCCTCACACTGCTGTACCCCAGGAAGTAAGAGTAAGTATCATTTCGACATAGCACCTAGAGTCACATTAAATGACAAAAGCCCTGGCAGTGTCAGCCAGGCCCAAAATCTGTTAGAGGGCCATCTTCTTCACTGGAGTGTGAAATTATTTTAGCTCTCTGCTCATTATAGGATTTTAAAATGCATTATAGTTAGGGCTTTTATGGTGTGCCGCGGCATTAATTCAATTTGCCCCATTCACGCTTTCTTATTATCACGCTCAGTTCAAGCTACAGGGGGAGGAAGCTGCTGAGCAGTGCTCCCCGGCCTTATCTCTAAAGGATATAAACTACACTACCCAGCTCAATCAGAGCCAGCATGGACGGCTCCATCCATTCATCCATTTTTCCTCTGTCTCCCCCTCTCCTTTTCTCCAGATGCTGCTTCCTGTGGTGACCTCCATCTCTCTTTCCATCTTCTATCCCTCTCTCCATTTCCTTCTGAGTTGGTGATTGATGGGGGTTGTCCTCAGAGCCCTTTCAATATCTTTCCATAGAAACGCGTATATAGGCAAACAACCACACACAGCCCATGCACACTCAGAGACGACAACACACACAAACAAGTACGCACTGCAAGAGCAGGGCCAGGCAGAAGCAACAGAGGGAGCAGCGCAGGTTTAATGGGAAAACAAGCCACAGTGTATGGGTGAGACAGCAATAATCTATCACTGAAACCAGAACCTGGGCATGTGTTTGTTTAGCACTCCAGAGAGGGAGGCATTCTGGGAACACCCTATCACTGTCTGTTATTGTGCAAAGGTACATTAATGAATTGAGCATCGCAAATGTATTCCTATGGAAGGACAGCAGATTTGTATGGAGCAGCAGTTGGAGTGTGGACTCTGACAGCGTCCTTCCAATGCAGCACGCTCACATGAATGCACCCTGCAAAACACGCTTGAAAATGATTCATCCATTGTCTGCACTGCACATACACACATATGTACACAAAAAAAATGCTATGCACTACACTAGTCACATGCATTAAACTGTAATTCAGCATGTGACTGGCTTATTGGTAATGGGGGAAGAGGAAGAGAGGATGAGGATAAAGTCCTCATTTAGATATCTAATCCAGTGAGCAGTCTGTCCTGTGTGGCCCATCATCTCCTGTCATTAGCAGCAGGCCAGCAAGATTAAACAAGATCAATGTTTATCACCCACTGTGTGCGAGAGAAACCAAGTGTTAAACTCCCCCAACTCATTACGATTTACCACAGCATCTGCTGTCAGAGCAAAGTTGACAACAGAAATCTATGACTATATCTAACATACGTGTTAGAGTAATATTAATCAACATTAATGCCCAAAATCTGTGATAATGTTTAACATTGGATGAACAGGATTTCATATTAGTATTAATTCTCCATCAGTTGGATTTAGTATATGGTGATCTCCCACTCAATCCAAATATTAAGATAAGCTGAGTGACTCATTTGTAACTTTGAGCGTACAATTATTCATGGGGCTAACACAACATTTCAGGACAGATCTCCAATTCAGTGTTTGACAGACACAGCCATTTCTCAGTGAGAGATATCAATCAAAACCAAGTCAATGCACATTCACACAATTAATTATTGAAATTACTCAATTAAACAGCAGCTGTGGTGTCGGGGCAGAAAGGGCAGCAGTAATTATAAGTCGATAACTTGTGAGAAATGAAATGCAAAAACTGTGGCTAGTCTAAACAGCATATATGCAATTCATGCTGCAGAGGAAACACAAAGAGAGGCTTTAAATTCTCACTTTCCATTAAAAATGTTCTTTTATTTCATTTTCAGTAAAGCAGGTTATGAGGGCAGCAGCAAACTTTGTGCACTCAGTTCCAGGTCTTGATCCTTAATGTGTGGCAGTGGTGCGTGTCTTTGTGTTTCCACAGCAAGGCTGGCACTATTAACTACACAGCAGCATCTCTATCCCATCCTTCTCAGCACATCATAAGACTGTAGAGACCATATGGTCCGATTAGTCCACAGAATTAAGCCCTGTGCTGTCGAGGCAGAGAGAGGGAGAGAAAGAAAACCACAGACATTCACTAGTTCCGCTGAGAACAGACACACATTGGTAGCTGGAACACAAAGAGAAAGACAAACACACACCCATCCAACAACCCCCCCCC
>CM076652.1:9428883-9462752 GCA_038496675.1 Rachycentron canadum
CCCCCCCACCATTCACATGCACAAGCGCATGAGCCAAGTTTGGAATAGACATAACAGAAATGTCCAAATGCAGATAAAAAGAACACAACAAAAGCATACAATAAAAAGTCCAAGTTAGATCACAAAGCAAGCAGGAACAAAAATGGTCTTTTGTATGTCATCCTTTGTGCTGGTCAGAGTCTCTGTCTGCATATCTCTCCAAATATCTCCCAGTGTCTCTCTCTTACACACACACACACACACACACACACACACTCAATCTCGCATCTTAAAATATCCATAACTACCCATGCTCTCTCCTGGATGCTCATCAGCCCTGAGAGACACTACATTTTGTCTGCATCAAAGACACCTGCTACTGTAATCAGCCTTCCTGTGGCTCTGATGGACTTGTGGACTATTTCTCTGTTTCCTGGAATTGATTAAATAACTGAACCATGGGATGGTCATCATCTTCAAACGCATTTTCAAATCTGCGCTGTGCAATTCCCTTGCCTTCTGCATAGTCTTTTTGATCACCAGTCAAACTGAAATTTAGCAAGTCTTTTTCTTCATTCCACCATCTCTTTTTGCTTGGCAGTCATTTTCATCTTTTCAACAAAAGCCACACAGTCGCTGTGCAAATTGGTGTCGCACAATTTCTGCAATTTGCGCGCTTTTCTCCAAAAGCAAAGTTCGTGGCATGTCAAAACATCTCACTGGGCAACTTGGCCAGCCATGTGATCTTTTTTCCTACATTAAAAATCTCCTTGTTCACACTTCACCCACCAAAGCTTTCAAAGTTGTCTGTGTCCTGTGTGTTTATCATTGCCTCCTTTGGCCACAGAGAGCAGAGCTGCAACCATTGTTATGCTCAGTTAATTGGACCTTTGGGTACAAAAGGTTGAGAAATTCAAGAGCAAATAGATAAATAAGCACAAGCATTGAATTCCCACGACATATCCCCGCGCAAGCTCCAATTTTCCCTTGCTCATTGTAGCCTATAGGCAGGCTTGTCTGAGAGGCTGATTCATTAGAGTGCTTCAGGACAGTTCTATCAAACCTTCGACTCAATCACACACCTACCTCTCTGTGAGTTTGTAAACTATCAGCAACAGTCTGTCACTGCCTATTCTGTGACATATAAATTGTTGTTAAAAGTGATGTTTTGTGACTGGGAGCAAAACAGCTCCTGGTTAATCAATACCACAAAATCAATTCAGCTCTCTCTGGGGAAATGCCACTGAGAGGCTATCCAGCATGCAAAGGTGGAACCAAAGCAAAAGTTTTTAGATGGACGGGGTAAATGGCAGGTGTGGAGAGGATCGTGCAGTTAATGCGTTCACTATAGATCACTCTCATTTTAGACAATCGCTGCAAACACAGAATCAGAAAATGAAATTATGTCAACAAAACGCTCAAATTCAAACCTTTGCCTCCCACTAAGACGGTGTCAGCGCATCATGGATTAGATTTAATAAAACAAAACGTTCTCCGTCGGTGATAAGCTTCTCACACAATGTGCAAGTCCTGCTCATTTATCACACAGGTAGACACCAGGCTGTACAGAGGCATTCTGGGAATCTGTGCCGTTGGAGGTCAGCAAGACATTTACCTGACAGCGCCTGCCTCCATGCAATGTCTGCAGTTGACAATGCCTGTGGTAATGGGCATCAATAATGCAGACCCTTTGCCAGATAAAAATTCCCTGTCGCCATGACTATACTCACAGCGCTGCACCGTATGCAGCAGCACTCATATCTGCCCATACACCTCACACAAGAAACTTGCATAATTTACAGTATGTGGGTTAAGTCTAGAGGTTTCTGCCATAATGAGATATACATTCCTCGTGTAAAGAGGATGACAGACACACATTTATGTAATCCTGCCTTATATTTGGCCCTGATAATTACTGTTTCCTGCTAACCTAAGTCATTCTATCGCTTTCAGCACACACATGCAAACACACACACACACAAACACACATACACATATAGATTGTCTTTCCCAGTCTTCTTGCTGTAGTTGTAATAAGGATACAATGATATGTGCCTCTGAATGGTATCAGGTTTGATACTGACCTTATTAAGCAAATCAGATACTGGTAACACTAGACTGATTCACATTAAAATTCAGTTTCTGTCATGTATTATAGGATGGCACTGACAAATCATGCCATACTGCTGTTGGGGCATCAGATCAGAAGACTCCTTTATGTGTTATTATAAAGGAAATCTACAAATGTTTTTTTTTTACATTAGGACACCTGGCTCCAAAGTTACCTTACTTGAAAATCGTCCTTGTTAGTTTCAGGCTTTAATTTGGGGAAAACGGAGCACCAGTATCAGATCAATAGTCTAGATATTCAGGTACCTTAAAAAGGTATCAGAATCAGCACTGAAAAAGAAAAATGAGATAGCTTGATACAGCCCTACCTGCTTCTTTATAACACAAATACATACACACACACACACACACACAGTATCTTTTGCTTTCTCTCTTTTCGTTCCAAAGGCCAGGTCATACTTCTCATCTTCTCTCATTTTGTCCCCCAACAGTCTTCTGACAAATACTAGCACACACTGCCCTTTTCACAGTTGTACAGTACTATATTTTTTCCCCACCCCTCTGTGCCCTGTAACCATCCACTCTGCACTACAGGCTAGAGTACACGCACACCTCATTCCCCTTCTGCCACCCAAATAGTTTTTCACTTCTGCCCTCCAACCATCTGACAATTATGTTTCACCAAGCTGACCTCTCATCAGCAGTATACAACTGCCTGCCTCTGATCTGGATGCCTTTCACTTATCTTGAGTCAAGTTTATAGGCGCACAGGAAAAAAACAATCTCACAAACTGGCATGCTTTTACACACTCCCTCCATCTTTTTCTGCCCCCATTCTTCCATGCCTTTCTCATTCCTCCTCTGGGTTCTTACCTTTGCCGTAACCTTCTTGATCTTGACCATGCCCCCAGCATCACAGCTCGTTCTGACCTTTCTGTGCCCCTGATAGCAGAGTCTTGTAACCACTTTAAATATCTCCTCTGCATGTACAAGAGAGCCACTTCCCTTCACCTCCTTGCTCCCTGTGCTTAAAACCATCTTTTTTTTTTTTTTATAAGTTGTCCTCTCCCTTTCCCTCCTCTGTGGCATCAGATACATGCTAGGACTGTAGAGAAGAGAGGACTGTGGGGATGTTGCAGAGGCACATCCATTTGATATCTGAGAGACCACAGAGCAGAAATCAAATGCTTCAGGCATGTTACAGCTTTCGCAGCATGTCGTCAGATGCAACATATCTGAGAATCTCTGCTGCAGGAGACCAGGATACAGAAAGGACAATCGTAGCATTTAACACACGCACAGATTGACGCACAAACAAATAAAACACAATAAGATGTGTGGATGAGAAGAAAAAAAAAACCCTCATGCATATGCACATGAAATCACACACATGCTCATAATCACATTAAAAGAAAACATTATCACCACGGGCGTATTTTTTACTACATTGAATAAATGCAGACAGCTTTTTGTGAAATTGTTTTCTACTTAAACAAACATCCCCCACAGTCACAAATTACAAACAAAAATGAGATCGGGTCTCTTCTCAATTCATTTCACATCACAAGGGGAATATGCAAATATTGTGAAGGGGGATGTGGGGGGCTGGGGGGGTTGAAAAGGGGAAATTGGATTAAAGACAGCATGAGGCGAGATGCTGACTATGAGACAGGAAGAGGGAAGAGGACGGAGAGAGAGAGAGAGCAGAGGAAGTTTCCCCAACAAAACAGACTGAGAAGAGGTGATTACCACAAACCGAATGCCACCCTGCCCACATATACCTAAAGGAGAGGGAGAAACCACTTCAATATCCCCCACTCCAACTCACAAAGGACTGCACCACTTGTTCAATACTCCTCCTAACCCGTCAAATACCATTAACAGATTCCTCCTCAAGTGCAAAGAAAGGGATTCTTTGGGAGGGACAACCAAAAGCAGAAATTCCCCACCAATACAAATCTAAACTGACGTCCTCTGTGGACCAGCAGAAATCCTTTACAGGAAGAGCTGTAGAGGTCCCTCACTCCCTCTCCTCAAAACAACACCACATAACTGCGGGAGTCATGAGTCATGGCCTACTTCCATTGCTTTTTACCTTTTTTTTTCCCCCTTGTACTGCTGGTTTGATACACAGAGGCTATGTCAGAAAAATATCACTTCATTGTTTTCTCTGGGGATTGTTGGTGTTCTGAATAGAGTTTAGAAGGTAAATATTTCTCCAACATTAGCAGGGGATCTAGTCAAGGAGAAAGGAAGAATACTTTCATGGCGCCCTGAGCAAGAACAGACTCCTTAGACAAACAAGGTGATACTACTGTGTACTAAATCTGATGCATCAGAGCGGGAGGAAGAGTGTCAAAGCTTGCCAGGGGTCCTGAAATCTTCTTTATATATTAAAGTTCTAATTAGATCCCCAATCCCCCAAAAATGTCTTAATATGATCTCTGAATAAGTACAACTATGTAAAAATAATGGCCCATACTGTACATATTCTCACATAAAGTGTTACACAACCTAATTTCCCTATCAAGTTCTAGAAAGTTTGGAGTGAAGTATAATTAAAAGGAAAGAAATTAAGTCAAATGTTTGTTTTGTTTTTGTAAAAGCGAAAGTAATTCCTGACGTTGGGGGTGAAATTGAAAAGTAAGTGGTGTAATGAATCACAGCGCCATAAAGGTAATATGCAATATAATATTACCCCAGAAATGAGCAGGAGTAAAGACTAAGCATATACTGGTTAAACAATGTAATTGTTCCCATTGAGCAGTCAAATGTGAGAATATGTTGCATGATTACATTAACTGATCAATTTCTGCTGAAAATGCTAATCACACCAATGACTAATTATATCAGATGAGGATATCAGCAGGGGTTGATATGAGAGCTATGGTAAATTATTTTAATTATATTCATAACTATAAGGGGCAAACACATTTTGGTGTATGTAGGCTTGTCTTTTTTATTGCATGGAGGGCAAATCCTGGGTGAAATCAGTGAAAAATACTGTGGCGCTCCACTCTCTGCCATAACATTAGAACATTTTGGTGGCACACGCTTGACTAATTATAGCGTTATTATTGAGCATTTATTCCAAACAAAACACTTTATTGTTGTTGTTGTTGTTGATCAATATGACAGAGTACAAAGACGGCTCAGCGTTCAAACAAGTCATGTCTATGAGCCATGGGGGGGACAGAGGATGAGTTTTTAGTTAGCACATTTTCTTTCAGGTAAGTATGTCAATGAGGATAGACCCCATACTGAGAGTAATCCAGGACTGCTGTTCCATCTCCCCCCTTATCTGCAGTGTGCCAGAATAATTTATCTAAGATATCTAAGTGTCAAACTAGACTTTTTAATCTCCATTTGAACAGCACAAATAACAGCTCTAATCATAACACTGTACCCACAGCAAACTTATTAACATAAGAAAGCCTTGCACCAGTGTGATTAGCATTTCACGCACACATTAACCAGTTAATGAACACATTCACTACGCATTTAGTAAATCTGCATTAACCAGTAGGCACAGAACTCTTTTCCCCCCACACAGACTGTAATGAACATGAGTATTCTTGCAATAATCCATGACAGCAAACATTACATATTTATGCAGAAAACCAATCATTAATGTATATATTTACCTGTAGGCTAGAGGAGTGTAGTGATAATGCTAATAGTCGTAGTAGTAGCTGATGCATTTATATCGGATCAGACACTAGATTTTCATGTGTATTGTTGCCTTAGGGTTAGAAAGAAAGTGACAAGGTGTGGACAAAATGAAAGGAAACTCAGCAGCTGAATGGAATCCAGACAGTGATGCTGCAATAAGAAACTACCTGCACTACTACAAAGGTACAGGTTGTTCTATACCTTTGTCATTGCCTCATTTTTTTTTTTTTTTTTTTTTCAAATCTGGCTCTGTTTTTTGGGGGCCTTCCTTTGTCATGCTGTTGCACTGGTTTGTGCTTGAGTGTACCAATAATTTTGTCCACCCATATATGTGAATAATGTAGTAAATGTTTTTAAGGTTAGCGCTGAACGCTGCTGACTAGACTGTTCTTTGAACTGCTGCCAGACTGTTGTCTGACAGTGCTTTCTGTTTGACATTCAGCAGGTGACTGTCAGCACCGTGGACAGCTCTGTGCTACAGCGAGTTCACCGCGGTAAAATAAGTGGAGACGACGCAACGCATGGGGCCTTATTAAAACTGTTGTTATTGTACCTGGGGTCAATTTTCATGTGACTATGCAGTCTCACACTTGCATACAAACAAACACCTGCGAGGGCAAATGCACACATACAAAGCTTCTCACTCGTCCTGGCTCTTTCTCATGGATCTGTGTGCTTGCTCCTTTATCTGTGAGACAGACCACAAATTTACTGCAACACCCAAGCAAACCCACACACAACGGTATGAGACAAATTCTCATGGGAGATTAGCATAAATCTCTAAAAATTAAAAAAAAAAAAAAAAAAAAGGATTGGGAATGAGACAAGCAGAAGAAAGGCCTGTCCTCCCAGACTTCCGTCAGGATTCTGTCTGGAAAGCTGTAGTCACAGGATAAAGGACATGCCATGCCTTTGATCAGGAGAGGAGAGTTTTGCAGGTGAGAGAGGTAAAATGGAGGAAGGTATCTGAATATCTGTCAGGCTAGAGCGGCTTATTTCTGTTACGCATCTGTTGGGGAAAAAGGCGTCAGAATTCTGACTATTTTTGCTCTCTCTGAAAAACCTCCAGACACCCCTTTACAAGAATGTGTCCCAATCAGGCATGCAATTACAATCTAGAACATGCTGTGCAATGTAACAGCAGTACACAATTCAAATGAAAACAGTGCACACTGTTTCCCGCACACCGTGTAGCTCAATTACAAAGCAAATCATTTTGATTCCTTGTTTTTGTTTTTGTTTTTTCTTCCTCCCCCCCTCTTGTTTTTAAGCTTGAATGTGAACTTTTGGAGGAGCAAAACAAAACTTTAATAACTGACAGGATTCACCTTTCCTCCCAGATTTCAGAGGATGCCTGAATGTGGCAGTGCTACTTCAAATCCCTGGGACTAGAGAGTGAATAAGAGGAGGATTAGAGGGGTAATGCCAAACGATGAGAGAGACCGGGTCGCAGTGGATTGCCACTCTGCAAGGATTAGCTCTGAAAACAACTTCACAGTCACAAACTATGTCAATCAAGGACGTAATTCAACCACTTCACAAGGACCCTTAAACATAAACTCATGTGCTCCCTGATACAAATGAGCTTCTTATGTTAAATCACAATTCGAGCATCCAATTCATGTCATATTAAACTGACCAAATGTCAGGGGGCGTGAAAAATCTCTACACCAAATGATTTACCATTAAGAGGACATTGCAGGTGTGTGGATGGGAGGACTCTAACCAGGCCCACCTGTGGAGTGAGCCTACACTGCAGCTACACTGACACACTGCATGGATGTGATGGATATGTCCGGCCTGTTGGGGGGGGGGGCTCCACTGATGAAGGGTGAGGTGTCCAGATGGCGGCACAATTTTACCATGTGCTCATAATGTGCAGGATTCCATTAAAATAGGGCATGATCGCCACAATGCAAATAATTCCCTGGGGAAAAGAGGGGAGTGCATGACCCAACTTAAGTGCGGATTAATAGCAATATTCTACACACCTCGTTTATCCTGGATCTTAACCGTGAGCTCCACGAAGGGCTCTGTCTCCCTATCCAGCCTCCTGGTTATCGTGATATCTCCACTGTCGCGCCCCACGGTGACCGGAGAGCTCTCAGGCTCCGGGTAGATCAACTCGTAGGCGGCTGATTGAAACCTTTTGGGACTCAGGCTCGTTATGACCGAGCCGATGCTGGCATCTTCAGACACGTTGAGGGAAATCACGGCGCCAGGGTCAAGCAATGCCCTGGGCGAGCGCGCTAATTTGGCACGACGCGTCGCCCACCGCTGTGGAGAGACGGTAACCACTACACCTTTACTGGTCAGAGGGGGCCAGCCGTGGTCTCTGGCAAAAACGCAGAATTTGACTTTCGAGGGGAGCCCCAGGATGGAGTCAACCAGCAAAACTTCGCCTGTTTTCGGGACAACATAAAAACTGCCATTTTTGGGGACAGAAATGAACGTCAACTCTGCGTTCTTGCCACTGTCGGCGTCCACAGCCTCCAGCCTGAACACCACACTACGGAGCGCAGTGGTGTCGTCTAAAGTTATGTGAAGGGTGTCTGCACTGCGAAAAGTCGGCTCGTGGTCGTTGGTGTCCAAAACATCCACTTTTACCGACGCGAGCTCGGGGACGACAGCCTCCGGCGCGCAGGTCCGGCAGCACAGAGCCACGCTCAGCAGATATTCTGAGCGAGCCTCTCTGTCTAAAACCCGGGAGGTTTTCAGCAAAATGTTTCCCCGCTTGTGGTGGGCGAAGGCGCGGAAATCTTCGCTGCCGTTCCCATACAGTTTGAAGTGCATCCCGGAGACCGGGCACCATCTTTGCGCGTCGATGCGCCTCGCCGGGATGCTCAGTCCGCTCACTTTAGAAGCCGCCGGCGAGTTCTCAAAAACGTGCCCGTGGAAGAAAGGCAGTCGCGCCCGTGTTTGATATCCAGCAGCCGCCGTCAGAAGGCAGCTTAGCAAAACACCCCAAATCATGTTGGCGGCAAGTTATGCACGTCCAAGCGACTCAGGGCGGTTGGTAGAAAATCACTAAAAAGGAAAAGAGAAACACTTGAGAAACATTTCCCTCATAGTTATCCACGACACGATCCTTCCCGGAGACCCCTCTGAACTTGGAGCCTTTTCATCCTGGGAGACCCGTCTCGCGGCTCCGGGTGACGGGGCTGCGTGCCGGAGGTCCACGGCGCTGCAGGCAGTCGGCTGTTGTGGTTCGTACCCAGCGTTCGGCACCAGAGCACCGGACAGCGCCAAGCGCGGGGGCGTGGCGGCGCACGGGGACGGAAACTCCTCGGTGAACCCCACCCAGTGTGATGGTCAGGAGGGTGCCCGCCTCAAACCTCTCTACGCCGGCGGAGCCTGTGAACACGCAGCTAGATCTCTGCCAGCTGCCCGACAACGTCTGCCACAAATGCGCTCTGAGCGCAAGGAAATGTTGATGGAGAGAAAACAGCTCATCCTTCTTGTCCAGAGAAGGTCGACAGACAACACATATGCTCCCTTTCCCTGAAACCAAATGCCATTGTCTCTCAGTTCTGGCTCCAGTGAAGCAGTAAGGGCTGCCTTGCTCAAGAACATTTGTGCAGGTGGAAATACTCTGCACTCACCTTCTCTCTGCCTATCTGAGGAGCTGAACTCATCACCTTGTGCTCACAAGTCTTATCTAAGCTTCAGGTCACTGTTGCTGTAATGAACTGAGTTTCTACAATCACATGTTCACACGATCATGAGTCATTTGTAGCTGGGAGAGGAAAAAAACCTATAAAAATCCATCAATATAAATGCAAATGCTAGGATCTGGGCCATTAAACTGTGTAAACATGATGATTTAAGACAGCCTACACTGAGTAGTTCTGCATGTCTTTGCACTCAGTGTTATATGCACACCAGAGTTCAAATTAACATTGTCACCCTGACTGCTCTTCCTCTCCCTTCCCACTCTGCTAGCGTGCCAAATACCCAGAGCACTCTAAACCTAATCTGTAGGTGGCTACCGCTAATTCCCACAGACTGCACACTTCCAATTCCCCTCACTCCTCTTTACGTGACAAGTCAGAAGACTAAATATTACATGGACTTGAGGGCTCTGAACTGTCAAAAAGATAAGGAAATAATGGGCTGGAGAACACAGTTGTATGCTCTACTGAGGTTGTCTCCCATGTCATGTCAACCTTTACTTCAGATGTGCATGGATCAATATTCATAGGCCTTTGGGATGCTTAGTTTATGGTATGCCATACAGTGCCATGCAATGTTCTTCTGCTCATTGACTACATTTGTATTCAGTATGAAAATTCATCAAAGCTCCTGCTGAAAGATCCTTATCAATTTGAAACCACTATCCATCACTGTAATTTTAGCCCAATCCACACTCTGCAGTAAACTGTTCTTTTCAGGCAATAACTGGTAACTGGCAGTGAGTCCCCAGACAATTTTGAATCTCAGCCTGCAGCTGGAGGACAAAACTCATATTGGTTGATCACTGCATTCTTTTTACGTGGCACAAGCTGTGGGCTGTGTCACTAGGACACATGAGCCATCCCGCATTCACTGGTGTTTTTACAATCTCTGACCTGAGGAGAGAGATACGATTCAAAAATATGTGAACAAAAATAGCCTCTGACCAAAATATGACAGGAGCCTGTTGATGGGAAACAACCTCATGTAACATCACTGGTACTGTCATTAAGGTGAAATTGTGAAATCTAAAATAGAGACTGTCTGAGAGGGCCCCGCGTGCTCTGTTCTGCTCTGTAACTTCGCTTTGAACTTCCTAAGTGCTTCATGAATGCAAATCAAATCCTGTCTTTTATCATGTTGTCTCACATGGTGAAATTCACTGTGACTGCCAGCATGGGCGATAGCTGTAGCAAAGGCTAATTCAATCAAGGGACCAGGCCAGAGTGTGAGGGATAGTTTACTTGAGGGTTGCAGCAGTTATCTACTGAGATGAAACGCCAACACACACCACAACAAAAAACAACAAAGCTGTAATGAATTAAAAAAAAAAAAAAAAAAGTCTCATCATCCTTCTTCTCCAGCAGATAACTGAGAGCTGCAGGGCATTTAAGGAAAAAAAATCACACCGAAAGAAAGCAGCCAACGAACATTAGAAAGCTTCATGCTTACTTAATGAATAATTGACCGAATCCATTCCCTTCACTCAGACAGAGGTAGAGGCAAACGTGGCTCCTGAAGGTTGTAGGTTGCAGCCCTGTAGCATTAAAACATTCTACCTTTGCTCCTCAATGAATGGTGGGAATTATGGATGGAGGAGGGGGTGGATCGTGGACCCATAATGTAACTTGTATGTTCTGTAAGTTGCAGGTTGTCTGTTATTATTCCTGGAAACACAAGTTTGATGGAAGGTAGAGTTAAGGGGACTTGGCACTAACATCGGTTAATAGGCAGTTTATGTCACAGAACAAGTACAGTGTTTAAAATGTCTTAAAAATAGACTGCTCAGCAGAAGTCAATGAAATAATTGGCTGAGACAGGCAGGTTTATTAAAGAAATGACAGGACAATTAAAATGGATGACTAAGCATCCAGCTTTCTGGCTGCTATTCATCTGTGAACATTTATGGAAACTGTACCCCACATGCTCTCCTGGAAGAACTGCAAACACCATGACACCCGACAGGAGCAGCAGCTCTGTAGAACTGTTCATTGTTGTGTTCCTGGGTATATGGGTCCCACAGGACATTTTCCCTCATCACCACCTGAAGGCAAAAAGCAGTTAGAGGAGCAGGATAAATATAAAGACATTTCCCTTGTGTATTAGGTACGGCTAATTAGATTTGATCTATGATACCCTTAAGGCTCCTACCACCTACTGGAGTATTTAAGCTGTGCTGTATAAACCATAACTGTTTATTAATATAAGTATTAATTATGGAACAAAGGGTGCAACCTGAATTTACCTTTCACCAATAATACAGTAGAGTTGCCAATCAGGTTTCAAAAATATCAGCTGCACAAAAAAAGACCAACTAAACCGAACCATCTCATTACTCATTCCCAAAGGCTGATGTTTTGTTCATTGAAAGACTCAATGAGTGTAATGAAATGAGAAGAGCAACCTCTTTGAAAGGAAAAAAGCCAAAAATAATTTCATGATTAATGCATGGCCTGTTGTTTCAATAGAAACAAAATGCGCAACTTCAGGGCCACATCTTGTCTGAGAAACGCTTTTATTATATCAACATTGTGATTAGAGGAGCCTGGGGTTGCCTCTGTGATTAGCGCACTATGAAATGATCACTGATTTGAACAGTGTCTGATGTAGCCCCGAACATGGACGTCTTTCTATTAGCACATTAAAAGACTTCTCACATCATCAGAAGACACGGGAGATGTTCATTGAAAAATAAAAGAAAATGAAAATTAGCACAGCTCAGTGTCCCTCTCTCTCTCTGTCTAACCAAGAGGTGAGATTTTAGAGAAAAGCTGTGATAATGTTCTCTTTGAAACACACTTGAGAAAGTAAGAACATTGCCTTGGATGCACAATGAAACTCCTCAATTCCTTTTCTCAGTTAATTATCCCAGCAAGCCCTAGCCATTAGGCAGGTTTCCATTGCTCGACCAGTTCAAGGCTATGAACTAACAGTGTAAATTCAATAATGTTCTATTTATGATTCTGAAAGGATTATGAAGGACTCATTTGGAGAGAATATGAAAATACTGAAGGCTTCCAAAGCCAAGCTAAACTAATCATTTCTTCAGTCACGGTGGTCCTGAAACATCTCATATGATTTACACAGGGGGCAAAATCCAAAGACACTTCTAATTCTAATAATCCACGGTCAGACCACTGGATCCAGCTGCTGAATCTTCATTATCTGGTCCTATTCAGACACTCTGAGCCTCCATTTTTTTTCTCTGCAAATCAGTGAATTGTCAGTGATGACTCAGTGTCAGAGAGATTAAAATAGATCCCTTATATTCCTCTCTGTCTCAAAAACACACTCTACCCTGCCTCATTCTTCCACTTCTTCTATGAAGCCTATTGTTTTGTTTTTTTTCCAGGGTACATTGTTAAGTGGCCTCTTAGTAAGAGTACCACTGGATTTTTATTTCTCATGTATTATATTGTGCCTTCCAACAGAGGTCCCTTAACCGGACAAAACACAGTGTGGTTCAGCTTCACTGGGGCTCAAGAGGGAAAAAGCTTTATTCAGTCAGTTTAGAAGTTGTTTCCCAGCAGATCATTTAAAAGCCATGGGGTTTCATATAGTCTATACTTCAGAGGTGGCCAAAATGAATTTGTGCAGTTCAATAAATTGTACATACATTTTCCTTCTTCTGTGAGCTGTTTTGTCATTCAAGTGAGGGAAATGCAGTTTCGGCCATTGTTGTTTCTTTGTAAACAAATTTGTGCATGCTAGGAAAGTTTGTTAGTGCTTTCGGGGTTTCACAGTTGTAAAATTATATCTGTTCCTGCTGGATGTTGTGAAACGTCCTTACCTGGTGTTCTTCTTTATATTAAGCATCTTCCCAAGTGTGTTGACTGAAGCAGAAATGTTATATCCTCCATTATTGGCCCTTTTGACGCCGGTCAGCTCAGCCACAGTGAAGAGGCTTTGGCGCCCTCATCTGTGTATTTAGAGGACTGCGGTGTTGTAAATTGTTATGACTGTGGGCAACGGTACAGTGGTTCTGAAAGGAAGGTCTGGGGACCCTCAGGGATCCTTAAGGGGGTTCCTGGAGTTCTCCAACAAAAAGGGGAATAATTTATATTCGCTTTAAATCCATCCATAAGTAACACAATAGCAGATTATATGACAATTTCGGTCATGTGTTTCTGCAATAAACAATTGGAAAGCAGATAGGAGACCCCGGACAGAGCTGAATGTAAATGGGGGCCCATGGTCCAATTTGGGGTGTGTGATGTGAAAAAGTTTGAGAACAAGCGTTATAGAGAATTAAGCAGAAAATTACCATGGAAAATAGTGACGCAGATAGAAGTTAAACATTGGCTTAGTTAAACTACAGTGCACAGACCACAGGAAAATTCAGATTACAGCACTGGATGAATCATAAAATACTGATAGTCAAATTATAACACCAGTATAAAGTCTCAAGTAGAGAAATTTCCAGAGGAAATAAAGTGCTAATAATATTCAAGTTTTAAAAAAATCTAGAGAAAGTAATAAAAAGTAAATAAAACTTTAAAAAAGGCTGGAGGTAATAGTTGAGTACCATTTTAGATATGATTAATAAATGTTGGTAGTGATAATCACTGCAACTACTGCAAAGTAAACTACATACTTAGGACTAATGCATTTTTTCTAGTTATTCATACATTACATTTTGTAACTAAGACAAGCCATTTAACAGTAAAAAGCCTGTTTAATTGCAGAATATATTGACAGTACAGTATAGCAATAAAAACACTGCCATATTGCTCCTATTTTACATGACTTACACAGCTGCTGCTCAGCTTATGAGACAAAACAGTTATACGGTACTTGTACAGTAATGATGAGAAACGTAACATACAGACAGGCTCACAGCGCACGTTGCCCATCACTTTCCACTGACAGGTGGCTGCGTTAATTAAGAAACGCACAATATTATAATAATCATAAGAGCAAGAACAGAGACACAGAGCATTTGATCCCATGATGTACAGTAGTGATGTCTTGATCACTGGGTTAAAAGGAACCAACTAGGCTGAAACAACTGGTCACACAGGGAGCAGAGATGCACAGCCACAAAGCCCACAGACAAAAAAACAAAACAAAACAAAAAGAAGAATAAAAACCAAAAAAATATGGATTACTGTGTACGTACGCAATACATACATGACATAAAACAAAATGACTTGACACTGTCCATGGTCACTCATTAATCTGTAGACTGGCCTTCATTCACCATGTGTTACATCCTCTTTGTTACTTGTGCCTCAGTTCATGTATTACATGAGTGCTGTTGTATTTCATTACAAAGCTTCAGTTTGAAAATAAAGACATTACAGCTGCTTCTTCACAGCCTTCTTCTCCATCAGCTACCGCAGGATCCTAGGAGCTGACCTGTCATCAGTCACTGTCTTGCGGAGCTTCACTCCTCGGCGTATCGACACCAGCATGTCCAAATCCTCCTGGGTCGCAGGGGCTGGCTCTTGGGGCACACACTGAACCAGATCCCCGGGCAGTGAGCTGGGGAAGGGGAACTGACTCTCACCAAGGGCGTGGGCGCTGGCTGCCAGCTCTCCTATCTTCTCCACCAGGCTGTGGCGGTTGGCAGCGAGCAGAGGGTCCTCCTCAGCACTGTGGGTGGCCATGCCGGGTGCCTGCTGGGCACAAACAGTCCTGTCCACACCTCCTCCTCCACAGCCCCACGTACTATCAGGGAGACTCATCCGCTTTGGAGAAGCCCTCATGAAGTCATTTGCAGATGGGTCATCACCGTACAGAAACTCCTCGCTGCCAGTACGATACTGTGACGGGCTGGCATACCCTGGAGAGTCTGGCACTGTGGGGGTTTTAACTGGTACAATGGGGGGCCGGATGGGAATGGGGCCAGATGTGGATGGTGTGCGTCTCACACCAGTTTTGGAGGATGGTGTCCGACGAATAGTGGCCGTCCCAGATGCTATGGCTCCAGAGCCACTTCCCCCCGCACCATTTGGAGTTCCCTGCAGGGTTTTACCTGCAGGCAGACCTGCTGTGCTGGCAGGCCTCTTGGTTTGGATCATGCGGCGATAGCTCTGGGCAATGTTACTGTGGCGTGGGATGGTGGAGGACTTGTCAAAGTCTGCCTGCCCTTCACTGT
The DNA here is from genome assembly GCA_038496675.1 of Rachycentron canadum. NCBI lineage: Eukaryota > Metazoa > Chordata > Actinopteri > Carangiformes > Rachycentridae > Rachycentron > Rachycentron canadum. The sequence continues at coordinate 9,444,377 of CM076652.1, forward strand.
CAGCATCCCCATTGAGCGAGTAGCACTCATAATCTGAACCTAGAATTGACAGTGAGCCATGAGTATCTATTTTTCACACTGAATGACAAAAAATAGCCACAAAAACAATGCAGTATTTTGCCTCTTTTTTTTCTTTTTTCTTTTTTTTAACATAATAATTTACAGTAATCACATTGACACAAAAGGCAATCTGTGCTGCACAAAACACACACAAATGCAAAGACTCCAATCAAAATGACATGGGAAAACGACAAAGAATCTGTGCTGTATATGGATGTTATGTGTGCTGCATCCTAAAGGACTGTATAACTGTCAAGGGTGAGAGTTACCTTGTGAGGGAATAGTGTCCTCGGAGCATGACGGGGTGTTGGTCTGAGTGCTATAGCCACTTGAGTACTGCAGAGAGTCCCTGCTGCTCTTCTGCTGCTCCATACTCAAGCCTCTGGTCAGAACCATAGCTAAAGTACTAGCTGCTGGAGAGAGGGGCTCACCATGCTGAAGTGCACACACACATACACACACACACACACATCAAGAGATACAGGCAGGCAGGAAATGCATAAAGATTAGCACACATCTACATATGCAATTCACCACACTACAGTTTCCAAGGCATATAAATTTATATACTCACATTTACATTTTTACTCCCCAAGGACTTATTACCTTTGTTGCAATAGTTCCTGGGCCAATTCTCCCTCGGTGTGGATCATCTGGTTGCATCCCAGAATACCCCTGTGGACTGGGCGGAGCCTCCAGTTCTCTCATCTTATCCACAGACTCCCTCCTTCGTTGCAGAGTGCTGGCCAATGATGGCTCACAGGAACTCAGTTTGGCCCAGTCCTACGGCAGCAGATGGAACAATGAGACGGTCTTCCAAACAAGCATCTCCAGTGTTTGCCATCCAGCACTCATACAGGCAGCTAACATGGAAGCTGCTGATTTGGCTCATGAACTGGTTAGATGCTTAGGAATATGGGGTCGACTGCAGTAGGCGATGTCAGTGTTGTTGAATGATATCAGTTTAGCAGGTCTTTGTGGGAAAAGATTGGAAAACTGAGCTTGATGAGCAACAGCAAAATTATGATTGTGAGGTTAATCTTTACACTGATTAATGTGCATGAAGGCAATAAAACACAATAAGCAAAGAAGCGAGAAAGATTAAAAAGAGAAAAAAACCCAAAATTAAAATTGCAAATGAAAACAAACCTTCCAGCTAGGAACCTTTGATGTGGGTGAGGGGGTGTTGGATCCAGGGGAGTGGTTAAATGTGGGGGACGCAGGAAGTATGACAGAGAGAGGCCTGATGGTGCCAGTGTGAGAGAAAGCAGGGCGGAAGGTACCGAAGGATGAGCATGAGCCAAACTGCGGAACGGACAGACAAGTCTGAGTCAGAGTGCTCAACATCCATGAATAGTCCAAACCGCAGTGCGGCTGTCAAGAGGAGCCCACAGGACTCTTAAACTACAGATAACAATCAGTGAAATGCACTGCACGCCGCCTGTGTCTATACGTGCCCGTCTGCAAGTGCATATGTGTCCAGTAAGGTAAGTCGATTGGTTAGATGCATTCAGTACTAACCGCTGTAGGAGAGTTGCACTCGCTGACAGACTGGCAGGTTTCTGAAGCCTCAGAGGAGGCTGAGCTTGTTGATTTCTGGGAAAGGGGAGATGAAGTAAAAACATTGGGGAGGGAGAGCAAATGAAGAGAGAGAGAGGGGTAGGTGTGAGAGATGAGAGACTCATAGAAACAGGGTCAGAGTTGGAATGTTGGTGAGTTTTAGTGGGGGAGTTATTTTCCTCTGAAGGGATCTACAGACCATAGCCTAGATAGAAAATAAAGTAGCCTTTTAGTTTTTGTTTTTTTTTTTCAGAAACATTGCATCACTTGGTGAGCCAGTGTGCTGCCAAGCGTGTTCTGTACACTGCAATCTCTTCAGAGTGCGAGAGTCTGAATAACTTTATCAATCCAGTGGGATAGAAATTCAACATTCGCAACTGATCAAGCACTATTGCAGCAAAGCACGAAGAACTCTGTCTGACTTTGACTCTTATTGTGACTATGGGTTTATCACTGAAATGCAAAGATGACAAAACATATAGCTCACACAAGATTGGAGATGCCAGATGGAAAAAGACTTTTGTTAAAACGACAGAATTATGGTACATTTACTTTGACAAAAAGGAGTCTCTGGTGTTGTGCTGTGTCCTTCAGCCCTGTAGCATTTCTGCCTAAGGAATCTCTGAAAGTCTAAGATTAAACTTTAATATTACATCTGAGAACATTACCTGGCTAGTGATGTCAGAGGGCATGGGCGACGGAGGCTTGGAGTGAGTGTTGGCGTCCTGCGAAACGAAGCCTGAGTCGTGGGAGGACACACTGCTGAGTCGATGGGCTCCTGCAGAGGGCATCTGGAGGAGACTATTGACAGGACATCATATTAGAATATAACATACATGCTTGTGATGAATATTTTTCACTTTTTTTATGTTTTATCTGAAGATTTATGAGTGGGCTAAAAAAACAGAAAATCTAGTTTAAAAATTGATCATAAAACCTGTGAACATGAAGGCAGTCTTAAATGAAATTTGTAAATGACACTGTTCTTCTAGTATTGGTATATCAAAGAGCAAAAAAAATGATACCCTCTTTGATTTTTTCCTCTGAATATTAACAGCTGCCTTCTCTTCCTCTCCCACTCTATCGTTCTCACTCACTCTTTGCCACCCACCCTATTTAAAAAGTGTAACTTTGTGTGTCTCACCTTCCACTCCCACACCTCCTTCTTATCCTCTCCCTCTGGAATCTATCTGAAGTTGTCATTATTCTGTAATCACTGTCCTCTAGGGTGAGGATTAAGGAGGCATGGCAAATTAAACATCACAAATCAAATAACTTTATGATTTCTCTGTCCTGTATCTTTTTTGAAAATGCAGCAGAGCTTGTTTTCCTTCTATTGCATCAAGACCTTTTTTCATTACTGTCATCACTGTTATAATGGGAAATTGTGTAACATCAATCTTGAAGTTTTTTATTTTCTGCCAACAACTGAATCGTGGCACATTTCTCTACATGCAGAGGAAATTCAATGACAGATTTACAAAAACTTTTTATAGACGAGAGTAGACTAAACTAAAACACACTGTACAGCCAGAGGCTTAATAAATGCAGAACACTAAATATAGGCTGCAGTGTTAATCGGTAGAACTTAAACACCACGAGCAAGGTGATGATTTGTGAAGAAAATATTTGATTTTCCTGTAACTCAACATTGAGTTTTTTGTTTTTTTATAAAATCAAGATAAGCTTTTTTCTTCGCCTTGAATTAACTTTTGACCCACATTTCATAGACAGACTGTTGAGCTATCACCATCAGCCTTATACATATATAGATTTTGATTTCCATGTAGGCTCATTGCTTTCAGGCTGTGATGTTTCACAGCTTTAGACCTAATCTGGATGTAAGAAGCTTGAGAACTGCAAATCTGCAAGAGCAAGAGCTGTGAAGCTGGCAAGATACGTCATGTGGTAGTCTGGCTGCGTGGTAAGGGAAGGGGGATGAAGAGGGAGTGGAGAGGGGTCACCTGCTAGTGTATTCATGAAGACTTAAGATATTTAATATTTAATTCCATTGCCATCGAGTTGAAATAAAGGATGTGCCAGGGTGTTCAGAACAGCATGACATCCTTGATCCAGCATGAACAAAATCCACTCACTAATTAATAAAACACCTAACACAGCATACAATACATATCACATCTCTGTGTGATTAACACATTCCACAGCATGGGGAAGTGCAAAACTAATTAAGCCTTACAGAGAACAAAGACCAGCAAGGTGTGTGGGATATACCTGCACATGCTGCTTTTTCTGGAGCTGGTGCTGCTGGGGGAGGAGGGAGGGGTCTGGTAGGACCAGCTAAAGTCAGAGCCTTTTAAATCCCGGATCACCTGCAACAACATATAAAGTAACTGTGATGATGCATTGGAAAGAATAGACATCAGGCAATATAGCTTTTACTCGAGATAGGGGAAAAACATAATGCAATAGGTGGTTGTTGTGGTGATATAAAGAAGGAGAGTAAGAGCAGAAAAAAGACTTTGCAGACACATTCAAGAGATGTATAACAAGAATTTTCAGCTTCAGACCTCTAAAAACATACATTAAAGCATCAGACAAGGGGCTAATGGCAGTGATGCATCGTACCACTATTTTGTAATTTAAAGGATAAGGCAGCATTCTATAATTTTTCTACTGTCAACAAATGTCATGAAAAGATAAAACCAACAGTGCATTAGTGAGTCTCAATACTTTCCACAGCCTCACTAACACTCAGCCTAGAGGCCATTCGCTCCTGCTGAAAACATAAATTCTTATAGAAAGACAAACATATTCTTCTGATTGTAGAAGAATAATCCCATGAAATAACTCATAATGGGATCAATTCATTGTTTGCTACAGTGTTTTTGTTGATGATGGGAAAAATATAGGATACCACCATACTTGCTTCCATACATGCTTATCAGTTAGCCTGGATTACAATTACACAATCATCGTGATCCAAATAACTAAAGCAGCTCTGCAGATGTTGGATGATAAGTGCATGAGTAGAATTAGTGGAATTATTTTAAGTTTCACATCTCTGTTACCTGCTCACTGGCTGGTGGCAGCTTGTGTGGGTCTTCAGTCAACACAGTGAGGTCCTCTACAATGGGCTGTAAATGTGTTATCTCTCCCAGCATGGCAATCTCTACATTCTGGAGGAAGAAAACAGGACATCGCATTTTACAGCTACTACAACAACAACAGCAAGTCTAGTGAAACATCATTTAACATCGGTGGCATTTACACATATTTTCTACAACTCTCAGCTGCACAAAGGCCAAGTGTTCCTCACCACCACAGGCTGCAGGAGGTTAATGAATGCACAGTAACGCCCTCTCTCCTCCAGGAGGGCTCTACGCACTGCCTGCTTCTCAGTCTCCTCCATCAACAGGTACAAGTCACTGACGTCCTGCATGGCACTGTCCAGCTGGGGGCGCAGGTTCCCCCTGCCTGCAGGAGGTGAAGCAAAAGGGGCAAGGGCACAGATGAGGGGAGGGAGGATGGAGTGATGGAGAACAGAGTTGAGAAGGGTTGAATAAAGACAGACAAGGAAGGAGGACAATAGAAAAGAGAGTGAGAATTGAAGTGGAGGGTGATAGTTATGGATGTGAAATGAAGGAGGAAAAGTGTACACAGTACATGGAATAGAGGGCAAGGAAAGAGTGAAAATATGACAGATGATTAGAAAATATAATGATAAACTGATTGTGTACTAGAGGTTAATGCACTGACAAACATCACACTCAAATGGTTCATGTACATGGGGATGAGAGGACACCGAAGCACCGTCATCAATCATTGACGCAAAGCCACTGTTGGTGAGGTCCTGAAATGAATGTGATGCACTACAACACCACAATGACACTCAATGACAGGTAAACAAATGAGAGAAGGATGATATCAAGATCACCACTGATATGTTAAATTCTTGGTAGCTCTGGCTTTATGATTTGCACCGACACTGCCAGTTAAATATTGAACACCCCATATTATAACATGTCTTAGCATTTTTGGTTAAATGTCAAGCAGTACGCTCATTGTGAACTGTACAACTTGAGAATATAATTAAGGGGTAAAGAGATGAATAAATTCTAATTTGTATCTTGCTACGTTATGTTAAAAATACTATATCCATCTTCCCTAGATCACAAACACATCAGGTGCAGACAGTTAGCGTAACCATCTGTACCAGACAACACGTTGCACATGTGTTTCACCACTGTTCATGTGTATAACACTTATCAGCTTAATTGGCTAATCTTTCAGCAGACCTGCATTTAATAAGTTACAAATTAGATGAAAAAGCCAGTAGGGATCTGACAGCCTGCCAGTTAAGCTAATAGGTCCTTAGAAACAGAAGTTTAGGTCTTTAGTAGAACACTTAGCTGTCATCATGGAGCCAAATGTCAGATGATGACAAAGACTTCATTACCCAGAGGAATGATGGGATGCAATAAAATTGACAGTTTCTTACTCTATTAAAAGCACTAAGGAAATGGAGAAGCTATATTTGAGAGTCATCAGGCAAACATTGTTTGTAAAAGATAGGTACAATAAGCTAATAAATGTAAGGCAAATATACAGTATGTATTACTTAAAAGGTATTTATTCACATAACATTTCAAAGTAAAGTCCAAAATGAAATGGTGTAATTTAGCCTTTAGTACAAAAATATGTTGTTTTTACACTTCAAATAAAATACATAAAATAAAAAAAGTTACAGTGTGTAAGTTAGTGATCTTTAGAGGTGCTGGTAAACTAGTAGTAGCTAGTAGTTTCCCCTGTTCCCAGCCATTATGCTAAGCTAGGTTAACCATGTGCTGCTGTCAATGTTTTCATGTAACCTTGTCAAGAAAGTGAATGACCATATTTCCTTTAACCACAAATGCTAAGACAGCACAGGGTTTTCTTTGACCTGCAGTTTCACCTGAGGGGGTTGATGATGACTATGAAATGATCTTATGGCAATCACATTCAGAGCTAAGCACAGGAGACATACCTAGAAGCTCTACAGCCAGGGGAAATAACCAGAAACAAATAGAGGAGAGGTTGCAGGGACAGGCAAGGGGAGGAGAAACAGAAGAACAGGCAGTGTTAGCTGTATCAAACCAGGCCATATTGCATATTTATGACTTGCCCGTACCACTGGTGTAAGGTGTGTTTGGAAATAGGAGTTTAATTACAACCAGCAGAAGGGGTTGACACATGCACAGCCAGAAGAGAAAAATATTTATTTCATTTAATGTAGACAATGATAAATCATCTAAAGCTGGAAAGGAGCCTCTGAAACTGTGCCAGGCATTTTTATTTGATTGAGCTGTCATGTCTAGCTCTACACTGTAGATGGCACCAATTCAATCTGTAACATTGGTACAGACCAGGGACTAGAAGCCAAGCAGACTTTGTTAATAACAGCAGTAAAATGTCAGAGTTTTATCACTATTTAACAACATCTTCAAAGATTGTCTTACCTTTTCTTGCTTTTTTTTGGAGTTTAATGGTGTCTAACGACTTCCTTTTAATTTCCTGACGAGAGCGCTTATATTCTGTGGAGAATAAGTCACAGTCATATCAATTTCTGTCCAGTAAACATTGTTTAAAACAGTGCTGGACAAAAGTCTAAGAGCACTTGGAGAGTGGTATATCATTTATGTTTGTTTGGTTGTTCACCTTTGGCATGGTCTTTGTCCAGCTGATTAGCTGTTTTCTTCCACTCCTCTATCCTGTCTTGAAGTGGCGTAACCAGACCTTCCATGAGAGCACTACAGCGACAAGGACAAAGAACGTGACAGCTGACAGTGAGAGAATGTGGGACAAAACAAACATCTTTATTTCCATGACACAAAAAAAAGGTGGCAGAATCACATGAAGGCCAACATAAATGGAAGCATAGAAAATTGCAGTGGATGAAGGACAAAAAAAAAACCCCAAAAAACACAGCTTACTTGGTGAAGTGGCGTAATTTTGTCTCAATGCTGCGGTGTCGCATACACATCCTTGTCAGAGCTGAGCCAATGTCCCTTGTGGCACCTTAGAAAAACAATAAGAAAAACAAATTGTCATTTACAATATAAGGCTATTACATTTGGTTTGGTATTACGTATCACAGATTTGCCTCTTGACCTAGAAGAATATGATATTTAAAGAGGAGACATGGGACACAGGAGATCATTTTGAAAGGTCCAATTCTCTCCTGTCAGATGGATTTATTTTTTTTCTCTGCTGAAGAGGCATCTCCAGCTGCAACCACTAGGTGGACGACTGTGGACTGTAATGGACTGTAGAGCCCAAAAATGTCATATTTGTTTTGGGAAAGCAAATGTGACACAGTGCCTGCAAACTGAAACCCTACACTCCCTGCTTCATTCCTGACAAAATGTGCATTTTTCCCTTTGATGCTTTAAGATCATCACATGATTCTCACCACTGTGTAAATACCAGCTCGTGTGAATTCGTCACTGTACTTTTCCTCTTTGCTGAAGTGTAATTAAATGGGGTCTTAAGCCCCTAAAGCCCAGGCTGGCCCACTGTCTCATTGATAGTTTGCAGGCTGGTGTAATATATGGCAGCACTGATCCGGTTGTAATCTGGGCCACATAGGGCTAATCTGAGGGTCTCTCACCACACATACAAATACAGACACACACTCACAAAGGGGAAGAGAGGGGACATCTCTCAATGGCAGACATGCCTCACAGAGTGGAGGTATGTGTGCTTGTGTCTCTATGTATGTGTGTCTGTGTGTGGAGACAGGTGGTGTGATTTACCCCCCCAAACCTTTCCAAAGTTCTCACCCCCTCTATCCTGGAGGAAAAAGGAGGGAACCCTGTAAGGGGATATCCCTCTATTCTTCCCTGCCTGCTCTGCCTTTCCTGTTCTCTCTGTTTCCTAAACACCATTCATGCAGGGCGGACAGAGAGAGAGAGAGAGAGAGAGAGGAAGAAACTGGCTCAAACCTGCATTGCAAAAACAGAGCGCTACATAGAATAAAACTGAAAGAAAAACATGGCTAACATAGCAGGTCTGAAATCAGACACTGCGTAAGGAATGCTCTAGATGGATGTCCAGTGAGATTTTTTTTTTCCAGCTATCGTATAAAGAAACTAGGTTACTGTCTCCAGACGATATGACGTCACACTGCGAGACAAAGGCCATTTCACGCAAACACTTGGCTGTCAACTTCACTGACTGTTGCACTAGTTCAAAGATCAGCTGCAGATCTGGACTCCATCTCAGACAGGCATTTTCGACAGGCAAATGTAGAACAACTTGAGTGTGCTTGTGTGTTGGGGAGAGGAAGGTTGTCCTGTGTCTGCATTGCTTCTCTAGGGTTAGAGATGAAAGGTCATCCAGCTGTATCGCGCACAGGCATTTAACACCAGCAGGAAGTGATTGAAGTAACATGTGGAACCTATATGCTGAGCTCTTGCTATAAATAGCTAAAGAATCTCCATCTTTAAAGGATTGGTGTTGAGTATCTGCCATATGACACACTGATTCAGTGTTTCATAAAGCCAAGTGTAAAGGCAGAATGAGAAATATAAATGAGCACACAGACACGTATCAACAGGTAATGCATCTTGTTACACCTCTTAAAAGCATTGCAGGAGTCATGCACAGCTGCGAATCAGCTCTTGCAGGGTAAACATGCAGGATGGAGGGAGCCTAGAAGAGATGGGAGGGAGGGGGAGGGAGCGAGAGAGAGAGGGAGTAATGTGGGCTCTTTTATCTCTCTAACAGACTTTCCCAATGTCACTGTCGACCCCCACTCTCCTGTCCCATCTACACCTGCCAATCCCCCCCCCCCGTCTCCTCTTCTCCTTCCCCTCCCAGAAGGGGATCAGCTGACAGCTACATCCTGGGGAGTTCCAGAGGCTTCCTGCCCATGTCCAAGAGCCCTGCTGGCCTCTGGCCTCAACCGGATGGACAGGGACACAGTGATTTACTCCTACAAGACCCTGCATGCACACAGACATATGACAAACACATACAAGCAAGGCAGAGGATTTAGACTGATTTGAAAGACAAGCATTTCTGTACAGTTTGGAGTTTCTTTTCATCTATCTACAGGTATCTATCCTTGCAGAAGGATCCTTCCGCTGTTGTTTTTCTAGAGGCCTCTTCCTTTTCTCCCCATGATAAAGGTGAGTTGTGATTTTGGGCAACATAAATAAAATTTTATTCAACTGTAGTGTGTAGGGAATGGGAAAGTGATTATTTAGCAGACATGGACCCCTGGGGCTCTAGGGAAAGCAGGACCAACCCTCATAGCAGACACCCACACATGCATGAATGAAGCAAAACACAGGCCAGGATGGAAGAGAGCCATTATGCAACTCAGCCCTATTCAAAAACTTAAAACATGGAGCAAATAACTGGGAGCAACTGAACAGTGGAGCAATATATGGTTGATTATAACAGCATTAGTGTGCATGTCTGACACCTGATTATAAATACAAATATAACTTGCCATTAGATTTGCTGTCTATGTTGAGGAGTACATTGGATTGTTGTTGGGAAGGTCAAGCCTCCACTATTGGTTTTGGTGGGAACCTAGTTCTAGCTCCAATATTCAGGACCAGCACAGTGTGGTCTAAGCGTTTAGTGAGTGGTTCAATCCAGAGTTCTGGTTCTGATTAACTCCCTTGATTCCTCAGGGAAGGAGGAGCGTTTTAATAGGTCTGCTTTATAGGGAACTCTCCTGCCAGGAGTCGGGAGCCAGGAGCTAAACTGCCATGGGCCTCATTCGCTGATGTCTTCAACATGGGAGATTAGCTCTATCTGTCTCTCTTTCAGCATCTAAACTCTGCTGCTCAGCTCAGATTTCATTTGGACTCAGGACTACCGATCTGGAGTGAGATTCTTGCTGCCGGTTTTCAAGCTGAATACAGTTCTCCTGAGTGGAGTAGGTGTTCCTTCTCTCTCTCTCTCTGCTTTCTGCGTCAATTAAGCATGTTTATCTGGGGCATAGAGTAAAAAGGTACAGAACATCCTCATGGTTCCACTTCCAGGAATATGAAGTCCCTGTGTTTTTTGCTACGCCCTGATTCAGAGAGCTGAGCTGAGAAAATTCCATCATCCGTGAGACAACAATTATTCCTCATGCTGGCACCTTGGCCACAGAGCTGACTGCGGCTGGCACAGACAGTTAAGCCTCCTGCCTTTACCCTCCCTCATCCCTTTTAAGTGCTACAGAATGTGAACTGGCAGGGACACAGCGGAGACCACTGATGGATGAAAAGGGCTGTGGTGTGAGAGGGGAGGATGAAAGAGGGTACACATTGCCAAGGTGCCAGTTCGGTTTGGCCAGTCTGGGGGCAGAGGAAGTGATAGCTAGCTGCTGCAGGTGTATCAGCCATTGCCAGGACAAAGTCACTCATTTTTACCCAGTAAATTTATCTACAAGCTCTGAAAGATGCAACGTGAGAATATGTAGGAAGCGTTGGTTGATGTAATGTTTTCCAATATCAACAAAATCCTCATGTAGTTTGTGTTTATATCCAAAGAAGCCAAAACATCAAAGAAACATTTTATTCAGTGAAGAACATAAGTAAAAAAAAAAAAAAAAAAAAAAAAAAAAAGAATGGGGAAGAATTACCTTGATTTTGTCTGCTTCACTGGTAAAGTAACTTAAACGAGGTCTCAGCTGAGATTTCTGAATTCGAAAACTGACGAAACATCACACATTCACATCATCAAACATTCGCTTCAAAGCACAGCTGGGGTTCTGGTGGTGTAGCGCAGTAGACGCAGTCAGTATTATAAATAAAAAAAGCACCCCCCCGTGCGTCTGCTGGTAAGAGAGCAATAGGTTCTGATGGAGGGAAGAGTGACGGATAAAACAGCCACATGCGGACAATGATTGTGGAACAAGAGTACAGTGCTGTACGCCTGCAGCTACAGAGTTATAGATCTAAGCGAGGTTACAAAAATAGAGGATGACAGACAGTGTGTGAGTCTTTTGAGAATCTCTCTAGACAGCTTCCTAGTTTGTGAATGTAATGCAAAGTAAAAGCCTGTTTCACTTGGTTTTTAAGTTAATATTTTATCAACTCTATATGTGCAAACTGAAAAACTTGGGTGAAAAGTGTATTTTAGTTTGAAAGCAAAGCACAGCAAATGGTGACAGTTTTTGAGGAAGGGGTTTTATACTGAAATTACTTTGTTTGAAAGAAGCATTCATCAGTGTTCATATTCCTTCAGTACAATGAGACATTATGACTTAATGAAACACCTCTTGTATGTATGACATGTATTTAGCACTGAAAAATTTACTCATGTTAAATTCTGTCTGAAAAAGAAAATCTGCTTTGATCCTTGTGTGCAGTTGATACTGTCCTTCATCATTGTTTTAGGTTCCACAGATGCTACTACCATGTGTAAAAAAAAATATATATATATAATAACATTATAATAATGACAAAATCAGCATTGTTTCCTTTTGAACTTGAAGCTCAGTGACTATAAATGTCTGAAAGGTAAGTGGTGACCTTGTGTGTTGAATGTATGCAAAACAGGTTTTGAAAGACATAGCAATGTTAAATGTATATCAACCTGCAGTTTATGATTATCAATGAATTTATCAATTATATACTTCAGTAATTTTTTTTGTCTGTATAATGTCAGAAAATAGTGCAAAAAGCCACAACAGCAACATCACAGCAACAGCTGAAAATCTGAAGATACTTATTTTACAAGGTAATAAAACCAAGAAAGTGGAACATACACATCTAAAGGCTGAAAATAACCACGACCCTAAACGAATATGAGCATGTTTATGAGTTAACATATATGTGTCTGCAGTAGCAATCAAAACAGCTTTCAAAGTCTTTGTGTCACTTCCTTACAATGCCTCACCATACCAGAAACAATACTAATGAAAGGCAGAGGAAACAGCCTCAAGATCACAATTGTTTTAGTCTCTTTCTCACACACACACACAGTCAAACTCACACACTCATCCCATTGTTGTCTGGCCAGACAGTACGCACAGCAAGTTTCACCTCTCAACCAGAAACACCCAGAGATGCAGACAGAACTCAGTGTGTCCTGATGTGGTGTAAACATGTTCTGGAGTGCATTAAGACGAGACTGAAGGAGGAGCAGGAGAACAAGGAGGAAGTTTTATTTTGCTGCTGGAGGAGCTTCCTGTTCAAGGAGTATAAATGCTGCTAAAAATAAACAGCGGTTCTTGGCCAGATGTGCTTTTCATTGGACATGAAAAAAGGACAGCAAGATAGAGAACAAGAAAATGTAACACACAGGGAAGTAGAGAAGCAATGTATCATGGAATTAATGGAAAGAACAGACGATCCACAGGGAATAGTCTTCACCTGCAGGTAAGGGAAAGGACCACAAATGTATCCAAGCTTCAAATAGGAAAAAAAGACAATGAGGCAACAGGCAACAGTCTGTGAATGACTCAGTATTAAATAGAGCAAATCTTGAAAGCCAGTCCAATCAGATGACTCATAGGTTGCCCTGTTTTTCACTCTTAAATGCAATAAGGTTGTCTTTACGTCATCTGACAATGCACTTCCCTTCATGTTTCCTCAACCAACGTTAATGCTGCACAGCTCATTTGCAAACAATCCTCCAAACAATGCTGACAGCGCTGCTGCTACTCATAAGGAATTTAATAAGCTCCATGTCCACCTGTAGCCTCTAAGTCTTCAGTAAACCTGAGGGGAAATCTATTATCATTAAGCCAGTGTCCTCTGCAACAAGCTTGATGTATGCTTAAGAACCTAGACATCAAATATAAATAGGCATAATAATGCTTTGTGCTAACATTTTAGCTTAGTGTGTTATGTGTTAGCATTCAATAATTGGTACCAAACACAATGTCATTGGTTTTGCAAGTATATGGTCATTAACATTTTGGCCTGATGATGGCTCTAGATGGGAAGTAACAATCAACAACAGCAATTCTTCCTGAGTGGCACATGAATGCTGTTACCAAATGTGACGGCAATCCATCCAATACTATTTCACTAATAACCACTTATATCGACCTCATGGTAGCAGTAGGGGAGAAGTCAGTAGCTCAATGAAATCAACAAAGGGATTCATCCTCAGGGGAGCATGAATGTCTGGACCAAAGTGGTGGACTGGCTGACTGTCCCACAGACAAAAGACTTTCTCATGGTGTATCACTACAATGGCAAATGGTGAAAAAACAGGCAGCACAGTAAAAATAGTGGAGTCAACAGTAAATTCTCTTTTCAGCAAATTTCTCCAACTGTTTTCAATCAGCCACCTCGTTTGATTCAACTATGCATGTATCCTTTTCATTCCCTTTTTTAATGTCCTCGGTAACATTCCTTCAACTATCAGTCTCTCTCTTGTATATTTTCGCTCCACTCTCCAGCTCTGCTGACTGTGTTAAGGATTTAGCTGAACACACTGTTCCTCTCAGGTCTCCTGTTTGTCTACTTAGTTTGGTATTCATTCCTCAGAATGAAAGTTTCTGAGAAATTAAAGATTTGTTTTCTCTCCCATCATTACTCCCCTCTTTTCATCTGTTCTTCACATCATTGTTCCAGCCACTTTACCCTTCACTTTTTACATGTAGTCATTATAATAACAGGAAAACATTCATTTGTGGGACCACATTGAGTTTTGAGGTTGAAGCCTTAAACTCCAAAGAGAGATGGAGAATTGTGTTTGGAACTGTTCAAAGGTAGACAGCTGAAGGAGAAATAAGAGGCTCTTGTCGATACTTAATGTGACCTCGTGGCTGGAGGTCATGTAATACCTGAGGAGCGCACCACACAATCAGCAGAATGTTGATTCCAGTCATCGTTGCGGCAGCATGTACATGTATGTCCAGTCTAAAACAGGCAAAATCCATTTTCAAACCCACATAAGATACAGAGCTAACCTCCTTGTCCTGGTTCAAAAAGTACAATACATGCCAATATCAGGGTTGAACATGAAATGCCAAGCTTGATGGATGTCAGTGCTGGTCACATGGGCATACTCTCATTATTTGACATGTCCGTAAAAATAGCTACGCTGCTGGGATAGCACAGAGGACAGTAATCCCCTGATCTCACTCTACACAAGGCCATGGCCGCATCTCATCCATGCCAGGCTGTCCAGATGGCGGGTAAGGATATCCATCCCATCTGCCAACCCTGAGAAGCACAGCGGCCAAGCAGATTATTGCTTCGCTGACACACTGATCTACTAGTACCTCCATATCTCCACTGAGTTTAGACTGTATGAGTAAGAGAGAAAAGAATGAGAGACAGACAAGGAGCGCTTGCAATGACCCACTGGAACATTATGTGTGTGTGATTGTGTGCAGTGGTGTGTTTACTCTACAGTCTCTGGCATGCAGATGTAGAGAGAGAACGGTTTGGTCTTTGTTGAACACAAACTTGCAGTGCATCGCAGTCTGGCCGGTGATCCCAGAGTGTGAATTTTTAAAGCTGGGGGTGGCTGATCAGGAAGGGAAGGGAAGGCAGTCTGTGTCTGTGTGTTACAGAGTGGGGCTAAGAGGATTAGCTAAACGCCTCTGCCTAGCCTGGATACCCAGAGCTGTGGAAATCCCACTGCAACCACAACCCCCACACAGGGACCCACCTCACTCTCTGAAAAACACAGAGCCTGTATCTCACACCATGATGGAACATTAGTCCTGAAGTACCGGCTCTTTGACCTGTATCCAGTTCAACCATGACCAAAAATGGAAAGAAATGAAGTCAACTAAAACACATGTCATCCAGCCTAGCAACAACAAAACACCAAACACTGAGCCTGCTATTCTCCAGATAAGTCCGGTCGTCTTAATCACATCACACAACAATTTAATTTTAACGACAAAACTGGTCTAGACAACACACCAAAAACCATTAGGCTGACCAATCACAATAAAAAACATTCCAGAGAGCTGAACGGCCTCAAACTGAGTCCCAGAAAAGATGGGTGTTGAAACGTGAAACATTTATCTTGAAATGGAGAAAATTCTCCAAATACATCCTTCTAATATAGAAATTGTGGTTGGTGGACCTTTATTGAACACAGATGGTAGCCACCACCTCACGGAGACAGACGTGCCTTTAGACATAGATCCATCAACACAGCTTAGAGAAACAGCGCTGTCAGACACAGTGCCAAAATGCCTGGCAGCCAACTGCTCCAGCTGCTACATAAAACACAGATGCTGACGCCACGACTGTGACCATAAACTCTAAAAGCGGAGAACATGGGCAAGAAGGAGCCTGGACATCAACGCAGATCGCGGCAGACTGGCACATGAACATGCAGACACAGAGAGGAGGATGTTTGAGCTGGAAATAAAGGGGATGATCTCAAAAACGATCCAGTTATTATGGGTATATAGGAAAAGCCGCCCAACCAGTTAAAGACAAGACAAACGTCAGGACAGGAAATCCTCTTTTATTCACTGCCCTCTCTCCCTGGATTCATCTAGAGGCATTCAATGAGGGGAAATGTTGCTTTCCTTGGCAGAGAAATGTCTACAGTCTAGTGAGTGTGTGAGAGTTAAAGGGGCGATGGGGTGAGTGTGTCAAAGGTAGATTAAAGGAAGCAGAAGAAGAATGCGATGAAACCTCCAGCTGTGGCAGCAGCTGCAGCTCGTCCTCAGCACAAGAGGGGTGTTGGGGTGACAGCGATGATGGCCAACAGTTTGTAACCCGGGCGGGCAGCCCCCCCCCCCATGGTGCAATCAGCCCTATATGGCTGTGCAGACACTGAGGCAAACATGATCGCTGCAGACAGACAGACCAACACACGTGAGGGGAGACAGACAGAAGAAGAGGGAGAGAAACGGCTAGAAACGACTTGTTGTGCAAGTAATTTCAGAACTCTTTTTCTACCACTGTTTCCTGAACAGTCTTGAGTTAATGAGTCAAAGATCAAGTGAGAAGAGAGGAATGTCTGGATGCCAATATATTTTGGGATTACAACTTTTACTATTGCAGCTGCCAGAAGGGTAAATTTGCCTAAACTATATCTATGGAGCCTGCAGCCTGGGGTCAAAGGTTATTCCAGGCCACCACAAGCCAGGTCAAGTAAATATCGACATTCCTCCTGCCAAATGAATTGCTGGTAACAGACTAACGCAGCTCCCACAGGAGAAATGGGATTGAAATGTTTATGCTGGTTAAGAGCACCATAGTAAAAACCAATTTCATTGGTTCTATATGATAAAAATGTTCTGTCCATCAACTGCTCAGCACTAGTCTAAGCCATGTTTCATTAGTTCCTCTTTAATTGTTACAAAGTCGATCGACGCAAAGCATTCCCCGCATCCCTCATACAGTCTGTGGCCTGAGAAGGATGACATTAATCCTGAAGTTAATGTCCCTGGGAGAGTAGCACAAGAGTGAGTGGGCGTGTTAGTGACACACTTACAGGGATTTCATGCATCTATAGCTATAAAACTTAAATCATCTTTTTCATCTCTCTCTCCCCCATCCCTCTCTGGACTATCTATCACACCGTTTTTTTTACTTTTTACTGCTGACACACCTCTCCTTTGAAGTCGCGCCCTGCCATCCTCCATACCTCTGCTTTATTGAAGCAGACCGGCAGCTGCTAGCAGCTAGCAGGCTGACCTTAGCCTACCTTATTTTATTTTGCACGCCATGTGCACTCACATCAGGAATCATTTAACAAAACCTGATGTATTGTAATTGCAATAAACTTTCCCTATTACTGGAAAGGCTGTACGAGTAAAACTGGTGACAATGTGTGAACACCGTTGCAGAAACACCTCTTTACTTATTTCCCCAGCAGTAAGTGGTCAATAAGGGGCTGTCCTGGTATAAACTAGTTAAAAGTACGGTGGCATGTGACCTGTAAGGTCAGGTGGCTGGCTACCAGCTGTCACCCTTTGAATATCTGTGTGTGAGCGTGTGTACATGCCTCTACACTTGTGTGATTGCGTTTGTTCATGTGTTAGCACACTTGTCTGGGTTTGCAGGCGTTTTTTTTTTTTTTTTGACCTACATACTGCTCTCGACGATCACCTCAAAGGAAATCTGTGTTAATCGGCTGCCTCTCCGGCCAGCCTTGTAGGGTGACAAAGCAGTTCAGTGGACTTCATTAAGACCAAGGAAACAAAAAGATCAGATTTTCACTTCTCTGACCCAATCCCAAACAATCACTGTGCAACACCCCTTGAAGACAACAAATCAATACGCTTAAAAATAGGTGGTGTTTTTTTTCCCCACCAGATCTTTCAAGGCGTGTGACCTTGGATTCAGTGAAAAACATCCCTCTTACCTCTAGAGTTAGTGGCCATGTCTGCCACCTTCTGAAAGGCATCTAAAAAGGCCACTGCTGCCAGAATTGTGGTCCTGTAAAAATATAAGCACATGGTCACTGCACCGTGACTGCATAAAAGTAGCTGTAAATATTGCACAAGACTCTTTTTAACTGAGGTTTATCTTTCATTGGGACAACTTCTCACCTGAGTTGAGAGTGCAGTTTGGTGGCCTTGGCACTGAAGTCTTCCCACACAGGGTAAGAGCTCTGATAAGAGAAAGGAAAAGAAATGAGTCAAATAAATATCTTGCCAAGGACATTGAAGCTCACAGACAGGCTTTTCTCAAACACACGCACACCAGTGTATGAATACAGATTTAAAAATACACAATGTTCTCTCCAATAAGATAGAACAGCTTGTTGAAATTTCAATGTCAGATTTATTGACTGCAAACAGACTTTCTTCTTATTTTACACTGACAAGATGTTGAAATCCATATAAGGCTGCAAGAACTCAAAGAGTTTGGCTTCG